>CM077087.1:19292400-20492400 GCA_039513925.1 Platanthera zijinensis | reverse complement strand
AGATTTTTTTTAATATTTTTATGAAGTGTATCATGGTAATTTTGTTCCTTTTAGAAACCCTAGATATATAGAAAGTTTTGTTCTTTACTGAATCATGAAAGTAAATTATGTGCGAGAGCTTTTTGTTAGGACTGTTTTGTTTCATGTAAAAAACTTTTTTCCTATAGAAGCTGAATTCCATGGAGCCACCTCTTATTACTTTCCCATCAAATCTCCAAACCTTGAGCTGAAAAGCTATTTCATGCATACCTTCATTTCACCAATCTATGCTTATAACTAGGCTTACAAGATCAATAATAACTACTAACTTCTAACCCCAAACAACTAATAAATAAAAAGACAAACAATTAATAAAACACAATTAAATAAAAGACAACCTAATAAATCCCGATTCAATAATAACTGGGTGCGACCGCGCAAAGCCTGTAACAACGACATGTTCAGCATCTAGTATCATGAACATCTTAGGCTCTGTTTGGCTCTGTTTTTTTTTAATATATCATTTTACACTATTTTTTGAGAAGCAGAGCCATAGTGAAATTACAGTCTGTTTTCTCCACTGCTCGCAGATGTTCACTAGAGTTTTTGAATAAAATCACAATGCAGGCTTTATCCACGTTCTGCAGCAGGATAATCGGCTTCCAGGTCTGTTCTCCATTTCTTCCTGATCAAAGGTAGGGTCCCAGAATACAGTCGAACCGCCATAGGTTCTTTTACTACAATGTTTTTATTATCTTCTCTCTACCTGATTTTTATTTCTTCTCATATTTTGCCATTAGATTGTAGAAGTTTGTTTAACCTTTTGTCTTTCCCCATGCCAACATCTACGCTTAACGCAAACTTCAAGTTTTTTTCCCGAACAACTACAATTTTATTTCATCCCAATTCAACTCCTATTCTTATTGATTGGTCTGTTTGGGCAGGAAATGATATTTGGATTACTTATATTGAAAGCATCATCTTTAGAGCACAGTTTCAATGTTTTTATATTTGTTTTTTTCCCCAAACAAATAATATTATTCTGCACAACCAGTTATTATAAACACTTGTCAATTTTCTCACAATACTTGCAATGACTTCGAGCCAAATAACCCCCAAATAACTTTTTAAGGATCTCTTTTGACATTTAGGCTCTGTTTGGCGCGCCGGTGGAGCTCCGGTACGGGAGCAACTTCCACCGCACGGCGGAAAAACAAATGCGCGGAAGCAGGTGGCGTCAGCGGTTGTTCCCACCCTCTCTCCGCGGAATGCCGAAAAAGGGGGTTTCCAGCCGCAATCCTCCCCCTCCGGTCCCGAACGGAGGCGGCATTTGCTGGGTTTCCAGCTGCCGACGTCCTACCAAACAGAGCCTTAGACTTGCCCAAAGTCGGTCAGCATCCAAATTTTACGTCACCTAAATTTAGACTTTGAGCTAGATGCCACGACATCTTCTATTATTAAGATTTCTTCTCGAGCTAGCGGACATCGCCTCGAAATCGTTCAGCTTCTCCGACCTTCCTTTCTCTGCTGGTTCGACTCCTCTCTGGTTCCCTTGTTTCCCTTGTTCTGCATCTGATGCCTCTCTGCCTCCTCTGGTTTGCCATCCAACTCTGTCGTTGCTCCTACCCGCCTCTTCCTCTTCATCCAGGTAGGCATACTTCTCGGTGGGAACTTTGGACGAAAAAGGCTGTGCAGTTGCTGTTATCTGGAGGGAATTGTTATCCGGTTGCCTCTTTTCTTTGTTTTGATACACCCTCATTCGCACGGTTACCAATTTTAAAAATACAGACATCAGATGAAAACAGTGTTCCATATTCTTTTTACAGTGAAGCTAAAAGAAAAAAAAACTGCATTTTTTGCAGTAATGGGTTTCTTTGTCTGTCAATTCTATGATTTTGGTTCTTGTATTGTGTGATATGATGAGAGAATTACAGTATTGTGGCTGTTTCTCGTTAGACTAGGCGGTCGTGCAAAGGAGCTGGCGTGTGAGTGATGTGCGGCGGTAACAATGCCAAATCATCATCACTCGAGGGACGGTTTGAGTTATGTTGTTGGGCCACGCAGCTCACTTGTTCATGTTCCCCTACGGACGGCGGCAAGTATATGTATGTGTGTAATAGTTATAGATATATATTTGTGTGTGTAGATCCACAAGATGCATATATACAGGTGTCTTATTTCAAGATCATGCCCAACACAAAATAATATAGTCCTATTTCATTGTCTTTATAGACGAAGTTCCATAATGCTTGAATTATTCTAGATCTACAATACTGATGTGGTTTTCCGAGCACATCTCTTCTACACATTTATAAGTGTGTTTACTGCCATCTGCTAAGGCTCCGTTTGGGAGGACTTATTTTCACCGGTCAAGCGGTCATGACCGCATGAATCGGGACTTAAAACAAGTTCAGGTTCATGCGGTCATGACCGCTTGACCGGTGAAAATAAGTCCTCCCAATTGAAGCCTATAAGCCTCTTCCTCCCACGTTCCCAGCTGCGGCCAAAATGCATATTGTGGCTTGTAAAAATGGGGACTAACTCAATAAAACGGGAACAGGCTCATCAGACCCTTATCTTCTTCTACTGTTAACAAATTGTGATAACAATGAGAGGAAATTGCGCGGTGGTTTTATCTTCGCCGGACACTGGACGCACTGACCGTATATTATGCGTGGGGATTTGGGAAAGGTTTTGTGATAATTTGAAATCACGCCGCCAATGCTGACATTAGTTTGTGCGAATTCTCAAATCTGTGCACGAGACTTCAAAATGAGGAGGAGTTAAAAATAAAATGCATTAGGTCAGATCATAGAGGAGAGTTTGAGAATGAGAACTTCACAAACCCGTGTGACACCAGCCCCATCCCACGGCTGCTGGAGTTCCAGTCACCGCCTTCCTTCCCGCAGCAGGCTCTGCAGCCTTCGTCGTCTCCAGCTTCAGGTCTTCTCTATTGATGGTTACCATGGTTGTTTTTGTAGCTTTATTTGATCAATTTTTTCTATAAGGCCACTTGCGAGTTTTTTTTTGAAATTTATTATTATTTGCATATCCCTTTTATTTATACATTTTATTTTCTATAAACTTGTATAAAAGGGGTTTCACAGATCGGACTGGTGTATAATTAAATAAACTGACTGCTGGATTTTCAAGTCAACTGAAACTAATTATATATGTAACATGTTTTTCTAAGAGGTTATGGTTGAGTGAAGAGGTGATACAAAAAAAAGTGGAGTTCAATTAGTGATGTTGAGTGGTTTGAAGGCTTCTTATCAAGGAGGTTGCGGGTTCAAGACCCGGCCTCAACAATGCGCCGCGGCTGATTAACAGACGCGAAGAGGCTTTGGTGTGCTCGGGTTACAGTCCTGTAACATGCTCGTTAAAAAGGCCACTATGGTTGAATGAAGAGGTGTTACACTGGCCCTAAATTTTATTCAAAGACAAGGGCTCCACATTCGGGTGGTAATCACATGCCTCAATTTGATTGGATTATAGCGAAAAAAGGTAAGCTTATATCAGCTTATCCTATGAAAATCGACAATCTATAAAGATAGGAATATAATCTCTAAGGATATATGTATAAAGTTTTGCTCATCGGGGCTTCACCACAGCCGCAAGTGTCAAAAATAATCATGCATGCCCTCATTAAGTCGTGTATGTGCTTCTAGAAAGGGGGCCTCCAAGTTCAAATCCATGACGGGGTATTGGGGTAGACCTCGTGAAGTCAAAGTGAGAAAAATAAAATTGTGGAGCCACTTGTTCACAACCTCCAAAATCATGAGAGACGCTAATTAATGGAGAAATGTAGCGTCGAGGATAATTTTGTATGAGAAAGGGCCGAAAGGGTTAAATGTATTAATTAAAATTGATTTTGATACATAATTTTAGAAATAGTTATTAAAAAACCCCCTTTTTATTGGTCAAAAATCATTTCAATCTCCGAGGTCGCAAAGTAATGTCGATTTAATTTCTAAGATTTTAAGTTGTGTCATCTACATCCTCTTGGTTGACATCTAGCTTCATTTTGAGTGTAATTCAAGGAGTAAAAAAAGGTTATTTTATGAGAAATTTAAGGACTATTTTGACAAAACTAAAATTTCAAGAATTATTTTGATCTTGACTAAAAACTTAAGGACTGATATGATTTTTACCATTTTTAATTACATTACTTGCATATATAATAAATAAGTAGGATGTAATAATATTTCCTATATTTACTTAGGAACGATTCACATAATCTTCACGTAAATTTTATCAAAATACTTAACCCAACAATTTAGCTCCCAAACATAGCCTAAGTTGGTTCGGCTCCTAATGAGGGTCAAATTGGTGATTCATTAGGGCTTCATTCGGTGCTGTTTTTTCTTTTGCTCTGGTGTGATTAGATAAAAACGCCGCTGTCATAGAATGGATATTTGACATGACAATGGTTATGACCACCACCAAAAAAATAATTGTTTTGAACATAAAAATGAACCAAGTTCCTGGGTGCGAGGTTGGCCATGCACGAACGACGGTTCATAACTACCGCGTGCATGACTACCACCATCGCGCCAAACGAAGCCTAGGTCTCAATGTGTGACATTATCAATGAAATTAGTAATTTTAAACTTAATATAAAATTTTGATACTAATATTAAAATAATAAAAAATCTACTAAAATTTTAGGCTAAAGATTCATGGATCATTTAGATATTTGTACTTTTAAGGCCCCGTTTGGCACAGTGGTGACAGTCATAAATACATGGGTTAAAACGTCATTAGACCGGCGTTAACAAACATCATCCATTTGAACATAAAAGTGGATGAAGTTCCTAGCGAATGACAATTTAACCCTCATGTTCATCATGACAGCCCCATCATGCCAAACGGAGCCTAATAATAGAATAGTGCCAAGGCCTGCTGAATGCAGCATAATTAATTCTATGTACCATAAATAATGAATATCAATTTTGAGTGAATTTGAAAATCTCGATAGAGAAAAGAAAAACAAGGCCACAAAATGAAGACAGAGAAATTCAAAAGAGAGAAACTTACAATTTGCAATTTCATTAAACCAAAGCCAGAGGAACATTAAAGAAGCAGAATACAACCTCGTAGTAATAGCATGAATTATCAGGAGAAGACATCAGGACTTGGATTCACGACTATATGCCGAAGAGGATGAGCCACATCCCCGCCACCGGCATGTTTGACAAATTCTGCCGGCGTTAGGAAGCTTCCATGGCACACACACACTATACTCACGTCCTCCCCTCTCCCGTACCTGTAAAGGAAACCCTCTATCCTCCTCCCGTTGGGACCGGCTCCCCTTGTCGACACCGACGGCATGTCCTCCATCGAGCTCGGCGGTACCTCGCCCGACCCGTTGGCCGATCCCTGGCCCCTGTTCCACATGAAGAGGTTTCGTTCGGCGCCGTTCGCGGGTTTTGATGTCGGGGATACTCTTTTATCTCTGCATTCCACCGTTGCCCCATCAGAGCCACTTCGGAATCCAAGGAACTCCAAGCCTGAAGAAGGGGAAGCATTAAGACATTATTTCTCGCTGTGTTCGTTTCGCAGTTATTCGGAGAAAGGAATTGGTATTAGCCGAAAATAAAATAAAAGCATGAGTTTTAGAATTGGGACATTAACCATTTCTTTTGTTCATTTGCAATAGGGTTTTCAGGCACAGTAATTGAATCCGTTTATTATTTTGTTAGATTGCAGGATGAAATTCAAACGCAAGAATTGATGTTTAAAGAGTGATGGATAGCTGAAATGCCATCAGGACGGTCGATTTTTGATGCATTCGCAGCATCAGACAAAAACAAATAGTTGGGATAAAATTATTAATGATAACAATAATGTAATAATACAATAAACAGAAGCCACAATAATATTTCAAAACCATACTATACAGCAATAACAACAACACTCGAGTCTTTATCACACTATAGTGGGGAAAAAACTGAAATGCTAATGGCAGATAATAAATAAATCATGTGATTCTTCTCAACCGTTGCCGATCAGTAGAAACCAGTTCGCAAGCATATTAACAGGAAAAATGTCCACAAGGAAAATATAAGGCAGCATAGTACAAATCCAGAACAAATTTCACACTTCAGCATAATAAATTAGCATAGAAAATCAATAACGATGCAATTGAAAAAAAAATTTTTGACCCGACACGAGAATAAGGTTCTTCAATTTATTGCCATAAATCCTTCCATCGATCGGGTTTCGTCTCGAACAACCTCCTTGCCGAGATAAACGAAGGTAAAGGCCCCCATCTCCGAGCTGCTTCACGATCCAGAATCGGTTCTGATTGATCCAAACATTCCCTCCACAATTAATGGCATCACAGAGCGCACTTAACCACAAGAGCAAGCCTCTCATCTCAGTCCTTCACTGATGCCTATGATTTCATTTATGGAGCAGCTCTCTTCCAGAGAGAGACGACTAGAGAACTAAGTCGACGAGTGCATAAAAACATAGTGGAACTTATTATGGGGTCGGAACTAGTCCGCCCACCGTGTCGTCATGCACGCCCTCACCATCCACGTTGCCGGAGGAGAGGAAGAAGATGAGGATTGCTAAAATCCCTGTTCTTCCCGTGGCATGCTGCGATCTCCCAAAATCGACCACTTTTGGTTGGTTGTAGGGGAAGGGTTATCTTAAGAAATCCAAAACCTATGGATTTTGGGTTAAAGTCAATTCCAAGATAAAAAGCAATACGAACGTGGTCTAAGAAATTTCATAGAGGCAGATGATGATGATTGAAGGTAGGACAAAACAGCAATCACATAGCAAAAAAAGTATTATAATGTTGGAATAAAACTAGGGGTGCATGGCTAGAATCAGTTTCATTTAAAATCAAGAACCTATTCATATAGACTAATGCACTCAGCAAGAATCATAACCGAATAGAAATTTGAATCGGCTGCCGGGATTTTTTATAGATTGACATAGTAAGCTACAAGCAAATTTTAACATGATACCGTCATTTGACAATTCAATGTGTGCAAGGTTAATGAAAAAAAGAATGTTAATGTTGACATCCTATGATTTTGAATCAATTGATAAACATTAACCAATAGATATATTATTAATTAACTATCAAGTCGCAACAACAACAACAAGAACTATTAAATGCTACCTAAATTATTAATGAAATGTTAGTAATTCACAATTCGGTTATTGGGCCGGCTCTCGGATATCTAGCCCTAAGAACAAATAGCCAAGAATCAACCCGAAGGACAAATTCCTGGTTTTTTAAAAACTTGAACTAAACCGAGAACACCATTACTGACCCGAATTGATCAATATTATTCGGCTCCAGATCGATACGATTCTGCTCGAGATCTATTATCTTTGCACTTGAAAGAGCACATTGAACTTGATGCTTCCTATTTTAAATCCTAACACATAAAAGAGAATGATGTAAATATACATCAACAATGCAACCAAATATTATCAACATACTTCCTCTTTTCACTCTTACCCTCTCACAATGCCCCAAATAATCACTCATCCCCTTAAAAAAGAACAAAGCTATAGACCAAAAAAAATATGCAGATAATCCTATACTACCTAAGATAAAAGCTCACGAGGTCAAGCAGCAAAAGAAATATCAGTTGATGCGCCCATTAAGGGACAATAAAAAAATCCATTACTTACAGAAACATCCTACAATTTAAAACATAATATGATTATTAGAAACAATCGGGATCCCAGAGATCACTTTGATCTTAATGAAAATAAAAAAAACATAACAATCAAAATCCCGACAATTATTTCGAAATTTGTGTGTACATATATGTATATAATAAATGCAAATGAACAATAAAAGAATACTAATTTGGAAGAGATGACTTTTAGCTTGCAAATGAAGCTAAGTCTTTAGTCATGCTAGTACAGGGTGTTTGTTTCCTACTTCAAATATTTTTTGTTACTTTCAGAATGATTAACAAGTAGGTTTGGCCGTCCTGATTAGAGGAAAGATACAATAACAATTAGCATGCTAAAGCATGAGATGTGGATGGAGTCCGACCCCAAGGCCCGAAAAAATATTGAAACAGGGTACAAGTTGGGAGTGGGAATTCCAATGTCCGGTTTGTCCATTGAAATTGGAATTCCCCTGGTTTTTATTGGGATCCTAGAATCAGTTTGATCTTAACAAGCGTAAAAAACATAGAAATCATCAAAATCCTGGGACCTATATTCAACATAGATTTTAAATTTTACTAATCGGTTGATTAGCATTAGGATGACAAATGGTACTCCAAAATACAAAGATTTTCTTCTGTTAAAAATCTAGGGTAGTTGCACAACTGCTAAATTTCAAACAAAGACAAATAAATCATTAATCCAAATTTGTGAAGTATCTTCAATCTGAAGGATAGTTGTATCACTTTGTGGGCCTAAAAATAAAGTTGATGTCTTTTTTAAAATTTTGAAAATGAATAGTAGGCACATATTTCCTCTAAAAAATTATAGGGAAACAATAAATTAAAAATCTATTCATAAGAGTTAAGATAATATATATACAAATACATGAGAGGGTATTCACAACACCCACGGTGAGTCTAAGACAATTCTACCACACATTAAGTACACAAACTGCTCATAGTGGAAAAGGTAACATAAATCTGGAGAACTCAGAACGAGAGTGCATAAAATAAATCCAACAGTAACGAGACTAATCGTCAACAAATATAACATAGTACCGATGTCCGCTTTTTAATACAAATGGTGTGGGACCCCATACATCTGAATGAACTAAATCAAAGGGATGACGAGACATGGACTCACTAGACCGTTAAGGGAGTTATTGTTGTTTTCCAAGCTTACAACCCGTACAATAGTGAGACCTATCAACATAAACACGACCAAGGAAACTAGTACTGATGAGGGACGAAAGACCCAAACCACTGAGATGACCAAGTCGGTGATGTCACTGAAAGAAGCTCACTGAAGGAAGACACAAAGAGGAGGCTGCTAGTGACGATGAAGTGGATGAAAGATGAAGACAATCAAGGATATAGACCCCGCTACGACAACGACCAACTCCAAGGAGTGTCCCTGACAGACAATCCTGCACACGAAAAGCAAACTCATCAAAAATAACAAGGCAACCGTGAGACGTGAGTTGACTGACGGATATAAGGTTCATGGATAACTTGGGTATGTATGACACATCAGGAATATGAAAATGGGTGGTATGAAGGATCCCACGGCTGGTGCAAGGGAGAATATTATCATCTGCAACCATAACACAAAGGGCAGACGAGACGGGCTGGCAGGACACGAGGTGAGTGGCATCATGGGTCATATGAAAAGAGGCTTCAGAGTCAAGCAACCAGTCGGAGGAGATACATGTAGGGGCAGAGGCAGCTGGATGAGAGGCAGAGGCACCAGAAGCATCCGGTGAGAGCACGGAGACAGAGGAGCGATGCAGTGAACCGTAAGATAGTTGTTGGGCAAGCTTAGAAACAGAGAATTACTGTGACATAACAGAGAGATGAGCTGGAGGAGCACTAGGAGTATGCTGCTGACCAGACTGTTGAGTCATCTGAAGCTTGCGACACTCAAATTTGACGTGGCCAAGACACTGACAGTAGTGACAACGAACATGCTAGCGACGAGGAGCACCAGACTGAACAGTAAAGGGCACTGGAGGACGAGGAATAGGCTGCACCTGTGCACTATAATCCGGCAAAGGCAGCAGAGGAGTACTCATAAGAGAGGACTGCGGTGGAAACTCGGGAGCAACAAGGTCAGCATGAGTCAGCGCACCAGAAGGCGTAGCGGTGTTCAAGGAGTGTAAACGATTATCTTCAGCGATTACCAAAACCTACGTATCGCTAAGAGAAGGTGGAGGATCCCGGTGCAGAAGTTGGGCACGAACAGCCTCGAACTAGGGACGTAAGAGCATAAGAAACTCATACATGCGCTGAAAATCGCGATCCCGAGATGTAACAACACACTGAGGGCAAGTAATGCAGAGGGGATGGAGTCATCTCATCACACTGCCAGAGATCCAGGAGCTCAGCAAAGAATGCATGGACAGACCGATCACGCCGATAGCAGACACCAAGGGTCTGGAAAAAAGAATAGCGCAGAGCCTAACTAGAAGGCAGGTAGAGACGACGCAGGTGATCCCACATCACCTTGGTCGTAGGTAGCTGGTAGACGTCATGCGAATCGGGAGCTCACAGGACTAACAGATGACGATTATCGCACGAGAGTCGTCCACGCGCCACTTCGCCGTATCGGAATGCTGGACGGAAGCGACAATGCTAGCAGTGGAAGAATCATCCACAGAGGGGCTGTTGGTGGAGGCGGAGCAGGCTCGGAGCCGTCAATGTGGCCCCATAGATTTAGACCACGGAGGATCACACCGACGGTGGAAGACCATGCCTTGCAGTTTCGTCCATCGAGAATGACATTCGCCTTCTGGAGAAAGACAGAGGAGTAAGACGAGGCCATCGGGGCTACAGGATCTGCCGGAAGAGGAATTTTGACGGCTACCGAAGGCAACGACGGGAATAAGAAAAAATTCAATTGAGAGGCAGATTTGAAAACCTGTGAATGGCTGGGATCGGCTCCTGCAAGTAAAACATGCAAGAGAGGACAAACGAGATCGTTGGGATCGAGATCGGACCTTGCAACTAGATTGGAAGCCTTGCAACTGGATCGAACCTTGCGACTGGATCGGAAGCCTTGCAACTGGATCGGAAGTTTGGGACAAGGTCGGACCTTGCGACTGGATCGGAAGCCAGCGAGAGAGGGCGGATCGGCCCTTGCGACTGGATCGGAAAACGGCGACTCAACCGGAGAGACTGGATCAAACGATCGTCAAGAGAACAACTACGGGATCGATCGTGGAAGAGGAACGTTCTGAAAGGGCGGCTAGGTTTTCCTTGCTTCTGATACCATGATAAGGAAACAATAAATCCAATATTTACTCGATATATATAAAAATACATGAGAGGGTGTTCACAACACTCACGATGAGTCTAAGATAACTCTATCGCACATTAAGTACACAACATCTAACAAAAAAACCTCCATGAGCCTATCACTGCTTGGTAGATAAACAAAAATTCATCAAGTCGGCAATTTGCATATCCCTCAACTCAAGACCACAGATGCAACCCCTAGAATTCCTATACAAAATCATCATCTTACATTAGTCATGATAAATTCATATAACTCCATGATGTCCAAATAAGTTGCACAAGAATTTAATAATATTGTATATTTAAAAATAAAGAAAATGGCAATCTCACTCATGATGATTCAAGTTTCAATCTAAATACAAACCTCGATTTGAATTTGAAAAAAAGATTACATTGGCCGCAAATATTTAATTAAACCATCTAATTACCGTCTTAATTTGATCATTAGTCGGCTTTTATGTTATAACTATGAATTCCTCAGGAATGCATCTGATTAATTATGACAGAAAAAGATTTTTGATGAATAAAATATTAGCTTGCAAATTAATTTTGGCATACATGAAGAAAGACATATTGTTATAGCTCAAAGTCATTTAAGTGTTCAGTACTTACATAAAATATTTATGACTTCAAAAATGTATCCTCTACATATGCTTTGTAGCCCTTGCTACCTATCAAATCCAAGGATTTATTGTCACGTGCTCATTGGTGTTGTCTATCAACATTAGTATTAACACTCGTTTGTGGAAATACTACAATTGCTCTCAAAAAATGGAGATTCCATATGTAAGCAGAAGATTAAGCCATCTTACATTAGGGGAGAGAAATCTTCTTTCTCCCAAAAATTGATGAGCTAAAAGCATACGATTAGCCCTAAAAATAAATACGATTTCACAAGCCCAAAATGTGATCACAGGTCTTTAGAAGGTTGAACAAAACAAAAATTCACACATTTTTTGGCCTCTAATAAAAATGAACAAAAATCTTTTAAATTTTTATCCCCCCCATCCCCAAAGAATTTTGCAAAATTAGTAGCCGATTTGGATTCCTCTCGTCGAGGCAATGAATTTTGACTTCTTACACGTAAAAAACAGTGGCCGGTTGAGGGTGAAACGACTCAAGATAAGATGGAGACCTTCAATTTTTTTTTTGCTGAGAGGAAGACGATGTCCATCCCCTCTTCTACGAAACAACTACCATTTTGATCTGCTCTGCTTCTTCAGTTCCCGCAAGCGTGCAACAGACTCTACGCCCGTAGACGAGGACAACATTTGTGTTGTCTCCAACAAGCACGTCGACGCCTCCCAGCACGTCCGACTCGTCCATTCCCTACATCTACCATCTCTGGCGTCTCCACGATTCCTATCACCATCAACGAAGACATCCAACTGGTAAACGACGCACATGTCAAGGGAAAGCAACATCGCTCGTCGTTCCATTTTCGTCCTATCGCCCAAGACAGTTGAATCCTCCATCAATAGCCTCTTTCGGTGCCCTACCAGCAGCACCTGCTCGCTCCTCATGAGATCTTTGCTAATCGAATCCGCTCAATCACTCGCCTGTGGAGTCCTTGCTTACCGCATGGGGAAGAGCGACCTTTTTAGAGCCCTGGGTCATCTGCCCTCGGCACAACCGACATTTCTTCTCGAGCCACCCGCTGCTCGTTCCATCGAGCCTAGCCCAATTTGGGAAACTGTGGACCTTTCAGTCGGACCGTAGTTTTCTTCCCGAGTCACACCACCGTCGCGGCCTGTCATAGCTCCACCAACCTCTGTTCTAATGTCCTTGTCGGCCATCTCTCTGCCTCTTTTGTTTGCCCCCCTTGTTGAGAATCTTGAATCTACCCCTGGTCATGCATGAGAAATTTAATTTTTCGAATAGAAAACTTACAAGAAATGGAGGGGAGGAGCGCGAAGGTGTGAAGCTCTCTTTTAAAAAGTGACAAAACACACAGAATTGAGCCTCACTTTTGAAGAGTTGTAAAATATACAATAGAGAAGAAGTACAATAGGAAGGGTATTTTTCCCTTGTTATAATAATATGGATGGATGATAAGATTATAAGAAGAGTATAACAAATTATTCTACTTGAATTTTGATTTTTATCTTCAAAATCTTACTTCTAGAAACAGGGGATCTACAATTTTTAACCAGCACAAGACAACAATAATGAAATTTTTGAGTTTCTTTTGATTCATCCTTCTCCGGATGTTTAAGAAATTGGATATTTATATAATTTAATCTTCATTTTTCCTGCAATTAATGATGGGATCAAATTGCTACCGTGTACGATACATTACCAAAATGCCTCAATCTTCAACATCACCTGCTACTCTTAGTAGTCTAGAAAGTCAGAAACAAGATCTCATCCCTTCGCAAACAAATTTAAAATCAAAATTCAGTGAAGGCATGATCTTCGTAACTAACAGCAGCAACAGATCGAGAACACAGATCATCAATCAATGTATAAACCCTAATTTGAAGGCAGACAAAAAACTAAGAAACAGAATAAGCTTCAGAATTAAACTGCGTGGTAAAATAGTTACAGATTTCAAGCATACCTTGCCCCGGGCGGCTATCAAATTCAGACCCGCCGGAGGAGGAGCTTCCTTGCGACGCCACCGAGCCCTGAGACGCCGGAGGAAGTCTTCTCAAAGAAGAAATAACTCCGCTCTGTTCGAATTCAAACCTCGGCGTCTTGCCCGCCGACCCGCCTTCAAAATCTTCATCGCGCCTCTTCGAGTTCCGCTTCTCCTCCCTCTTCCTCTTCGTCTGCAACCGTTTGATGCTCTGCATATCCTTTCTCCGACGAATCTCCTCTTCCGTTTCGTTCGGAAGCGAGCACGCCCTAATTAGTGGCTCAATTGGAGGGAACTCACTAGGAAGCACCGGGGGGATCGAAGAGGATCTGAATAATCTACTGCTCTCACTATTCTGCGAGCTGAAACAGCCTCCAAGAGACAAATCGAGCTCGATTTCGTCGGAGTTGCCCCCGGCACCTTCGTCCGTCGAAGAACCGCCGCCGGAGAATCGCCTGAGGAGATCCTTCGCCCCTGTTTCCATGAGATCTAGGCACGTGTCGAAGATCTTCGAACGGTTTAAAATGAAAAAGGCATCCGAGGAAGAGAGATACGACGGCGAAGCTATTTCGATTTCTTGAACAGAAATTAAGCAGATGAAAACAGGGATTTAGCTGGCAGAGGATGCCACGCGTGGAACGCCTTGAGAGAAACCGGAACAGCAAAAATAACGGCTGTCTCCGGCGGTCTCCGGCGTCGCCGGCAACGTGAAACGAAGAACAGAGTGGAGAGAGAGAGACAGAGGAGGGAGAGGCGTTTTGAGAATGGAACAGGGTGGGTGGAGGAACTCTTTCTCTAGTGGCAGGATAGAATACCAAACAACTCGCCACGTAACAGGCTGTACGAAAACTTTGTACACGTGGCTGGAGATGAACAACAGGCGCGTACCGAAACAAGCGGCGCCACCCCTCGGGAGGCGAGAGGCCGGCTCCGCGGTCCGTACTCACCTGTCGGACACGCGTCAGTTAGTGACGGCACTTCTAAATCTCCTACAGCACGATACGTGCCGGAGCACGCTCGCGATCTGATGCGCGGGTGCGCGCACCCTGAATGTCCTCCAACGTGTCGAATCAATGACACGTGTATATGCAACCAATTTTAATCCGAAACGGCGAAACGACAAAGTAAACTTTACCAATTCGCAAGTAATGTTAGCCATACAATATATATTTGAGGGTTGTTAATTGTAGGTCGGTTTGGCTATTGGAAGGCCACAATTTAAAAAAAAACTCATTTTTTTCAACTTGCAGGTCATGGAGCACCTATATAGAGCCAAGTTAATTAAAGTTAATTAAGAGTGCTGTTATTAGCAAATCCTATTTGTTTTCTAGCAAATCATTACTATTAGCAAACCCTCATTTTTCAAAATGACTATTTGAAAATCATTTTGTTACTAGCAAATCAACATAATTTAATTTTTTTAAAAAAATTAAATTTGATTAATGCACTTCATTTCTAGATTTATTCAGACTCGCCACCGGGTTGCCCCTCTCAGTTTTCGTCGCCGACCGATCGAAGGAAGCCCCCCTCCCCCCAAGAATTTTGCAAAAGCATTAGTGGATTTAGATTACTCTTATCGAGTCAGTACAGTTTAACTACTTATACGGCAAAAAAAGATGTCCAGATGAAGGAGAAATGACTCTGAGAAGACAGAGAGGTCTTAAAAAAAATTGACGAGAAAAATATGATGCCTCCATCAATCCCTCCTTTCGGCATCCTACCCGCGACATTTGCTCGCTCCTCATGAGATCTCTGCTGATCGAATTCGTTCAATCACTCGCGGCTGTCGTCCTTGCTGACTGCACGGGGGGAACGGTATTTTTTGATCCCCGGACCATCTGCCGCTGACACGCCCTGTCGTTTCTTCTGCCCGCTGCTAGTTCCATTTTGCTCAACCCCGTTTGGGGAATCGTGTGGACTCATCAGTCGCCCACAATTTTCTCTCCCGACAGCACCACCTGCACGACCCATCATAGCTCCACTAACCCCTATTCTACAAGTCTTGTTTGATATCTCTCCGATTCTTTTCTTTGCCCCCTGTTGAAATTCAAGGATCCACCCTTGTTTTTTGTCTTCTCAAAGTTAATAACTCTCAGGTATCCTCTTCTGCTGATCAAGTTCTCACTTCCATGCCGAGAAGTCCAGCATGTAGTTCAAGCCGATTCCTTTAATCATCGCACTCATTTCTTTAGTGTGGTCTTCACATCGACGCAAATTGATACGTACGGTTGTTTGTTTTCCCGATCTCAACAGAAACAATGTCAATGTGAATGATCTTTGACTGCGAGGACATCCACGCCTTTGTACGACTCTTAAGTGTTGTGTTGTTGGTTCGGATCCGGATCCAACCCGGATCCGAGTTCAGTTCTGTTAATTAGATCTCATTTGAGATCTAGGGCTTCACAACCAGATCTGGAGTTGCAGCCGCTGAAAAACCTCGATAGAAACCCGCTTGTCTTCCTGATCGCAAGAGAGGAGCCGCGATCCCCCGTCAAAGTCTGACCAGAGCAGTGCAGTCATTGGGAGATCAATCCTGGGATTCGCGTGAGAGGAGCAGTCGCGTCCTTGTTCCACAATGGGGAGAAGCTGTTCTTCCTATTTTTGGCGTCTCCCGATCCCAACTAGAAGAAGGAGAACCACGAAGGAGGATCTGCCCCCTTGATCCCGTTCCTGAAAGGTTGTATCACCCCCCTGATCTTGTTTGGAGAAGGTGGGTGTTGTCGTCGGCCTTAGTGGTGACACCCACTGACCGGTGGTTGTGGAGCGCATTGCTAGAGGATTTGTGACTCGACAAGATTTTTGCTTGTGGAGGGTGCAGGTGCGGTGTCGTAGGCACGCGCATGTGGAATTGGCCTCTACAAGGTTTCTCTTCAATGGTGGTTGCTGGTTGGCCATCGTCCGACGACGAAGGTTTGTGTGTGAACCTTGTGTGTCTGTTGTTCAACGGACTGTATTAAGTATTGTCCTATCTCATCGGGTAGAAGTGTCAGATTCCCCCCATGGTGCCCTTTATCGGATCCTACATTTCTCCTACTGTTATGTGCATTGAAAACTTTGTGATATATACTACATGACTTTGGTTGTGCCTCAATGATATTGTCGAGTGCACTTTATATATTACATAGTTTGTGTTCTTGTTATCCTGTATGTCGTGCCCTAGCCCCTAACAAGTGGTATCAGAACTAGGTTCCATAGGCGTCTGATTGGATATTTAAGTTTAGGTTTGGGTCAATGGTAGGTGATGACATTGGTTCGCTCTCTATCTTTTCAGATCTGATCCGTGAATTAATCAGGTCATCTAGAGGCGCTAAGGGAAGCTATGGCAGGAAAGAACACGGTGTTGGCCATATATTTAGTGGAGAATTGAAGTTTGATGACAGCGGGAATTTCCTCCTATGACAAATTCGATTCAAGGGCAAGCTAGTTGAGCAGGGTTTGATGCAAGTGTTGCGGGACCGTGAGTCTTTGTCTGCTCCGGTAAAGGATTCTGAGTGGCTTGAGATGGATGAGAGCGCCACCAGGGCAATCAAAATGTGCGTCGATGATAAGGTGTCGTTCAACATCAGTGTTGAAAAGTCTTCGGTCAAGCTGTGAGAGAATCTTGAGGGACTATATTATAAGCAAGTCGTTGACTTATAGGTTATTGCTGAAGCAGTGGTTGTATAGTTTGAAGATGCAGGAGGATGATAACATACAGGAACATTTCAATGTGTTCTATGACCTTCTAAATCAACTGCATGTAGTTAGTGTAAAAAGTGAAGAAAGAAAATGAGGTCTTATTGCTTCTTACCCTTCTCTCAGTATCATACAAACATATGCAGACCACACTACTATATGGGATGGATACCGTAAACATGGAGTAGATCACATATGTATTACTGTCCAGTCAGATGTTTTCGGACCCCACTCCTAAGGGTGAGCATGCTTTGGCAGTAGAAGGATGACAAGGGAGGCAGATTGTGAAGGGATATGGGAGTGCACGGTCCAGAGCTGCATCGAGAAAGGCAATGACATGCTACCACTATAGGAAGAGCGGTCATATTTGGACATGGGCGGAACTAGCCCTGGGCACGGTAGGGCACGTGCCCGACCGCTTTTTCTGCGATCTTCAACGGGGGAGAAGAAATCCCCCTAGCCGTCGCTGCCCCAGCTCCCCCCGCTCCCCCCGCTGCCCCCGCTGCCCCCACTGCTTCCCGCTGGTATTATCTTCTTCTTCTTCACTGATTACCACTTAAAACCATTTATTTTTGGACCGATTATCAGTCCAGAAATCTCCAGATTTCTGGACTGAAATCAGTCCAGAAATGAGCATTTTGCATTATTTTTTTTTGTAGTTGATTGGGAATACTCCTCTGGTGTATCTGAACAATATTACTAGCAGTTGTCATGTTCGGATTGTTGCTAAATTAGAGATGATGGAGCCATGCTCCAGCGTCAATGATAGGTGATTCTCCTTCCTTCTATGGCAAAAAAAAAAAATTCAGGGACGCTGCCCCCGAAACCCCCGCTCAGGTGTGCTGCCCCCCCGAACCCCTCAAATTGACAGTACTTAAATTGTGCCCGTGCGACTTTAAAATCCTAGTTCCGCCACTGTATTTGGAGGAATATTCTGCAACATGCACAAAGTTTTGGGGATGCCCAGGGTGCGGCCAAGGCGACGCTAGCCCTGTTAGAGAAGAGTGGTGATGCTTTAACCATCACTGTGAGTCAGAGTGACTCTGATAGCTGAATATTAAATTCAGGTAGCTCGCAGCACATTTTCTCAGATGCAGGGATGTTCAATTCATCGAAAGAGATGTCAGGTCAATCTTGTTGAATCTTACGACGCACTTAGAGGGTGGGTGAATAAAGGCTTTAAGAAATTTTAAATCTTATTTAAAAATATTAGAAACACTTTAAAAAGTTTTGGAATCTATTATAGCGGAAGAATATATTTTATATCTCATAAAATAATATATTGGAGATTGTTTCGAATAGATGAGAATACAATTGATCTTCGATAGCGCAAGCGGTAAGTATTACCACTGAGCACTACTACCAGAAGATGAAATCATAGAGTGTATTCACCAGAAGTAATTTTCAATATACTTAGAGTTGAGGCTTTGATAGATAGATATTATATATAGTGTTTCATGACGTACATATGAAATGAAATTACAATAAAACAAAATGATAGACATGGTTTTAATTTCAATGAAGAAGATTACAAAACTTTGATATTATGAAGTTAAGATCAAGGTGAAAAATAAAAATTCCCTTTTTGTTTTCTATACCAATCTTTCTCTAGGATCGGTTGGCTCTCTCTCTCTCTTTTCCCAAGAATATTGACGAGCTGACTCCTCACTTTCCTCCCTGGAATGGTCTTAGAGTCTACTAGATCTCCCAGATCTAGATGTTCTCTCAGGATGATTTTCACATATTTCTCCCAGAAATCTGAAGGCATCTCAAGCCAATTTCTCATGAACTCCTTCCAGAAATTTGACGTCCACACCGGACGATTTCTCCACACAGAATACAAAAAAGTTTAAGGAGAATTGAATACAAGAATAAGAGAAAACTCACATTTAACTAGAACTCATGATGTTGATGTCGATTCGCTTGCAAAAGTTCGATCTTTGTGGTTTGAGAGTCTTCATTTTTGATGTCATTCAGATTCGTGAAAGTGTGCGCTTAATGAGAGTTTTTCGTAGCGAGGATCCTCCACGTGAATATTAGGAAGAAGACTTCTTGATCATCATGTTGATATCCCTTAATCCTTGCGCATGAATTCCTTTTGATCTCTTCCTAAGAACTCTCCTCCTAAATGAGTTGGGAAACCCCCTTCCTTCCCTCTAAACGGCTAAGACGAACTCCCCATTCAAATTTCGTTAAAACCGTCTTCTAAATCTCAATTTTGGGCTGTTTTAGATAGAGAAAGTTGCACTGGGAGCTACCGTGCGGCGGTAGTGGGGCGGTAGCTCGCAGTCCTCAAATTTCTTTTTTTTTCTTCTTTTCAAATTCGTGGATTTTGCCTTCATCTTTAGAAATAAAATTATTCCGCATGAAAATAAGATGTTTTCTTGCCTTTCAAATGATATTGGATACTCCTTTTGGTTTCTCATTCAAATCATGATATATATTTAGAGTTTTCTAAAGTTACCGCAAGACTATTGTTTTGCATGCGCTGCACCGTCAGAGCTCTTTCCTTTTCTGCTCCTCAATCAACTGAAGATTTGCAGGCTTTTATAATCGTTTTAAATAAGCTACCTCCGACGACATCGCTAGTGCCCGGCGGAAGGTTTTTTCAAGCGGTGTCGCCAGCTGTCCATCAAATTAGGAAAAATATCCAAAAATATTTTCGGCGCTTTTGGATACCGCGGCGCGGTAAGGCTAGCGCCCGGCGGTATCAGTTTCTCCTCGATGCAGTCGACTCGACGGTTGTCGAAATCACTAGCGCCCGGCGGTAGGGCTAGCACCCGGTGGTAGGTTACAGAGAGAAATCATTACGCGTTTAACTTTAATCTTGCGTCGCTAGTACCAGCGATAGAGCTAATGCCCGATGGTAGTTCATAGATATTGAAAATTTCATTCTTCATACCTGAAAACCTGCACACTATGAATTTACAACAAACATGATCAAATACACACTGAGATTTTGCACTGAGCCGCTGACGCAGATTCAACTCCTTCTGCATGAACACGTACTTCAGGCTCTTATGGTCAGTGAAGATCTTGCACTGAGCCCCATAAAGTAGATGTCTCCACAACTTCAACGCATAGATTACCGCTGCAAACTCAAGGTCATGCGTAGGATAATTCTTCTCATGAGTCTTCAGTTGCCTTGACACATAGACAATCACCTTTCCAACCTGCATTAATACGCATCTCAGACCTACATGCAAAACATCCACGTATACATCATAATCCACACCCTCAGTAGGCAGGGTCAGAACGAGAGCAGTGCACAATCTCTTCATTAACTCCAGAAAGACTTCTTCGCACTTCTCGCTCCAAACACAACTTCAGTCTTAATCTGTTTTCAAAGTCGTTCGATATTTTAGGGACTGGACCCCAACACTAAACCTCACGAATCTGACGAAAAGAGCAAGAAAAAAGGCAAAACGAGGACGAGATCAGTGTTAAGATTCCGAATTATTTCAAGGTGCCACTATAGCGTGGACTAAGCTTAACAAAGGCCTTTAAATTAAATTACTAAAAATTTTAGGGCATTGATAACCCAAATCAATAAATCATGACTATAATAATAATAATAATATATTATTTTTTAAAAATAAATGTTAAAAATATGAAAGGCAGACAGATACCGGCATTGGGCCCCAGACATTACCAAGTTGGGCGGTATTTTCTGTAAGAGGATCTGAACAGACCACGTGTCCAGCAAGGCACGTGGGCTACACCAATGGACAGCTAAGCCGCGGCGCCTACTTGCGCCATTGTGATCAATTCAGATCCACACGTGTCGTTCGCTGAGAGGACCGGCGTATAATCCACGTTTGACGTCAGCAACCTTTACATCATTTTCAGGTGACGTAGACGAATGCCCACGTGTCTTACGGAGAATCCGAGGTGGTTAAATAAGACTTTAGATGGGCTGCAGATTGTGTTAAAAGTCCGAGAAATTTTTTTGATACTTGTGTACACTTAAGTTTTTTCGTGCGCGAGTAAAACTGATCGTATAACGATCCAGATTGATTTCAAGATAAGACCGTATTCGAAAAATATGGTGTTATTTTTTGCAAATGATCTCGACCGTCTATCGTATTTGCTAGTTGGTTTAATTAATCTAGCGAAACAAGAACATAGCCAATTCAATTTGTGTTCAATAAAATATTTCCCTAATAATTAAAATTTTAATTATTTGAAATGTTAAACACTTTAGATGGAGTAATTGTTTGCATCCAGTTTATGTTAGATTGGAATTAACCCAACACGTGTAGTTTGTAATTGTATTACACGTCAAGCAAAGTCTAGGTGCAAGCTAATTATTTTGCTCATCTATTCATAGTTATAAGTTGTATAATAGTAACATTTAATTATTTAAATATCTATACTATTATAAACATAAGTTAGGGGATGAATAACACGTGCGTTTGTAACATGCGGCGTATCCACTTTATTCATGGTCTGCGGTAGCCGACGATCGGGTCCCCAATTTTTGTTTGTTTTCTTAGTATTATACGGGGAACTTGTGGCTTGCCCTCAGCTTCTCCCGTTCGCAGCGTGCGGCAATGATTGGACCCTGTACCTCACTCTTTTCCCGCAAGTGGATATTGATCAGTGATGGAGATACGAACGTCGGCGCGCGCTGGAAGAAACCGGTCGGTGGAGGTGACATGAGCGAGGTGATTTGTTGTATAGCCAGATGGAAAGAGAGACAAAAGAGAAGTGTAGTAACAGAGAAAAGATGGGGGAGAGAAGCGGGAAAGAAGAAACGGACGCATGTCGTTTGTTGAAAAAGGCACCAAAATGGATGATTGAATGGCCGAGATGAGTATTCTCGTGACACTGAATCGCCACGCCACCTTGGGTCATCGAAATGAAGGTTACTGGCTAGTGACGCGTGTCGAGAAGCATGAGGTAATATGAGAGAAGCAGTGAGGAGAGGTGCAATACTCTAGGTTCATTGTTTGGGTACGCAGAATTAAATGTTTGACATGTGGTCATGCTTTTGGTCGGACTTGGTTAGTACGGAGTACTTTAGAGATTCTAGTCAATGAGATTTGGCCCAGTTGGATAAGCCGAGGCCCCATGACAGTGAGGTCATGGATTCGATTCTCAGCGTGTGTGAAATTTGTCTATTTATTTAGTAGTTTATTGTTTGGCTGGTTGTGATTTAATGATATAGCTATTGATGCATAATGTTCTCAATGTAATGACACTTGTATATTTATTACTCAAAAAATAATTTAGAGATTCTGCATAATGAAATGAGCTGATACTAATTAATTACTAAATCATTTGTGATCAACAAATTACATTATATATCAAGGGTGCTGTTATATATCAAGAGGATTTTTTTGTTATTATTGGCTTATTGCACAACAATTTTATCAGATTAAATCCAGTCAATTCATTAGGCATCTGTCACATGCAAAACCAAATTGATAAATAATCAAATCCAGTCAATTCATCAATAAATATCAGGTGAATTCCTCAAAATATAATTAATTTTATATTTTTCAAATAATTAACTAATGACAGCATGGCATTACTCTCAACAAAACCTTTACTAATTGAGAATTTTGAATTAAAATTGAAGGTCTAATTTTAATTTTGTCATTCATTTGCACGTTTAAACTCTGGAATTAACATTCTAATGAATTACAAGAAATACTTTTGAAATAAAGTCAAATCTGTTTAATCTATAACAGAATTGAATAATTCTGGCCAAACGTATTTTTCATCTGAACGCGTGTTTTTTTGTCATTACACATATTTTTCGGTCGGAGGCACATTTTCTTTTTCGCTTGTGCGTACATTTTTTGCACTGATTCGCACGGGCATGCATTTTTCATCCGGGAACACATTTTTTTTCACCCAAGCGCCTTTTTTGCCCAAACCAAATATCATGTTCGACCGCGCGTGATAACAATTCATTTATTTAATTAATAGATTTCAATTAATTATCTTCAAAATAATAGAATTAATCAATTCCATTTCCGCATGCTCAATTCTATTGTTTAGGAGAACGATAAAATTAGAATCTAAGCGAATTCCAATTCTTAAGAAGTTAAAATTAATATCAATTCTTGAAATCAATTCTAATCCCATCCAAACTAACAAGCCCTAAGAATTTATTAAAAAAAACTATTAGATAATATTATTAAACCTAAAAGATAAAATACTAAAGACATTTTTTATCCGCAGATCAATAAATTTTATAATACAAGAAAAGAATCCTTCGGGAAAAAAGAGAAGAGAATGGCAGAAACAACCTACAATTTAGGCGTGATTTATTTCAGCTGCTCCACAAATCACAATTAGAGATATTGATATTATAAGTAAGAAATCAAATAAATGAAACTTTTAATTGATATTATAAGAACGTCTATGAGAATAAATTAAACACATCATAATGTTCATAAAAACAGATGTTCATAAAAAAACAAATCAAAACAGATTTAAACCTCTCAGAAAATATTTAGTGTAAATATAAAAATTTATACACGACATAAAAAGGAAAGCTGGAAGGTCAACAGGCGCTAAACGTCGTGCTTAACCTCTTAATCACGAGGTTTGAGCTCGACAATAGCTGTCCTAAACGCCCTGCCCAACCTCACCTTAAAAACTTCATCAACTTTATGTTCAAAAGTAGTTTTATTTTATTTGTGGTGGTCGTGACCGCTGTAAAACTCTAAGTAAATTTTAGATGTGTTTTTGCCATCTAAGATCACGATGGAGGCACGCATCAAACCGCTGATACTTGTAAAAACAACAATTTTGATCGAAATACTGATAATACTGATAGTACTTTATCAATACTGCAGTATTCCGCGAAAACAACTCAACCGTTGGATATCGAATCATACGACCGTATTTAATCTCCCACCTAAAACTAGTAGGAGAAACACACCTAAATTTTTTTCGTAAAACTCAACATAGCAAAAACACCGCGCTTTTAACAGAGCTTTATAGCCAATTTTTTTTAAAAAAAGAAGGATATGCAACTTAAATTGATGGCTAATTTGGTGCTATATGATATTTATATAAATAAAAGGAATCCACAGGGCAGACAAAAATGATTTTGATATCTAAAGCCCACAAACAAACTCCATCATCTAAGGACTAGCTAAACACTGGTAAGTTGCTCCCCTCCCATCATACAAAAAGAGAACAAAGAATTAAACCATTTACCATTTTTCTATTTTCTTCTTCTAATAGTTCACATGTAAGAATTGGTGGTGGTAAGCACTAAGCATGCGTCTCTCTCTCTCTCTCTTCCTGGTGATCTACGTCGAGATGGCCGTCTGATTCGCCATCATGGGGCGGAACATCCTCCCGTTGCCGTTCTGGAAGGGCCGCTGCTGATAGCTGTTGATGGGGCGGACGAGGCCGCCACGCGCGCGCCCCGAGAACTCGCCTCTGGTGCGGAAGTCGGCTCTGCCGTAGCCCTGGTTGCCGCCGTAACCCTGGTTGCCGCCGTAGCCTCCCCGCCCCCTGAAGTTATCGCTCCGGTAGCTTCCTCCTCTTGATAGATAACGGCCCCTCCCGCCGTTGAAGTTGCCACAATTCATGACCACTCCATTCACAACTGCAGATCAAATAAAAATAATATTATAGAATATTGAATATTAGTTTCAACAAGGATTATTTGGTAAAGAAAAGGACATGCTCAGCAATACTCTGAATCTATAATATATATATATATATATAAATGAAGGGTTTACTAGACAGATTAAGGCTACGTTTGGCACGACTTTTTTGCTCTGGTGAGGGTGCCGTCATAAAATGCATGTTTGGTAAGACAATGGTAATGACCGCTACCAAGAAAAGCTAACTAGCTTAGTACATAAAATTGGATGAATATGCTTAGGTGAGGTCAAGTGTTCACGAATGACGGTTCATAACCACTGCGTTCATGACCGAACCGTCACCACCGCCCAAACTGAGGCTCCGTTTGGCACGGTGGCGCCGATCATGAGCACGTGAGTTAAATTGTCATTTGTTAACGCCCACCTAAGGAACTTCATCCACTTTTATGTTCATACGGATGATGTTTGTTAGGTGATCATTAACAAATGACGTTTTAACCCAAGCGTTTATGACCGCCACCACCGTGCCAAATGGAGCCTCAGTTTATATAAATTTATGGTTTAAGAATCTCTGATTCATTATATAATTTTGTGTTCTACAAATTGTTTCTTAAGAATTTTATATTTATTCAAATTGTTAAATTCATATATGTTTTAAATTGACGAGTTCAATAGATTTAACAATTAAACATCAAGATATCAACATGTATAATATATTTATATATATAATAATTATATATTGTGAAATATGATATTTGGAATATGTAATGAAATATGAAAGTCACCCAGGGCACCGTGCTCCTACTGGGGTTGGGGGGTGGCGAGCAAGATGTACAATTTGGATAGGAATGATTGAGGTGGATGACGAGACAAGCCAATGGTTATGACCATCAACAAGAAGAAAAAAACTAGTTTTGAACATAGAAGTGGATGAAGTTCCTCGGGTGAGGTCGGGCGTTCACAAACGATGGTTCATAACCGCCGGGTTCCCAACCGCCGCCGCCGTGCCAAACAGAGCATACATCATGCCACGCACGGGTGACTTTGCTCAAAACCATATGGTGCCGGAAGAATCCAAATAAGTTGGAAACGATAGAAAAAGGATCTTGGAATAAGAAACAAATAACTCTAGGAGAAAATGCAGATGAAGAAAAATGACAAATGAGAACACAAAATGGAAATTACAGTTGCCTATGTCGAAGAGTTTCCTATTTCACGGGGGTAAGGCTTTAGTGAAGGAGAAACGGGTTATTAGAGAAGCTCTGACAACAGCTTTTCATGGGAGTAACCGTTTGCAAGGACATGGGACAAGATGATTTGAAGTCGGGAAGTACACGTTCTCAGATGGTGATTGGGCAAAATAAAGATTGGACTTAAGAGTTTCATCCTCATTGTTAAATCGCAGGAGGGCAGAATGTGATCCTACAAAGATTTTGGGGGCAAATGATGGCCATGTGCCAAGAAAACGAAGCTTAACTGCAAAATCAAGCATCTGCGAGAATGTAAATACAGAAACAACAACTGCTGTTGACTCTGAGAACTTGCAGCATGCATGCTTGATGATAAAAGATAATGGCTCTTGATGATAAAAGATAATGGCTCTGCGGTGTCGATCTGCGCAAATCAAAGAAGAAATATCATACAAGGATTTGCTCAGACGCAGAGGAAGGTAAAGGAGAGGTGTGGAAGGGAACTTGTGTGAAGGCATAAACAAAATGGGAGTTGTGGCCTTTCAATTAGGTCATCCAGCGATTAATCTTTGATGCCACTTGATGTATGGCATATAAGAATGATTAGTGACCATTACAAAGCAATGACTATCTTAAAATTTACCGGAACCACCATAGAATTGTTGAATCAATGGCAGGCTGAATCAACGGCGTTCCTAAGTCCTCATAAGAAGAACAACTCCTATGACATAATCTCCAAGGTACAATAAAAGAAGCCAAGGTGGCCAATTAAAACAAAGGAAAATCTACATACTCAGCATATAAACCTACAAGGGATACTGATTTCACAAACAGTCAAAAATAGTAGAGATGAAAAATATTTTAAGAGTTACAAATAACTAAGAGAAAGTTGATCATGAGACAACGAATACACTACCGAGGCAAGATTTGTTGAATTAGACAAACGCATACAGATGCACAATGACGTTATTGGACAAGCAAAAATGTCAGGTTTGACACTGAGACGCCCCTGCTAAGCTTTCTAAGAAGCGCTGCATATATTTCTAAAGTTCATTTCAAACCCTGTAAAATCTACCGAGAATTTTTAGGCTCAAAATCTTTAAAGTGTATGCCGTGGATAATTAACCTACTGAAAAGATTTTCAAAACCTTAGTAACCAGATTAAAAAACCTTGAAAGTTGTGAAGCAGCAAAATTTCAATTAAAAAAACCCCCAAAATTTGCAATGTAAGACTTGCCTCGCGTTGTAGTCCTTTTCTCCTCGATGAAAGCATGGCGACCTCCAATAGATATGGGAGAAGCCTGAAAAATTGGACTAAAACGTTATTGGACAAATAATTTGTAAAATAATTTGTAAAAAATTTGGACAAATAATTTGTTCAACGCAGCACTTCCAAAAGTTGCAGAACAAATAATTTGTAAAAAAATTAAAGTCACAACTATACATAACCATCATAATGGGAACGCTAGGCCAAACAGACTTACATTAAGGTCGGGTTCATGCGGTTAAAAAATTAAATAGTCACAACTATACATAACCATCATAATGGGAACGCTAGGCCAAACAGACTTACATTAAGGTCGGGTTCATGCGGTTGTAACCACTTGACCGGTGAAAAGAAGTACCAAACAGAGCCTAAAGCCCACCCCCATCATAATTGGGAAAAAACGAAATAATAAAAAATATAGAAGAAACTTTATTTGAAATGATTAAGATTTTGAAAGAAAGATGATTATGAAAAGATGCATCGAGGAATTAAGGTTTATTTGTTATTTCGGCATTTAAATTAATAATCATTTGATTATTTTAGTTACAGAGCTTCCTTACGGTCAGGATTAGGTCTCTAATAGACTAATAATAATTCTTGTTCATATAAAAGGTCATGGCTTTATAAGAGAGCAAAGCTTCTCTCGAATTACTACAATTATTCTTTCCTACCTACTCTCCCTTCTCTACAAAACTGAATGAACCTCCCCCTTTCACTCTCTAAAAGGTCATGACACACCCACGTCCAACCCAAGATCACATATATGGATCATAAAGCTATTTCAAGCCCTATTCATGCACAAATCCCGAAGAATTTGTTCAGTTAGGGTTAGGAATTAGGTCCAAATCCAATAAAAATGAACCTCCAATTCTAATCTCAGGCCCTCAATTTCACGTCTAATTCCAATGAATAAGATCCTAAGTGGCATTATGATAATGACGTGGATGGAAGATATCAAAATGGGAAAAACTATATAAAAACTGTCTACATTTCAAATTTAGTTCGTGGTGAAGAATAGAGGGGGAAAAAGTACCTTGATTGCCCCTTGCATGGAATCTAACGACTCAAACTCCACAAAGCCAAAGCAAAAAGACTCCACCTGTAAGAGTTAACCATGAAAAACATTATAAACTAAAAGCAATTTATGAGGCACTACTTCACAGAGAAGAGCACAAAACCTTATGGTTTCTAACTTGGACACCACCAGCTTTGATTGGTCCAAATTTCTTAAATTCCTCCTCAACATGTTCGGGTGTGGTGCCTAACGGCAAATTTCTTATGTATACTGAATATCCCTCAACTGGTTGCAAGAAAAATGAAGTTTAATAAAAATCAACGTAAAATAAAATGATAATATTCCAACAAAAAAAATAAG
Source organism: Platanthera zijinensis (assembly GCA_039513925.1). Classification (NCBI taxonomy): domain Eukaryota; kingdom Viridiplantae; phylum Streptophyta; class Magnoliopsida; order Asparagales; family Orchidaceae; genus Platanthera; species Platanthera zijinensis. The sequence goes on along the minus strand of CM077087.1, from coordinate 20,463,816 downwards.
TCTTAAGAATTTTAGTTATGACCCTACCATCATTTGAATCATTTTCGGGCACAATGTCACTGCTAACAGAAACTTCGAATGAGGATGAAGTCTTTGAGGAAGAGGGATTCTGCTTCTCAGGGTTTGCCCCATCGGTTTTTGGAGGAGTTGCTTTCGGCAAGGGAACTTTTTGCTTAGAGATGGGAGTGGAACTTGGCACTGGTGGAGGGCTGACCTTATAAACCTTGACCTATAAACCAATAAAACAATTGGGTAGGTTCAAAACCCTATCTGCAATGTAAATGGATTGATTTCACAACATAAAGCAAATTGAGAAAAATAACAGACATATTGGAGATAAATATGTGCATAAAAATGACTTATTTGAAGATCTTTGCATGCAAGCTTAGACTCATGCTGCACAATGATGGGATTCCATCCGATCGTGCATTTGGAGGCACGGGACCCACGTTCGTCTATTCCCGCAGGAACGCTTGATCGGACCGCCGATCCGACTCCGCGGTTGCGTCCGGAACGTCGCTGCGAGTCGAAATTATATATTTATGTATTTTATTTGGATTTATATGTTGTTATTTAGAGGCCGAACCCATCGGCCAATCATAGCCGTTGATGGTGAAGCCCTAGGGTTTTATTTCTTATAAATAGGGAGTTGTGGGCTGGTTTAGCTTTATTGCAGATTTTGGAGAAGTTCAATCCCGGAATCCTGTGATCCTCCCACGGTGCCGACTCCGTGGAGCCCTAGGTGACGACTCCTAGGCGTTCATCCTCTTCCCCAAGGTAAGCCCTAACCTTCCCCACATTTTCCCACCGTTTCCTCCCCTTTCCCACCCCCGGTACTCCCCCTAACCTCCCTCAGCCCGCCGGCTACCGCCCCTCCTCAAACCGCCGGTTTTCCGCCCCTCCCAAGCCGCCCGCCGGCTACCGCCCCTCCCAAGCAGCCGCCGGACTGGCTGCTGCCAGTCCCCGCTCTCCTCCAGCCCCTCTTGCCATTTCCAACCCCATTTAGGGCCTTCCTAGCCCTAGCCGGCCACTCCTCTCTTCCCCTTCGTGGATCCACCTCTTCCCCACTACTCCGCAACCCCTAATCCTCCTAGATCCGGGTTTTATTGCCCCGATCTACACCCCCACTACCCGATCCGGGTTATATCGCCCCGATCTACCCTTCCCCGCCCCGATCCGATATTCCACCACCGGATCTACCTTCCCCGAGTCCGGATCTACGTGCTCCTATCCGGATCTACTCCATCGCCCCCCGAGTCCGTTATTTGCCACCAAAACAGCCCCCCACCCGCCTTTGTTACCTCCGTTTCCACCCTCGGCACCCGATCCACGCTTCCGGACTTATCACCTCCATTGCCCTAAACCAGCCCGCTAGTTGTGAGTTTTATTTTCGTGATTTGGATTGTTGTATTTGCAATATTATTATTGAAAACTTCATATTTTGTTTGGCTCTAGTTTGTAGCGCCTTGTGTCAATTGATTACTAATTTGCAGGGGGACCGATTCGCCGCACGCTTTGCTTTGGCCCTCCGAGCGGAGGAAAGCCAACTATAATCGCCAAAATTAAATTATCTTGTTTCTTTGTTTTCGCTTAATTTTGTGGTGCCAAAGTTATTCATTCGTCGCCGTCACTGACGGTCGTGTCGCATGTAGAGTCTAGATTGTGCACCCACGGCCTACCCTACATCAATTGGTATCAGAGCGCAAGGTTGGGCCATTGTGCATGCTCCGTAGTGGTAGGACATTTAGAAGCATGGTAGATCCACCAGCCACCCACGAGCGAGCGGCCGGCTCGAATTCGAGCGCCGCCACCACGGATTTTGAGCGCCTTATCTTAGATCGCTTTGATGCCCTAGGCACCCAATTTGAGACCGTGCGCCGCGACATCACTGCGGTGAATCGCCGCCTAGATCGGCTAGAGCACGCTAGGGAAGCTCCGTCCTTACATGACGATGAGATCGCAGATGACCCAGACAACTCTCCCCGGCGCGGCCAGCGAGTCAGAGATGACCCGCCTCCGGCAGACCATTATCGTCGTGAGATCCCTGTGAGAGGCCCCACCCCGCCTGCGAGGCGGAACCCAGAGCCGGCACGTGACCGACCCCCGCCCCCGCGGGAAGATTACCGCCTACCACGTCAGCCTGGCCCTAGGAACCGTATACCTCCACACGATCGTTATGACCAGCGTCGAGACGAATATTATCCACCGGGTCGACGCGAACGCGGACCCCCACCCGCTCGGCACGATTATGATCGCGACGACGATCCTGACGATTATCCTGACCCGCGGAGAGGCGACCGCACCTTTGATATTACCCGTAGGATTCGTCTTGATGCCCCGACCTTTGATGGCCGCCTAGACCCGAAGGTCTTTAGTGATTGGCTCCTAGACATGGATCACTACTTTGATTGGTACGATATGAGTGACGATCGATGTGTCCGGTTTGCCAAGATGAAGTTGGTCGGGCAAGCCAAGGTGTATTGGATTAGTGTGGAGCGAGCCTTAGAGCGTGATGGTTATTACCCCATCACCAGATGGGATGATATGAAGGAGAGGCTTAAGGATAAGTACCTTCCTGCCTCCTACCGTGATCAGCTACTTGACCAGCTACAAAGTTTACGCCAGGGAACGCTTTCCGTAGCCGAGTATATGGCTCGATTCGACGAGCTAGTCGTTAGGAGTGATATTTCGGAGGAGCCTATTGCCACTGCCTCTCGATTCAAGGCTGGCCTCCGATCGGATCTCCGGAGAGAGTTGATTCCCCATCGTCTGGAGACCGTGGATCAGATATTCCAGCTCTCCCTTGAGTACGAGCAGTACCTGCGTTCGTCTAGTACGAGGCAGTTCACCCCCCGGACTGATTCCTCGACATTTAAGAAGCCCGCTCCGCCCCAGACCACTCCAGCTGCACCCTCACGTATCCCCGCGGATGCGAAGGGTAAAGCCATAGCCACTGATGATCAGCGGTCTGGAGGCATTGTATGCTTTAGATGTTCTGGCAGAGGCCACGTGGCGGCGCGGTGCCCCACGCGGAACCTGCTAGTGGAGGGTGAGGAACAACAAGGTTTAGAGGAGGAAGAGGAGGCCCCAGAGGAAGTTAGAGCCGCAGTCGAGGAGGGTTGGGAGAGTGACGCCGAGCGATCGTTAGAGGTAGGAGTGATTCGACGCCTCTTGCACACCCCCCGTGTGGATGAGGACTGGCGACGCACGACTATCTTCTACACCTACTTTCCTAGCGCAGGCGGACCCTGCAAACTTGCCATTGATAGTGGGAGCTGCGTGAATATCGTAGCCCAGAAGGCACTTGACCGTATGCAGGTGAGAGCAGAGCCTCACCCCCATCCGTACCGTGTCGTCTGGGTTGACAAGACGGCGATTCAGGTCACCCAGCGCTGCTTAGTCCCGCTCACTATCGCGTCCTTTCAGGACAAGGTTTGGTGCGATGTCATTCCCATGGACGTCGCCCACGTGTTGCTCGGCCGCCCCTGGCTCTTTGATCGTGATGTTACGCGCTTCGGTCGCTCGAACACGTATGTCTTTTATGATAAGGGGCGGAAGATCACGTTGACACCCACCCAGCCCCGAGATCGACCTAAGGGTGTGGTAGAGCCATCTGTGAGCACGAGCGCCTCGCGGCCCCTGCATATTCTGAGGCGAGGCGAGTTCCTACGAGATAGTGCCGAGTCCGACGTTATTTATGTGGTTGCCGCCACCCAGGTTGCTGTGGACGCCCCAGTTGATTTCCCTCCCGCGGTGCGTCCCTTGTTAGGAGAGTTTACGGACATTATGCCAGACGAGCTCCCCGATGAGCTGCCTCCCCCGCGGGACATTCAGCATGCCATTGATTTAGTCCCGGGAGCTTCCCTCCCGAACCTGCCCCACTACCGTATGCACCCGGATGAGCACGCTGAGCTCAAACGCAGGTCGACGAGCTTCTCCGGAAGCAGTTCATTCGTGAGAGCATGAGTCCTTGTGCGGTCCCCGCCCTTCTTACTCCTAAGAAGGACGGTAGTTGGCGTATGTGCATCGACAGCCGCGCCATTAATAAGATCACGGTCAAGTATCGTTTTCCTATTCCACGACTCGATGATTTACTAGACACTATGTCGGGTGCCCAGATCTTCTCCAAGATTGACCTCCGCAGTGAGTACCACCAGATTCGAGTTCGTGAAGGGGACGAGTGGAAGACCGCATTTAAGACCAAGGACGGTCTGTATGAGTGGTTAGTTATGCCATTCGGGCTATCTAACGCCCCGAGCACGTTTATGCGTGTGATGACGCAGGTGTTGCGGCCCTACATGGGCAAGTTTCTGGTAGTGTACTTTGATGACATACTAGTCTACAGCCAGACGCAGGCCGCTCACCTCGATCATCTGAGACTTCTCTTTGACACCCTTCGCCAAGAGAAGCTGTATGTGAACCTGAAGAAGTGCGCCTTCCTTTCCGAGTCCGTTCACTTCCTGGGCTTTATCATTTCCTCCACCGGAGTCTCCGTGGATCCTGAGAAGGTCAAATCTATCCGAGATTGGCCCGTGCCTAAGAATATCCACGAGGCTCGCAGCTTTCACGGCCTTGCCACCTTCTACAGGAGGTTTGTCCAGGGGTTCAGCTCGATCATGGCCCCCTTCACGAGCTGTCTCAAGAAGGGAGAGTTCCAGTGGACCCCCGCAGCCACTAAAGCCTTTGAGGAGATTAAGGAGAGGTTGACGACAGCTCCCGTCCTACGATTACCAGATTTTAGTCGCGCTTTTGAGGTCGCCTGCGACGCCTCGGGTATCGGTATAGGTGGCGTGTTGAGCCAAGAGGGACACCCAGTTTCTTACTTTAGTGAGAAATTGAATGAAGCTAAGCAAAAGTACTCGAACTACGATCGAGAATTTTACGCTATTGTCCAGTCTCTGCGCTACTGGCGACACTATCTCCTCCCCCGGGAGTTCGTGTTGTACTCCGATCACCAGGCCCTCCGTTACCTCGATTCACAACGCAAGTTGGGCCACCGCGCGGGTGTTGAGAACAAGCCGGCTGACGTGTTGAGTCGCCGCGTATCCCTATTGCAGACGATGACGGCGAGTGTGCAGGGCCTTGAGCGACTGATGCTCGATTACCCCACGTGTCCTGACTTTGGCGAGATTTACACCGCCTTGTCCCGAGACCCACCCGACCCCGTTGAGGGATACCAGATTTACGAGGGATATCTGTACCGGGGTTCTCGCCTGTGCGTTCCTCAGACGTCTTACCGAGACTATCTGATTTGGGAACTGCACGCGGGCGGAGCCGCGGGTCACTTCGGGCGGGATAAGTCTATAGCCATTGTTGAGGACCGTCTCTACTGGCCCAGCCTCAAGAAGGACGTAGCTCGAGTTGTGCGCCACTGCCGTATCTGCCAGACGGCCAAGGGAAGTAAACAGAACACCGGCCTTTATACCCCCCTACCTGTTCCGCACCGCCCTTGGGAAGACATCAGCATGGACTTTATTCTCGGACTCCCCCGCACCTTATGGAAACACGATTCCATCTTTGTGGTGGTTGACCGGTTTTCGAAAATGGCACACTTCATTGCTTGCCGCAAGACGGCAGATGCGGCCCACGTTGCATCTATATTCATGAGGGATGTCTTTCGGTTGCATGGTCTACCCAAGTCGATTGTGTCCGACCGTGATGTGAGATTCATGAGTTATTTTTGGAAAACCCTGTGGCACAAGACTGGTACTACCCTTAGGTTCTCCTCCGCATATCACCCACAGACGGACGGTCAGACTGAGGTAGTGAATAGGAGTCTAGGGAATCTGTTGCGGTGTCTAGCTGGAGAGCATGTAAGTAGTTGGGATTTAGATTTGCCGATCGCCGAGTTTGCATATAATAGTTCGGTCAATAGGTCCACTGGGCTGAGCCCATTCCATATAGTGTCAGGATATGACCCCAGGAAACCCATTGACCTTATCCCAAGCCCGTTAGAGTCCCGACCTAGTGAGTCCGCAGAGTCATTTGCACAACACCTGCATGAGTTGCATGAGTCGGTCCGCCGACGCATTATTATGAGCAATGAAAATTATAAGGCCCACGCGGATAAACGAAAGCGGGAACGTATTTTTAATGTTGGCGATCAGGTGATGGTACGAATCCGCTCGGAGAGGCTCCCTTCAGGGCCTGCCAAAAAGCTAAGCGCCAGGCGAATGGGCCCTTTCTCGGTTGTTAATCGGATTGGGACAAACGCCTACAGGCTGGATATCCCAGCAAATATGGGGATTCACCCAGTATTTAATGTTGAGGATCTAACACCCTATCACGAGCCTCATGACTATGTGGACCCGGGCAGTGGAGGCGACCCACTCCCTCACTCCTTGCCTCCCTTCCCCACCACCCCACCCATGTCGAGCAGCCACCTCAGTCCACCCATTGCCCATATCCCTCCTCTTGGACAGTCGTCGTCTATGGTTCCGCCGTCGGCGTCACCGATCACTCCGGGCCCCACCATGAGAGAGTTGAGAGATGAGAGCATTACTGAGATCAGATCCCACCAGATTGTCCCCACCACAGACGGGCCACGTCTTCGCTACTTGGTTCATTGGCGCGGCCGCCCCGACGCGGACGACACTTGGATACTACCAGCTGAGCTTGCTCAACTCGCCCCCGGGCTTCGACTCCAGTACGATCGTCTCCATTCTTCGGAGATGAATGCTTTTCAGTCGGGGGGAGTTGATGGGATTCCATCCGATCGTGCATTTGGAGGCACGGGACCCACGTTCGTCTATTCCCGCAGGAACGCTTGATCGGACCGCCGATCCGACTCCGCGGTTGCGTCCGGAACGTCGCTGCGAGTCGAAATTATATATTTATGTATTTTATTTGGATTTATATGTTGTTATTTAGAGGCCGAACCCATCGGCCAATCATAGCCGTTGATGGTGAAGCCCTAGGGTTTTATTTCTTATAAATAGGGAGTTGTGGGCTGGTTTAGCTTTATTGCAGATTTTGGAGAAGTTCAATCCCGGAATCCTGTGATCCTCCCACGGTGCCGACTCCGTGGAGCCCTAGGTGACGACTCCTAGGCGTTCATCCTCTTCCCCAAGGTAAGCCCTAACCTTCCCCACATTTTCCCACCGTTTCCTCCCCTTTCCCACCCCCGGTACTCCCCCTAACCTCCCTCAGCCCGCCGGCTACCGCCCCTCCTCAAACCGCCGGTTTTCCGCCCCTCCCAAGCCGCCCGCCGGCTACCGCCCCTCCCAAGCAGCCGCCGGACTGGCTGCTGCCAGTCCCCGCTCTCCTCCAGCCCCTCTTGCCATTTCCGACCCCATTTAGGGCCTTCCTAGCCCTAGCCGGCCACTCCTCTCTTCCCCTTCGTGGATCCACCTCTTCCCCACTACTCCGCAACCCCTAATCCTCCTAGATCCGGGTTTTATTGCCCCGATCTACACCCCCACTACCCGATCCGGGTTATATCGCCCCGATCTACCCTTCCCCGCCCCGATCCGATATTCCACCACCGGATCTACCTTCCCCGAGTCCGGATCTACGTGCTCCTATCCGGATCTACTCCATCGCCCCCCGAGTCCGTTATTTGCCACCAAAACAGCCCCCCACCCGCCTTTGTTACCTCCGTTTCCACCCTCGGCACCCGATCCACGCTTCCGGACTTATCACCTCCATTGCCCTAAACCAGCCCGCTAGTTGTGAGTTTTATTTTCGTGATTTGGATTGTTGTATTTGCAATATTATTATTGAAAACTTCATATTTTGTTTGGCTCTAGTTTGTAGCGCCTTGTGTCAATTGATTACTAATTTGCAGGGGGACCGATTCGCCGCACGCTTTGCTTTGGCCTTCCGAGCGGAGGAAAGCCAACTATAATCGCCAAAATTAAATTATCTTGTTTCTTTGTTTTCGCTTAATTTTGTGGTGCCAAAGTTATTATTGCTCATAACATTCGTCGCCGTCACTGACGGTCGTGTCGCATGTAGAGTCTAGATTGTGCACCCACGGCCTACCCTACATCACACAAGAGACACAAAACATCCATACTTACAACTATAAGCGCATACAAGATCAACAAGGCATTGATAGAAATGCATAATACACATAAATCAATTATACTAAGATCTTCGCACTGGCTTCGCCCATGCTCAATACTCTCGAGCAAGCTTCGCCTACATCCCAGTGTTGCGATACAGTCCGTCTGTCGGGGGTGCGAGCGCTTCATGCAGGCGGGGCCCTTCTGGATGCGAGCGAAGCCTGCACCAGAGCATCCAGCACAGGTGAAGCTCATGCGAAGATGCTAGTATGATATAATAATATTAATAATTTATATAATTACAATATTATGATATTAATAATTTATATAATTACAATATTATGATATTAATAATTTATATCATTGTAATGAATTTATAAACAAACTTTAATATATTTTAACTAAAAACACATTAATTATAATATAATGATATAATAAATATTAATAATCAATATAATTATAATATAATGATATTAATATTTTATATCATTACAATTAATTAATAAACAAACTTAAATTTATTTTAACTAGTAATTAATAACACATTAAAAATGAAATAAAATAAAACATGCCCACCTCCTCGCCCTCTCTTTCTCTCTCTTTCTTTGATGGATGTGATCCTTGTAAGCTGGTCATTAATGGTGAGAGTTGTGTGAATATTGTGGCAAAATGTGTCAGAGCGGATGCAGGTGACTCCTCTGCATCCATATTGAATGATTTGGCTCAATAAGATGGTCATACATGTTACCCGAAGGTGCCAGGTTCCGATATCTCTCGCCTCATTCGAGGGTCGTGTCTGGTGCGACGTCATCCCCATGGATGTCACCCACGTTATATTAACAAGGCATTGGTTCTTCGACCCTAATGCCACATGCATCGGTCGCTCGAACACGTGCATATTATACGACAAGGGTCATAAAATTACATTGACACCAACCCAACCCAAGGAAAAATCCAAGTGGAAAGCTACACCCTCCACTAACACGAGTTCATTTAGGCCGCTGCATATGTCGCGTCGCACTGAGTGTATGAGAGAGAGCGTTGACACCGACATATTCGGCGTAGAAGCCGCCGCCATGGCTACCGAGGGGCCCTACAGAGATTCTCAAACCATGCATCTTGTATTTAGAGCCGGCCCTTTTTACAACTGAGATCATTATATTAGTACTCGTTGCATGTGCAATGAAACACTTTATGCCCCTCCTGATGACTCCCATGTCGAGACACTTGTTGAATCAACGCTTATGTAGGATGTATCTATTATTAGCAGGGCAATCGAGTTTGGTGATGCACTTGATGACACGTTTACTTTAAGCATTACTATCCACACTTGAGGAGGCATTCACTGTCCTATATTAACATGTCTTATTACTGATATCTCTAGTGTTTACTTGAGTGTTTGCATCATTTGCTTGAAATGCACAAATTAATTCGGAAAAAATATTAGCAGTAAATAGTAATGAATTATATAAGGAACAACCAGATGAACACAGACACGAGAAACATTTTCAAGTGGGTGAGCAAGCCATGATTCAAATTCGTATGAGGAGGCTCCCAAAAGAGTCGCAAAGAAGCTACAACTTAAACAAATGGATCCTTATAGGATTATAAAGAAAATTGAAACAATGTCGACGAGATCGATCTCTCTGCGGATATGGGTATTCATCCAGTATTTATTTTGGAAGATACGACACATTACTTTGAGCCTCTCAAATATATGGAATCCCTACCTTGAGCCACTTTCAGCACCCTCCCTATTACAGCTTGACTGTTCCCTCCCACCCCCCCCCCCACCCAGACCACCATGGATGTATAATTGAGGCCTTGCCCGCATCCCTCATGATTCCACTAGTTCTCCTGGATCCACCAGCACGAGAGGTGAGAACTGAGAGCATTGTCAACATTGTGGCGCACGAGTGCACCAACATCCCAGACGACCCTTCTTATCATTACTTAGTGCACTGGAGTGGATGCCCCCACCTTTAAGAATACTTGGTTATAGACTTGCCCCCAATCTTCGACGTCCGCGCGATCATCTCCATTCATCAAAGATGAATGTTTTTCAGTCGGGAGAATTGATGGGGATCAGTGTTGTACTACGTGCCACCATTCGATGGGGCCCACATTTATGTTTTCGCGCAGGAGGCTTTGATCGAATCGACAGTTCGAGACTACGAGTGTGTCCGGAGCGCCATTTTACTATTTTCATGTATCTTGTTTTTATTATTTTGGACTTGTATTTAGTGTTTTAGGACATCAGGAGTAACGGTAAATCATAACCATTCGCACTGGATGCCCCCTCTCGTCATAAATAGGGGTGGAAGTTTTTAGTGTCATTGTTTATTTTGTGAGCGAATCCAGAATTGATAATCAAATTGTGGCGCGACACCGCGAAAACCCGTGGTGCAACGTCCTGGTTATTTTTTTGTTTTCCCTTTTATTCATGCAACCCACCATATTTTTCCTCCACGATCCCTCCATATCTCACAATCGACGTTGTTTTTTACCTCACGATTTCGCAGGCAAACATCCCTAAACCGACGAGATCAATACTTCTTCCCCTTGTCGATCCCGCTCCAAAATACTTCCCCCTGTGTCGAGACCTTCATTCCTCTCCTTCATGGACATTGCCGCCCCAGCCCTAGTCGCAGCCTCACGCAAAAATTTCATGTTCTACTGTTGCACCGATAAAATCCGCTTCCTCATCCATTTTTGTGGCCTGCCAGGTCTTCCCCCTTCTCACCCGACCACACACGGCAGCCTCTCCCATGTATTTCAAGGCCATACCACTCCCTCCTCCAAGTTGTAAGCCCCACCTCATCTACCAGTGCTGGAAACCAGCCTTCCCTCTTTCCTATAGCCCAATCTCAACATTCCTCTACTTCCAACAACACCCCTACATCCATCTACAACTGCCCCCACTACAGCAGCCTCTCTACATCCATTCACGGCTGCTGCTTCCTTCATCGGAACTTCTTCTATCACCGCATATCAACAGTATCGGACTGTCATTGGAGCAAAGCATTATTGCCATTAAACACTGCCCATGGGCACGCCTTGTGTACAACTGCTATGTTTATATTTTTAATTTTTATGCTATTCATCGTGCTTCGATAGATCATGGAGATTAAAATTGAAAGGCTTGGATAGATCATGGAGATTAAAATTGAAAGGCTTCGATAGATCATGGAGATTAAAATTGAAAGGCTGATATGATATTGATAGCCCTAATTGAGAACTGTGGACAATGACTGAGATTATTTTGACGGTCTCATGTTTTCTTTAAACATAGTTAGATATAGATACATGCAAACTTTTTCCAGGATTATGAATAATATAAAATCAATTAAAAATGCAGGTATTTTGTTAAACATAATAAACACTTATTTGATTTACAAGCCTTCTTGTGATCAGTGGTTGATTCATTTACTCACAATTGATGCATAAGACTTCTTAGGCTCATCTTCTTGAGAAACAGAAGGAGCAGCTTCTAAAACCCGTTGATCATCAGGTTGACTTGAAAGAATCTCCAGATCTGCAACAACTACATCTGATCCTTCTGATGGCTCATTATCAATAGGTTTCTCAACTTCCTCGCAATTATCGGTGTCGTTCACAGAGTTTAAAGTTTCATGCTCAACTGAATTGTCTACATGAGACTCCTGAACCAAGGCTGGCTCTGGCCATATAACAGAAAAAAATGAAACAAATATAAAAAATATGAACCGGTAAATGGGAAATAAATATACATAAAAACAAAAAGATCAATGTTGCATGAAATATACCTGGTTCAGGGGTCAAAGGAGGTGTTGAAACATCACCATTTGTGCTATTCACAATAACTTGATTCAGATCCCTAGATTGGACCGCGTCCACGAACCTAAAAATATCATTTTGGACAACATAACCTCCTTTCTCTTGTGGAGCTAGGAAGAATGTCTGGGTAAATTTGCGCCGAATATTATCCCTTCCAGTCAATGAACCAGTTACAACAACCAAAACACCCTTCTGGTATGATGCCTGTGAGTCCGCGGACTCTATCTCGGCAGTATAGTTACTGAAGTCCATTGACAAAACCTTTTCATTGATCGCCTGCTCCAGCCAAGTAAAAAAACAAAACTTAAAACTCACAAATATAAAGATACACGCAGGAGATATTCTATATACATCATGTTCAAATGGGATCATAATTCTTTTTTTAAAACCTATGTTCTCAAAACTCTGCTGGACTTGTTTGCAATACTAATCAAAGTGCCAAAGGTGACATGCCCAGATTGAGTTACTTTTCATATCTTTCTATAACTTTTCCATTTATCTCCTTTGGAATAGAAATATAAACACTGTGATTAGATATATGCATAGATAGAAATTGGAATAGAAGTATAAACAATGCACATAACTTTTCTATAACTTTTCCACCAAATTAGAATGTAACGTTCCTATTTTCATTTATGAAGACGGGATATCATCACAATAAACTGGATAAAGGAAGAAATGCAACCCTTCTCGGTTGAAATTAAGGCTTCTACTTGGACTTCTTAACACATCTCTCTCTCTCTCATCCACATAAAAATAAATAGAGGGAGAAACCGACTTAAGTCCTTAAGGAGGAGAATTCCATATCATGTACCCAAAACTCTGCTTAACCTACGAGGCTTTAGAAAATCTCCAAATTAAAAATCACACTATTTATCACGATCCAAAACATAAAATTGTAAGTAGATCAAGTTTTGACAATTTTTTTGATGATTAAATCATTCCTGAAGCATTTAACTATCTGATCATGCTTGTGAAAGTTAAACATTTGGTGACAATTAAACCAATCATGTAATTGTCACAAGCATGAACAGATAATATATAGAGGCCCCTTTAAAGGGTCCTACCGATACATTTCACCAAAACATTAAAAAGTATTTGCACTTTGAAAGCAAAAAAATATCAGCACTTAATCAGAAAATTAAAATTACCCAAAGCATTAAAAGTAATATAACTAATTCATTTGAATCTATTGAAAATATCTGCACTTTGAAATTATAATTATCTTGTCATGCCATCAGACCACTTCTAACATCATATTGATAAGCAAAAGATTTTTGAAGCTCTTGAAACCAAACATGATACGAGTTAAAATAACGTTAAAGAACATTGCTGTTTTGATTTTTCATTTAAAATTCATAACATCAAAATCCAATTTAGTGGAGAAAACTAGTTCTTCTTCAAAGAAGACGAAACATCAATCACGTATAAGTCCTCAAAATCAAACTAAAAAAGAATGGAAACAGATACCAAACATTCATACTTGCATTGTCGTTACTGATGTCATTAACCCATTTGAATCTGGACGACTCAAGATGCTTGAATCCTCATAAAATCTATGGACTTGATCAGGTGACTGATGAAGAACAAAATAATATTGCTGAACAAAGGCTGCCCCAATCTGCATATGCATTTTTGAGGAAAAATAATTCATAAGAAAAATTTAAGAGACAAAATGTCCATAATAAAGTTACAGCTTCTGTGCTGTGAGTGATCAAGATGTGTATGTTTACCACTTGTGGACTTGGATGAGTAGCACCAGGCAATGCCATGTCTGAAATTAAACACCATAATAAGTGTTAATAAGCATAATAAGTGTTAATAAGCAGAAAAGGCTTTAAATTTTTTTTATAATTTTACATATTCCGGGAACAAAATTACAACAATACGTGATGAACTTTATGCAGATGAATGCAGTCATGCAGGTGAAAATTGAGTGGTTAACGGCGAGAATGGAGGTGGAGAAGGCGGGATCGACGAGTTTTGGCTTGTTGTCGTGGAAGAGACGAAATGGCGTGTAGTTATAGAGGATGCTTTTCGCAACTTGAGAGTTACAGGAGACAAGGGTAGGCATTTTCACGATAGGAGGGTTACCGGAGAGGGGGAATAGGTAGTCGGCTCTGGATTCCATTACAAGGCTAACAATGCCACAAACTAGCAGTCACCGCCCCTATTTATAGAGAAAGGGGATTGGACACTCGACATGATTGGTCATTACGCCCGATATTACAATCACACTAAATAAAGTCCAAAATAAAAAAATTAAATGCATTAAATAATGTAAAACGACGCTTCGAATGTGCTCGTGGTCTCGGATCGTCCATCTAATCAACGCGTCACGCGCAAATACACGAATGCGAGCCCTGCCAAGTGCTGGCCCAAAGTTAAATGTTGATCATGCAACCAATCCTCATCAACTAGTCTATCACTTGATGAGCCAAAGTTAGAGCTCATAATTGGGGAAGAAGATTATGAAGTTGATATTCTTGGAGAGAGTTCAAATTTTAAATTATTGATATTTTACATGTGAATGTAATGATACATTAATCAATTAGTGTAATGATGTGAACATGTGGTAATTGGTATATTGGTCTTTATAGTCATTGTCTCCTAGACTCTTTTCTACATTTCTTATAGCACTATGTGAAATGTGAATAACATATAATATAAGTATGAAGTCTTGATTTTCACTATGTTGTAATCTTATAAAATTATTTTTCTTTATAATTTAAGAAATGTACACTCAATTTGTTATTTGTCTTATTTTTATTAATACTTATATTTAAGTAATTAAACTTTTTAAGAAAACATATAACATATCCTTTTTTAAAAATCACATTCCTTGTATATGTTTTGAATCATATCCTGCATGCCACCCCGTCCTTGTGCTACGTAGATTTTTGTAGTAGATTAGATTATTTTTGAGGATTATTAAGGAAAATGTACACGTCAAAAATAATATAGACACAAATTGTTCAAAATGATTTATGAAGAATAAACTAAAATCTAAGACAACACTTGATAGGCAAAAATTGAAAATTTGGATTTATGATGACAACCCTAAATTAGGATAGAAGATTATAATGATAATGTAGATCTAAGGATTATTTCCATGGCCAGTCTCATTCTCAGATGAAAATTTTAGCGTTGATAGTTTTACTTGTTAGCTGTAATAATTATGATAAAATAAAATAAATGGTCCAAATAACACCGATTAACTTGTTAGGAGAAGAGTAGATCCAAGATAACACAGATTAAGTTGTTCATGATGATTCGTGTAGTTTATGTTTCACACCTCAAGCACATGAAAAATGAAAATAAATCAATGGGCAAAATGTCCAAAGATAACTTTGGAAGACTATACAATTTTATAGGTTGAAAAGGAGGTAATGAATTTAGATATTAATAAAGAAATGATTGAGAATAAGACACTAACATTAAAATATTATGATTATGATAATTAAATATGCTATAACGTGGTTGGTTCATATGATCTCAATTCTGTTAGAAGGCAATTTAAGTTTAACTTTGTAATGTGATGCATGAACTAACACAACTTGTATTTTGGATGAAGTTTATTTTTTTTAGAGGCATACATAGAGAAATGATTTTAGTATGATGAGCTATGAAAAAAAATCCTAATGTGAAATGTGAGATTTAAACAATATAAGCTCTACTATTTGATTTTGCAAAAGTCTAATCTTACAATTGATAGTCCATATATTTAAAGAAATGAGAGTACTTAATTACTTTTAGATGTGAAGCCATCAAATCATAAATATACCTTTTTATTTCATATAAAATATTATATATATATATATATATATATTTTAAGGTCATTCCAAGAGATAGTTGTTCGATACGATTTAGGTTAATAGTTTATAGATGTATATCATGGGATTATTAAAGAAACTATGAAAATAAATTTTTACACTAAGATATTACATGGAAAAAAAGATGTAAATTAGTAATATTTCAAGTTAAAATGCTAAAAGAGACTAGTTGAAATTATTTAGTTGGGTCAAACTTGAAATGAGGTAAGATAGTTACCAAAATTTCAGGAAACCAAGAACTAATCATGCATTGGTATGGTGTCTAAGTGGTGGAGATGATTCTACATCAAGTTATTAAATGAAAGAAATGCTCTTTAAGTAGGGAAATTGTTAAATAATTTTGAGGTTTATAATGATTATATAAGCAAACAAAAGTACCACAAAGAATTTAGTGGTCAAAGAAAGTTATAAGTTTTGATGAATTATATAAGTCTCCATAAATTATGAGAAATAGAAGATGCAAATTTGGAGGGTGATAACTGTGTTAAAAAACCCCAATGCATTAGTGTACAATCCCATATTCGATGAGCAAGTTCCCCTCCAGGATCCATGCTTTGCGAGATCTTCAGAAGCTGAACCCGCAGCAAGCCCACTCCAAGTGTTCGCCGAGCCGGCCGCGCGAGTCGAGATTTTGGCGTTGAGTGAGCCGAGTGCACTCAGCGCCTTCAGCTCGCCTGGCGTTGAGTGAGGCCAGTGCACTCAGCGTCTTCAGTTCCTTGGCGTTGAGTAGGGTCAGTGTACTCAACGCCTTCAATTCCTTGGCGTTGAGTGAGGCGAGTGCACTCAGCGCCTTCAGCTCGCCTAGCGTTGAGTGAGGCCGCTGCACTCAGCGCCTTCAGTTTCTTGGCGTTGAGTGAGGCCAGTGTACTCAACGCCTTCAGTTCCTTGGCGTTGAGTGAGGCGAGTGCACTCAGCGCCTTCAGCTCGCTTGGCGTTGAGTGAGGTCAGTGCACTCAACGCCTTCAGTTCCTTGGCGTTGAGTGAGGCGAGTGCACTCAGCGCCTTCAGCTCGCCTGGCATTGAGTGAGGCCAGTGCACTCAGCGCCTTTTGCCATTGGCGTTGAGTGAGGCGAGTGGGATCGGCGCGAGCGGGAGTGGCCATGCTAGGCATTCCAAGTCCCATGCGAGTCGGAAGGGAGGCTAGAGCTCGGCAGCCTCGCCGACTCGCCCAGGCGGGGCAGGGTGGAAGAGGGGCGAGTGGAGCAAGTGGGCTCACACTCGCCCTTAGCTCTCGGCAGCAGTAGGCGAGTGGGGCAGGCTGGGCCTGCACTCGCCCAAGGCCTTAGGGAGGCAACGAGTGTCAGCCCCATCGAGTACTCGCCGCCCCAGGCGAGTGGAGGTTTTCAAGGGCCGCTCGCCCAATGATCTATGTTGTATTTTTACCGTTTTACCCCCGCAGGTCTGCCCATAGCCTTTCAGAACAGCGGAGTTACGTTGTTGGCAGACCAACTTCAAAAAACTATAAATAGACCCAAGTGGGTACCTCAGAAAGCAAGCTTTCAAGCATTCCAACTCTCCTTCTCTTTGATCTTCGAGTGCTTTCTGAGGTGCCCTTAGCTCAGCACAGGCTAAGGAGGGGAAGCGCTCTAAGATCTTCCGGGTGTGTGGTAGGACCTCCGTGCTGGAGCCTTGGGTCAGTTTCCAGTTCTAAGTCTTTGGTCGTTCAAGCTCGCTAGGGAGAAGTAAGTGTGCGGTCACCCCTTCCCCAAGGGTTCGAACTCCACAGAAGCCGAATTTCGGTTTTAACAATTAGAACTTAGGAGTGAAGAAAATACAGGAACATTAAGGAAAAATCAGAATGCTACTTTGAGAAATGATTAGATGGGAATTTTTGGGAAGTATTGAGAGCGCATGATGAACAAGACGGTGACATGTCAGCTTAGTTAAATATATAATATTGAGAGATAGTAGACCTAGTGGAATTGATCAAATCAAATGAAATAAAAATGCACATAATAAGACCTGGGTAGAAGATGTGAAGTATTTAAGGAAATGTAAAAGTACCACTTTAAGAACTTATTAACTTGCAAATTTTAAGGAGGAAATAATTGGGGGAGGTAATGAGCATCATAATGAAGCTTGCTATAAATTGATTAAAAAAGCGAAGTAGATGGAGCTTTAAAAAATATAAAAGCAAAGATGCGTGTTAAGATTTTATGGGTTATGACAGTCGTTGCACTCTCATGGTTAATAAATATTTAAATGGAATTTAGAGAGAAAGAGAACACTAAATGATTGGATAAATATGTTCTTATAAATATTTAAGAACAAAGAAGTTCGGTGCTATGGTGATTACAATGAAATCATACTTATGATTCATATAAGAACTTTGTCAGAGTTATATTTGGGTATTTTAATATGTTCAAGGTTTAGTCCCACACCGTGGGTTAGGTTTGTAAGTCATGTTGTATTCCTATATATTGCCCACATTGTGGAAGAATAAAATGCACCAAGTATTTATGTTCCACTCTTTTCTACATGGTATGAGAGCCCTCGATCTGATAACATAAGAAAAAAAAAGTATTTCTCCTGTGGACTTAAGTTTCTCATCTCGATTTCCCGTTCTCGTTCCCCATCCGCTGTCCACCCTCCAATTCCAACGGGTCTTGCCGCTTCTGCTCCCGTCAAGGAGATCGTTTTTGATCACGTCGGCGAGAGCGGCTATGGATCCAATATCGTTGGTTGTTCCTACTGCCGACTTCCTGCGTTGGGGATTTTCCCGTTGTGTCGATGCTAATCTCCTGTGTTGGCGATTTCGATCGAGGATGTCCTGCACCCGCCTGGAGTTGTTTCTTCACCGACCGGAAGCCATCTTCTGCGTCTGTGACTTTTGCGCCTATTTTTTCGGCGACATCGTGCGGCTTCCTCGTTGATGCTTGACGACAATTGATCCCGTCAGTGCTCTCCTTCGTCGATCCCTCTTGCTACTACTCTGTTTCGCTCGTTATCTTGTCTTCAAGTGGAGCCCTATTGTTGTTGCGTCTGAGCCTCTTCTTCTTTCTGGTCGAGCTTTTGGATGCTCCTGGTGCTCCCTTTCTGGTCGAGCTCCTCTGTCGCTGATGTTCTACTGCAACAGGCCTTCTTCTGGCTCAGTCTCTCTGCTTGCCGAGGATATGGATCTCGCTGCCCACTACGCTCGTTGCTTATGGTGCTGATGTTTTTTTTGTGTGTGTTGTGTTTGTCTTTGTTTGTGTCTCTATGTGATCTATATCTTTATGCACGTGTTCTATGTGAGGAGTGTACGTTGCAGCCTCCTGGCATAGTCTATGCATTCAAGCACGTATTCCATATGAGGGGGAGTGTTCGAGATAACGGCGATTCGGATGCCTCTTTCCCGACTCCTGACTTAGTCACACATGGCCTCCAAGTGTAGCCTATGTCTTCATGCACATGATCCACATGAGGGGGAGTGTTTATGATAACAGCGACTCAGATGCCTCTTCCCAAACTCCTGTCTTAGTCGTGCATGGCCCCCAGGCATATTTCTTTTGGTGTTTGTGTCTCCTCACCTTTTTCTTTGATTTGAGGTAGGATTGGTTTGGCCTTTCTTGGCTGGCCTAGTTTCAACTCTGGGAGCATCCAGCGTGATCATGGTCGGTTTATGGACCAATGTCTTGTGGCTTATGCCCGATTGGAGTATCCTAGGAGACACGTGGTTGGGCCTCAGTGGCTGTTGTTTTGTCCCACGGTGCCAATCATATTTTACCTCTCTTTTTTATGTTGTGTTCAAGCTGGAGATTTCCCCTCCAGTTTGAGGGGGAGTGTTAGAGTTATATTTGAGTATTTTAATATGTTAAAGGTTTATTCCCACACCGTGGGTTAGGTTTGTGAGTCATGTTGTATTCCTATATATTGCTCCCATTGTGGAAGAATAAAATGCACCAAGTATTTCTTTTCCACTCTTTTCTACAAACTTAATTTGGGAGGAAAATAAAAAGCATATAAAAATATATTGGTAATTACACATTACCCTGGTGACTACACTGCAGTGCACCCAAAACACCCATGTCGCTCAACAAAATGCACTAATCCCCATGTGATTTTGTTCGAAGTCTCATTATTATCCTTTTACATCCAAAATGAGATGATATTTCTAAAGGACATTCTTGTTCCTCCCTTAATAAACATTTGCAATGTTGTTGCCTCAAGTGCATTCATTTCCCTCTTTTGTCCCTAAAGCCCTTAACTTTCATCACCTGCTTTCCATAGTCGCCTCTAGACTCTAAGTGTTCCATCTAAACATTTTACCATGCTGAAGTTTTATGTAGTTGGGAATGCAGTAAAAGAACATAGTTGCATACAAAGGAAGGATTTTTTACGTTCTTCTCTAATAATTTTCCCTTTTTTGTTTTTGAAGTTGAGAATATGAGGGGAAAAGACAGGAGGGGACAAGAGGGAAAATGTGAGATTTTGGTTTGATTTTAACAAAAAATTAGATTTTTGGATTATAGAAAATTCCACATTGGTGTTGCAGTTTGAACTATTAAGGGCCAAGATACATTGGGCATTTAAAAATAGCCCAAAAAATTGTGTTTCACTTTCAGTTTTTTATAAGTTTATATGTAACTCCATCACTATGTCCTCTTGGCCATCTCATCCCAACTAATAGTAGTTTTGAATAATTTACAAAGTTGTTTAATGAGATCCCTGATGAAAAAAAGCCATAAATGTAAATACTTGTGGGTAAAAAAATTGGGGATTTTGCCATCCTTAAAAACTTTTGGCCAAAATGAGCCTCAAAGAGGAGTTTAGGGAGAGGGAAAAGATTGGGCATGGGGTGAATAGAGGGAGGAGGAAGAAGACATGGATGTTCTTGGTGGAGATGATGTCAGTTGAAGTAGAGATCAAAATGTCTGTTTTTTTGGGTGGGGGTGGGTCGAAGAAGTGAAAGAAAAATTAAGCATTTTTTGGGGAAAACTTATTTCCGGATATAATTAAAAATTGAAGCAAATTTACCTTGGTGCCATTTTTGGATAAATAGAAGTGTTTTCTCTTTTTTGGATGAAAAACTTAACAACAGTACTCTAAAAAAACCATGTATGGATTAGGCGTAAGTTTGGACTTTATGTATGCGTTATAATATAATTGTACGCCCCGAATTCAGAGTGTGCATGAAGGTTGGTAAAGAAAGATCAAGATTGAACTATGGAGAGGTCTCGCCTACAAGGTCTCGCGCCACCAATAGAGTCTTTTGCGACCTCTGAGGGATCTAACACAATATCCTAAGAGGACTTGGCATCATAGAAGCAGTGAAGGTTTTGAGAACACCCATTTGCCAGACCTCTCCGAGCACTCACAAATTCAAGCTGATGGCAGAAATGTGAAATTTCCCAACGACTACCTGTTTGGCAGCCTCCCACAAATTCAATAAATACCCACCATTTGTATGAAGGAAGACATAATTTGCATCGATTGTAAACTCTAGTCCCCCGACGACCAAGGTTGTCAGGACCGCGATCCGGATCGTAGAATCGCACGATCCTACGACCCGGATTATGCATTTCAATCCGGATCGTGTTCAGGATCGAAATTAGACCGCATCCGTATAGGATCGTGACCCGGATCGTGGAATTGGTAGGATCGCGATTCTTACGCGATTCCACGATCCTGTCGGCCCTATTAAAAAAGACGGAACACGACTGGTCTTTCTCCCGAACCCTAAACCCATTTCATTCCTGATTCCTGTCTGCTCTTCCTCCTGACGCCTCTTCCTCCCGAGACGGCTCTTCCTCCAGACGGCATACAGGTCTTCTTCTTCTTTTTCTTCTTCTTCTGCTTCCATTTCATTCCTGATTCTCGTCTGCTCTTCCTCTCGACGCCTCTTCCTCTCGACGCTTCTTCTTCTTCTACTTCTTCTTCTTTTTCTTCTTCTTCTTCCATTTCATTCTCGATTCCCGTCTGCTCTTCTTCCTCATGACGCCTGTTCCTCCTGACGCTTCTTCTTCTTCTGCTGCTTCTTCTTCTTTTGCTTCCATTTCATTCCCGATTCCCGTCTGCTCTTCCTCCCGACACTTCTTCTTCCATTTCATTCCCAATTCCCGTCTGCTCTTCTTCTTCTTCTACTTCCATTTCATTCCTGATTCCCGTCTGCTCTTCCTCCCGACGCTTCTTCTTCTTCTTCCATTTCATTCCCGATTCTCGTCTGCTCTTCCTCCCGACGCTTCTTCTTCTTCTTCCATTTCATTCCCGATTCCTGTCTGCTCTTCTTCTTAGTTTTTCTTGATTTTTGAGTTTCTGATTTTTTTTCTGAGTTTCTGAGTTTGCAAGCATGCATTCCAGACTGCTCTTCCTCCCGACGTCTCTCTAGGCCTCCGACAACTCC
The DNA here is from genome assembly GCA_039513925.1 of Platanthera zijinensis. NCBI lineage: Eukaryota > Viridiplantae > Streptophyta > Magnoliopsida > Asparagales > Orchidaceae > Platanthera > Platanthera zijinensis. The sequence continues at coordinate 20,441,839 of CM077087.1, read as the reverse complement.
ACTCTCTCCGGCAAGACTTCTTCTTCTTCCTGATTTCTGAGTTTCTGAGTTCTGATTTCTGAGTTCTGAGTTTCTGAGTTTGCAGGCGTGCATTCCCGTCTTCTCTTCCTCCCGATATCTCTCCAGGCCTCCGGCAACTCCACTCTCTCCGGCAAGATAGGTTTGTGCAGTCATTGGATTTATGTCTGATGATGAGGATATGACTGATGTAGCTTTATATTAGTGGTTTTGTATCGGTCCGACGAACATATGTTAAGGATTTATATTAGGACATGGTTGATGTGGATTTTATGTTATTTTTGGTTTAAGTGGTTCATTAGTTTATTTTTGATATAAATACTCAAATGTTTATTAGTTTTATAGTTCATTAGTTTATTAGTTTTGGATATAAATATTCATTGTTCATTAGCTTATTAGTTTATTAGTCTTAATTTATGGTTTTTGTATGATCTTACGATTCTCGATCCGATCCCACGATCTGATCCGATCCAACCAGAAAAAGATCCTACCTAGGATCTCGATCCAGACAACCTTGCCGAGGACTCATGCAGGGGGAGTCTTGTGTTAGCGGTGGGACCTCCGATCTATAGTATCATTACTTCATTAACGAAGATCTCTCCCTCTCCGTCTCTCCGTCTCTCTGGTCGTGTCGGTGGAATAGCTTGTGACCATTGAGGCCCGGGCATTCTTAGAAAAAAAAAAGGATCGCGGGTCACCAATTCAATAATAATGATGGGGGTCAAGTGTACTTACCCTATTGTATATCTGATTTTGTGAAATTTCTAGTATTTCCTATACATAACATATGGAGTTGCTTCCTTATTTATGGAGGATTCAATTACATAATAAGAGAATATTTTCGGAACAATAGAATATTCTAGAGCATATATATTAAATATATGCTCTAGAATAGTGCCAATGAAGTGCTATTGAGTTTTATTCTTGGGATTATCTATCCAATAGTTTCAATGAAGTTCTATTGAATTTATTCTTGGGATTATCTTTTATGAAATTTACGTGTTAAGACAACTAATTAGGAAACTAATTTGAACAAAATGCATGACATTGAGGTGCTCTTTGTATGATATTTTATTTATTTTGATATGATGTATAATCAAGTAATTCAAGAATTGATTTAATGTGCAAAGAAAGTGTTTTGGCGATGAAATCATGAAATTTGAACGATTAGGTGATGACCTGGAGGAGATAACTTCATGGAGTGAATTGTATTTTGATGCCTTTTTGTATTCTAATAATGCACTATTTTTCTTTCAATTTGAAGAGTGAAGAGCCTTGGAATTCGTCAGATGAAATTGGAACCTCCTCCCAAATTAGGATGGACCTGATTCAATCACAATGTAAATAATATTTTCCTTTTTTGAATATTTGACTGCATATTAAAAGGGTTAATGCTCAAATAGAATTAAGGCCCCATTTGGGGGATCATGGGCAGATATGCGGGCGTTGAATGCCATATTTGTTAAATGCTCAAGGAGTAAAGGTATCCTAGAGCCCAGGAGCAAGGCTAGGGGTGCATGCACACCCCTGACTAAGCAAAGACACACCCACAACCAATTTTAAATGATCATCATCAAACATCAATTCATCTTCTTGATCAGATATTCCATTCATTCTACTCATCAACCATTCATTACAAACACTTATATCTCTAAGAAATGAGATAATTGAGATCAACGACATCATATCAAAGCATAAGCACTCGATCACATTTCACAAACTCTAAATCATTCAAAGATCGTTGAGTAGTAACATTAATTCTTTCTTTCGAAATTTTTTTACTCTTGCATTTAAATGTTGTATTATTTCTTCTGCATATCAAAACAACCTAAGTTTACCTCAAACTTCATTACGCTTCAATAGATGTAATTTTGAGCACTCCTTCAATACAATCATTCCTTACTTTTTTCCTTACTGATTTTGTGACATCCATCTTACCATCTTCATTTCTCAACAATAATTGTTTGGCATATGCAATTTATAAATGTATTTCTATATAAATACTCTTTAGAAGTTTATCCACTTTAACACAAAACTGTGAGTCAAAAGGTAATATTGTTATTTGTTTCTACGATAAACCAAAGATACTAAACATATCAAGCTTCTATATCAGTTTATCATCTAATATTATTAATTGATAATTGTCGAACACCCACTCATTAGAATTCAAGAACATATAATAGTTCTTTTTCAACTAGTTCTAAATTTTTTATCTTCTGAGTGTTTTTAACTTCTTGGTTATTTCATCTAATGCATCATTGTTTAACTTGACATTTGCAAGACAAAAAAAAATACCCTTCATCAAATATCATCTGCAAACATCCTTAAAGCTATCAAACGCGGAATGGACTTCACCTTATCTTAATATCTTTTGCAATATTAATTGTCCACAAGCACTTTTAATGCTAATCATTCTCCATCGTGCATATCCTAATAACTTAAGTCTTTGGCACGTGAGCTGCACATCTTTATTTACTTAATGCATGCCAAATGAATATTTAAGACGCTAGATAGCATGACACTAATGGTTTTTCTCAATTACAACAAAAGGTAAATTAAAAAAGATTTTTAAGTTGTAGCTAAAACTTTATGTTAGAAACAATATTTATAGGGGTATGAAATAACTAAACTTTAAATCAAATAATTTTATTGGCATTTCATAAATGATTCCTTGAATTCCTTCTTTTATAAATAAAGTATGCGTGCTTCTTAAGCTTGAATAAAGTGTAATATTAAATTCTTGTAAACAAAGACACATAAAAATATAAAATGGAATTATATATTTAATAAATTATGAGATACATCCATTATCATCATTTATTTTCTACTTCAAGCACCTACACAGCCTGAGGTTTTCCCAAAAATGTTTGACCTCAATGCTACTATTCATGCATTTGTCAACTCTGAAAACATGAAATTTCGCATTTTCAACCAATCTTCCATTTGCAAGAAAATGAGAAGCCAACTTTCGGTAAACCAGCTTTACCAATCAAATAATACTTAATAGGTCGCAATAAAACATGCATAAGTTGTACCCAACCGGAGAATGGTTTTCTAGATTTAGTGTCACCTATGCAGGAATATCAAGATTGGTCATAACAAGGAAAACATGAGGTACCACTTATGTTTGCGGACTCCAACAATGCAAAAGAGAGTGACATATGTATATATACATACATATATATATATATATACGAGTGCCCAACACGGGGCTCCGCCCCTACGGCCAAGTGCGACAGTACCCGGCCAGCGACGGCGTGCTTCGCCCGCCCCGACGGGCCGCTGCGCCCGCAACATATACATATGAGTACTCAAAATGATCGTAAAAAAATCTAAATCAATATTACAATATTTATTTTGTAAAAAAAATATTTTTATAAGTAAAAAATGTATTTTCTCCCTCTCTATTCTTATTCATCCCTCTCTCTCTCTCTCTTTCCCTCTCTCTCCCTATCCTCCCGGCACACTCTCCCCCTCTCCTCTCTTTCTTTATAATACTATATATATATAATAATATATATCTTGCTGCCTCTCTTTCCCTCTCTCATTCAACCTCTCTCCCCCCTCTCCTTTCTCTCCATCTCTTTCTCTCTCTCTCTCCGCTGGCACCAAGCTACCACCGCCCTCTCTCTCTCCCCTCTCTCTTTCTCCCTCTCTCTCCATCTCGTTTTTCGCCCGTCTCTTCACCTCTCTCTCTCTCTCTCCATCTTTTCTCTCCCTCTCTAGGTATAGGAGCTCTAGTCTTTTCTTTTTTATCCAAAAGATAATAATCAACGGTGGTCGAATTCTGAAAATACATCTGACGGCCACAAATGCTTCAATAGCTTTTAAATGCATGGAATTAAAAATCGATATGATATATCTTTATAAGTAGTATATATATATATATATAATGAGCATCAAAACATCATGCACCGTGTCCGTGTCTAACATGTCTGAAAGGGGAGTTACTATGTGGTTTAATGAGGTAATCTCAAATACATGAAGCAAACAATAGGATGATCAAGAATATGACTAGCAATGGGTTTAATGTGGCTATTTGTTGTTGAACACAATAATAAAGACAATGTCATCATCTTCTTCGTCTAGTAGTATGTCCATGTAGAAAATAAAAAACACAAATATTTGTTTAGCTAATTAAACTGTAAATGTACTATCATAATTCATACAAGGGCTAATAAATTCTGAGCATCTTTAAAAAAATAAGATATGTGTACTATTTCAAATAAGGGAGAAACTACAAGTTCCACACAGGTCCCCTATTTTGATTTCAAAACTTCTAACATTATTTTGCCGTAGTTCCATCAGATGCTATGAGGCAGCAGTAACTAACAATGAATAATATATTCAAACAGAACAAACATGAAATGTTATGTGCGGGATGAATAATCAATACACAATTCCAAAACAGGCAGGAAAAAACACAAACAAACAGTTCATGTCATGAATCAGTTGTCTAAGGAAATCACTATGAAGTATGAATACAATGACGTATCGCTTGACTGTCTATGAACTAAGGCTCTGTTTGGGGGGGCGTTTTTACTCAACTGAGTTTGGACAAAAACGCCACAGGCCCACAGCCAAAGAATGTATTATCTTAGGTGAGGCCAGGGGATCACGAAAGACCATTCATTACCACCTTGCCAAACGGAGCCTGAGAATCCACAAGACCATGAAACAGATTATCATGTAGACAAACAAGGACGGGGGGTAATGTCTTAGAAATTGGTTAATTCAAGCTCATGTGCTTAATAAAATAACAATTAAGTGAAAAAAAATAACAAGGGAGAGATCAACTTCGCAGATCTTAAGCCAGCATATAAACCAAAGCGCCCACAATAGAAAACTTCGGATACCAGAATACCCAAAACATGAAAACACCGAACAATACAATAAACCCTAATACCAAACAATCTTCGTGGCCATAAAGATAAACCCTAGCGCAAAAACTCAATAGGTTAATACAAGAGCGCAAATCCCAAATAGTCGATCAAACAATCATTCTCACTCCCCAGAATCCCATAATAGCGCCAAATGACTACCTCGCACGGATTCCGATAAGAGAAATGAAATCGCCGTTTGGCTGCTACCCCCAAAGAGCAAGATCAACGGAGCAGATGTAAAACTATGAAAAAGATGAAATAATAGCCCAAACAAAACAGAGGAAATGGGGCAAAAGATTCACACCAACGTCTGAGAACACGCAGATCCATCGAGAATATTGGGTAAGGAAACGTACCCTTCCGAATGCAATGTCGGAGGAGATCAACGAGCGGCGATGAATAGGGCTCCCTTCGGTGCGACCGTGAGAGCCCTCGGAAGCAGAGAGATAAGAGGCGGCGAGAGGAGGACGGAGAAGAGGGCGACGAGAGGAAGGAGAAGCGACTCCGGCGCAACTTAAAAGGGGAGGGTTTTTAATAAGAGTTTGGAAAGGTTCGGTGCAGCTATCACGGCGTTATCATACATCCAACGAAAAAGTTGTACCTAAAAATACGCCGTCATTTTCTCCGTTAGTTACAGTAGAGATGCTCGGATCGTACGACTAGGAATTTGATCATCGATATTCGAAACTCAGACAAGCTTAAAAATTGGATTGAACGGTGAATACTGAATACGCGATCTACGTCCAATTATCGGCGTGGTGACACGTGGCTACAGTAATTTACCTTGGATGGAAATTCTTTCTTTCATTTTTATTTGTTTTTTATATCAATGAGGTTTTTTTTAAATTAAATTATGCTTTTATTTAGATCCATTTAATTCAAATTGAGCGATTCATCCGCTCTCCAAATGCTTTACGGATTCTCTTCGTTTAAAAGCAAACAAATAGAAACCATCCATTTAATTCAAGTAGAGGTCAAGAATTTAATCATTCTTGTTGTAGGTCACTCGAGACGCTTGTAAATCGATTTGAGTGAACCGTCCTATCTCGTGAGAACGCGCACCCATGAGGATTATCACTATTCGCTTGTCACCATCGTATAATTTACTATATGTATACCCAAATCATATATTTTATTATTCACACTCTCATTATTGGAATTTACTACACGCGCACCCCATAATGGGTGGTTCTGAAGGTAGTGGGTGTGATGGCGGCGGTGTGGAAGTTACCCGGCCGAGGTGGTGGAGGAAGGGCGGCGGTGAGCGGTCGGCGAAGGTCGGGCAGCGACCGGGAGGCAGTGGTCCAAGGGGTCGGCTGGGCTGCGGCAGCCGGCCGGTGGCGGTATGCGGCCGGGGGTTGGTTGACCGAGTGATTCGGCCACGCAACGACGGCTCGCGACCATGCTGTCGCGAGCAGGGGTGCGCGCTGGGTATCGCATGTGGCTGTGCAAACGCGCTGTTGCGCGACCCTACGGGAGCCCGACAAGTGGTTGTGCGGCGGACCGGGCAGCGACGGCGATCGCCCAGTCGGGGTGGTTTGGACGTGGTTTCACATAGCGATGGTGTTCGTGGGCAATTTCAATATGGAGTTAGTGGATGGTCGACATTAGTCAACCCCACTCATCCATACCCTTCCCACCAAGGTAGTGGGGGAGGTGAGACTTTTGGTTATTCGCAGCACAAATTCCCAAAGTCCACGGCTCGAGTGAGAGCAGTGCAGAAATTTTCTTCCGCATTCCTTGTTGTGTGCGAGTGGAATTCATGGAGGCAAGTGATTTATTACAACCATGCCGGAGGTAAGAGGAGTTGTGGAGGCTGGGCGACGATCGTGGGAGGGGGGAGGGGGGAGGTGCGAATGATATCCCGCACAGGAGCTCGGTTGCTCCCTAGATGGGTGCACGGTCGCGCGCCCATGTAGTCATGCGGGTGCACGGCAGTGCTCCCCGCGCTACCGTTCGGGTGTGCCCGTGCAATGGGGCAGGCGCATGGTTATTCATCCGCCCTGGCCTTCGGGCATGCGTGCCTGCGTGTCCGTGGTCACACTCTTTAATGATTGTCTATTCCGATTGGTCGCTTCGTTGCGTCTGCTTAATGTCACGGCAGCGCGCGGGCTTGTGAAAATTTTGCTTTTTATTAATCTTGCGGCCCATTGATTTTCAGCTACCGAAATGGGGCGCTCAATGGCGGCCGATGCGATTGCGCTCGTCCCTTAATAGTGAGTGGATCAATATTTGGAGAAAGCATTACAGATTACCTGCTAGTATTGAGATGATGATCCGCATCTGGAGAAGCGTGCGCAAAATCTTCTAAAAGGCAGCATCATGATTTGCGAGGGTTATTTGAGTTTAGGACTAAGTCTTCCGCCTTCAGAGGAGGCGATCTAGATCTTCAAATTTTGTGGTGTGTTGTCTCCCAGATCACTCCTGGTGGGATGACAAGAATCATGGGACTGATTGTGTTCTTTCAGGAGCATGGATCGTGGTTCTCGTTGGATTTGTTTAAGGACTTGTGCGAGGTATTTACTGACATTGGTGACCGGATTAAAGTGTGATGCAACAAGAGGTGGCTTCATTTTGAGAATAGGGCCGATCACCGCCATGGGAACACGTTGTGCGGATATGTTAGGAATTCTTGTGAGTTCCCCGAGCCGTGGAGGTTGCTTCTGGGTCGTTCTCGCCACATGACGGGATGGAAGTGTGACTTTACGCCGGTTCTGGGATACACAGATCTGGTTGCTTTGGTGATGCCTCTTTTCCATATTTCCTTTTTTGTCGAGGAGAAGCGATTGTTGTTGTGTGATTTCTCTTTAGATGCTGAGCAGTCCACTGTTGTTCCCTTGAATCGCGAAAGGAAGCAGAAGCTGATGTTCAAGTGCGGCAATTCTGGGTCCGCATTGCCTCCTCCTCTATCGAGGGGTCGTGTTGACGAGGCAGGATGCTGTGGTTCTAGTGTGGATGTTCTGTCTGTCGAATCTGAGGTCGAGAATTTGGGTTCTCCAACTCCTGAGCTCCCCCCCTGAGGGCTTTCCGGTGTCTCATTTGGTGAAAGCGAGGCGAGTCTCCTTTTCTCTCCAAGCTATGACTTATGCGATGAGTACATCATTTTTTGTTTTGTATTTGCCCTTTAAAGGAAATCTATCATTTCTTGCGTGGAACGGTTGTTATCTGAGAGTTAAGGATGGATACTTTGTCCTCTAAGAGGAGCTTCACAAGACGTAGAGTGCCTAGTCTGATCTGAAGGCAAAGCGGGAGCGCGTTGCTTCTCGCTTTCAGAAACTGGAGTCTGACTTAGCCGCCTCTCGAGCTGAGCTTGAGAAGTTGCGGGAGGAGCTTAGTATGGAGAGAGCACTTAGCCAGAAGACAGCTCGCTTGTTGGAGGATGCACACAGGGAGATATTCTATAACACCCCTATCCGTCACATAGTATATAACAGTAGGTCCGGTCGGGGCCCGACGTCATATACTGCGGACAGACTGGTTGATTACTTATTGAAACCATTCAACCAATCACAACGTCCTACACAGAGCATCTAGCGAAAGTAAATTATTAAGTTGCACAAAGAATAAAAAACCCTGCCAAGCATGAATGTCCACTACTCAAACCAAGACGGAATGTTTAATACACTAAACAGGAATGACTTTATGGCCTTACAAGAGTTTGCTTAATAAAAGTGTCTTCCAAACCTCGGCACGCAGGCGGTCACACATGAGTACAAAAAGGAAAACACTCAACAATTGGCCTTCGAGGGCCGGCACAGCAACTTGGGCTTTAGCCCGCTATTTATCGCTCGGCTCCGCAGCACCTACAAGCAACAATCCACCGCACGGTAGTAAACAAAGGCAACGGTCAGCTATGCTGACCAAATTATAACGATTCCGCCCCCAAACCGGGGCGGCAAAGCTTCTTCCCTGCACTTGTTAGCAAAACAAGCAACATAGCGAAATAAGCATCACATCACAGGTGCACGCTCACACGGCCATACATCCCGTGCTCTCAGGGCACTTACTCGGCGAGCCAGTCCGAACCCCGTCCGGTCCTTGACTCCACCACCACCCCCAGGGTGGCAACCTCGTGAGCATTTAGTCCTTTCGGCCGTAGCCTAGACTCGATCTCCAAATCTCGGTAAGTCCCACGTAAAACTTTAGGTCGCTTCAACAGAGCAGATGGAGCGGGTAGGGGTCCACCAGCCCGTTGCTCACTCTGTCGTTGCCATTTGGCATTTGACGCGGGCTAAGCTTCCCCAGTCCCAAATATCATTCAAACACGGTACATAGCCCCGCTATGTACCCGGTTGGCTCCCAGGCCACCGATATGAAAGAAATGCGTTTCCGTCCAGATTTCCGGGTGCACCTCGGGGTTAATCCCCAAGATTCCCTGATGCATTCTACCGCATAGCAACCCGAAAACAATCAAAACGCTCAAAGTCTTCTCCGGCTAAAAATGCACAGCAAAACATCACCGATCCAAACCAACACGTCCGGGTAGGCTTCACACATCATGCATATGTCCGTACTACGATTCCGGACTCTAACAAGGGGGACTTTACATATCTACCCCAAGGAATACAACATCTCGCCGCACACTCGCGGGAGAGGGGTTTTCCCATGCAAAGGAAGAAGAGCTTCACATGCTCAAGAAGAGAATCGTTACCCTAGCATTTCTCCTCGGCGTCATGACGATCTAGCCGGATGGAGAGCACCGTATCGGCGTCGCCTTCGCGGATCTTGACTGATATTTTTTACTTTCAAGACTACCTAAACACCTAGAGGGGGGGTGAATAGGTTCTAATGCTTGTTTTCACTTTTAGGCAGAATATAATAACTGAATTAAATCACACAACACAACAATCACAGAAATTCATACAACACAGATTGCACACAGTTTTATAGTGGTTCCCCAAGATCTGGGTGAAGGATGTGGTGTTTTGAAAGTTGTTTTATTGTATTATTTATTTAAATGTTCATGATATAAATGTAATGGTTACATTTTGTTCCTATATTATATGACATGTTTCATGTAAGGTTCAAGAAGATGCTCATGGTCTTGAACCATAGAACAGTGAATTTTGTTATGTCATGTAGTCTTTAGATATGCTCTCTTTCGTGGTAGTCAAAGGGAACATTGACTACCGACTCAAGATTGTCGCATGATTAAAGTACATTTGAGTTCTATAAATGTTGATAGATGTTATCGTTTAATCATGCGAGTATGTATATGGTTGAATTCATACATATAGAGATTGACCACTTGTTGCAACATTATTTGGAATGTGTTTAGTGTCGTTAATGTTTGCAACGTGTCTAATGATTTTAGATATGAGACGTGTAGATTTAGCGCGCCGGTGTGGACAATGTGATTACAATTGAAGGCCATCTTCTGATGGTGATAAATATTGTGGTTCGTTGGTCACACTTGCGCGTAAGGAATCTACACATCGAAATATCGTCTGTCCCCAAATTTATTTGGGAAGTGATATGGTCGGGCCCCTTGGTAAAGCGAGTTTGTATTGCATGCAATATAACTGATGTAGTTATAAATACACGTCGCTTATGAGACCGGGAAAATATTAAATATAGTGCGAAAATGACACGCTCCTATTTTGCACTATATTCGTAATATCACGCGACACGAAAAAGACACAGGTCATCAAAATGCGTTACCTAGTTACTACGTTATTGAGGCGACTATAATGCAGTGACAAAGCCACTTATAGTTCGTAATATAGAATGTTATATTATCGCCTTGATGACATAGTTCCTCTATAAGGTCGCACCAAATGAACGGGAACAGTTTCAGTTCGACTTACTATAGTATGTGCGAATGTGTTATGTCGTGACTCGACATGCTTAGATAGAATTCCTGTGCGACTATCAAAAAGAAATAAAATAGTGACGGAGCGAGTCGTCGTAATTTTTTTTGGTAGGAGTGCACAGTTTTTTTTGGAGTTATGGGATTTTATATATATTTGTAAGTGTTTATGTATATAAGTATATATATATGTGTTATATATATATATGTAAATATATAAATATAGGTATATAATATATATATATATATATATATATATATATATATATATTTATATATAAGTTTATATATACATATAGATAAAAAGAGAAAATCGGGTGAGGAGATAAATGGCAGCAGAACAAGTTCACGGTTTATGGATTCTGTCTAAACCTAGCCGCAAGAAACGGAGGCAGAAGGGGGTTTTTGCGATCTTGCCCTTCCGGCCGCCATCGTCGCGCTGCTCCCTGCTCCGCCGCCGGGCAAGCCCGACGCCGGCATCGCCGCCCGCTGCTCCGTCGTGGGGCAAGCTTGCTGCCGCCAAATCCTCGGCATCCACATCTCCTTCTCCGGGCAAGCTTGCCGCCGCCATCTCCGCGTCGTTCGCCGACCTTAGGTGGTTCTTCCCGGTCGGTCATGGCTTCAATGATGGCTTGAGTTTGCTCCTTCTCCTCAACGGTTTTAGATCCCTCTCCACCTTCCTCTTCCCTACCCGGCGACTAGTGTGGCTCGGCCACTTGGAGTCATCGGTGCAAGAGGAAGTTAGATCTGAGCTATTGTTTCTATTCCCCGTCAACGGAATAGAGCTTTGACGCTGTTCGGGCTCAAGGTGAACTAAGAGGCGAGGCGTCGGCCTCATCATTGCGGTGGAATCGTCAACATCTTCTCCGACAACTTACCTATTCCGGCTAGAGATCTTGTTCTCTAGAGGTATAAATTCTAACCCCTTTGTGACGGTTAGATGTGATGAGTTAGGTTTCTTTTTGCTTACATAGCCTTGTTTAGGCCATTATCATGAGACGCACGATCTTTTGTGTTGTTGGTATCCGCAATTTTTTTTAAAAAATTCGCCCTACCACTACACGTGAAATCCTTCAGTGGTATCAGAGCCAGGTTAGACGTCTCATGACAATGGGCCTTACTTTTTGTACCTAGAGGTTTGGATTGGTTATGTCTCAACCCTTGATTCAAGCTTAGGTAATTCGTCGGCGTACGAATTATGTGGAAATCAATTTTTTTTGGATTTAAATTGATTTGGTTGAATCAAGATGGATTGTGTATACTAACCTATCCATTGTTAGGACAAGGCCTATGTTTGCTCGCTTACGCATCTATTTATTTTTTGTTATCTCTGGAATGTAATTCTGTTTGGGATGCATGTAATAATTAGAATGTCATGAGTTAGGATGTTTTTTTTGTTATTCCCCCTCTCTTTGGAGGAATGCGAAAAGAAAAATTTAAGAATGTTTTTCCTTCTCATTTTATCCACTTAAGCTAGTATCCTTGGATGATCATGAGTGTGATTCCAAACACTAGACAAGGTGGAACGTGTGTGAGCCTGGTATTATGCCACGAGAGATTATATTTTGTGTGAGGCACATTTTATTTTTTCTTTGTGGAAATACCGTGTCCACACTAGTTGCCCAATAAAATGAGTTTTCTTAAACAGGACTTTCAAGATCTAGGCTTGAATATTTTGGGAAAAAGTTTTTTTATATTATTCATTTTTTTATCATGCAATAATATGAATTGAGAGTCACAAAAGTTAAGCTTCGCTTAAAAGGTTGTGATTGGTGCCTTGTACCTACCTGGACAAGCAAATGGATGAGTCCGCTTGTTTGGAAGGGATCTCGTGCGTGTCTATATTATTTTGATATGGCAATAGCGTATTTTTTTTATCATGAACCGTAAATAAATTAATTTTCATTCTCTCTTTATTTTTAGAAAATGTCAACCCTGCCAAATTTTCTGCGTTCCATGATTGATAAGAGTCCTCTTGCTAATGACGGTTCAAACTATTCTGATTGGATCCTCAAGTTGAATATCGTGTTGCGTTTGGAAAATCTCCAACAAATTCTGGATGGCCATTGCCCAGAAGAGAAGGAGAAAGGCAAACCAACTGATATTGAAAAGGAGGAACAGAAGAAATGGAATGAACAACAGCGTGTTGTGCAGACATTGATCTTAGCCAGCATTGGCAATCAATTGCAAAGGAAATTTCTTGATACTCCCGCTAAGGAAATCATAGCACAATTGGAAAAGATGTTCACTGATAGTGCTCGTAAAGAGCGCTATAAGACCACCATAGCACTCACGAGGTGCAAGATGATGGAGGGTGAATCTGTTTCAGTGCACTTCCTTAAAGTGCAGGGCTATCTGGAGAAATTGGAAAAATTGAATTCTCAACTTCCTGATGACATAGCTGAGGATATCATACTGGGGTTACTTCCTTACTCGTATAAGGATTTTATTATGCACTATCATATGCGTGAAAGGAAGATGACTATGAATGAGCTCCATAATGCCCTCAAAACAGCTGAGGTAGATATGGGTAAGACAAAGGCAAATTCCGTCTTAGCCGTTGCGTCAAGTAGCAAGAAGCCCTTTAAGAATAAAGGCACCGTCGCAAATAAAATTGCTGGTAGAAAGTCATCTTTCAAAGACAATAAGGGAGGAGCTCATGCGAGCACCTCCAAGGGAAGCAAAGTGAAGAACTCTCCATCTGCTGTCACCGAGTGCTTCCATTGTCATGAGAAAGGACACTACAAGATGAATTGCCCCAAGTACAAGCGTGACTTGGATGAAGGCAAGGTTGAACGCAAGCGTCCCAAAGGTATACTCGTTATTGAATTAAATCTAAACTTGACCACTACTATCCTTGATTGGGTAATGGATACCGGATCATGTGCTCACTTAGTTTCTAATGTGCAGTCACTAAGGGATAGGAGAGCTCTCTCCAAAGGAGAGGTTGTGCTGAAGGTTGGAAATGGTGCAAGAATCTCAGCGGTTACTGTTGGCACCCTCACCCTTCATTTATCTAGTGGTTTATGTTTTATTTTAAGAGATGTTTATCATGTCCCTTCTATTTTGAGAAACATTATTTCTGTATCATGTATGGATGCAGAAGGCTTTTGTTTTGTGATAAATAATTCACAAATGACAATTGAGAAGGATGGTTTATTTTATGCAAATGCTTTCATTTCAAATGGCTTGTATTTGCTTAATATAGTAGAAGATAAACATATGTTAAATATCAATAACAAAAGGCTCAAAATATCTCATATAAATGAGACACTCTTATGGCACCATCGCCTCGGTCACATAAACGAAAAACGCATCAGGAAATTGCATCAATCCAATCTCTTGGACTCATTTGATTTTGATGCAATTGGGACATGTGAATCATGTTTAGCTGGAAAGATGACCAAGACACCATTCAACAAGAAAGGTATAAGAGCGAACAACTTATTGGAATTGATACACTCCGATGTATGTGGTCCAATGAGTACAAGTGCAAGAGATGGTTATAGGTACTTCATCACTTTCACGGATGATCATAGCCGCTACGGCTATGTTTATCTTATGAAGCATAAAAGTGAATCCCTTGAGAAATTCAAGGAATACAAAAATGAAGTAGAGAACCAACTTGATAAGAGAATTAAGAATTTGAGAACTGATCGAGGAGGTGAGTACTTGAGCAACATGTTCATTACTTACCTAAAGGAGTGTGGTATTGTACCACAACTTACTCCTCCTGGCACCCCGCAATGGAATGGTGTCTCCGAGAGGAGAAACCGAACCTTGCTTGACATGGTCCGTTCCATGATTTGTCAGACCGATTTACCTTTGTATTTTTGGGGTCATGTGCTTCTCTCCGCAACTCTCACTTTAAATATTGTTCCAACAAAATCTGTTGAAAATACTCCTTATGATATATGGTTCGGGAAACCGCCCATTTTATCTTTTCTTAAGATTTGGGGATGCGAGGCATATGTAAAACGTATGCAATCGACTAAATTAGAACCCAAAGCTGATAAATGTTTCTTCATAGGATACCCAAGAGAAACGAAAGGGTATAGTTTTTGGCACAAGTCGACGAATATATTATTCGTAAAGAAGGGTGCCACATTCTTAGAGAAAGAATTTCTTGAAAGAATTGAAGGATGTGAGCGTAGGATAACACTTGAGGAAACTCAAGAGGACCTACGAAGTTATGATCATGAGGTGAATTCTGACATTCAAGATGATCATGAGATATCACATATAGTTCCTTTACTCAGTGGGAGTGTGGGCCATCCACCTCCACAAATTCATGTTGAGGAGATTCACGCTGCGCAATTAAATGATTATTTGACGCGCGTTGAACCAGAATTAGTTCCACAAGCTATAGTGGAAGAAATTCGAGAGCCTCAAGGTGAACCGAATGAGCAAAATGAACTAAGAAGGTCTACAAGGGTGAAGAGGAAACCCGACCTTTATATGGGACTTCATGAAGTCTTGATAATTGACACAGAAGACCCCCTAACCTATGAAGAAGCATTAGGAAGAATAGATTCCGATGCCTGGCAAGAAGCCATGAAATCAGAAATGCAATCCATGTATGACAATCAAGTATGGGACTTGGTTGACCTTCCTATTGGAAAGAAGTCCATTCCTAACAAATGGATCTTCAAGAGGAAGATGGACATGAATGGCAACATGACGACTTACAAGGCAAGACTCGTGGCGAAAGGTTTCAGTCAAATCCAAGGGATTGACTACGATGAAACTTTTTCACCCGTTGTAATGTTCAAAACGATTCGAATCATGTTGGCTATCGCAGCCTTCTATGATTATGAAATATGGCAATTGGACATCAAAACAACTTTCCTGAATGGAAAACTTGTTGAGGAAGTGTACATGATGCAACCTCAAGGTTTTGAAGATCGGAAAAATATCGAGAAAGTATGCAAGCTTCAGAGGGCCATTTATGGCTTGAAGCAAGCATCAAGGACCTGGAACAAACGCTTTGATGAAGAGATTAAAACTCTCGAATTCATCCAA
This sequence comes from Platanthera zijinensis, assembly GCA_039513925.1. NCBI lineage: Eukaryota > Viridiplantae > Streptophyta > Magnoliopsida > Asparagales > Orchidaceae > Platanthera > Platanthera zijinensis. Next base: position 20,426,107 of record CM077087.1, on the reverse strand, counting down.
AGCAAGGAAGAACCTTGTGTATACAAGAAAGTTAGTGGGAGTCACATCATATTTCTAGTTTTGTACGTCGATGATATATTATTAATGAGAAATCATTTACCGTTAATGGAACAAACAAGAGACTCATTGAAAACCATCTTTTCAATGAAGGACATGGGACAAGCTCAATATATCTTGGGAATTAAGATATATAGAGATAGGTCACGAAGACTCATTGGCTTAAGTCAAAGTACTTACATTGATAAGATCTTAGAAAGGTTTCATATGGAAAACTCTAAGAAAGGGAACGTGCCAATGAAGACGTCTTTACAGTTTGGCAAGTCTTTTTGTGCCTCTACGCACCAAGACATTGAGCACATGAAGAATGTTCCCTATGCTTCCGCCATAGGTTCCATCATGTATGCCATGACCTGTACAAGACCTGATGTTGCATATGCTCTAAGCATAACGAGTCGACATCAAGCTTCGCCGGGTCCCAATCATTGGACCGCTGTCAAAAATATTCTTAGGTATCTGAAAAGAACTAAGAATAAGTTTCTTGTTTTTGGTGGGCATAAGGAACTAGCTGTAGAAGGCTACACGGATGCTAGTTTCATGACAGATCCGGATGACAGGAAATCTCAGTCTGGATTTGTTTTTCTTCTGAATGGTGGGGCCGTGAGTTGGCGCAGTTGGAAGCAATCAACGACTGCTGACTCAACCACCGCAGCGGAAGTCATGGCAGCTGCTGAAGCCAGCAAAGAAGGAGTTTGGATGAAGAAGTTCCTTGAGGAACTTGGAGTTATTCCGTCAAGTGAAGGTCCCTTGAAGCTGTTTTGTGACAATAGTGCCTCCATTTCTCAAATAAAGGAGCCAAAGTCACACCACAAAACAAAGTACATGGATAGAAAATACTTTGTAACGCGGGACTTCATTGAGGAAGGCAAGATAGCACTTTTATGGATAGACACTAACAACAACACAGCTGATCCCTTCACTAAACCTTTATCTCAAGCCAAGAGCGAAATTCATTTCGAGTCCATGGGGTTACACGACCATGGAGAGTGGCTTGACGAGTGATTTTATAGGTTGCTCTTTTGTTTTGTAATTTTCCTTTGAACTAAGAAACTTTAAAAACAAGTGGGAGATTGAAGGATGTGGTGTTTTGAAAGTTGTTTTATTGTATTATTTATTTAAATGTTCATGATATAAATGTAATGGTTACATTTTGTTCCTATATTATATGACATGTTTCATGTAAGGTTCAAGAAGATGCTCATGGTCTTGAACCATAGAACAGTGAATTTTGTTATGTCATGTAGTCTTTAGATATGCTCTCTTTCGTGGTAGTCAAAGGGAACATTGACTACCGAGTCAAGATTTTCGCATGATTAAAGTACATTTGAGTTCTATAAATGTTGATAGATGTTATCGTTTAATCATGCGAGTATGTATATGGTTGAATTCATACATATAGAGATTGACCACTTGTTGCAACATTATTTGGAATGTGTTTAGTGTCGTTAATGTTTGCAACGTGTCTAATGATTTTAGATATGAGACGTGTAGATTTAGCGCGCCGGTGTGGACAATGTGATTACAATTGAAGGCCATCTTCTGATGGTGATAAATATTGTGGTTCGTTGGTCACACTTGTGCGTAAGGAATCTACACATCGAAATATCGCCTGTCCCCAAATTTATTTGGGAAGTGATATGGTCGGGCCCCTTGGTAAAGCGAGTTTGTATTGCATGCAATATAACTGATGTAGTTATAAATACACGTCGCTTATGAGACCGGGAAAATATTAAATATAGTGCGAAAATGACACGCTCCTATTTTGCACTATATTCGTAATATCACGTGACACGAAAAAGACACAGGTCATCAAAATGCGTTACCTAGTTACTACGTTATTGAGGCGACTATAATGCAGTGACAAAGCCACTTATAGTTCATAATATAGAATGTTATATTATCGCCTTGATGACATAGTTCCTCTATAAGGTCGCACCAAATGAACGGGAACAGTTTCAGTTCGACTTACTATAGTATGTGCGAATGTGTTATGTCGTGACTCGACATGCTTAGATAGAATTCCTGTGCGACTATCAAAAAGAAATAAAATTGTGACGGAGCGAGTCGTCGTAATTTTTTTTGGTAGGAGTGCACAGTTTTTTTTGGAGTTATGGGATTTTATATATATTTGTAAGTGTTTATGTATATAAGTATATATATGTGTGTTATATATATATATATGTAAATATATAAATATAGGTATATAATATATATATATATCTATACATATATACAAAAGAATATGGGCAGCCAATAGGATTGCACGGTGTAACAATGAGGCCCTCCAAAGTAATCCCAACCGTTCATATACGGGCATGAGATTTTGGGGGTCAAGGAGGCTTCAAATCGAAAAGTGATCAACATGAAAGTTGTAGATCTCGGCGATCCGAACAACCTTCATGTTGATCATTTTTTGATTTGGAGCCTCCGAGACCCGTTAATATGCGGGCATGAGATTTTGGGGGTCAAGGAGGCTTCAAATCGAAAAGTGATCAACATGAAAGTTGTAGATCATGGCGATCCGAACAATCTTTATGTTGATCATTTTTTTGATTTAGAGCCTCCGTAACCTTCGATTTGGGAATCGAAAAGTCTGGGCGGCGAAGCCCGCCGGCGGGGTGGGCGAAGCCCGCCGGGGGGCGGACGAAGCCCGCCGTCCCGAGCTGTGTACTGTCGCGGAGGGCACGGGGGGCCCCCCGTGCACTGTCACTCGTTTATATATAAGTTTATATATACATATAGATAAAAAGAGAAAACCGGGTGAGGAGATAAATGGCAGCAGAACAAGTTCACGGTTTATGGATTCTGTCTAAACCTAGCCGCAAGAAACGGAGGCAGAAGGGGGTTTTTGCGATCTTGCCCTTCCGGCCGCCATCGTCGCGCTGCTCCCTGCTCCGCCGTCGGGCAAGCCCGACGCCGGCATCGCCGCCCGCTGCTCCGTCGTGGGGCAAGCTTGCTGCCGCCAAATCCTCGGCATCCACATCTCCTTCTCCGGGCAAGCTTGCCGCCGCCATCTCCGCGCCGTTCGCCGACCTTAGGTGGTTCTTCCCGGTCGGCCATGGCTTCAATGATGGCTTGAGTTTGCTCCTTCTCCTCAACGATTTTAGATCCCTCTCCACCTTCCTCTTCCCTACCCGGCGACTAGTGTGGCTCGGCCACTTGGAGTCATCGGTGCAAGAGGAAGTTAGATCTGAGCTATTGTTTCTATTCCCCGTCAACGGAATAGAGCTTTGACGCTGTTCGGGCTCAAGATGAACTAAGAAGCGAGGCGTCGGCCTCATCGTTGCGGTGGAATCGTCAACATCTTCTCCGACAACTTACCTCTTCCGGCTAGAGATCTTGTTCTCTAGAGGTATAAATTCTAACCCCTTTGTGACGGTTAGATGTGATGAGTTAGGTTTCTTTTTGCTTACATAGCCTTGTTTAGGCCATTATCATGAGACGCACGATCTTTTGTGTTGTTGGTATCCGCAATTTTTTTTTTAAAATTCGCCCTACCACTACACGTGAAATCCTTCACTGGGTACATCCACTTTCCCCCTTCACCTATCTAGCAGTGTGCTAGATTCGGCCAAACTTCCTCTTTAACTCAGATCAGCAGATCCTACAGCTCAGAACTTGGAAAGGTTCCTACAACTCAGGCTAATCAGCCCGACCTCAGCCTAGCCACAAGGCCTACAACTCAGAGAAAAACTTTCTCCTACACTCAGGCAACACAGCCCTACCACTCAGAGATCAACTCTCCTACACTCAGCCTTTATAATTTGGGCTTACAACTCAGATCTACCTTAATAGATCCTACAGAAATTAGAAAAGAGTTTTACAGAATTTTGTTCTAGATGAGAGAGTAAGGACAGGACAATACTTGATTAGCTGATGGATGAAATCAACTGAATCTTAGCTTTCTTCAAAGCTTCTTGAATCTGAACTAGCTGAGTTGATTTCCAAACAGCTTCTTGAGAAACTTGTAACAGCTTCCTTCTTGATCTTCAAATGGCTGGATCCCTCTCTATCCAATCTCTTTGATACTTCTTCAGAATTCTTGAACGAATTCTCCTTAGACAGATCCTGATAGGTTGAACCCTTCAGAATGTCTTCTTAGATCTTCTGATGAAGATCTTCTTCCGTGCCTTGCACTTTCTTGATCAGTTTGTATGTGTGTTTCTTCTTAAATCAATCTCTCTTCTCTTTTTTTATTTGCCTTCTGAATCTGTCTATTTATAGACCTTCTTCATGGTAACCGGCTGATCTGGTTTCTAACTGTCTTCTGACTGACAGCTTCAGATAAACTGTTGCAACCCACAGCTGTCAAGTCTTCAAACAGATCCTTAGCCTTTGTCTTGATCAGCAAAGTGTCGAGACTGACTGTCAGAAAGTGTCGAGACCATCTGCCTATATGTGTCGACACAAGTTACTTTGGTGTCGACACAGCTTCTTCAGACCTTCATCTTGAGGATGAGTCGACACTGAGAATTTGTGTCGACTCAAGCACTTCATCATTCTTCAGGAAATGACTTGGTCTAGACTTGCAGTGTGTCGACACAAGTCCTGTGTGTCGACACAGTTGTTATAGATTCAGAACATAGTATGTGTCGACACTCCTTCAGGTATCGACACAGCTTTTGTCGACTCTGCCAATATGTGTCGACTCTGTCTTCTGGTGTCGACACAACTATCGTCGACCCTGCCAATATGTGTCGACTCTGCCTCAACGTGTTGACACTGCCTTCTGGTGTCGACTCTGCCTCAATGTGTCGACACAGCTTCCCAGTGTTGATACAGCTGTTGTCGACTCTACTTCTGTAAGTCGACACAGCTTCCCAGTGTTGATATAAATGTGGTCGACTATTTTTCTCTGTATCGACACAGTCTTCTTCAAGTGTCGACACAATTCTTCTGAAGTGTCGACATAGCATTTTCTGGTGCCGACACATGGACTTAGAATAATTTCCTGTACTTTTAGTACTTTCTTAATCTGCACATGTCAACTCAAAATAACATCAAATACACCTTGATGTATATCATAAAGCTAAGTTAGGCTTCTTCAAATCAGGTACACATTTTCCAATGTACCCAACAATCTCCCCCGATTTGGAGAAGTCATAACCCTTTTAACTAATGATATACACCATTTAAAAAATATAATATGATGATGTATATAAGCATGACATTACAGGAATACTTTAATAACAAAACATACAGCAAATTCATCACAGAATAAAGATGAACATTAATAAATGATTACAGAACAATGTTTTGTTTATAACTTGGAAATGTTTGTTACAGATGTTTACATTGAATGACTTAACAAAATATTACAAAACAATTGAAAGGACTGGTAAGTTTAAGCTAAGACTGATCAGGCTCTCTTATGACAATTCCTTTGCCAGATTGAATTTGAGCCTTCACAGCTGGTTCAGCAACCTCAGCAGGCTTCTTGTCTTTCAGATCAGCTTTCTTCTGAGCTTCTTCCTTGAGCCTTTGCCTTTCAAAGTAGTGAAAGGGCTTTGGAAAATATTTGCTTGGCTCCTGAGCATCTGGTGGTAGCCTCTCCATCTTGGCTTTTCTTCTATATTGAACTATAGCCTCCTGTCTAGCTTCATACTTTTGTCATTCAATCTCATTATACCACTTTCCTCTTTCATTGACTTGATCCTTTACAGCCTTCCATGCTGTCAGTATAATTTTTCTTGAAGTGGGACTCCATTGCTCAAAGTCAGGCCTAAGTTCAGCTTGCTCTCTAAATCTTTTCTTGGACAGTAGAGCATCTTGTTGTTCTTTCAAACTTGCATCAGGCTTATCAATTTTCTCAATAACAACATTTGTAATCTCCTGTGGAGGACTATACATAGCCTGTACTTGCTGATTAATCATATCAAAATCTGCAGGGGGTAAATGACTTGGGCAACCTCAGGTTGATTGCCTTCAAGTAAACCTTATTGAATTCCTGACTCAGCCACCATATCATCATCACATAAAGGTGGATATCCCAATGTGGCTCGAATACTATTAGTCACCCATTTGGTGTGTTTTGAGCCAGCATGAACTAATAATCTCTCCCCCTTTAGGACTTCTCTTTCAATATGGTCTCTGAGATCATCCTTCTGAAATCTAATCTGGCCATCAAGATAATTCACACCCTCTTTAAAATATGGTTTCAACTTTTGAAGCTTAGTAGATATCTCTTGCTGAGAGGTTGTGATAGCAGTTTGAACTGAATCTAAGGCATCCTTGAGTTTCTTATCAAAATCTACCATCTCTTGTGCTCTTGCTTCAGTCATCCCTGTAGCAGTCTTTGTCAACTTATCAAGAATTTCATGGTGAGATTCAGCCAGATTCTCATTCATTCTCAGCTGATTTTCTAGAACATAACCCTGCTTCAGTGCAATATCATCTACCTTGGTAAGAATTGACTGCTGTTGTTTAGCCAAAAATACTACAGCATTACCTCCTTTGTGGAAGCAATCTGTCATTTCCTTTTTATTCAAGTTGACTTCAAATCTGATTGATTTAATATCCTGGGCTAAGTCAAATTGAAGTGACTTATTATTCTCATCAACATATTTTTCCACAGCCAATCTGTGTTCATCTAACTTAACTTGCAAGTCCACCATGAACTTATTATAATCGAAAGCAGCAGGAGTTTGGTGACTTGCAGGTTGGAGTGCTTGCTTATAGGTTTGGCTCCTTCTCTTGAAGACTATAAGTTTCCGTTTCTTAGCCTCTCTGGCTTCTGCAGTCTCAGATTCTGATGAGCTTTCAATCTGAACTCTCTCAGGAGGTGTAGGAGGTTTATCTGTCTCAGTGATATGTTCATCAGCCTCAACATTCACAGGCTCCCCCTCAATAACTAGATCTTTCTCAACTTCTGGTTTTACCTCAATTTTTTGCTCTACCTCAATTTCATCAGCAATTTTATCATCAGCATTTCCATCAGTAGCAATTCCATCATTAGGAAACAACTCATCTAGAGTGAATTCCTTTTGGGCCTGAGTAGAAGATGAGGCATCTAGATCAGCTATATTCAGATCTTCTGGTAGGTTTTCCCTTTCTACCTCTTGGACTTGTTCAGAAATTTTCTCCCCCTGCACTTGTTCAGTATGAGGAATGTCCTGGGCAGGAGAATAACCTTGCTCTCCCAGCACTTGTGCAGGTAATGTTTCTTTCTGAACTAGAGTTGACCCAGACTGGTCTTCAGCAGGTTCTCTAATTTGTTCTTCCTGATGTTGGGCAGTTCCTTGTTCATGTCCAAGTGACATCTCAGTTATGTCTTGCCTGTCTACTTCAGGCATCTCTTTGGATAGAACTCTATCCCACCTTGAGAATAATCTCATGTCCATCTTTCTCATGTGATTGATCTTAGTCCCTGGTATCTGTTGCATGACTTCTGGAATCACTCCAGCCAGGTATAAACTCAAAATCCTAGCCAGATTAGGCCTCTTAATTCCTTCCTTGATCTTATCAAATACAACAGCTGACCAATCAGTTGGAATTATAAAAGCAATTCTTGTCATTAGGCTGAACATATAGGCTGAGATCCTATCATGTCCACCAGGTTTACAGAGAATCACCTTTCCAACAATCTCAGACAGAAATTTGCCTTGGTGATTCATTCCCTTTCTATTGATGGCTGCCCCAATCTTTATGGTTGGATCCAATCCACACCATTGGAGAGCCTCCCTTGTCTTAGAGGCTGGAACTTCTTCTTCATTCTCAATGCTTGGCAATTGAAGAATTTTTCTTAAACTCCGTAGAGTAAGTTTGACCTTGGTGCCATGAACTGTGGATTTGATCTTGAGTCCAGAAGAATCCACTGATGCAGAAGTGTAAAATTCAAGTACCTCCTTCTTCTAGATCTTCGTTGGTTCAGAAATCAGAAATTCCAATCCATTTTCAGCAATAAGGGAAATCACTTGTTTGAATTCTGGTACGGCGGTGTCGAACGCAGCCCTAACCAGCTCATATCCTTCATTCACATTATTTTCAACCTTTGGCGCCATTGATCAGACGAGAAAGCTTGAGAGAGAAGAGAGAGATTGTCGACACAGGGTTTCAGTCTCAAAAATCTTGTAAGCGTGTCGACAGAATAAGTTCTTGACCTATTTATACCTTCTAAAGAAAGAAGATCAAAAGTCGGGCAAAAACAGTTTAAATGTGTCGACACAGATGGAATGTGTCGACACAAACTTCTATTGTCTCGACAAACAATTCTGTCTACTATGTGTCGACACCAATTGAGGATATGTCGACACCTGAGATACATAGTAGAGCATCAGAAATTTTGTGTCAACTCTTTGTTCAAGTGTCGACACAAAATCTGTAAGTGTCGACACCAATGTTCTGGTGAAGTCGACACTATATTTCTGGATGAGTCGACTATTTGACCCTTAAGTGTCGATATATATTCTCTGTGTCGACACAATTTCTCTGACTAGTCGACCAGACTTCACTGAGTCGACACTTTATCACTATAAGTGTCGACACCATTTTACTTAGCCAATATTTGTTTGTTGATACCACTTGAAAGTTTATTGATATACTAGTCAATGGTCAGCATTCCTAATTCAATTTTAAATTTATTGAATTTTGTTTCATCCAGTGGCTTAGTAAATACATCTGCTATTTGATAATCTGTTTTAACAAATTCCAATGAGATGTCTTCTCTTTCTACATGCTCTCTAAGGAAATGATATTTGATTTCTATATGCTTAGTTCTACTATAAGAAACAGGATTGTTAGCAATAGAAATAGCACTCTTAGAATCACACAATAAAGGTGTTCTACTTACTTGAATACCATAATCCTTCAATTGATGTTGTATCCACAATAGCTGTGCACAGCAGCTTCCAGCAGCAACATATTCTGACTCAGCTGTGGATATTGCCACACTGGTCTGCTTCTTACTGCTCCATGATATCAGTCTTCCTCCCAAGAATTGACAAGTACCTGTAGTACTCTTTCTATCCTCTCTACAGCCTGCAAAATCTGCATCTGAATAACCTGTTAGTAGAAAATCTCTATTCCTAGGGTACCAAAGGCCTAGATTAGGTGTGCCCTTAAGATATCTCAGAATCCTTTTGACAGCAGTATAATGAGATTCTTTAGGGCAGGCTTGGTACCTAGCACAGACACATGCATGTAGCATACATAATATCTGGTCTACTAGTAGTGAGATATAGTAGAGAGCCAACTATTCCTCTATACAAAGATTCATCAACAGGTTTACCTGCATCATCTTTGCATATAGGCATACTTGTTCCCATAGGAGTTCTCATGGTGGAGGATGACTCCATACCATACTTCTTAATTAATTCCTTGGTGAACTTAGACTGGGATATGGACAAGCCATCTTCAGTCTGTCTTACTTGGAGTCCCAAGAAGAACATAAGTTCCCCCATACTGCTCATCTCAAACTTCCCTTGCATAAGTTTGGCAAACTTTTTGCAAAGGTTGTTCTCAGTAGATCCAAAGATTATGTCATCTACATAGATCTGAACTAAGATGATCTTACCTTTAGATTCCCTAAGGAATAGAGTTTTATCTATTTTCCCTCTTGAGAATTTGTTCTCAATAAGGAAAGTAGACAGGGTTTCATACCAAGCCCTTGGGGCTTGCTTTAACCCATACAAAGCTTTCCTAAGCCTATAGACATAATCAGGTTTAAGAGGATCTACAAAACCTGATGGCTGCTCTACATAGACTTCCTCTTTTAGATCACCATTCAGGAATACTGATTTCACATCCATCTGGTACACTTTGAAGTCTTGATATGCTGCATAGGCAAGGAATATTCTGATTGCCTCCAGCCTTGCTACTGGGGCAAATGTTTGATCAAAGTCAATCCCTTCTTCTTGCCTGTATCCTTTAGCAACCAACCTAGCTTTGTTCTTCACAATTATTCCATTCTCATCCAACTTGTTCCTATAGATCCATTTTGTGCCAATTATATTGTAGCCTTTTGGTTTAGGAACAAGCTCCCAGACATTGCACCTTCTGAATTGATTCAGATCCTCTTGCATTGCATCAATCCAGTGTTGGTCTTGGATGGCTTCTTCAAACTTCTTAGGCTCCATTTGAGACAGTAAACTTGAATGCAGAACTGTGCTCAGATTTTTGCTTCTTGTCTGAACTCCCTGTCTTGGATCACCTATAATCTGATTAGCTGGATGATCTCTTAAATGTCTTGTAGTTGGAGGTAGATTCCCTTCTGGTTGAACATCTCCAGCTCCTACATCATGTTGTACCTCTTGGATTTCATCAGCTTCTATTGAGTCTTGTACTCCCCCTGGATAGTAGCCTTCATTTTCCAATGCTTCATCTGCATTTGATGCTTCTACAATGGAAAGCTTGTCCATCCTTTTGCTTATACCTGTTGAATCATTTGATTTACAAGACAACTCACAGTTGATTAATCTTGTTTCATCAAATACAACATGTACAGACTCCTCTACAACTTGAGTAGTCAAGTTGAAGACCCTATAGGCCTTACTATTTATGCTGTACCCAAAAAATATCCCATCTTGGGATTTGGCAGCAAACTTAGTCAAATATGACTTGCCATTGTTAAGTATATAGCACTTACAACCAAAGATCCTGAAGTAGGATAGATTTGGTTTTTTACCTTTCATAATCTCATAGGGAGTCATTTTGTGGCTCTTGGTGATAGAAGCCCTATTGATCACATGACATGCAGTATTTACTGCCTCAGCCCAGAAATATTCTGGAAGAGAGGTGTCACTCAATAGGGTTCTACCAGCTTCAATTAATGTTCTATTCTTTCTTTCAGCAATGCCATTTTGCTGTGGTGTTCTAGGTGAGGAGAACTCTTGGAAAATCCCAAAGTCTTCACATAATTTTGTCATACTTTCAGCTTTGAAACTCAGTACCATGGTCACTTCTGATTTTGACCACTGTACAATTCAGTTCATTCTGAATTTGCTTCACAAAACTAAGTAAGACACTTAGGGTTTCTGATTTCTATCTCAAAAAGTACACCCATGTAAATCTAGAATAGTCATCTACAACCACAAAAGTGTAGACCTTCCTACCTAGACTATGAACTGACATAGGACCAAAAAGATCCATATGTAAGAGGTATAGACACCTCACAGAATCCTTGTTTTCAAGGCTATGAAAGGAGGATTTTGTTTGCTTGCCCTTTTGACAAGCAGAACATATCCCATCCTTTATACACTTAACTTGAGGACCATTCCTCACTAACTCTTTGCTAAAGAGTTGACCAATTGTCTTGTAGTTAAGCTGAGCCAATCTCTTGTGCCACTTGACACAATGAGATGCATTATCATCAGCTACAAGACGGATGAGAGAAACCTTGTTCTCACATACAAAATTAAGACAATATATATTTCTCTTCCTATACCCAGTCAAAATGATCTCTTGATCACTTGACTTTTTGATATGACATCCATCCTTAACAAATAAAATGTCATATTCTAAATCACTCAGCTGGCTTATGCTTATCAGATTGTGTTTCAAACCTTTTACATAAGCCACTTGGGTAATAGTAATTAGGTTAGAAGAAATGTTACCAAACTCTTTGATGACTCCTCTTTTAGATCCACCAAAGATTACTTTAGGTCCATCTTTGACAGATGTGTACTCCTTCAACAGCCCCTTTGTTCCAGTCATGTACCTGGAACATCCACTGTCCAAGTATCATATAGGGGCATGGCCACTTGGACTTTCCTGCAATACAGATTTACCTTCCCTTAGAACCCAAATAAGTCTTGGGTCCTTGGTTCAGGTTAGCACCAACAAAACTACCAGCTGCTCTTCTAACTGGTAGACTATTGTTCTTCCTAACACTTGTGTTGTGCCAGCAGTCTAAGGCAAAATGGCCTCTCTTGCCACAACACCAATATTCAAACTTGTTGTATCTAGATCTAGATACACCCTTGACAGAAGAATTTCTGTCCAGTGCTGGTGCTGCAGCAGCTTCACCCACAGGTTTCTTATAATCATGGGGTTTATGAATATGGGTAGACCTGTTGGCATTTACACCTTTGTTTATCAGAACATTAGTCATAATATGACCATGAATATTCTCAAGGTCATATTTGTTAGAAGGCACTTGCACCTTTCTAAACTTAACAGGGACTGAAAGGTTTAGTGGCTGGACAGGAGCTTTGCCTTTTCCCTTGAATTGGGCAGCCCTGGGGTTACCTTTAAAGCCTAATCCTGCCTTACCCTTTTGAGCCACAAACTCATCTATCAAGGGTAAGACAGATTTTAGCTTTGAGTAACTAGCCACTAAATCTTTTTCTATTCTTAGTCTGGCCTCCAGACTCTTAACTTGATCATTAGTATATCTGATTGTGCCCATCTGAATAATAGTTATATTTTTCAGTTTGGCAATCTCATTCAACTTTTGATCTATTACTTTTTCCAACTCAGTTGCTGCAACCTTAAGATCAGCAATTTCCTGAGCCTGAGATTTGACTAGGTTCTTGCTTTTCTTAAGGGCCTGCAACAAGTCCCCATACTTATCTATCAACTGATAGACATCTCCTTCAGATTCAGATCCATCTACATCACTTGATGCAGATGAAGCTGATTATGCACTAGTACTACAAACTGAATTTATAGAAGGACAATGTACCTTACTAGGACCAGACTGATTCTGGCACATGTCTTCTTCTGATCCAGCCATCAGTCCCATGCACTGATGGTCCTCTTGTTCATAGATGGAGTCCAGCAATTGCATAAACTCCTCTTCTTCAGTAGCAGCATATAGTCCAATATATGCTTCAGCTTCAGATTCTGACTCTGAAGTTGATTGATCTGTAAGGCTCTTTTCCTTCTTTGCAACAAAGGATTTCTCCTTCTTGCCTTTCTGATGAGTCTTCTTCTTGTCTGATGACTCCTTTCTCTTATCAGGACAATCAGCCACTACATGTCCAGGCCTATTGCAACAATAGCAGACAATCTTTGATGTAGTGGCTTTGCTGGGCTTAGTTCTGTTCCTTTCCTTCCTTGATGACTTATTCTTCTGATAATAGTCATAAACTTGCTGTGATGTGGAGGGCCTAGACTTCCACTGCTTCTTCTTCAAGAACCTCTGGAATTGCCTTGTGAATGCAGCAAAGTCTGCATCTGAATCACTCCTCTCTGAACTCTGACTGTCTGAATTTTCAAAATTAACTTCTGCAACTTCCTTAGGAGGAGATGAAAATATCCTCATATTCTTTCTATTGGCTTCAGCCTTGAAGGCCACAGATTTTTCTCTATGCTCACCTTTTGAATTCTTTTATTCCTCCTTCCTCACCATTAGTTGCATTTCATAAGATAGCAACTTTCCAAACAAGGTTGGAGGAGAAATTTCTGCCAGTTTAGCCACTTCTCTTATGGCACAGATCTTGGTGTCCCAATCCTTTATCAAGGATCTTAAGAATTTGTCATTCAGTTCATAGGTACTGAAGACTCTTCCATAGGACATTAATTCATTCACTATTCTGTAGAATTTCTTATAGCATTCAGTTATGCTATCAGATTTTCCTTGTCTGAAACTTTCATACTCTTGGTTGAGCATAGACTTCCTATCCTGTCTTACTTTTTCAGAACCCTCCATGTAGACAATCAAGGTGTCCCACATTTCTTTGGAGGTTTTGCAGTGAATCAGATTTTGGAATGTAGAATCATCTATGGCACTTACAATAATGTTCTGTGCTCTTTTATCCATGGTTGCCAAAATGATTTCATCCTTTGTCATTTCTGAATAACTCTTTGAAGTTTGGATATTTGCATCAAAAACTGATACCTTCATTGGAATGAAGGGGCCTTCCTGTACTGTAATGTATATCCTTGGGTCAGAAGCCTCCATGAACAATCTCATCCTCTCTTTCCAAATTCTAAAGATTTCTTTTCTACAGATTGGTAATTTCATTGACCCTAACTCCTTGTGATTCTCTCCAGAACCCATTTTCTTGAATCTTGATTCTGCCTTAGGGATCTTACTCAGACTGTTAAGTCCTTATTTGAGTAACCTCCCTCTGATACCACTTGATAGTTTTACTTTCAAGACTACCTAAACACCTAGAGGGGGGGGGGGGGTGAATAGGTTTTAATGCTTGTTTTCACTTTTAGGCAGAATATAATAACTGAATTAAATCACACAGCACAGCAATCACAGAAATTCATACAATACAGATTGCACACAGTTTTATAGTGGTTCCCCAAGGTCTGGGTACATCCACTTTCTCCCTTCACCTATCTAGCAGTGTGCTAGATTCGGCCAAACTTCCTCTTTAACTCAGATCAGCAGATCCTACAGCTCAGAACCTGGAAAGGTTCCTACAACTCAGGCTAATCAGCCCTACCTCAGCCTAGCCACAAAGCCTACAACTCAGAGAAAAACTTTTTCCTATACTCAGGCAACACAGCCCTACCACTCAGAGATCAACTCTCCTACACTCAGCCTTTATAATTTAGGCTTACAACTCATATCTACCTTAATAGATCCTACAGAAATTAGAAAAGAGTTTTACAGAATTTTGTCCTAGATGAGAGAGTAAGGACAAGACAATACTTGATTAGCTGATGGATGAAATCAACTGAATCTTAGCTTTCTTCAAAGCTTCTTGAATCTGAACTAGCTGAGTTGATTTCCAAACAGCTTCTTGAGAAACTTGTAACAGCTTCCTTCTTGATCTTCAAATGGCTGGATCCCTCTCTATCCAATCCCTTTGATACTTCTTCAGAATTCTTGAACGAATTCTCCTTAGACAGATCCTGATAGGTTGAACCCTTCAGAATGTCTTCTTAGATCTTCTGATGAAGATCTTCTTCCGTGCCTTGCACTTTCTTGATCAGTTTGTATGTGTGTTTCTTCTTAAATCAATCTCTCTTCTCTTTTTTTATTTGCTTTCTGAATCTGTCTATTTATAGACCTTCTTCATGGTAACCGGCTGATCCGGTTTCTAACTGTCTTCTGACAAGTCTGACAGCTTCAGATAAACTGTTGCAACCCACAGCTGTCAAGTCTTCAAACAGATCCTTAGCCTTTGTCTTGATCAGCAAAGTGTCGAGACTGACTGTCAGAAAGTGTCGAGACCATCTGTCTATATGTGTCGACACAAGTTACTTTGGTGTCGACACAGCTTCTTCAGACCTTCATCTTGAGGATGAGTCGACACTGAGAATTTGTGTCGACTCAAGCACTTCATCATTCTTCAGGAAATGACTTGGTCTAGACTTGCAGTGTGTCGACACAAGTCCTGTGTGTCGACACAGTTGTTATAGATTCAGAACATAGTATGTGTCGACACTCCTTCAGGTGTCGACACAGCTTTTGTCGACTCTGCCAATATGTGTCGACTCTGTCTTCTGGTGTCGACACAACTATCGTCGACCCTGCCAATATGTGTCGACTCTGCCTCAATGTGTTGACACTGCCTTCTGGTGTCGACTCTGCCTCAATGTGTCAACACAGCTTCCCAGTGTTGATACAGCTGTTGTCGACTCTACTTCTGTAAGTCGACACAGCTTCCCAGTGTTGATACAAATGTGGTCGAATATTTTTCTCTGTGTCGACACAGTCTTCTTCAAGTGTCGCCACAATTCTTCTGAAGTGTCGACATAGCTTTTTCTGGTGTCGACACATGGACTTAGAATAATTTTCTGTACTTTTAGTACTTTCTTAATCTGCACATGTCAACTCAAAATAACATCAAATACACCTTGATGTATATCATAAAGCTAAGTTAGACTTCTTCAAATTAGGTACACATTTTCCAATGTACCCAATATTGACTTGGATCGCGATTTGGAGCTCCGAAGCTCCGCCGGTGACCGGATCTTGGCCTTCTTCCTCCTTCTTGCTCTCCCTTCTCTCTAGGTTTTAGAAAGAAAGTGCTTGGATGAAAATAAGGGTTTCAAACCCTATTCCCCGGATATAACATACCAGCAACAATCCTGAGCCGTCGGATCCCAAATCAAGAAATCGAACGGCTGCGATTCATCCCAATATTACAAAATCTGGGCCGAACACGGGTTGCAACACGGCCGTGTGCATGGCCGTATCACCCATTCGCCGTCTCACCTGACGTTCCAACCAGCACATGGCATTTGACACGGCCTCCGACACGTCTGTGTCACACGTGACATGGCCGTGTCAAGACCCGTATCACGCCCGTGTGCACTTCCAACAATAATTTCCCGAGGAGGACACGGCCTGCGACACGACACCCGACACGCCCGTGTCACATGTGACACGCCCGTGTCTGTGCCCGTGTCATGACCCGTGTGCATACTCAGAAAATTCCCAGCATGACACGCCCGTGTCCGAGGCCGTGTGCCTCAACTCGACGATCGCCGATCGCCAAAACGTCGACCCCACGACCCGAGGTCGATCACGCCCATGACACGCCCGTGACACGCCCGTGTCACGCCCGTGTCACGCCCATGACACCTGCTCCAAAACCCAGACTTTGCTTAAAACGTCACCCGTCCCTCTTTTGAGTTTCGGGGTGTTACATATTCCACCAAAATAATGAGGTGGGCTTCCTGAAGAGTGAGGTGAAAAAGGCTCTTTCTATTTTAGCGGGCCGCCGAGGATTTGAAGGTTGTAGGAGTTGTCGAATATAATGACTCCTTTGCATGCATGCAAGAGCACTCCCAACTTTCTTAGGAGATTCGAACAGAGATCATGACTATAGAGGTAAAGCCATTTTTGGAGGACGAATCTGAGATCGCATTCAAGAGGGGGATGGGAAAGACCCTCTGCATGATGGAGCAGAAATTTGGGCTCAATATCGCTGGACTTGGGTGCCAAAGACCTTTATGCAAATGAGTGTTCTAATGTTGATATCGAGAAGTGGTACGTGTGTTCATGTATTTTTGTACCTACATTTAGTATTTATTTTTTGTATTTACATTTTTGGCTTTTGCGATCTATAGTGTTGCGTCTTTGACGCTTATGTTTGTTTGTTACATAGTTGTTTTGTGGATTTATCGGGGGCTTTGAATCACTTGTGTTGTGTGATGACTTTGTTTTGTGGCGGTGGCATCACATTTTTCATGCGTGATTTTAATTGGTTCTTTAAGTTTTTTTTGTGTCAACTGCGAGGGGGCAGGTCTCGAAGGTGTCGTGACCTACTGCGACGGCGAAGAGCGGATGCATTCGAGCTTGTAGTGCGCGGTCTGGGGTACTGACCCCAGAATGACGGTGAAGGCAGACACGTTCGAACTGTTGGCAACCGTGAGGCCGGGCGGGGTTGGCCCTGACAGTGGCGTGACCTACTACGACGGCCAAGAGCGGATGCATTCGAGCCAGTAATGCGTGGTCAGTGGAACTGGCACTGGAAAGACGGTGAAGGGCAGACGCATTCGAACCATTGGCGACCGTAAGGGGCAGGGTCTGACGGTTTCGTGACTTACTTCGACGGTGAAGAACGAATTCATTGGAGTCGGTAGTGCATGATAATTGGGACTGGCCCCGAAAAGACGGTGAAGGGTGAACGTGTTCGAACCGTTGGCGATCGTAAGGGAGGGCAGGCCCTGGCGATGTCATGACCTACTACGAAAACGAAGCGCGAATGCATTTGGGCTTTGTTTGGCTGCACGTTTTAACTCCAGTCCACCGCAGATTATCGTGCCTCCCCGCCGAACAGAAAAAAGGAGCCCGATTTTGTAGTCGCGATGTCGCCCTCAAATCGCAAAATAACAGCGATATGGAATCGCGATATTTTCTCACGATTCCAGATCGCGGAAATTTCGCGATTCCGCTCCACCCTAACCTGCGCTCCGCCGACAGAGAAGAAGAACTCCTCCATCACGTCCATCGCCGACAAGGGATCTGCCAATCGCACCTCTTCACTCCGGCAAGAGCTGCTCTTCTCCACTCCGGCGCCATTTCTCGCCCTCTCTTCCTCCTCCAGAGGTGTTGCCGATCCTTGGATACGAGATCGTCTTCTTCCTCCATTTGCGGTTTTTGCCCAGACATCTTCACTCCATTCTGCGGTCTTCTTCCTCCATCTGTGGATCGAGACAAGGGGCCCCCATCTTCACTCCATTCTTCTTCATCCTTTATCGGACTACAAAGATTGCAAGGTATAACTTCTTCGTCCATCCTTCTTCCTCCATCATTCTTCCTCCATCCACAATACTTCATGGATTTTGTGTTCCTGCATATTTTTTCAATATATTTTCCTGCAATAATTCGGCCAAATTTTTTGTGAGTGTATGATTGTGCTTGTGTATATGTGCGTTTGTGTATGTGCGTTTGTGTATATGTGCGCTTGTGTATGATTGTGCAGTGTGCGTGTGCGTGTGCGTGTGTGCGTGTGTGCGTGTTTATGTGTGTGTTTGAATTGTGTTTGTGTTTTTGTGTGTATGTATGTTAATGTGTAATTGTTTAGAGTGTTTATGTGTATGTGTGTGTATGTTAATGTGTAATTGTGTGTGTGTTTATATGTATATGTGTGTGTATGTGTGTGTGTGTGTGTGTGTGTGTGTTTATGTGTGTGTGTGTGTTTATGTGTGTGTGTGTGTTTATGTGTGTGTGTGTGTTTATGTGTGTGTGTGTGTATGTCTATGTGTATGTGTGTTTATGTGTGTGTGTGTGTGTGTGTGTGTGTGTGTTTGTGTATGTGTGTGTGTGTGTGTGTGTTTATGTGTGTGTGTTTGTGTTTGAATTGTGTTTGTGTTTGTGTGTGTGTGTATGTTAATGTGTAATTGTTTAGTGTTTATGTGTATGTGTGTGTATGTTAATGTGTAATTGTGTTTGTGTTTATGTGTAATTGTGTTTGTGTTTGTGTGTGTGTGTGTTTATGTGTAATTGTGTTTGTGTTTGTGTGTGTGTGTTTATGTGTAATTGTAATTGTGTTTGTGTTTGTGTTTGAATTGTGTTTGTGTTTTTGTGTATGTTTATGTGTATGTTTCTGTGTGTGTGTGTGTGTGTGTGTGTTAATGTGTAATAGTTTAGAGTGTTTATGTTTATGTGTGTGTATGTTTGTGTGTGTTTATGTATGTTTATGTGTGTGTGTGTATGTTTATTTGTAATTGTGTTTACGTGTGTGTGTTAATGCATTAAGTGTGTGTTAATGCATTAAGTGTATGTTTAATTTTTCTTATAGATGGGTAAATCAAAGGAAGGTGGAATTTCTGCAAATTGGGTGATATCACATGTTTTGCTTTTTTTGCGATCTTTGTAGCCGAGAGATAAATTTAGGGAATAGACCTACTACCCATTTCAACAAGGAAGGCTGGGGCAATTTGGTGAAAAACTTCAATGAGCGCACGGGCTTGGAGTACAGTCGGGCACAGATGAAAAACAAATGGGATCAACTTAAGCGTGATTGGAAATTATGGCGTGAACTCAAAAGAGGTGAGACCGGCCTTGGTTGGAATCCCACTAAACGGACAATTGACGCGTCTGATGAATGGTGGAAAGAACGTATTGAGGTTAGAATTTTTATATATAATTTGATTAATATAATAATGAATAATTGATTAGGATGTGCATTTATTTTCAAGCTTCTTTTATGTTGTAGATGATTCCCAATACGAAGAAATTCCGTTTTGGTGGTATAGCGTCCGAGCTTGAGGAAAAACTAGACAAAATGTTTAGTTTGGTTGTTGCGATTGGAGAAAATGTATGGATGTCTTCTTCTGGAGAACTTCCTGGAATTTTTTCGCAGTCGGATACCTTATCAGAGGAAGCTGATGATCACATCAATGAGAGCAATAACACACAAACTTTTGCTACTGAAGATCTTGACTCGGCTACACCTGGGCAAAGTTCGCAAAGTGGTGCAGCTTCAAAACGAAAACGGAAGGGGAAGAGACATGAAATGGGGACCAAACAGGTTATGTTGGCACATGTAGAGAAGTTATTTTCCTCCTCAGAAGCAATTATGCAGCGCGTTACAGCACCAATTATTTCCCCAAGTATATATCTGCTGCGAGAAGCGATTCAAGAACTCGAGAAGTACCCAGAATTCTTTGAGGACCGTTTGTTGTATCATTTTGCTACGATTCATTTTCAAATGCCGGTGAATCGAGTGACATTTCTGAGTATCCCAGAGGAAAGGAGGGTGGAATGGCTGAAGACGCACTACATGAATTCACATATATAATATATTTTAGTTTATGATTTTCTATGTGGAACTTATTTATCGTTGCAATCTTAGTTCATGCAGTGATTTATGTGACACTGATGTTTTGTTCGAAACTTAATTATTGTTGCCAATTATTATTTGCTGGACTCGTATTGCTATCTCTCATACAGTTGTTATAATTGCTGTTATGTCATATTTACTATCTCTCATACTGTTGTGACACTGAATTTTTGCTGGACAATTATTACTTCTCTCATATTCTATGTGAAACTTATTTATTTTTATAATGACTGTTGTGTCATATCTATAGGTCACTACAATGTCAAGCGTAAATGATGAGAGAGAATTTAACATAGATGACGATGAAGAGTTGGTGTTGAATTATTGTACAACTTGTCAACAAGATTGCGCCGCATATGTGCAACTCGTTACCATGAGCGTATGTTTAATTAGTGATTATGTCTGTTTGTTTTGTGATAAAACATCGTGCATGACATCAACTCAAACTGGACATAAATGGCTCCGGGAATTATTTGAAGGACATCCTGGACGTTTTCACAATATGTTCCGAATGACTAAGGTCATTTTCTTTGACTTGCTAGCATTGTTGGAAAAACATCATGGGTTAAGAGGAACACAGAGGACACAAGCCAGTGAGGTTTTGGCAATAACAATTTATATATTGGACCACAATGAAACATTCAAAAAATCAGGTGAAAGATTCCAACATTCCACAGAAACTTTGAGTCGGTTATTTATGATCGGTCTAAAAGCTCTGACAAGTTTGTCCATGCATAACATTGCTCTGATTGATCCTCAATTTCGTACAATTTCATCGCACATACAGAATGATGATAGATATATGCCATTTTTTAATGATTGTATCGGTGCGATTGACGGTACACATGTTGATGCACGGATAGCTGTAGAAAATCAAGTTCCTTACATTGGTCGTCATGGTAGAATGACTCAAAACGTAATGGTCGTTTGCGACTTCAATATGTGTTTTACATATGTTGTACCTGGATGGGAGGGGTCTGCACATGACACACGCATATACCATCGTGAAGTACGGGATCCGCAAAGTAAATTTTCATTTCCACCAGAAGGTATGCCTCATTAGCTTTTACGTTATGTTGATTTATTGATCATATCTTCAAATGTTTAAACCCTTTCATACTACTGTAGGGAAATATTATCTCGTCGATGCTGGTTACCCGTTGGAGAAGGGGCTCCTGAAACCTTTTCCGGAAACGAGATATCACTTGTTGGACTTTGCTCGGGAAAATAGATCAATTGAAGGAAGACGTGAAATATTTAATAAAGCACACTCATCGCTGCGTAGTGTCATCGAGAGGAGCTTTGGTGTATGGAAGAAAAAGTGGCTCATACTTAGCAAAATGCCTCATTTTGAATTCTCAAAGCAGTGTGTCGTTGTGGTCGTTATGATGTCGCTCCACAACTTTATTAGAAGACATCCATCGAGGGTTGACCCAGAGTTTGATATATGTGTCGGAAATGAAATCTTTGTTCATCTGGAGGCATATGAGTTGCGACCAAACAATCGCCGAAGAACTATTGATTCAAATCCGAACACAACATCAAGCTCATTTGAGGGGACGGAAGCTGCAAAAATGACAAATATAAGGGACAACATTGCAGATCAACTCACGGAGTATCACAGGTATACACCATAATGACGTTTACATTTATTAACATATATAAAAGATCAGTAATTACATTTATTCTTGATATGCAGTTAACGCTCGATGATCGAGGGATACGTTTCATCCGCATGACAGCACGTTTATGATTTTTAGAAATGAAATAATCCTTTTGAAAACAGTTTGTTTTTTTTAAAAATTTTGTTACTGGGCACTTAGAATGCATTATGTTAAATTATTTTTTTATGTTATTGTTTATTGTATTTACCTTCAAAATAATGAACTGTCCACCGCACAGCTGTTTTGCCAAACAGATTAAACAGCTTCTCTGTTTGAAACAGCTCTGCAAAAGCTGTTCATTCAAACAGTTACACAGATTCTGGTACCACTCTGCAAAACAGCTGATTATTCTACCACTGCTTCTCACCATTGCTTCTGTAGTCGCTACAGCTGAGCCAAACAGAGCCTTGATCCGATAGTGCACGATTATTTCTGAAATGGGATAAGGCTAGAAACTTAGAATTATAATTTACATTTAATTACTATTACATTTATCAAATATATTAACTACTAAAATCTATAATAAAGTGTTATTATAATCAAATAATTATTATTTATTAAAAAAATTATAAACCATCACATGCCGACAAACACCCACACATGATTATTTGAGCTTTTTCCATTAAATACTGAATCTTACAAAATTCAAACAGTTTATGGTGTAACGAATATAAATGAAATAACGAATGTTATAAGAATTAAAATTCGTTTGTGCGAATATTTACTCTTTCCTCCATTTATTTTTGGATTTATTTCACCATTCTGCGTAGGATTATTCGCCGATCGGGCAAAGGAGCAAAAGAGAGCTCAAGGAATAAGGCCGTCGGGATGGGAAAATTTTTTTCCTCCGGGAACCCGGAGGAGAAGAATGGTCCCGGTAAACCAATGAGGAGCCCGAAATGATGTGAGCCCACGCAAGAATGTATTTCACAAATCCAAACTGCATGGACCTCACATCTTTGCAGGCTCCTCATTGGTCCCGGACCGATACTATCCTTCGAGTTCCGGAGGCAACAATTTTCCCCCAGGATGATGTCGATGCAAGTGATCGGGAGTTGAACTATTTTTAGGAACCTACCTAGCTTCGGTTTTTTTGCGGGGCCGCCTCCAAACTGAGGTCGTGTTGACGAGTGTTCGAAGACGAAACTCTATTTCTGCCGAAGAAACACCGGTGGACTAGAAAGAACGCACAAGATATGTTGGGTTCGGATTTTCTTTTAGGAGGATAAAATTCGCGCTGACGGATGTCGAGAGTTTCGTGATAGGTTGGATTGAGTCGCGACGAACTTCGAGCGTGATTTGATCAGATCGGCGAGATCATAGGACATATAATCAGGACATGTCCTTTGTTATATACAGGGGTGAATCTACATAGGTGAGAGTGTGGGCGGCCGCCCACACTGAATTTTTAAAATATCTTTTTCACTAATACAAAATATTTTTTTTGATTTAATATATAAATAATTATTGGATTGCAATCAGTAAGGTAAAGCAACCTAGGTCAGTTGGTAGAAGTTACAGTTTTTTTTTTTGATGATCCAGAATTTGATTCCTCTCACCTCTCAAAGAATATTTTGTTATCATTTTTATGTGGTCTTTCTTCCTATTAGACAATCCCTTGAAAAACTAAGAAATGATTTTCTATTTACTTTTACTCTTTCCATGATCTATATTTAAAATTAATTTTGTTAAATAGTTATTCACTATTTATTAATAAAAAATACTATTTTTAAAGCAAAAATAATTAATTTTTGTAGTTGACTCAATATTGAATTGAGCCCGCTAGAAATCTAGTCAATTTAAAGTCGAGCTGGCCAAATTCAAATTTGATTTTGAGTTCTCAAGTCAAAAAAAAATATTTTGAGCCAAGCCTACTCGATCGAAATCAATTTGATATCACCCTTACTGTGAACAATAATTGGTTAAAGTATTATTACTAATAGAAATATTATGTATATATATTATTATTACTATGTTATCATTATATCTAATTGTTGCGGCTCACTCGAGGCTCCTGAAAATCGATCTAGATTAGACTGTCTTAGCCCGGGAGCGATCGAGCGTGCAATCAGTCACAAAAAATAAGATGACTGACAAGAATATTTTTTTTAGACGTGAAAAACTCTGGAAATGGGTGAAGTACGATGTGGTTGAGGTTGTGCTAGCCAAACTTCTACTATTTGGTTGGTGTTATATAGAGCTTTATTGAGAAGGAGAGGGCGACATGTCGCTCCTCGTTACAACTTGTAGGGGGGATAAAAGTGTGTTCGGAGGGTGACTAGTCACCGCTCTTGAAACTAAATATTTATCTAACTGCGGGGGAGAACATCGCGCACTGGAGACTTGCACTACAAGAAAAACCATAATTAGCAAGAAGCAGAATACATTACTAATGCTTTAAACTTGTTGCTAATTTTAATTAGCAACGAATTTAGAAACAAAAAAAATTCGTAGCTAATATGCTCCTAGCTAATTTTAGTAACGAAATTTTTTCTTTTTATATAACAAGAATTTTTTAGCAAGGTATTTTATCCTTTCTAAATTAGGAAGGAATTCTGTTATTGTTGCTAAAAATATATTTGTTTAATTGTATATGCTAGATTTTGAACACACAACCTACTCCAAACAACCAACCATTCTTACCAACTGCTCTAACTTTATTATTTGTTTATAAGTGACGATATTATTTATATGTAACGTATACATAATTCATAAAATTATATACTCAAATATAAGTATATAATATATACATTTATTTATATATAACATATATATCCCTTTATATAATATATATTTATATTATATAATATATTTATATATATTAATTAAAAATATAATATATATTTATTATATATATAATGATTTTTTTGTTATATATATATGTGTGTTGCTATATAATTATATATAACATATATATCCCTTTATATAATATATATTTATATTATATAATATATTTATATATATTAATTATAAATATAATATATATTTATTATATATATAATGATTTTTTTTGTTATATATATATATGTGTGTTGCTATATAATAATTGAATATAACCTTAGTTATAATATATAATTATATGTATAGTTATTTATATTATATATTGTTCATATAATTTATATGTATTATAATTATAGTTAATTTGTTAAATACTAATAATCTCTATTAATTTATAAAGTTATATATACGAATTTAAATTATATATAAAAATATAAAATTATATAAATAATTACATATATTATTAATTATTTTGTTGAATACAAATAATTTACACTATTTATAAATATATTAAACAATAATTATGTTTTATGGGAAAGGATAATTTTGCAAGATAGAGTCATGTTATTTTATAAATATTCTACAACAAAAAACATTTTAATGCAAAATTTTGATTTGCAATAAATTTTTTCCAAATTCGATTTGCACATAACATTTTCCATATTTTAAAGCAAAAAATTTTATCATGAAATTTTTGAAAAGAAAATTTTGTTGCAATTTAGCAACAAGTATTTAGCAACAAAATATTTCGTTGTTATTTTTGCAACAAAAAATTTCATTGTTATTTTTATGGCTAAAAACAAATATTATATGAGTTGCTAAATTCGTTCCTAATTAGCAACAAACTAGTAAGCCTTTCTAATTTTCGTTGCTAATTCATGTTTTTCTTGTAGTGTTGGTGATCTTCTGCTTGTACTCGGAAGCTAGAATGGCGTGTTTTGCGCGTCTTTGTGTGAGCGGCTTGACTTTTATGGTTCACAGTAGAATCTGGAGCGGAGAGAGCTTGCAGTTGACTTGAGATCGCTGAATCATGAGAGCACTATGCGCGAGATGCTTGTTGTGGTGCGTTCTGTGCGTGGTGTTGAGATTTGACGGTAGTGATTTGTCGCGAGGCCGGAGACGTCGAGGTTTCCTTTTGTGGGGTCATTGTGGAGGTGGTGGTGACGATGCCCTTATGTAACAGGACTGCAATGCGCATATGCAGTGGAGCATAGGCGTGAGCGGAGGCTGATTTGGGCGGAGTCAGAGAGGAATAGACGGTGTTTAGAACCATTAAAGCATCAACAGTCTTGTTAATTGGACCATGATCATGGTAGTGCAGAGGTGCAGAGCGCGCGTCTTTTGCGCAATGAACGGAGTTGGGCAACCGCCGTATTTTACTCGGGGCGAGTTTATTGGGCCACATATGTGGCTAGACGCATTCAGCGCGAGGAGACATTCTAGCCTCAGGTGGACCTTTGTGGTGAGGCATTTGAGCCTCAGGTGAGACAACCTACTGACAGGTTGAAGACTAATAGGAGTGTGACACTGACGTCGTGTGTCGACGTTGGCAGACATCTTGATACGACATTGAAGGATCTTTGGAAGAACGCAGAGGATTCAGAGAGCCGACTAGTTTGGAGCGAGTCGCTCTTGTTGCGGGTCACCCGATTTTTCCTCGGCCCAAAGAATCATACCGTCTTAGCTCGTAATTAGATCGAGCGCACAAACAGTCGATGAAAAATAGTAGCAAATGACAAGAGACTCTTTGACGTGAGAAACCCAAAAATGGTGAAAAACATGTGGTCGGATCTGTGACGGGACAAAATTCACTATTTCATTTGAGTTTACAAAAGTTGAGATATTTTCTCGGAGGGTGACAAGACACCTCTCTATTACAAGTTCTGAATATGAAAACAGCAGAATATAAACTAAGTCTTTGGAGTCATAGTGGGAGCGATTCAGTGGGGAAAAATGCTAAGTACTCGGAGCTTCGATAGAAGTGCTCCTGCTAAGTCGGAGCCTTGATGACAACGCTCATGTGGAAAAGAATGTCACGTCTTTGAAGCCTTGATATGTCTTCGCGCTAGAGAGGGAGCGGAGCAAATTCTGAGCGGAGGAATTCTAAGCAAATTCTGAGCGGGGCGATCGCCGCCGTCTATATAAAATATATTATTTTCAATGGGTGTCTGCTTCTTGTCCTTTTCTTGAATGATTTTGTCCCATTCAACCTGCATGTTTTAAGAATAGAGTAATTTTATGTGCAAATCGATTTTGTCTACGTGCAAACCACGGTTATGTGCAAATTAGAAAATTTTAGGTGCAAACCAACTTGTTATGTTCAAATCAAAAATATATATATCACTTCAATATTTAATACCACATCAATTACTACATAAAATCAGTTTTAATACAAAATTTTAGTACACCAAAATCATTCTTTTTCGTGTTCAATTGTTAGTCCAAAAATTAGTTATCACTTGCATTAAAATATAAAAAAGTCATGAGATCAATAAAGAATTTTTAAAATGAGTCATACTTCAAGTTATTTAGTAACTTACCATATATTCAATATATGAGGTGGGTGAACTTGCTGCCAAAATAAACGTCATAAATTTTGTATAATGCTGCATGTTGAAATTTTAATGTTAGTAAACTATTTTTAAATAATTTATAGTATAAAAAATTATCGTAGCTTGCAATCAATTTTTCTTTAAATCATTTTCGTTGAACTTCTCTTAGTGCTCCGCATTTTCTCCTAGTGTTTTCTCCAAAGCAATATTGTAGGAGGCAACGGAAAATCGTCGCGCATTTGCAATTGATAAAATGGTTACCATTTATAAATCTGATGTAAACTATCTCGGGAGACGCCGGAGGAGGTGAATGCAAAGGTAGAAGCGTGAATAACTGGTATCTAGATAAGTGAACAAACACTATGTTACAGCATGAAACACCCACTAATCCAATATCGTGCATTGACATCCACTCTTCATACTGAGCTGGAGTAACAGTACAATCCAGTGATCTAAGCAGTATCAATCTTCTTTCCTTACCAAATATGTTGTCATACATGCTTTCACTATTTTGTAGCTCCAATGATAGCTCTATTCGTACCTTCATCCAATCAGTACCCATGCCCAATGCATTACTAACCATTATGTACCCACAATGACCATCGGATAATACATCAACCACGTTTGTAACATACTCATAAACACATGGCAGCATTTTTCTTTCACAATACGTATCATTCTGCTCTCTTTTAATATCCCCTTTTGTGTAGATTGTAAAGGACTTGTGACCCGTGACAGTTGCTCATCCAACAATATACTCAAATAAAGAAGAATTGTGCTTTGTAGATTTTGCATCCTTGAATTTTTTGTAACTACCCCGTGGCCGACCTTTCAATGCTTTTAGTAATGTAGGCTCCAATGTTTGAGTCGATGTCAGACTCATTATATCACGTAATTTCTTCTTTATTTCTTGCTTGTGTAAATCACTTGTATTCTTGTATCACTTCAAAATATCCTTAATTTCAATATCTATTTCACTTACATTCACAACTTCAACTTTTATGTTCTCATTGGTGACATTGGTATCTAATGTCAATTGCTTCTAATGATTGTGGATCATCCATAGTGAAAAAAAGTTAGCATCTGACATATAAGCGACTAAATCATGTGCACATGGTAGACCCAATGCATGCCGATATCTGTGTGTGCAATTGTCCATATCTACACACTCATTCTTTGCTAAGAGTTCTTCCTTTTTAATCAAATCCAAGGCGACGGAAGAGATGTCCAACAAGTTCGAAGTATAAAGGACCACTAAACTCTTTATTTAGTTGAATTATACTTTGTCCAAAGGCTCTCCTTATCTCCGAGTGCTGTATGTAAGCATCTGATTGAAGGTCTTTAATATTCTTGTTAGATTTCCAACTGAGACTTCAAGAAATTTTGTGAAAGAACTGTGTCCACTTTCGACACGATTAGTTGTACAATTATCCAAATGCAAGAATCTATCAAACCATGCAGAAATAAAAAAAAAATTATATGGTTCAAGCCAAGTAGATAGCACATACAAACATACATCAGGATAATTTTCATTGTAATCTTGCAACATAGAAGTAACCCGCTCACTAAACTCATTTTCAGTACGCGAATCAACAATAATATGTCATTCAGTCAGAAATTTCTCCCACAACTTGCCATTTTGAAACTTTTTATGCATTTAGCCGAAATGTTCCTACTTATATGTATCTTGCATAGAATGTTTTTTGTTCAAGGAAATAAAAATTCAACACATTCATCAAGACAATTTCTCTATCAGTTACTATCATCTGTGACATACAATGTTGGTCAAAATAGATTTAAAACAATCTAGTTCCCAAGCATAATTATCATGTGTTTCGTTTGATATGAAAGCAAATTCTGAATAAAATGTCTGATTGGTAGAAGTTACTCCAACAATTATAAGCAATGATAAACGATTACTTATTTGTTTTGTAGTTACTCCATAAGAAAAACAGTTGGAAACATTTTAGTAAGTTGAACAAAAACTAGGTGTGCAAGAAATAAACAATTCAAAGCACCGCTCTCTTTTGAAATCTGGTTTTAACTAACGTAGTCGTGTTCGGTAATGCATTTATATAAGAATTGAATGTGTTCCACCTTGTAATTCTTCTTTTTGCATTCTCACACTTTTATTGTACGTTGTTCCAAGCCTGTGCAGTTAAAGATATCTCTTTGCTTCAATGTTATAAGTATTTTTCTTGACTTGACACCTGCAATATACATCTCATGGACAATAGCTTGTTCATTTGATTCTAATCTCCCTGCATACGAATGAGCTTCTAAATGAAGCATCTCATGATTGTGAAACCTGCACATGACTTCCAAACTCCACCATCCGAATGTGCAATTTTTTGACCCTTTTAGAGAAAACTTGCAACCACACCTTTTGGAGGTGAATTTTCTTTTATTTTCTCACTCATCCTTTGTTCCATTGGTTTTCATAATAATAACCTGCTCTGTCACATCCAAGTAGAACTCTAGGTTTAGGTCTACTAGTTAATTTGTCTGCACTCTGCACAGTAATGACAAAACTCAAACTTTCGCAATTTCTCTAGCCCAACACATCAACTCATGCTTATTTGGAAAAACATATGATGTAATAAAATGATTGCCAACATCAACACAAGTAGATGGATTTGAATCCTCATAGCATAGTTGTTTGATATCTACAAACAAAAATTACTAGTACTACTACTTAATTCATTTAAATAGAGAACTGTTTTAAAACAACTCAGGTAAGGGATCAAGTATTCAATAGTATCATCTGAAAGTTGTTTGACTGAATCTCTAGCGATCGAAGATTCAAACAAAGGCGTCTTCATAACCCTGCAAAAAAGTAATACAAGATTTGATGAATATTACTTGGCGAGTGATGATCCAGCAAATTTCGGATGTTGGGCAAGATAATCTATGAGGAGTGATGATCCAGCAAATTATTTAATATTACAATGGCAAGTGATGATCCTCATAGCATAATCTTTTATGTTGCAAGAACCCTCGGCAAGTAATGTGAAAAACTCGGCAAAATCGGGATAGGTTTATTGTGAAACGGGATTTGGGAGAGGGAAAGTGCAAGAAATGAGAAAAACTCGGAAAAATGAAAAAAAAAACAGAGAGAAAGTTCGATCTAGGGCATTTTTACCTCGATGGAGAATCGCTGAAGGTAGGGGAAGGATCACCATCATATCGGTATTGCACGCAAGAACTAGAAATGGGGGAGACATTCGCCCGAGGAAATGGGGGACGAAGTCGGCGGCGATTTGCAGTGGCAGCGGCGATTCGCCTTGACCTATCATTCACCCTACACGCGAACAGTTCAAGATGGGAGGAGAAAAAT
This sequence comes from Platanthera zijinensis, assembly GCA_039513925.1. NCBI lineage: Eukaryota > Viridiplantae > Streptophyta > Magnoliopsida > Asparagales > Orchidaceae > Platanthera > Platanthera zijinensis. The sequence goes on along the minus strand of CM077087.1, from coordinate 20,395,584 downwards.
AAAATCGGGCTGCACTTAGGTCTTTTTTATGGTTTATTGATTTTAACATTATTTAAAGTTGATTTTTTAACGATTTGCACCTAGTAAAAACCAGTTACACCTAACAGCACTCTAAGTTTAAGGTAACAAAAATTGATTTGTTTTTTTACTTAAGTGAAAGAATAATTTAATTGTTAGATAAAATATTTAGGGTAAACTACTTCTGGTTACTCTAGAGAAAATATATTTTACTTACTGTAAGTTTTAAAATGGCTTTATAACCCTTAATTTTTCATAATCGGAATATTTGACATCTGCAAATTTTTTGACGTGTGATAAAATGTCACAGTTATTTAAAGTCTTTTCGCTTGTTAGATGCATTTTATTTGTTATTTTTATTGACAGAAAATGTGTTTACTTATATAACAACAACACTCAAGCCTTTGTCCCACCATCATGGGTTGACAATATGGATCATTTGTTGCCATTGTACCCTATCCTTATGTTCCGTTTGGGGGGACTTATTTTCACCGATCAAGCGTGTTGAAGGGCTCCGCTCAAAGTATTCTACGAATACTCCATCAAGTTTGGAATGGGTATTTATAGTACTTCCAACGTAGAGCCTAACCCTAGAACGACACGAACTCGTTAACCTATTCCGAGTCAGGCTAACACACGTGCGGACATATTATTAAATATCTAACAATCTCCTCCTATGTTTGTCGTGTACCCAGACTTCGGATAGAGGGTGGTTTGTGCAAAGTTCAACCAAACCGTGAATCATGCACAACCGTGTCCTACACCTGTTTCAAACAAGATTAGACTTGAACACAAAATTAGTATGCACGCCTAAGTAAAACAAAAACTCAGTTGCAACACAGAAATAGTCTCAGGTACAACAAGACACAGACCCTATACGTCTGGTGTCACAAATCAACAGAGAGCTATATAAAGTCCAAACAAACAGTGCAAAAAATAGAAGAGCTAAACAATGCTCTGAATAGAAGTAGCAAAAGATAAACTCATAACACTCTAAATCTCATCATCCAAAAGATCATCCTGATCAGGATTCCAGTCAATCAGTGCTCCTCCTATCCCAGCAGCTCCTGCAATTTCAACAGAGAATTTCATTTCAGAATGAATTCTATCCTTGCAAATTTACAAATATCTAGTTCTACAAAAAGAACTTAGTATTAATCATTTTAATTTGGCTGGGAGGACACGTTCACAGAGTATTATAGTTTTAACTCAGAACCTGATATCTGTTTCAACCGAAACGATTTCAGACTTCTGGACACCGCAGCTATGTCTGTGATCCTATATGGAATGTCACGGTTATTGCCCTTCTAAAGTCAATTGAAACTCATCAAGTTTGGAATGGAACCAATCTCCAGAAGAAGAGACAAGACCAAGTCAGACTGTGTTATCAAGTTTGGAATAACACTCTCCTCCAAGGCAAAAGCCGAATCCAGGTGAAGTTGTTAGCATCAAGTTTGGAATGAAACAACTTACCAGATCCGAACTCAGCAACCAAGAGCATCAACAGAGCACAACATGCTTGCTTTGACAAAGGAAATTGTAATAATCAAAACGTTCGGACAAAGGCTGAACTAAATCGCCTGAAGCTGAACTAAGGCCGAACTAAATCGCCTTTAGTCTCATTTCCCCCACTGTTTTGATTAGTCGGTGTTTGGGCATTCCTTTCGTCAATAGATCAGCCAGGTTATCCTTTGAACGCACATCAATCAAAGTGATAATTCCTTGTTCTTTCAGATAATTCAGTAAAGCATGTCTCAGTCGTACATGTCTCCTCTTAGTATTATAGAGGGCATTCTTAACGACTTGAACTGTTGCTTGATTATCACAGTACAAGCTCAACGAGTTGACTTGTAGCTTAGACAAGGGAATGTCTAGAATCAAGTTTCTGATCCAATCTGCCTCTTCACCGGCCAAGGCTAAGACAAACAACTCGGCTTCCATAGACGACAATGTTATACCGGTCTGTCTTTTGGATTTCCAAGTTATATCAGCTCCTCCCAAGGTGAATATATATCCACTGGTGGACTTGCTGTTCCCGGTTTCTGAACACCACGAGGCATCAGAATGTCCTTCCACAGTAGGTGGGTAACTAGTGTAGCACAGAGTATGATCTTTAGTACCTCTCAGGTATCTTAATAGCCTGTCTAGGGCTTCCCAATGCTCTTTGCCTGGATTACTGGTAAAACGGCTCAACATGCTAACCGAAAAAGGAATGTCTGGTCTTGTACAGCTTGTGGCGTACATGAGACTACCAACTATTTTGGAATATTTAACTTGATCAATGCTGGTCTCTTCATTAGGACTCAACTTGACATTATGATCAAACGGTGTCTCAGCCGGCCTACAGTTATCATATCCCCAGGTAGAAAGAAGTTGCTCAATATAGTGAGCCTGACTAAAAGTAACTCGACCCTTGTCAACTCTGACCTTCATACCTAATAGGGTATCTACAGGACCGAGGTCCTTCATGTCAAAAGCTTATGCTAGAGTGGATTTAATATCCCTAACTGCAGCAAGATTAGACCCCAAAATCAACATGTCATCTACATATTAGCAAATGATGACTGTCTGATTCGACAATGAGCGGTGATAAAGGCATTTATCTGAGAGACTGGACTGAAATCTGAGACTCTTTACCACCTGGTCAAACTTCATGTGCCACATCTTAGGCGCTTGTTTAAGCCCATAGATTGATTTATCCAGTTTGCACACTTTATCTTTTTGATCTTTCTGCACATAACCTTCAGGTTGTGCCATGTAGATCTCTTCATCAAGCTCTCCATTTAAGAAGGTTGTCTTCACATCCATCTGATGAACTATAAAGTTCTCGATAGATATTAAGGCTAGAAGAATCCTAATAGTCGATAAGTGACACACATGTGAATAAACATCAAAATAGTCTATTCCCCCTGTTGTTTATAACCTTTAGCTACGAGACGCGCTTTATACCTGGTTATAGACTCATCACTATGAAGTTTCTTCTTCAACACCCACTTGCATTCTAGGACTTTAGCGCCTTTCGGCAAGTCAACTAGATGCCAAGTATTGTTATGTAGCAGTGAGTCCATCTCATCATCAATGGCTTCTACCCACATCAACGAATCTCTAGATCTCATTGCTTCCTGGTAGGAGAATGGATCATCCTCTAAGTGATAGGTGACGAAGTTCTCACCAAAGTTCTTAGGGATTCTCTCTCTTGTAGATGCTCTAAGTGGAACAGATTCCACCTCTAACGGTTGAGGAACAGTGCCAGAGGGGCCAGCTTCAGGTTCTACGATAGATTCTGAAATCATATCATTAGACCCAGAGACAGATAAACCATGATCCTTGACAAATTTATCTTCAAAGAATATGTCATCTCTAGACTCTATCACGGTATTCGTGGATAGGTCGAGAAATCTGTCTGCTGTACTATCGTCTGCACTACCTAGATAGACGCAAGTCGTCGTTCTAGGTCCTACCTTAGGCCTCTTAAGGTCTTGTATGCGCACATAGGCAATACAGCCCCAAGTCTTTAGAGTATTATATCTACAAGGACGACCGTGTCATAGCTCATATGGGGTAGAAGTGAGCTGAGAATGAGGCACTCTATTAAGAATGTGATTTGCAGCACGAACTGCTTCTCCCCAAAAGGAATTAGGCATGTCAGCTGTTAGGAGCATAGAGTTCAACATCTCTGTTAAGGTTCTATTCTTACGCTCGGCAACACCATTCGACTGGGGTGAGTAAGGAGTTGTTGTTTCCAGGATTATTCCCTCAGAGGCACAGAATTCCTTGAACCCAGTAATAGTGTATTCTCCTCCTCGATCACTTCTAAATCTCTTAATTTCAAGTTTAACTGATTCTCCACACGAGACTTGAAGGTCTTAAACGTCTCAAAGGCTTCGTCTTTCGATTTCAACAGATATACATGACAAAATCTTGAAAAATCGTCTATGAACGTAATCAGATACTTCCTTCCCCCTCTAGTGACGTGACTACGAAAATCACAGAGGTCTGAATGTATCAACTCAAGAAGTTTCGTGCTCCTGGAAACCGATCTAAAAGGCTTTCTAGTGATCTTGGTCTGAGCACACACCTCGCACTTGTCAAATCGAATCGACAGATCTAAGGGGATGCTATGACTCTTAGCTAACTCTAGCTTTTTCCTATAGTTTACATGTGCAAGTCTGTTATGTAACAACTTAGGATCAATAAGGTTTGAACTAATTTGGTGAATGTTATCATTGTTTAAGCTAAGTCTATACATTCCGTTGATCAAGTACACACACTCAAAATAATATGAATTGACCGTTAGGGTCATTCTACCATTTTGAGTTGTGAAGGTCATTCCAGCCTTATCTAATAGACTAATGAAAATCAAGTTTTTGGTTAAATTTGGAACTACTTTTACATTATGCAAAAACAAAATTTTACCTGATGAGAGGACCAGCTCGACTGTCCCTGCATGGGTCACCCCGGTCTCTCCTCATTTGCAGTTCTCCACCTTATCCTGGACCGCCTTGACCTCAGCAAGTAAAGCTCTGTCATTCATCACATGACAGGTAGCACCGCTATCAAGCCACCACTCAGAGGACGAGCTGCGGTGACTGCTCCCGACCATAGCCACAAAGGACCTGGGATCGGAGGCATCAGCCAGCATGTTCGCCACATTTTGTGGGGCATCCTCCCTTTTCTTCTTCGGAGCCTTACAATCAGCCGCCTAGTGTCCCCACTTGCCGCAGTTGTGGCACTTGCCCCTCTTCTTTTTGAAAGAGGGCTTTTTAGGCGCCAGTTGTGCAGAGGCTTCACCTTTGGGTGCTGGTGGCTTCCTCCGAGGCTTACTGGGTCGAGAAACGAAGTTGACAACTTGTGGGGGCTGAACAACTTGTTCCAAGCTCTTGCCAGCAATGTTTTGATCCTCGATATGAATGAACCTTTTGAGTTCATCCAATGCGATCTTTTCTTTCAGTCTGTGCATTTCAGTCTTGAAGGTCAACCACTCATGAGATAGCTTGCTAAGAATAAGACACACAAAAAGATTGTCAGAGATGTCAGACTTATCGTCCGCCGGCTTGAGACGCAGACTCTCCAATTCAATAATTTGAGAGGTGATTGACGAGTTTAAATTAAATTTTTAAGTAAAGAGCCTCTCCCCAAGGAGAGTCCTCGACAACCCCTCTTCCTTCTGGAAGTGTGCATTCAAGCGATCTCAAATCTACTTTGTAGTCTTATGACTGCTGTAGGTCAGGGCGAGCCTAGGGTTCAGGGAGTTTAGGAGGTAGTCCCTGCAGAAGTCTTCGTCCTTTCTCCACTGAAGTTCGTTCACGTCCTCTTCGGTAGTGGAAAAGTCACTCAGGACCGTGTAGAAAATCTCACGTTCCTTCCTACCAAGTTGGACGTGCAGCTTCCAAGCGTGAAAGTCGGAGAGATCGAACGACTGTAGCTTGACGATGTCGTAGGAGGTAATTTTCGACATCTCGCTAAAGCTAGAACTGTAAAAAATCAGAAAAAAGTCACCTGATCCGCGTGAGACGAGAATGGGTCTTCGGATCCAATCAAAGAATTATTTGCTCCTCTCCGGTTGAGCGACTCCGGCTAAAAGAGAATAATTTGTTGTTCCTCCACTCCGGCTAGATGCAGTTGTCGTCGAAGGCTAGAACAGAGCAACAGTAACTTCACCAAAGAATAGGATTTCCCAGATCTGGTGAAGTCCAGCAAATCCTTTTGTTGTATTGATCAAGCCAAGATGTTGATCAGGGTGATCCACAACAAAGAAATTTCGCTGGCCTGGATCTAACTTGTATATTAGTCCCAAGCTAGCCTTCCAGATCTGAAACCAGAGAATAAGGCAGAGGGCAAGCTGTGGATCCCTGCAAGTCAGAACAAAAATCCCCAAAATAGCAGCACTAAATTTCTGAATCTCTTCTTCCTATTACAGATGCAATCCTCAACAGATGCGGCAAATTTCCAATCTGAACACCTTCTCTCTCGATCCTTTCCAATCAGCACAAGGTTAAACAGGAGATCTAAAGAGGCTTTCCCAAAGTCGATCTGGAAATCTAGACAGTGTCGGGCTCCTTCTACAGGCGACAGGAAGAAATTCCGGCCGATCTGTGCCGCACAGTCAGAGGAAATCGCGAATAGGTGTGCGAAATCTCCGACTCTGCTTCAGCGACGTGAGCGGCGAACTTTTCCGGCGCAGGTGGCGGCCGGATTTGAGACACGACGGCTTGATCTGAGGAGAGAAAACTCAGATCTGCGATCGTGAAGGAAACACGCGAGCGGCGGAGACACGGACTCTCCAGCGACGATCGGATCTGCGATCTGCTTCCTTCCTTTCCTCCCGATCGAGAAGGTGCTCCAGGAGAGCGGCGGCCTGCAGCAGATCTATGGATCCGACGATCGGATCTGTGGCAAGCAGCGGAATCGCGAACGATGGAACGACGAAATCGCACGGGAGCGGCGAAAAATGGCAGACGAACACAGGAGCGGAAACCCTAGCGTTACTTTGAGAATGTTGAAGGGCTCCGCTCAAAGTATTCTACGAATACACCATCAAGTTTGGAATGGGTATTTATAGTACTTCCAGCGTAGAGCCTAACCCTAGAACGACACGAACTCGTTAACCTATTCCGAGTCGGGCTAACACACGTGCGGACATATTATTAAATATTTAACAAAACGGTCATGACCGCATGACCGGACTTTAATTAAGTCCCGATTCATACGGTCATGACCGCTTGACCGGTGAAAATAAGTCCTCCCAAACGGAGCCTTAGTCATAATGTCACTGCTTATAGTTTCATTCCAAATCTTTTTTTGTCTACCTTTCCCCGGTATAACATGCTTAGTAGCTAAACTCTCACAACACATAACAAGTGCCTCTAATGATCTTCTCTGTGTCTGAACGATCTTAATCGAAGTTTTCACAACTTCTCTACAACTGGGGCCACTCCGTTGTTATCTCTAATGCATCCATTCCTAATTTAATCACATCTTTTGTCCACGCATTCACCTAAGTATTTTCATTTGAGTAGCTCTCATTTTTGTTGATGTAAACCTAAATTATGGTAGTAAAGTCTTAAATAACATCATTTAGTCATACTCCAGACAACTCAATTTAATTTTGAACCGACTTAGAACAAAAAGAAAAATTATTCAATTTTAAGCCGATTCAATTCAATTTTGTGAAATTGTGATGTTTGAGTCTAGATGGTTTGACTCAATCAATTTCGAGTAGAGTTCATCCCAAACAAAATTTCACTTCTGGTTAAGCCTAGAGAGGTTCAAGTCGACTAAGGCTCCGTTTGGCACGGTGGTCGCGATCGTAAGTGTATGGGTAAAACCGTTATTCGGTAAGGATAACGGAACAAACATCATCCGTTTGAACATAAAAGTGGATGACGTTTCTTAGGTGGGCAAAACCCCGTGTTCATGACCGCCACCACCGTGCCAAGCGAAGCCTAAAATATATGTTAAAATCGGGCGAGAATACAGTTTGCTTCCCGTTTTGTAGCCCTAAAATACTAAAAATACCATCATAATGATGTTTCATTGTCGCAAGGCCCCCCGGCATCTCCACAGGTTGAGAACTGTGGGAGAAAATAATATTAGCTTAAGATACTTACCATTCTTGTTGGCCAAATTTTTCTACGCGGGCACGTCTCCATGTTTGAAGACGGGTCGTCACGATCTTGACATGTGGCATCAAAAAATATAAATATCGCGCGTCCTGCGAACGCCTGTTGATATCCAAGTAAACATTTTTCGAGCGTTTTCTGTCTTTTTTCCTGATTTTTGCCGTCCCGAGGGCTTCCCAAAACACATTTTCCGGACGTCTAACGAGCTCTCTGTGGCATTTTGTCTACTCTGACTGGTTCGAAGTCCCGCGAAAACACGTTTTCCGGGAGGAGTCGCGGCCGGCTTCCCGGTCGGCCGCCTCCGTGCCTCGTGGCCACTTGTGTGCGCCTGCGAGGAGTTGTGGTCGGCCTCCCAGATGGCAGTCATCGCGCCCCATGGCCATACGCCTGCGGCCGCGGAGGGCCGCGGCTGGCCTCCGCCTCGCCTCGCGGCCACACACACGTGGTCGCGAGGAGGCCAGGCGGGTCACCACCGCTCGCCCGCGACCACAGGGGCCCAAGCCGGCCGCCACTCCCTCCTCCCTGGTTGGCCTACCGTCGTCGGTGTCTTGTCACTGACCACCACCGTCAGCCGACCCTCCTCCACCGTCGAATTGTCATCACACGATTTCCACCGTCTGATCGCCTTATAACCACCTTTTGTAACCACCCATCATTGGGGGGGGGGGGGGGGGGGGGGGGGCGCATAGGCAAAAATTATAACTGGTGTGTGCATAGTAAATCCTTGAAAAATACGTGACATGAATTATAAGAAGGCGGTCTGCGAATAACATAAAAGTAGTTATGGTCCGCAAATAACTGCGTGACCGTCATAACCACCTTAGAATCCTATAAACAGGATCTCATGGCCCTCCTTCATTCTACCTTCTTCTCCCGGGATTTCATCCTACGATCTTCTCCTCCGGCTTCATCTCCTTCGTGTGCGAAACCTCCTTCATGAATCTCCTTCGCCTTCGAAGACTCCTTTGAAGTTCAAATATCCTTCGAAGGCCTTCATCCTCCATCGAGCGCTCCTCTGTACACTGTTCGTAGCAAGCCTTTTGCGCGCAACACGTTCAGCTCTCAGAACACCCTCAACTCAACAATGAGCTCCTCAGTCAACAACAAGTCTACCACTTAAGACTCCTCTAAGCGTAACAAGAGACAAACCACATAAACCAAGGTGTGCAAAACGCACCACTCAGGCCTCCAAGCAACAATAAGAGACTCTAGTGCGCTCCAAGAGTGGCACTAGAACATTAATGCAAAGTCAACATTCAATCATAAAACACTTGACATATCCCTGAAAATTGATGTTTCACCGATAAAGTAAAACAAAACTCCTGAAACAAAAGCAATTCAATTTTGTCCCCAAACACTCATTAGCGCCCAAGTAAGCTAGTCCAGTCCCACGCACATAAATGCATGTCAAATTTTTTACTTTTTGCACACCTGAGATGTCCCACTATAGTACAAATAGGTACCCCCGAGATGTCCCACTATAGTACAAATAGGTACCCCCGAGATGTCCCGGAACCAAAAAAACCGGGTCCGGGACCCAAACCCCAAAATCTCCTCAGGATTGACAAATTTAAGAGATTATAATCCAGAGGGCGATCCACATTTGGAGCCGGTCCTCCAGAGGGAAAGCATTGCGTTCTGTCTCCGTCGTCGAACATGCGCAAGCGTTTGCACAAGGAAACGAAATCGGCTGTGGCCAGTAAGTCGACCCCAAACTGGCCAGGAACCGCAGTGGCTGTTGGATGGAGAGAATACCATAACATATTATAGATAACACTATACAAAAATATGGGATAATAGAAAAAATAACATAATTATCATCACATATTCATGAGAGCAAGTACCAGAAGCAGCCACTAAAATATGGTTGGGTGGTTAAATAGACAATATTTGTTAAGGAGCTGAAATAAATAGAATCATAGATACATTTCATTAAACAAACTGGGTGATGAAATGTTGCAGAAAACAGATCTATTGGAATAACTGGCAAAAATGGGAGAGAGAAAAACACATCTTCAATACTTGATAGGAGCAAGGATTTCGAGTTGGGAGCCCAGTTTCTCTTCGGCTGCCTTCTCGGCTTTCAGGCGCAGCTTCGACAGCTGCTTCTTCCTCTCATAGGCAACCTGAGCACGTCGTTTCCTCTTGTCTTCCAGCTCCTAATCACAGACAAGGCATATAAGGAAATCTTTTATTCTTGGACCCGATTTTCATGAGATGCATGGCTAAATGTAATAAAAATGTCTGGAAGAATCCAAAACAGACTATTTTATATAGTAGAAGAAAAGCTAGACATTCAGAAGATAAATTGTTCATGCTGTACTAAAATGTAGCCAAACGTAGGAGTAGTAAGATTTTGTTTATAATAAATATATAAAATAAGTTTTCTCCATGCATCAAATACACTTCATAAATCATGGGAAGCATATTTTTATGTTTTATGAAACTTAGAAGACATCAAAAATGCATGGTAACCATAAACCGATGCATTAGTAGATATCATAATACACACACACGAGTGACAGACAGGGGGCTTCACCCTAACGGTCAATCGCGATAGTACCTCGACTGCGATAGGTTCGGAGCTCTGCCCCTATCAATATTAATTAATATTGGTTTAATGGTAGCTCCTCGAAAATACTGATGATATGCCTAATGACAAACATCCTCGAATAGACCGCCGACATGCCTAATGAGAGTCTATCATAGTAGGTGTAGGAGTTCAACTAAATTTTTTTTGGATTTTAATGGATTTTCATCGTTATTTTTTATTTTGAGATAGTGTAATTACTGATTTTAATGAATTTTCATCATTATTTTAAATTTTGGGATAATATAATTACTTGAATGAACATTGTATTTTAATTTTTAAAAAAATAAATTATAATATATGTCAAGTCATTAAAATATAAAAATGAGGGCATAATTGACATTTTTGAATGTTTCACCAAAGGCAACTTTTCCCTTTTAATATGGTAAAGATATATACATACAAAATTTGTCACTTCCTAGTTGCTATCCTCTTGCATATCAGTCAAAGATGGGTCCTCGTGAAAAAGACTGATTCATTCAAATCAACGTGAGGACCCAACACCATTGCATTGTCAAAATTCATGTTGTATATTTGAAGCAATTGACCTCCTTGCTTCTCTAATGGTACAACCTTCTTCCCGCGGAGCTCCCTTGTCCTCGGTCCACACGTACAAAATGTAGGACAGATGCCAACAGTTCATCACAAAAAAAGTACTAGCCGAGCCAAGATCACTAAGAATAAAATACTAAAACTCAAACTACAAGACTAATAGAACACTATAAAAAATTCATCAACAAATTTGAGCTCCATCGTTTTCAGCTAGGTAACAAACAGAGTTAAATAAGGCACAACTGAGTTTGCAGTCATACACTACAAAATCTAAGCTCCTAACATAGTTGAAATTTGTGTACACCATCAATTATTGGAAACAAGAGTCTAAGGTCAAACAAATTTCGGTTATATTCTAAGCGGTTAAAATGTCAACACTATGTCATAGTTCTCATTAGTCTCTGTCTGTTATATTAGTGCACAGTGTGGTGCCTTAAGGTCAAATCTCATTTTTAGATGCTCCAACTCAAGTTGTCTAGTTAGGAATGCTGAACACGGGTGCACAGGAAATAATAAATGGGAGATCCAAGAAACATGTACTAAGAAATGATGCCACCAAATGTATGCCAAACTATGGATCAATTTGGCACGGCGGTGGCGGTCGTGAATGCGGTGGTTATAACCATTGTTCCTAAATGTTTGACCTCATCTAAGGAACTACGTTCATTTTTATGTTCAAAACTAGTTTTCTTTTCTTGATAGTGGACATAACCGATGTCATGCCAAACATACATTCTACGGTGGTAGTGTTTTTTTCCAAACTCACAAGAACAAAAAAAATATCATGCCAAACGGAGCCTATCTTCCGCTTGAAATCATTGCCCTCGCATGTGTTCATCAACAATTGCTTTGTATTTGAAATCTCAGATATGTATTTTTTCCTATGAATTGTCTTCGTGGTAATTAAAATCTGTTCAATATTCTAAATAGTCCTACATAAATAATACCATAAAATCCTAATAGGGTTCTATAAGAAGGTAGGTTATTCGTGTGGAAGTAAAAAATCGTTGAGTTTGTAAAGAGAGGCCTAAAAGCTTGTATATACTTCTTGAATGAATAGTTACAAGTATACATACACTTATATAGGAGAAGAATGAAGAGAGAAATCCTAATACATGATGTGGGACTAATACAATTTTCCTATGAATTGTCTTCGTGCTAATTAAAATCTGTTCACTATTCTAAATAGTCCTACATAAATAATACCATAAAATCCTAATAGGGTTCTATAAGAAGGTAGGTTATTCGTGTGGATGTAAAAAATCGTTAGAGTTTGTAAAGAGAGGCCTCAAAGCTTGTATATACTTCTTGAATGAATAGTTACAAGTATACATGCACTTATATAGGAGAATAATGAAGAGAGAAATCCTAATACATGATGTCGGACTAATACACGGAGAGAGAAAGAAGAAAAACATGGGCCCTTAATTGGGCTTTTCTAACACTCCCCCGCAAGCTGGAGCGTACAAGTCGTAGGCACCAAGCTTGGATAAAAACTGATAGTATAGCGGCCTGGAGAGAGCTTTCGTCAGGATGTCTATAACCTGGTCGGTAGCAGGAACATGCTCCAAATCTATCTTCCTTGACTGTACCTTTTCCCGGATAAAGTGACAGTCAATTTCGATATGCTTTGTGCGTTTGTGGAAAACCGGATTCTTGGCAATATGAATTGTTGTCTGACTGTCACAAAATAAGGTTGTCGGAGATGAGAGACGAACACAGAAGTCTCCCAGAAGGCCTTCAAGCCAGGTTAGCTCAGAAACAACAGCAGTCATAGCCCGGTACTCGGCTTCAGCAGAAGAACGCACAACCACAGTCTTTTTCTTGCTACGCCAAGTTATGAGGTGCCCACCAAAGTAAGTACAGAACCCAGTTGTGGAGCGTCTATCATCAATAGATCCTGCATAGTCAGCATCCGAATACGCGACAAGAGATAGAGATTTGGATGGCTTGTACACAAGTCCTTGTCCGGGGGCGATCTTGAGATATCAAAGGATGCGCTCGACCGCTTGAAGATGAGATGTCCGAGGAGCGTGCATGAATCGACTCACAACTCCCACAGCAAACGAGATGTCTGGTCGAGTAACCGTAAGGTAGATCAGCTTCCCGACCAAGCATCTGTAATATTCCAGATTTGTAAGCAGCTTGTCAGAGTCAGAGCTATGAGCCGAGAGCTTGTGATTGGCGTCCATAGGAGTCTCCGCAGGTTTGCACCCAGAATAACCTGCATCGTGAAGGAGGTCCATACAGTACTTCCTTTGAGATAACATAAGACAATCAGAGCGTCGTGCGACCTTGAGCCCAAGAAAGTACTGAAGGTTGCCCAGATCTTTGGTCTGAAAGGCTGAATTTAACTGTTCCTTGATCTGTTGTATTCCTGTTGTGTCGTTGCCAGTAATCAGGATATCGTCAACGTAGACCAGAAGAATCACAGTCCCGGTTGACCGATGTCAGGTGAAGAGAGAAAAACCAGCTGAGCTCCGAGTGAAGCCACTAACACAGACCACCGTACTGAATTTTTCAAACCACGCACGCGGGGACTGTTTGAGACCATAAATGGATTTCCGAAGGTGACATAACAAAGACTCCCCCGTGGTCTCAAACCCGGGAGGTTGCTGCATATAAATTGTCTCCTGTAGATCGCCATTGAGGAAGGCATTCTTAATATCCAGCTGATAAAGGGGCCAGTGACGATGAACAACCAAGGAGAGAAGAACGCGGACCGTGTTCAATTTGGCCACGGGAGAGAAGGTTTCCTCGTAATCAAGGCCGTGTTGCTGAGTAAAGCCCCGTGCCACGAGGCGGGCCTTCAGACGGTCGACAGTGCCATCCGCCGCATGTTTAATAACGAAGACTCATTTGCAGCTAACAGAGGTGTGGCCTTCAGGAAGAGAAACCAGATCCCAGGTCTGGTTAGCCCAGAGAGCCCGCATTTCATCATTCATAGTGGCTCGCCATCCTGGGTGTTGAAGCGCCTCCTGCACAGTGTTAGGTATAGAAATAGAGGAAAGAGAGGTGGAAAATGCGTAGAGAGGCGGCGTCAGCCGATGGAGAGAGACGTAGTTGGCCAAGGGATGAGCTGTAGAGACGGGAGAGGGATCTGTCGTAGCCGAGGTATCGCTGGTAGCGGGGAGCTGGGTCACAGGAGCATCCTTGGATGGGCGACGAGAGTAGACACGGATAAGTGGAGGAACCCGAGGAGGAACGTTGGGAGAGGAGGAAGAGGACGGCAAAGATGGTGTGACTGGTAGGGCAGGCCGGGGAATAGATGGAGCAGAAGACGAGGTGGTGCTAGGTAAGTGGAAGGGCTGGTCTTCGCAGAAGGTGACATCCGCAGAAACGACCAGCTTGTCGTCAGAAGGAGAGTAGCAGACGTGCCCCTTTTGAGTGCGGGAGTAGCCAACAAACATATACTTGGCGGCCCAAGGAGCAAGTTTGTCGGAAGGAGGGCCAAGAAGGTGGACATAGCAAACACACTCGAAGATCCGTGGGGTGAGAGAGGTGAGGTTGGTGGAGGGATAGAGGAGTTGGATGCGTGAGACAAAATTAAGCACAGACGAGGGAAGGCGGTTGATGAGATGACCGGCGGTGGAAACAGCAAAGTTCCAATATTCGATCGGAACGTGCATTTGGAACATAAGGGAGCGCGCAACATCGAGAAGATGACGATTTTTGCGTTCCGCCACTCCGTTATGATGAGGGGTATATGCACATGAAGTTTGATGGATGACACCAAATTCGGTGCAGAGATTGGAGAAGGTGCGACCCGTATACTCGCAAACATTATCAGTGCGAAGAACTTTGAGGGGGTGACGAACTGTGTACGCATCTCAAGTAAAAAAGCGCGGAACACAGAGGTAAGTTCAGTTCGATCATGTAGTAAATAAAGCCACGTGGTACGCGAGTAATCGTCAATAAACGTTACAAAATAGCGAAAGCCAAAAATACTGGGGACTCTATAAGGACCTTATACATCAGAATGAACTAAAGATAAAGGAGTACTACTCCTGGTACAGGCAGGGGGGAAAGAAGAACGATGTTGTTTTTCGTAGATACAAGATTCACAAGAGAACTCCCGTAGAGATACATCAGGAAGAGCCCGCTTGAGAATCGGAAGGGGAGCATGCCCAAGGCGGCGATGCCAATCAACAGTGGAGACGGCGGAGAGAAGAGTCGGGGGGATATCGAAGATGTACAACCCATTCAACAGCTGCCCCTTACCAATGGTACTCCAGGTGCGGCGATCCTGCATAAGAAAAGAAGAAGGTGAAAAGGTAATGCAACAATCAAGGTCGTGTGTGAGACGACTAACAGATAATAAATTGAAAGGAGACCCCAGAACGTGATGAACTGAGGAAAGAGAAAGGGTCGGCGTAAGCTGAAGAGCAACGGAGCCAGAAATTGGTAGGGTGGCACCGTTGGCCACAGTGATGCAAGCAGGATGAGGCGTCTTGTAACGGCCCCCTTACGGCTACCGCTACAGTTTAACTTAACTTATCTATAAGCCAGGTAAAAACTAACAGAGTGCAGCTATATATGAAAGAGTACGAAAAGTAAATGTCAGAACAAACAACATAACCATCCTTTATTATAACTGAAATATAGTACAACAGGATGAAAAGGTAGCCTGTACAACACTACTAAGGCTTACCCAAAAAGAAACTGTAAAGACTCATATCCTACCTACAGACCTGTACAGACTCATATCCTATTTACAGACCTGTACAGACTCAAAACTAAAAGACTCTATCTGCAGAAAAACTGAAACTCGGCATGGGGACACTCAGGGTCTCGACATCTCTCGTTGTGCTCCGCAAGAACGCCAAGTACTGCTGTGTAGACCTCCACCCAGAGACGGTACTTCTTCTCCTGCCGAGGAGTGCATGGTCGTCGCTGGCTATTGGCGGCTGGTACCCCCTCTTCCTTGACCTGTTTGGTTTCATTTTATATTAGTTAAAGAACTAAGTGAATTCCTACAATTCCTCTTATTCTTCTTATTTTATATAATTTTTATTGTCTTCCTTAACTTGTTTCTTGGATTAACTTGTCGTATTCTCATATGTATCTTATGTCTTACTTTTATGGGCTATCTGAAGTGTAATTAAGTGTCCTTGTCTCACACTTTAAGGTAACATATTTCCCGTGCCCTTGTCTCGCACGTTAATGTTACGTACGTGCCCTTGTCTCGCACGTTAATGTTATGTACGTGCCCTTGTCTCGCACGTTCTTATTACTCTTCTCCTAGCCCATAATATCTTATTACATCATGTTGTTCCTATTTACATTTCTATGGTACGAGTTACTTTTGAATTTTCACTCGCTACTCGTTACATTTTCTTTTTCGTGCTTATTGTTCGCTTTTCTTAATTGTTGAACATAGTAACAGATATATAGAAACAATAGGAAGCAAAAGAAATGGAAATGAAGAACTAACAGTGGCTTTTCCTTTGCCTTTATCCCTGCGACTACCTTCTCCATGATTTCTATTACCTCCGGATGCCATATCCTAAATGAAATCATGTTTATTTAGCACTACATAATTTTATTTTATGACTTTTATTTGACCTAATTAGGCCCAAGGTGTTAATATATAATTTCATATGGCTGCCCTAATCCTTAATTGGGTTTATTTTGCTATATTATTGCAGGGGCAGCACCCTTATGCTTCCAAACACTTATTTGGAGTGAGAGGAAATATTCTCTCTCATGCAAGCCTTCCATTTGGCTGCCCTAGTAGGGGAACAAAGGGTTTTGTCCTAATTCAACTATGCTTGCATATTTAGCCCCTAATACAAAGGGATTAAACTTTGTCTTAGCATATGACATATAGAAAAATTCCAAATCAAGGTTAGGGTTTCTCTAAACTTGCTGGAAATCAAGGAGTAGGGCTAAAACCTTATTCAGAAACTTTTGTAGGAAGAGATTCCGAAAGAAATCTCCAAAAATCCCAAACCCTAGGTTTTGGCCCAAATCATTCCAAGCAAAAACTTTACACAAGACTAAAGAGGAGTGGAGAGGAGGAGATTACCTTGCTTTAGGAAGAAAAATCACCGAAAACGGAGAGGAAATGGAGGCGCTGGAGCGATCGGCGGCGTGCGCGCTCTGCCGTGCTGCGTCTCGCGGTTTGCGGGTGAAAAATGAGGAAGGAAGCGGCTTGCGGATTTTTAATCGGGCGCCGCTTAACCCTATTGGACCGCACCGCTCCATCCTGAACCGCCCAGTTTAGACTTAAGCCTCTTATTCAACTTAAATCATTTACTTCAACCTTTATTTAAATTACGTTACATACCTATTTAATTGGCGGCGTCACACGTCTGTAGGTACTCTGTGGGCTTCTGGGAGGTAATATGGTGAGTAGCGCCGGAATCAACGATCCAGCAAGGATTATGAGAGAGACAGGTTATACCTTCCGCAGAAAAGGACGCAACAGAACTAGAGTAGCGGCTGAGGGCACCCTGAAGCTGTTGAAGTTGGGTGCGGAGCTCGTCAATGTCTTGGCGGGTAGTAGTAACAGGATCAGTGGCAGAAGACCAAGTAGGAGCCGGAGTAGCAGAAATAGTAGCAGTAAGCTGAGGAGGTAAGCCATGCTTGAGGTAGCAGGTGGCTTCAAGATGATTATCCCGTCCACAGTAGGTGCATTTCATAGAAGAGCGACCACCACGTCCTCATCCCCGAGACGGGGGTCGCCCCCCCCCCCCCCGAGTGGAAGATCCATGAGGAGGAGGGGTCGAGAGAAGAGGCCGCAGGCGAGTAGAGAGCAGGAAGGCGAGATCGCAGCGAGCAGAAAAGGCAGGTCGCGACGAGCAGGAGAGGCAGGTCGCGGCGAGCAGGAGAGCAGGTCACGGCGAGCAGGAGAGCAGGTCGCGGCGAGCAGGAGGAAGATCGCGTCGAGCAGGAGAGCAGTTCGCAGCGAGCAGGAAAGGCAGGTCGCGGCGAGCTGCGATCAGCGAGCAGGAAGAGGCCGCGAGTAGAGAACTCGAGCGGTCAGAAGAAGAATCCGCGAGGTAGAGAACTCGAGCGGATTAGGCAGAGAGAGGAAGCCGCGAGAAGGAGAGAGAGAGCCCGCAGCGGACAACAGAAGGGAGAGGGCGCAGCGGACAGAGAGAGCCCGCGCGGGTAGAGAAGGAAAGGTGAAGTGGACCCACGTGAGAGAGGATTATAAAAGGGGAGGTGGTAGGAAGGAGGAGGTGGAGGCCACGAGAGAGAGGCAGAGTTAGAGGCAGGTAGAAAAAAAAGAGGTCGCAAGAGTCCGCGGCTAAGGTAAGCCGCGCGGACAGGCAAGAAAGATAGGCGGCTAGAAATTGGCTAGGCCGGATACCCAAGGAGGAGACCGGCTTGGCTCTGATACCATGTAAAGAGAGGCCTCAAAGCTTGTATATACTTCTTGAATGAATAGTTACAAGTATACATACACTTATATAGGAGAAGAATGAAGAGAGAAATCTTAATACATGATGTGGGACTAATACAAGGAGAGAGAAAAAAGAAAAACATGGGCCCTTAATTGGGCTTTTCTAACAGAGTTGATCTCTTTTTTTCAAGATGATTTCTAAGTAAATTCTGCGAGGACAAATCTATTACCTCAGTTTTTCAATAGATTTGGGAATGTTATGCATTATTAAATGAAAGTATTGGGACTAATATTGTCAATATATCCTTTAGGAATGATCAAGAGTCACAGAAACAAATGGGAAAAAATTCATAAGTTGCTTTTTTGATTCATTTTTAAGCAAGCAACTTCCATAAAAAAATATAAACATCCAAATTATATAGGTAACCAATATCATCTTCCAACTCTTATTGCTTGCAATATTTCACCCCCCAAAAAATCTTTTAATTTAGGTTCATGCCCATATTCAAAATTATGTTCATAAATACACGATCTTAATTCGACGAAATGTTCAATGAGTTTACAAATGTCACATTATATTAAAATTTGTTAAATAATCGTTTTTTGATGGATCTTATATCCTAGATCTGACTGCACATTTCATTTGCTCATGAGTAAAAAAATGTGTGCTAATGATAGGGAGAGCAAATTCTTGTTGTTCAAAATCCATATATCTATAAATTCCAATTTCAAAATTAATTCTACATCCCTTAAAAGGTTCAGTTCAGTAATTTATACATCAAATGGCATAGAACAAATACAATAAAATTCTCATCAGCAGCAAGCAGTCGAGGGCAGATGTAAATCCAACCTAAGAGATTAATATATCGGGCTCACACACAAATCTTTGTTAAGCCCCAATAAAAAGTTCAAGTGTGAGCTCAGTGTTGAATGCTCGGAACATGAATATAGTCATTTGAACCAGTATCTTCAAACGGTTATTCTCTTTCAAGACAAACAATACTGTATCAAAATGAAAGGGGTATTGGAAAATAGAAACTTTAATTTTTCTCAGACATGATCGGGCACTTTATGGTATAATCATCAACATATAGAAGATGGTGAAAAGCTTTAAAATGATCTTCAAAATTTCTCTCTAAACAGTGGATCAGGTTCTTTCAAATCAATAATATCAATATAGAGCAGATTGTTGGAAACCTTATAATAATTCTCAAAAGGACTTCTAGTATTAAAATTTTCAACCCAGAGATGGTTAATACAGGTCAGATCAAGAAAAAATTCAAACTTAGAATCCTCTATCATATTATCTTCCAATAGAAATCTGAAGTCTACAACATTATAGCCTGATCAAAACAATATGTTTATCATGTAAATGATCTAAATGAGTTTTATCGAAAAAAATTCTTGAACATATCCCAACTTAGAGTCAATTCTAAATGGTTCAATCTGATATCGCTTAATGCACCGCAGTTTACAATCCTCTTGGAATAACATTCATAAAAATTTAAAAAGGTTAAAATTTATTAAGGACTTCTCTTTTCATTTCTTTGCAATCATAAAGTTTTTCTTCAACCAACATCACACTTTTATTTTGAAGTTGTTTTCCATCAAAAAAAGAGTGTGCTCCGCTAATTTATATTTAACAGACTTGACTCTTGTGAATTCGATTTTTCTTTAAATTTCTTGAAATCACTCTTGACTATTTCCAACTACTTTTATGTGGTGAATTTTACAAATGAGTGTGGCAGTCAATCTGTATCGAGCAAGCTTAGTTGGCAATTAATGCTGTCAAGTTTGGAATTCTGAATAATAAATAAGGTTGGAATTATGCATTACAATTCTTAAATATTTATAAGTGGTGCTATGAAGACATGCAGATATTAGAAAATAAAAATTTGAGGAAAAAATATCGAGTTGTAATCATAAGCAGACACCTATACCAAGGACTCTAAAAGCATTTTTAGTAGCACCAGATGAAAATAAAGAAAATATATGTTTTTACAGGCAATTAAATGTTAAAGAACATGATGTTAGATCCTTACAATCAATTAATTATAAAGTAACAAAGGAAAAAAAAGCCAAAACAATTGTAAGCACGATATAATTCAAAAATGAGAAATCGGCAATAGTGAATAACCATCAGCAGTAAAGAAAAACTCATGTGTGCAAGAAATAACCTGACTACAGCAGAAACTACCACAACGAATGAAAGCAATAAACTATAACTATAATAAACTATTAACTAGACTAAACAAAGACCTAAAATACTTAACAAGCACCGCAAAACAAAGATGACGCTCGGGGTGCAAATGAGTCGAGCTCAAGATTGAACTGAGCTTGGCAAAATTCACAAACTCGAGATCAAAGAGCTCATTTTGCATGGCTCAAGCTCGAACTCTCGAAATCTCAAACTGCTCAAGAGTTACTTTACAAAAAAAAAAAAACAATAAACTCATATTTGCAAGAAATAACCTAACTATAATATAAACAACACAACCAATGAAAACAATAAACAATAAAAGGCAATTAACTATACTAAACAAAGACATAAATTACTTAAGAGTAAGTGTGAACTCGGTCATAGTTCCAAGGAAAACCAATAAACTCCCCAACAAGGAACACAAAGCATTGTTAACGACTTGACGTAATAAAACCAACAATAAAGTGGTATAATGATACAATCTTGTGGAGACCATGGAAAGAAGAATAAATATAAGCAAAATGAAGGTACGGGGAGTGGACGAGGAGGAAGCCAAAAGTCTCTCAATTAAGAATAGGCAATTGGAAGTTATGTCTCATCAATAGTCAATTTGAAAACCGAATGTTGGAGGAGGGAAAATCAATAGTATCTATAACAAGTAGGTAGCTGTCCCATGTTGTTTTTTAACTTGAGGGTTCGACTTTCATTGTTTTCTATGAAGAATAAATATCAATCTCTCATTTTTGCGAGCATAAATAATTTGCCATTAGAAATACCAAGTATTGCTAAAGCAATTAGAAAGTGAAGAGAAATAATATTTGGTATTTTCTCAAAAGAAAAAAGTTAAAATACACTATATTTGTACACATATATACAGAAAGAAGTGAAAGAATAACTCACTCTCAAGATGTGGTATTAATCTCCTAAGAAAGAAAGAACGAATGAGCTAGTGAATGGGCCTTCGTATAATACATATTTATACACTCCCCTGCAAATTGGAGCATACAAATTGTAGAAGCAAAGCTTGGACAAAAACTGGAGGTATAGTGGCCGACGTAAGGTCGTGGTAAGGATATCAACAACTTGCACAGCAGCAAGAACATGCCTCAGATCCAATTTTCGAAGTTGAATCTTATTCTCGAATAAAGTGACAATTGACAATGATGTGTTTGGTACGTTCATGAAACACGGGATTCTCAGTAATATAAATAGAACGAAGATTATCATAGTATAGAATGGGCGGAAAAAGGAGCTTAACCCTCGGATCTCCCAAAGATTTTTCAACCATGAAGTTCGGAAACGGCAGAGGTAAATGATGGATACTCAGCTTCCGTAGAGAAACGCACAACCACAATTTGTTTCATGCTCCGTCAGGTGATCAGGTGCCCGCCAAAGTAAGTGCAGTACTCACTTTTAGAACGACATTTATCTAGAGAGCCAGCGTAATCATTATCCGAGTAAGTGGCAAGAGAGAAAGAGGAGGGCTTGTACACAAGCCCATGACCCGAAGCAGTCTTCAAATACCGAAGGATGCATTATATATCCTGGAGATGAGAGGTATGGGGAGTATGCATAAAACGACTGACCACCCCAACGACGGATGATTATCGGGTCTTGTAATAGTTAGAAATATGAGCTTGACCACGAGACGTCGATGGTACTCTTGGGGTTATAAAGGAGCAAATCAGAGTAAAGAAAATGGGGGAAGACCGTGTAGTAGATATTCATAGGAGTGTTTGTAGGTTGCATCCAGAGTAGCCAGCATCACGAAGAAAATCAAGACAGTACTTTTGTTAAGACAGAATAAACCAATCACGACGACGGGCCACCTAGATCCCCAAAAATTATCGGAGATTGCCCAAATCATTAGTCTGGATTTAAGAAGTCATGTGCTTCTTGATCATAATTATGCCAGTAAGATTATCTCATGTGATGGGGATATCATCCTCATATACAAACAGTACCGCAGTGCCCGTCGTGTAATGACGAGTGAACGGAGAAGATCAGACAAGCTTCGAGTGACGCCAACATCTTGAACCACACGACTGAATTTACCAAAGTAGTCCCGAGGAGAATGTTTTCCACATGTGAGAAGTTCTTCCCATAGTTGAGGCCACGCTATTGAGAAAAAACACTGGCCACTAGACGAGCTTTGAGGTGTTCCACCGTCTCACCTAGACAATGCTTGAGAGTGAAGACCTATTTGCAACCAACGTATGTCTAGTTAAAGGAAAGAGAGACAAGAGTCCAAATCTGATTGACCCATGGGAAAGCCATATCCTCATCCATGGCGGCCCGCCATCCCGGATGCTGAAGAGCGTCTGTAGAGGAGGGGTGGAAATATAAGACAGAGACATTGCAAGCCGGTTGAGCTCCGAAGATAAACGAAGTAAAGAGACATAGTTTGACATAGGGTGAGCAACAGAGGCCGAAACTGGAACAGCGGGCAGCAGAGCTTCATTGGGCATGAGCGACTCTCATGGGGTCACAGTTCAAGTAGGACGAGCGTCTAGTAAAGACACGAAGAGGAAGAACCAAGGGAAGCGGAACTGTCAAAGGAGTATGAAGCAACGGAGGATAATCATTGGTGACGGGGACATGCAAACGTGGAAGGATGAGTGCGGAGGTGATAGGATGATCAGAGCAATAGAAAGCTTGAGTCTCAAGAAAGGTGACATCAGCGGAGGTGGAAAACTTCTTATACGATAGAGAGTAACACACATAGCCATTTTGAAAACAAAAGTAGCCAATGAAGCACGTAGGGGCAATTTGCCCATGGGCGGACCAAAATTGTGGACATAAAAGACGATGTCGAAGACACGGGGTGTCGGGGTAAATGGAGATTCAGAGGGATAGACAATGGAAAATGGCGTAGCAAAGTTAAACATCGAGGATGGAAGGCAATAATCAGGTAGCAGACGGTGGAAACAGTGAACTGTCAAAAAACGGTTGGAACCTACATCTAGAACATAAGAAAAAAGGCAACCTCAAGAAGGCGATGATTCTTTTGTCAGCCGCACCATTTTGTTGCGGGGTAAATTAACAAGTGGTTTGGTGAATAATACCCAAGTCATTACATGTGTCTTGAAAAAGGTTACTAGTATATTTGTGTGCATTATCCATGCGTAGGATTTTAATTGATCGCGAGAATTGGTTTTGAATCTCAACAAGAAAAGACCGAAAAATGTGCAGTAACTCGGAGCGACCATGCATCAGATATAACCACGTCATGCAAAAATGATCACAATGAAAGTAATAAAATAATGTAGCCAAATACTACTATACTAGCATATTTATAAAGAACCCAAATATCTGAATGCACTAAATAAAAAGGAGTCACGCTTCAAGTGCAAGTAGGAGAGAAGGTAAAACGATGTTGTTTCCCGTAAATACATGATTCACAGTGAAAATCAGAAAAAGAAAAATCAGGAAAAGCTTGTTTGAGGATAGGAAAGAGAGCATGGTCAAGACGTCGGTGCAAGTCGATAGTAATGACTGCGGAGAGAGACGAGGTGGGAACCAAGTTGGGAAAATCCATAAAGTAAAGTTCATTAGAAAGTTAGCCCCTACCAATGATAGTTTGAGTCTGTCGATTTTACATCACAAAAGAAGAAGAAAATGTGATTAGACAATCATGATTTGGAGTAAGACAACTGACAGAGAGAAGATTAAACTGAGAACCAGAAACATACAGGACAAAGCAGAGAGAACGAGACGGGGTGAGATACCGATTGCAAGAACTACAAACTGGGGTAGTATCTTCATTAGCCACTGTGATAAACTTAGGAGAAGCACCATCCATATATCGATATGGTTTTTGTGGGGTACTATGGTTGATATCCCAAGATTCCACTATCAATGAAGAACTGGGAAAGACGGGAGATACCTTTGGTGGAGGCAAAAGCAACGAAACCAGAGCCCCGTGTTAACATCCCACGTTAGAGGTCATCGTGCAGGGTGTCAATATTGAAGCAAGTGGCCTCAATGTGATTGGGGTGGCCACAATAAGTAAATAGTCGATTGCTCAATCGAGAGGAGCGAGGGCGACCATCATTATGTCCCCGGGCGCGAGATCCCTGTCGACCACCTCAAGACCCAGGGAGAGGAGATCGCAAGGCAGGAGATTGTTGGGGAAGAGCTAGTGAAGGGGGTTGCACGACGACGGGTGACAGAGTGACGTCAAGAATCATAGAGCGCACGTCCGAAAGAGATGAAAAACGGGAGAAGAAAAATCGTCGCCCAGACACTGTGAAGATAAGACAGTGTTCGGGCCATCATGAAAGCAATACCTATTGTTTCTTTTTATGGCGCTGCACCGTGAAGTCCAGCAAAGGAGACTCGTGCTGGATCTATGCTTCAACAAGAGTCTTGAACATGGCAACAAAGGAGGTCAGGACACCAGTCACCTCAAGGTTAATATCCTGGAGATCAATGAAGATATCAAAATTATGTCGAAGATTGTCACTGACAGAATAAAGGGAGTGAAGCTCATCCAACACGGCTTTAGCAGTTTCCTGGTACATGGTCATGCGGTATGGCTCATTCTTCATGGAATTGAGAATCTCGGATTGAAGGCAACCATCATCCTTGAGCCACTGCTCGGTGGTCTCAACGAGGGGCATGTGCAAAATGACAAAGAAGTCCTTTAGTTTGAAGGACACGACGCACCGAGTACACCCATTCAACAAAGTTACTTCCCATTAAGGGATATTGTAGTAGTTCTCAGTTCATCCCGCACTTCAAGGAGAAGAGTTGCAGCATGGGTAAGAAGGGACGGGGCAGAAGAGGCTCCATGCATGTCCATGACCAACAAAGATAAGAGGGGAAACTGTGAGGACTAAAGGCGCCCCATCTGCGTCAGAGACCGCAACAGAACAACTGAGCACAAAGGGTCCAACAAACAAGAGGGCTCGCGGTTTCAGCAAAAGAAGTTGTCCGGGGTGAGGGGGTCCCAGCAGGAGTGTCCGCAGAAGGGAGTGTGGTGCGGTCACGGCAGGAGAATCCACGGAGGGTGGGTGGTGTAGTCGCGGTAGGAGAATAAGAGGTGTTGTGTGCGGGAAAAACAATAGAGTCCACAAAGGGTGATTTTGCGTGATCACAGAAGGGGAAGCCACAGGGGGGTTGGGGCGGCGCGGTCTCAATTTGAGAATCAGAAGAAGAGTTTGGTCTACATATGGAGTAGAAATCGCGATAAATGTCCCAAACACAAGGGAGTCCAAAGGATGCCAAATCCTATAAAAAGGCCAAAAGGGATGAACAAAGAAATGTCAAGGAAGCCAATAACGGGAGGAAGAATCGAGAGTTGTGTGGTCGCAATGAAAGAGTCTGCACTGATAGGTTGTGTGGTTTGCAAATGAGAGACCGAGTGCGGGGATGACCGAATCCACGAGAGTAAAGGGTTCAATCGTGTGCAGTTCGATCCGAGGGATCGATTGGAACTGATACCATGAAGGGAAATAATATTTTGGCATTTTATCAAAAGAAAAAAGTTACAAGACACTATGTATTTAAACATATATATATGGAGGAGTGAAAACGTAACTCGATCCCAAGATGTGAGACTAATCTCCTAAGAAAGAAAGAATGGGCTAGTGAATGGCCTTTCTTATGGGCCTTTCTTATGGGCCTTTTTAAAACACACAACTGCACATTTGTACAGAAAGGAATGTAGAAACAAAGAAACACAATTAGGAACATATTGAATTCCATTATCTTTATTTCATTTATTGTTCTTCAAATTTTAAAAATTATAGTTTACTTTTTTTTTCCTCACTCTTTTTTCAATCAATCTGATCACTTCTCTAATCCATACTGATAATAAACCTATAATGACAACAATTAGGGGGAAGGCACTGGTTAATTCGTTATTTTTTGCAGTATGGGACGTCCTTTACTGCCACAAAAAAGATCTTCGCATTTGGGCAAGTGAGGAGTCTCTCGTTTGGATCCCAAAAGAACATTTCCTTCTTTTAAAATTTTCCAACGTCTTATTCATTGCGAATCGAGCAATGGGTCTTATTTTCTGGAGACAGTGTCAGAGGCTTGATAAAGGAGGACTAGAATGGTAAGCTAAATTGTCACGTCCAAATGAGATGCAATGCATTTGTCTAACATCTAATACGAAAACAACCACAATTTGACACATGGGAAATACACCAATACTATTTTAATCAAAATAATAAAAGTAAAATCAAATAATAAGAACTAAACTGTACAGAAATAAATAAAATGTCTAAATGTAAAATAAATATAATCATCAAGAAACTTGTGTACCCTAATAACAAATATTGGTGTCACCTACGCTAATTCATGTTAAGGTGTAGAGGAAGTGCTAACATTGTTTTCTGATAATCTGTTTGCACAACTTTCTTGATATACTACATTTTCTTCCTTATTATGGAATATACTTTATATAGCAATTTCTACTGAATCTTCTACTCGCGATTATCATGTAAAATTTATCTAAATCAATTTTCCCCAGTCTATTATCCCCAACTATATATTATTTTGATAATTAGATGTAGTGGCATGGACACAACAAGAATTTTGCAAAGTACCTAGAAGTAAAATCCAACAACATAACTACAACTTAAAATTAAAATATAATTAATGTTCCTCTCGAATTGAACCGAACTTATGAGTTATAAATATTATAAGGCTCTGTTTGTTTGGAAGAAATTTAGAGGTGGGAATTGGAATTAGCTCAATTCCAATTCCTACGAGAATTGAAATTGAAGTCAATTCCAATTTTGATATTCGGCTGAAGACAAGAATTCTATCACAAGAATTGAAATTAGAAATTTCATTATTCAGATGCATGTAAGAATTCAGTGATAGGACTATTGAACACACACACAAACACACCACCGGTGAAGAGTAATTATAATGTACATGCGCTTCTATACTATAAAAAAAACTGAAAATAATGCCTTCACACCAAAATATAAATTTTTTTAAAATGAACCACTACAGCTATACAAACATAATACTGAGAGAACCCACCAAAGATCTTATATTAAGCACAAAAATAAGAACCTAATCATGTTGAGAGAACCTACCAAAGATCTCCTTTTAGTATCATCTAATCATGTTAAGTTTTTGTACATATTTTAACACAAAAATATATATTTGAAAGGAAACTATGATCTCAAAGTCTCAGACAACATTTTCAATACAGGTCCATACTCATTTTGTTGCCATAAAAACAAACCACAATCCAACAAAACACATTGTAAATTTTCAATGTTTAGGTTAAATGTAGCATGGCAAGGAAATAAAAAAACATAACAAAGTGTAAATTATATCTACCGGGCAACTTAAAATTAAAAGTCAAACTAAAAAAAACTGGCAAAAAATAGAAGGTGACAAGCTCGGCTCTCACCTTTATAATATCAGCGTAGCCCCATCCAACTTCAGTTGACAGCTTACCCAAAAGGCAGTACTTGTGACCTGCCTGGAGCCTCAACACCCTATTAACATCAATAACCATGTAGAAAAATTATCATCCAAGTTTCACGAAAAGAAAATAACTTATAGCAACAATAAACAAACGGATTCAAACGAAAAATCTCACTTCAGAGCATCAGGGATCACCATCCTCTTCTTCTTATCATAAGGTGGCGGAATTCCTTCGTAGGCCTTGAGCCTCGCGAGTGCTGCAGCTCCTCTTTTGGTCTTATGCGGAATCATTCTACACAGAAAACGTGAAATTTTCCAAGAAATCAAAATCGGATCAAATTTTACTAATGAAGAGGAGGAGAATAAGATTCACCCGCGGATAGTGCGCCATAAGATCTTAGCCGGGGCGCGGAAGTGGATCGGGCCATGGGAGGGCTTGGTGTTCATGCGCTTGCGGAGAAAACGGTGGTACTTCATCTTCTGACGAACGAGTCCGCCGGACAGGCAAATCTCCTCGCAGCGTACGACGACGATATGCTGTCCATTGAGGAGCTCCTTCGCGATGATCGATGCCAGGCGGCCGAGCATATGGTGGCGGGCATCGACCACGATGCGACGCTTGCTGATTGCAGATCCCGAAACCATTTCTACCTGCCCACTCTTCTCTCCTGTTCCGTCGGGGAGGAAGCCGCCGCCTCTGCTAGGGTTAGGGTTTTTCGTCCGGAATATATAAGTGTCCCGGCGATGAGAGAAATGAGGTGCTTTCGAATTTTATACGGGCTCGCCTACAATGCAAGGTTTACCTGGGCGAGGATTTGGGACGGTGAATGTTCAAAATTATTATTATTATTACTGCATTTGTCATATAATTTAAAATAATGATATTTTTGTTTAAACACACTCAAAGACGTTGAGCCAAACAGAAGATGATGGTTCATAATCGCCGCCTTCATTAACATCACCGTTGTGCCATACAAATCCGGTGTTTTAGGCTCCATTTGGGGGATTTATTTTTACCGGTCAAGCGGTTATGACCGCATGAACCGAACCTTAATTAAGGGCATGTTTGGCGGCGCGGCAGCACAGCGGCACACCGCTCCATACCGCTGATTTTGCTGCCGCCCCGGCAAACAGGAAGGGACTACGGGTGGTGGCAAGATTCTTACCACCGCCCGCAGCAAGCAACAGCGCTCTATGGTCGTGGCTCTAGCCGTCATCGTACGACTGAGTGACTGTAACATCTCATTTCCGGCTAGACCCCTAGGATTCGGTCTGCCATGACAGAACCCTAGAAAACCCAAGAATTGAAGTCCATCGACCAAGATTTTGAGTCACGGGTTGGTCACGCCCGTGACCGACCTGTCACGCCGGTGACCTAGGGTGTGACCCCCCCCCCCCTTCGACGATCGTCGACCTCAGGAAGACGATCGGCGAACTCAGAATTTTCTACACTGGCATGTCACGCCCGTGACCGACCCGTCACGCCCGTGACCTAGGGCGTGACGCCTCCACCGACCGTCGACCTCAGATCGACGAACGTCGACCGAAGAATGCTTGTCACGTCCGTGACCTAGGGCGTGACGCCCCCACCGACCGTCGACCTCAGCTCGACGAACGTCGACCGAAGAACGTCTGTCACGCCCGTGACCTTGGGTGTGACGCCCCCACCGACCATCGACCTCAGCTCGACGAACGTCGACCAAAGAACACCTGTCACGCCCGTGACAAACGTGTCACGCCCGTGACATGGGGGTGACCCATGAACCGACGCAGAAAAATCGTTCGTCGACTCGAGAACGACGAATGGACTAGTGTCACGCCCGTGACCTACGTGTCACTCCCGTGACAAAGGCTGAAACGTCAGCTAGGCTGGAAATTTCTGTAACACATGCTTCTGAATTTTTGTATAATTTTTAGTTGAGTAAATCTAGTACTTCATTCACAAATGTTAAAAAAGGGTTTTATGGTTTAAAAATTAATTATGGATGATATTGCTGTTGAAAAATTATGATACTTAGCTATTGAGACTTTAATGCTATCATATACTTGTAGACATTTATTTATGATTTTTAGAATCTTAGTTACGTCACTTTCTTTACAAGTCTACCTTATGGAGATTTTGATAATTAATTTATTCAGAGATTAATACTTGCTAAAAAAATTATGAAACTTGACCAATGCTATTTTTAAGGTGGTATCTGCATAGTATAATTAATTTATAATTTTTGAATGGATATTCTCTATACTTGATTCATAAATAACGAAAGATAGAAAATATTGCTAAAATTGCTTTAGTGCCCTTTTGATGATAGAAAAATTGTGATACTTTGGATTCACTATATTGAGATAACATAATGTTTATAATAATTTTGTTGGACATCTTGCATGAGTACTTAGGGTAGTTCATGTTCAAACCGGTAGCCCTTAGAATTTTTGAGGAAATTAATTAAATGCCAGATAAATTAGGAAAATTATAGTTTTCTGATTATAGGCTAATTATATCATGATATACCTCCAATAAATAAGTTAGGGCATTTGGATGAGTATTAGATCATTTCCTAACCGATTCGACATATAGCATAGGATAGTTTGCAATTAGCAATTTGAGTTAATAGTCATAGGATATGATAGGGCACAACATTGGAGTTAGTTAATCTGCTGAATTGGTTGGATGTGAAAGTGTTCACCATATAAGGATGAGAAGGTTAGTGAGAAGTGGTGTTGGCTAGAGTTAAGATGTGCTCGGGTTCGACGAAATATCGTCTTTCCCGAAGAGAGGAAGGTTAAAAATCACACAAGCTTAGTCTATCGTAATATGAGAAGGGAATGTGTAAAGGGAATCAACCAATAACAATAAGTGTCTTGCGAAAGGGAACGATGAGCTTCAGCTACCATCATAGTTCCTAGTGCCCTTTGAGAGTCCTTCACAGGGAATATCGGGGGCAGTCCTGGGTTAACGTAAACTGTATTAACAAGCTGAAAAGAGTAACTTAGTAATTAGGGTTGCACATTTCACAAACACTGTTAGCACAGGAAGATAGTTGGGAGCTTCGGCTCGATTAGTTAAGAGACGGGCGGAATGGTCCGGAGAGCTTCGGCTCGATTAGTTAAGAGACGGACAGAATGGTCCGGGGAGCTTTGTCTCGATTGGTTTGAATACGTTAAATTTGCATGTGCATAGAAAGAAAGAAAATTAAGGTGGTGGGTCTTCGGTATTGGAGGGTCGATGCACCGACGCCATTACGCTGACTCGGCAAGTGTGGTTAGCACTTCGCCAATAGAAGTCCGGTACGCCAGCCGGCAAGAGTACGTAGGAGTTTGCTTCGTACACCAAGCGTTGAGGCATACGATAGGTCTGGTCGGTAGTGCTTTACTGGTTTAGAGGTGGGCGAGCCCCAACCCACCGCTTCCGTCTGCCACTACGGAGGTATCCTGGGAGGTAACGGCTCCGAAAGGGGGAACTAAAAGTCTGTGTACACAGAGTCGGGTGTGTGTTGCACTTGCATGTTCCATCATACCCACTAGCATGTCATAGCATAATCGATTCATTTAACCCCTAACACCTAAGGTATAAGTGGAATGAGATGCTTATACATTAGGACTTGCAAAACGACCCCTTGGTTTATAAGCTTGTGTGAGCAAGTTTATAAATTAAGGTCAATTTTGATATATATATATATATATATATATATATACTGCTGTTTGATAACCGACACCTCAACGTATAAATTCGTATGAGACTTTTTATACGATGGGAGCCTTGCAGAAGACCCTTTGGCTTATGTGTTCTCACATAAGTGAATGTTACTTTTCATATTTCGTCTTATTGCCATTATTTATTATAGAATTGCTAGATTAGTTCCGCTGCCACCTGATTCTTTTGATTTAATCTCCACCTTCATGTTCTTCCCTTTCTTCCTCTCCGCTCGGTACTTAGGAGTCATGGGGGAAGGGGTAGGGGATGATAGGGCTTAGTCTTTATGACTAACGGTTTTCAAACCGCATCATTTTAGGGAATCATGGAGCCCAGCACGGGGGAGCAGCCCTAGAGACCGGTGCGCTTGGAGATGGGACAGTCTAGCTCCGGAGTTCATACAGCCGGGGCCGTGAGTCTCGACCTTGAGTAGATGTTATGTTTTGGCTTCCACATGAGTGATTTGTAGTGAGGACATGTTCTATCGGGCATAAGCACGTATTTTAGTACTCTAATATTTTATTCTGTGGACACTCCTCTCGTGGATACTTTTATTTTTATATATGTGATCTATGCGGACTTGCTTTTATGCTACCTTTCTGTGATCGAATTGGCCGGCAGAATCGGCGCTATGTGGTGACGACCCTTCAGGGCGTGAAGGTGTCACCGCAAAGCGGCGATTCTGGGCCTAAGACCCGGGTGTTTAAAAAGAAAAAAAAGGGGTCTTACAGTGACCGCGCGTTTGTATAACCACTAGCGCTATGCGGGCAACCGGCTATCCGCTGCAATGCGGCCCCTTGGCGCTCAGACTGGCCGAACTGCCGACTCCCTCAGAGAACACGACCGACCACCTAGCCGGCCCCCTCCACTGGTCGGCCCTCGCCCAGTCGGGTCCCGTCGCGAACCAACCCCGACCTCCCTCCACTAGTCGGCCCCTCAGTCGCCGCCTCGCCTCCGTCGTTCAACCGTCATGGTCATATAAACATCACACCCCATCATCGCCGTAACCACCCATTATGGGGGTACGTATAACCGAATTTCATGATGAGTGTGCGTGTAACCAATTTCCTAAATATATACATAATAAAGTGTAAGATATCGAGGTGTGTATAGCAAATAGTATGATTATTGTGTGCGCCTAGGCATATTCGTAACGGGTGTGCGTATGACACATAAATTGGCTATGGTATGTTAATAACCACTAAACTACCTATAATATGCACATAAATTTGTTACGGTGTGCGGATAACAGCAAAATCACACTAGTTTATTATTTATGGAAATGTTATCATCAAATCTACAAAATGGGCTCAGGCCCTCATTTCATTCCATCTTGCCTCCTACACATAAGAGAGCTCTCAAGTTTTTTTTTGAAAATCTTCCTGTGCGCTTGAAAAAATCCTCAAAGATCTTTGAAGATCCCCTGAAGATCTTCTCGAGGACTTCAAAGACCCCTTGCGGATTTCTCCCCTCACATTTCACCTTATGCACATTTCACTATGTGGACATCGCACTCCGTACACGCTTCATCGCGCGCATTGTGTTCTGCTCCCTACAGCGAGTACATCGCTCCAAATTCCTCTACTCGCATCCGGAGACAAGCCACACTCTGATCATGCTGAGCGCACTGCCTCAGCTTTCGAGCACTTACTAAAGGCCCCATAGTGCAACAAGCACAACGCTCCCCACTACAACAACTTAGAAAATACTTAGTTCCACGAGTGGTGACATGTCACCCTTAGAGTCTTTTTCCACTCTCTTTACATTTGTAACAAGGTGCGGCATGTCGCTCTCGAGTTCTCTACAAAGCTTTGTAACAACACCAAGATGTAATGGAGGTTTAGTTGGCAAAGACCCAACCACATGATTTTTTTTTCCTTTTTGGGGTTTTCCACTATAAAAATTCTCTCACCATCTGTCAGTTCATTCATTGACAAAATGCGCTCTTGACTACTCGCGAACTAGGAGGTGTGGGTCGGGGGTTAAGGCGTTTGGGGGGGGAGGGTCGATGTAAGGTTACCAAGTGTAAAATTGAGAAGGTTGGGTAGAAGCAGAACAAGGATGTTGGTTTAATTAGGGCCGTTGTTGGGTTGTAAATGGAGGATAAGCATTAGAACAAGTAGAGCACACCGAGCTTGGCTGCCCTGAGAAAGCGAGGAAGGGGGAGGGTTTTGTTGTAGACTGAGGGGTTGTTGAGCATAGACCGAGCAAGGATGAACATTCTAAAGGGGTGGGCGTTATGCAGAGGGAAGATGAGCATTGGAATAAATAGATCCCAAATTAAGCTTTATTGTCAAAGATAGCGAGGATGAGCACATGTTTCATTGTCGAGTAGTTTCCAATCACAGACGGATCAAAGATGAGCCTGGGAGAGGTTGTGCATTGTTTTAATGCAGCGAGGTCATTGGAATTTTTGAGAGAGGTGTGCAGAGAGGGGTAGGGGAGGGAGAAGTGGTATGGGTGGTTGGTCTAAATTTCGGACTTCCATGGAGGCTAGCTTAGTACGGGCGTTACAAGTTACCATATCTTAAATAAACCATCCAACTTGCCACGTGTGCTCCATAGTAACTATTTGCATATATAAGGCCGCCCCACAACTGTTGAAACCGAGAACTCAGTCTCGATGGAGTTCACCCTTGGGGAAGGGGTGATCGCACACTTACTTCTCTCTCACGGGCCAAACAACTAAGGAAAAAGAACAAGGAACAGACCTAAGGGCTCGGCGTGAAGGACCCACCACGCACCCGAAAGATCTTAGAGTGTTTCCCCTCCCTAGCCAAAAGACGAGCTAAGGATACCTCAGAAAAGGCAAGAAGACCGGGACACAAGTAAGTGTGCCTTCTGAGGTACCCCCTTGAGTCTATTTATAGATTTCTGAAAAAGGTCTTGAAATAGCCAACCTCCGCTGTTTCAAACAGTTATATGCAGCCAAAAGTGGTCTGCCAGCATCGTAACTCCATTGGTCTGGAAAGCTATCTGCACCCCCAGCAAGGGCATCCAGGTAATTTTGTCTTTGGACCCCATGAGGCGAGTTTCTTGGACACGGGGTCAACTCGCCAACCTATTGGGCGGACACCGCCTAGCTACCGCGACTCGCCTTCTATCTCTAGGCGAGCGCGAGCCGGGCCGCCATGGCTCACCTGCCCTATATGGAGGCGGGCTGGCGACAAGGTCGCCTAGGCAGGCGCGGGCCGGATGGGCTGGCTCGCGCAACTCACTTGCCTGGTCTAGGCGAGAGCGAGTCGACCATCTAGACTCGCTCGCCTATGGTACTAACGCGGGCTGGCTCGCATAGCTCGCTCGCCTAGCCGGATGGGCCCACTCGACGAACACGAGGTTGTGCAACAACAGAATACCGCCACCTTGCAACCCCACTTCGATGTGATGGCCAAAACCACATGACTTCTCTCAAGGCGTTGGCAACTTAGGCTCCGTTTTGCACGATGATGGCGGTCGTACACGCATGAGTTAAAACGCCATTTGTTAAGGATCACCAAACAAACATCATCCGTTTGAACAAAAAAGTGGATGAAGTTCCTTAGGTGGGCGTTAATGAATGACAATTTAACCCTCATGTTCATGACCGCCGCCAACATGCCAAACGAACCTTCATTATCCAAGAAAACAAAGTTTAGCCTGTCAATAATGCCCTTGCACTAACACACCCTATTTCACATTTCAAATGAGTTTAAGCTTGTTGTGGCTCACACGAGGCTTTTGTAAGGCGGTCTAAATTGTATCGCTTTAGTTTGGGAGCGGTTGAGCGCACAAATAATTATAGAGAAGCGAGACGACTGACAAGAAAGTTTTTTTTACGTGAAAACCCCTGGAAAGAGGTGAAAAATCGCGTGGTCGGGACTGTAGCAATCAAACTTCCACTAATCTTGGGAGTTGTTACAAAGTTTTTAATGAAAGTGAGGGCGACAGACTCCTCGTTACGATTGTAAGGGTGGAGAGTTGGGCTCGAAGAGTGACAAGCCACCGGTCACGGAGCTAAGACCTGTTTTTGCAATAGTAGGGAGTGCCGCACTTTTAGCATACTGGACACTCTACGCGCCTTGGTCCCCATGGCCCATCCCTTGTTGCATTCAGATGAGTTTGAAGTTGTTGAGTTGTTGTCGACTGGAGGGCATGCTGCTGAGTTGAGGGCGCTGGGAACACTACACACATAATGCATGTTGCGTTGTGCAAAAAATGTGTCATGATTGTGGAGGAGTGTGCGACGAGTACGCTTGAGAGGTGCTCCGCGCTCTTTGTAGAAAATTTGATGGACAGGCGATGTCATTCTGGAGCAAAGCACAAACCAGGAGCAGTCTTGAGAGCAGGACAAGACAAGGCGTGTTTGGGAGTGGAGCACGCAGAGGTGGGCTTGGGGGTGGAGCGCGCGGGAGGTTACCCTTTCATCGGACGGTGGAGATTGTGTGGGAACGACCCAAAGGCGACAGATAGGCGATATACGACGATGGGGGCCAATGACGAATCCCCGACGGCGGGAGGCCATTCGGGGGAAGGAGCGGTGACCGGCTGGGAGGCCGGTTGCGGCACCACGCGGTCGCGGGGGGGGGGGGGGGGGTGGGTGGGGGAGAGGCTCGCGGGAGAGGAGCCGGTCGGGGCCTCGCGGGGGCGAAGGGGCCGACCGCGCCCCTCGCAATCGCGGGCGGAGGTCTGGTCACGACCCTCGCTACTGCGCGTTAAGGGCATGTGTGACCCGTGTGGTTACACGCGGAGGGCCGATCACACCCTCCTCATCCGCACGATCGCTAGCATGGTGAGGCCGTGCGGTTTGTGTAACAACCCGTTGTCAGCCACAATTTAATTCTAGTTCTGTGCGGTTTTTCACAATTAAGTTAACGCTGCAAATATAAAGAGTAAACCATGAGAATGGCTATAGGAAAAACATAAGTAACATTTTATTTATTTCATATAATGTACAACATGTTTTCCACGACACTGACACAGAAACAAAATACTAAACATTTATATACATCGAAGACAAAATTATAGATTTAACCCGTGGAAGAACCACATCTTCTCTCCGATCTGTCTCCGCTGGTATGCTCCTTGCGGCCCCTGATATGTTGGCAGCCTGATCCTAAAAAGCAAAATCAAAAACCAATTAATTATAAAAAAACTAAGTGAGTTCCTTACCTTTTCAACTACACTGAAATCAGACAAGAAAGTCAGCAGTAATAAACAGTTATTCAATTATATATCATAACAGAACTATATCTAATCAAGAAAGGCAATGTAAAATATAAATCTCTTATTCTTTCCATTTTTACCCAGTT
Organism: Platanthera zijinensis; assembly: GCA_039513925.1. Classification (NCBI taxonomy): domain Eukaryota; kingdom Viridiplantae; phylum Streptophyta; class Magnoliopsida; order Asparagales; family Orchidaceae; genus Platanthera; species Platanthera zijinensis. Next base: position 20,358,871 of record CM077087.1, on the reverse strand, counting down.
ATGTAATCGCTGCAGTTCAGAGTTCAGCTTAATCGTTGATTCGAAATGTGGAGGGTCTATTTCATTTTCATCAATATCTGGACTCGTCGCCCCATCACAACCATGTCCGCTTTAAGGCCCTCACACACGCAATAGGCTTCCACACATCGTAAATTGGACAAGTCTCAAATTTTGTAGGAGTTCGACCCCTCCTACGAGATGTGAGAGTTTCACCACCTTTAGCATTTCGATACGTCAACGCGTGATCGATTCCATGTTCTTTTCATAGTCAATTCGTAGACATTTTTCAAAAATAAGAATTAATTATATTACCTTCACGGTTTCCCCTCAGAATTTCTATTGCTCGCTAATAACTTTTAGCGACTTCATCTCTTTCATATTCATATCTGGGGCAATGACATGCAAATAAATAGCTCGGAGTAAAAGAGTGTAAAACCAAATTTTCGCAATCAATGTAGTAAGGACTCACCCTAAGTTTTCCCTTGCCGTTATCCCTCGTGGGATTCTCGTCGCGTCTATCATCGGACGACATCCTCTGCAGTATCAAAAAATCATTTACTCTAGGGTTGCGCCGAAAATAAACATGAACAAACTCCTAAGACAGTCACAACTACGACCCCTAGGAGTTGCCTAGGGAAGGACTAATTTCGGTGGCACATCAAACGTAATTTCAACTCAATATTCAGCATAATTGATAACAATCTACTTTAGCTACTTGACATTTTAATCCAACCTACAAAGGCGTAAGAAAAACAATTTAGGCGGTCAATCGTAGCAAAGGAGCTGTTGTTGGCCGCACCAAGTGCTGACCACAACAGCACCAAAGGCTGCAAACAACATCATCAAAAATTGCTATCATATCCCCTCTACAAATAGGCGGCCAACACACGTACCCACCTAGCAAAAGTGGCAGCAATCCCACTAATTTCCATCGTCGAAACAAAACCAACAAGAACCTAAACAACAGCCCCTCAAGATCAACAAATATTCAACAGTTGGCACACAAAAATCATAGAAAAATCCCAAAATCTGAAAACCCTAAGCTTGTCCCTTCCAAATTTCAATATAAAAACTCATAAATCCAGAACCATATGAAATAGAAGGGAGAAGGAAACTCACAATGAGAAAAGCTGCCGGCTGCTACAGTCCAAAAGCATCTGGCTGCAGCAGTCCAAAAGCACCGGCTGCAGCAGTCAAAAAGCACCGGCTGCAGCAGTCCAAAAGCACTGTCCAGAATAGCAGATCTACACGGGAAATCGCAAGGGACAACATCAGGTTCCCTCTCCCAGAATTGTCCTCGACCAAAAAGGAGCAGTTATGAAGAAAGAAGAAGGAGAATCGACAAGCCCTAGCACCCCGTAGCAAGTTCCAGGCGGTGGAGTGAATGAAAGGAAAGTATCGGGAGATAAAGATAAGTGTATGGGAGAAGGATTCCACCGCCTTATATATATACACACACACACACGAGTGCCCGACACGGGGCTCCGCCACTATGACCTTGCACGACAGTACCCGACCGGCGACGACAGGCTTTGCCCGCTCCCGGCAGGCTTCGCCCGTCCGCAGCTGGCTCCGCCCGACCCGTAACATATACATAACTCACTCAAAATGGCCGTAAAAAATATAAATCAAGAATACAAATTTTATTTTGTAAAACAAATTATATTTTAACGTTAAAACATTAACCTTTCTCTTATCATTCCTAGCTAGAGACAATAAGTTTAGGGTATCTAGTGTTTTTAGTTTTTTTTATTTTAATATTGTAAAGTTGTGCAATTACCTAAAAGGATATTGTCTTTATAATATACTAATATAAAGTTTTGAATAATTGTGTAATTATGAATACAACTATAAGGGCAATATAAGGATATTTGCAATGTTTCATCATCAAAGATTAGTTTTCGTATAATAGTTGATATATATATATATATATATAGGGGGCACTGAATTTCCGCGCAGCGCTTTTTGGACAAAAAAACGCGCTCCTCGAAAAAATAAAAAAAACACCCCCTTAACAGCTTTTTTAGAAAAAGTGGTCAACATGAAAGTTGTAGATCTCGACGAGATCTACAACTTTCATGTTGACCACGTTTTCTAAAAATGCTGTTTAGAAGGTTTATTTTCAAAAGGCGCGAAGGGAGGTCCGCGCAAAAAAAAAATCGTAATATTTACCGGGCAGAACCCCCTTCGCGCCTTTTGAAAATAGACCCCCTAAACAACATTTTTAGAAAAAGTGGTCAACATGAAAGTTGTAGATCTCGTCGAGATATACAACTTTCATGTTGATCACTTTTTCTAAAAATGCTGTTTAGGGGGTGCTTTTTCCGTATTTCCGGGGAGCGCGTTTTTTAGAGCAAAACGCGCTGCGCGTTTTTGCATTAATCTGATATATATATATATATATATTGAAACCGAAAACTCGGTCTCGATGGAGTTCACTCTTGGGGAAGGGGTGATCGCACACCTACTTCTCTCCTGCAAGAAAAACAACAAGGAAAAAGAACAAGGGACTGGACCAAGGGCCCGGCACGGAGGACCCGCCACACACCCGGAAGATCACTGAGCGCTTCCCCTCCTTAGTCAAATGTCGGGCTAAGGCACCTCAGAAAGCGCTAGAAGACTGGGGGGCAGGTAAGCATGCCTTCTGAGGTACCTCTTGGGTCCTATTTATAGATTTCTTAAAACGGTCTGCAAATAACTAACCTCCGCTGTTCTAAACAGCTATGTGCAGCCCAACTGGGTATGGGCAGGCCAGCGGGGGCAAAATGGTAAAAATCACCTTACAGATCACTGAGCGAGTAACCCTCAACAAACCCTACTCGGCAAAGGTGGCGAGCGCTCGATGGAGCAGGCACTCGCCGCCTATCTTCGGCCTTGGGCGAGTACGGGCCCGGCCTGCCCTACTCGCACGCTGCAGGCTTGTTGAACGGTCCGATTTCGGCGAGCGACTCAGAGCTCGACGAACAGCCCAAAGCTCGACGAACAACCCAGAGCTCGACGAATTGGACTTGGCGAGCTGAGCTTGACGAGTACGGGTTCGCCTCCCCAAGGGATCTCACCCCTCCTGGCGAGTCGGAGACTGCCGTGCTCTCCCTCCTGCCGAGCTTGGCCAGGGACTCAGACTGTCTGATTTGGCCATTCTGCATCCTGCTGACCCACTCGCCGGATACGGGGTTGTACACAATCCCCGTTCTTTGCGAGGTTGGCACAAGCTCGGAAAGAAACATCTAACCCAATGGGATTCGGCGAGTGTGGCAGGAGCCAGAGAATCTCTGGGGGGGGTCCACTAGTGGATATAAATATGCGCTTGCGTACCTGGGTGACCTTTATCACTCACCTTCGCTCTGAATTTGCCGAGATGCCTTTTCCCAAGGAGCTCCAAGAGAAGCTTGCGAAGGCTCGCGAGGTCTCCTCTGCCCGCGTCACCAGCCTAACCTCCATTCCCCTTAACATCCCGCGGAGCGTCCCGGCCGAGTCCAATTCAGCCAAGAGGGTGAAGCCAGATGCAGAGGTGTCCGAACGCGCCTTCCAAGATTTAAAAATGGCTCTAGAGCTTGAGACGGGCTCCTCTACCCTGCCTGCCTCTGGGAAGGAGGTGAATTTTATTGACCTCTGCGCCGACCAGGACTGCCGGAATGGGGGCGGCGAGGTCACCTCTCTGCAGGCCGATACTCTTCCCACCGACCCGCAGTTCATGGCTCTAGAGACTCGCCAACGGGACCCGTCCCCGCCCTTCGGGACTCTGGGGTTGAGCTTGTAAAGACCGGACTCGCCGACCCGCGTTCCCTCTTCTCAGCTCGCCGAGACTTCGAGGTATGGTGCCAGAATTATCCCAGTGCCAGGCTTCAACCTTATTCCATCCCGACTACAGCCTCCGGGTCGCGGTAAAAATCTGAATATGCCCCCACCTCGACTCTCCTTCGAGGCGCCAAGCTCTTCAGGTGAGTCATCCTTCATTGGTTCTCATCTGTAGTTCCCCGGGTGTACTCCCTCTTTACATCATTATTCAACTATTCTTGCAGCTTTCTGCAGTCAGTCGGAGGCCGGCGAATCCTTGGAGTGAGCTCGCTACTCGCCCCTTCCTTCCCCGAAGACCCTGGAGTCCTTTCTGGATGCCGAGCTGGGGGGCCCCGAGCTGACGAAGCGAGGAATTGAGGTCCTCAAAAAGATGGCACGCGAGCTCCACCGGTTGCGGGAGGACAACGACGTGCTGTAGCGGGAGTGCGCGTGGCTAGTAGGCGAGGTGAGGGAAGACCCGGCGGGCGAAGCGACGTCCCTTACACCGCTGCTGGAGGAGCTGGACGAGAATCTCCTTGCTGCCCGGGGGTGCTTGAGGCGGATCCGCGAGCTCCGCAATTTGCGCCGACCTGCGGGGGAGGAGACGCGAGGCCGGGGTAGGTAGAGAACGACCCCCTTGCTGGGTCTACCGCAACTCGCCTCCTTTCCCCCTCAGCTCGCGCACGTGCCGAACTTGCTGCTTTATTTGCATTTAATTTCTCTGGACAATATCCCTCTTGGGCTAGTAATAACTTAGAAATATTTTCAGATTTTATTGCTTGTTGCTCGAATATAATATTCCTGCTTGGCACATGATGGGACAGGCCGCGAAAGTCGGCGAGCTGGGTTAGGCGAGCTAGACCGATCGGTCAGCTCGACCCTTAATCCCTTTTCCTATAAATAGGCCCCCTCACCTACCCTGACTTACCGCTTTTATTACTTCTGTACTTTCCTCACCTGCTCGCCTTCTCCCTACTTGTACTCGCTCCCTATACCTTCCGCGAGCATGGGAAAGTCCAATCCAGACTCTGATGGTCGCTCCAAGTGCGCTCAACACTTTACCGACTACTGTTTCTTTGAGGGGAACACGACGAAGGAGGAGTTCACCGTGTTCACTGCCGAGTTCAAGCCCCCTGGCTTCGAGGAGCGCCGGCCTAGGGAGGGCGAGACCATCAACACTTTCTACTCCGAGGAGCTTGCCTTCCCCATCTCACATTTTGAGGTGGGGTTGCGCCTTCCGCTCTGACCGGAGATCCGCCAGATCCTCAAATACTTCGGCGCGGTGCCCGCGCAGTTGAACCCGAACTCCATCGCCATGATTGTGGCGTTCACGAGTTTCCTCCGCCGGGGGCGAATCGAGTTCAACCTGACTGTGTCCAGGAAACTCTTCACCTATAAGGTGACTCCCGATGACATCGCCTTTTTCGGGGGTTCCTTTATCAAGGTTCGCAAGATCGCGAACAAACACCACAACTGGATGACCAAGATCGTCTTCCTTAAGGGCGATCTCGGCAACGTACCCTACTCGCCGCAGCAAAAAGGCGAGGAGGTATACCGACCCCCCACCGTCTCCGACAACGACGCCGAGCTCCACAAATTTTTCCTCCACAAGGACTTCGAGGTCGCCTTCCTCCGAAGGGGCCTCGACTCGCTCCTCCCTGTCCTTCCTGGCGAAGGTATATCTTTCAACTCTCCTCCTTGCCAGATCTCACCAAATCCATCGGAATTTTTACTAAGTTATTTCTGCAGGGGAGCGTCTGATTCTCGAGAACCCGCCTTTTGCGGATCCAGGACTACTCGCTGACCCGCTCGTCCGCGAGAAGGCGGTTGCAGCCTCCTGTCGAGACGAGCCGTCGTCGTCTAAGCCCTCTAGCAAGAAGCGGGTTGATCCTGTGGGGTCCAAGTCGCCTCGTCGCCATCCACCGCAGAAGAAGCTAAAGGCGGCAGTGGTTTCTCGGGCGAAGCAGCGACAATAGCCCAAGTACATGAGCACGCCCGAGACCACCCTGGACGGATCGTCGGGGAGCCCGCTGAAGGAGACAGCGGGCAAAGGGCAGGAGGGAGGCGAGCCCTCTGCTCCTGCAGTCAAGAAGGCCCCAGCCCGCGAGTCGGGCCCACCGAAGGGCCATCCCCTCTTCGGCCTTAGGGGGAGGTGGAAGGACTCGACCGGCGAGTCCGTGGTTCAGTGGGACAGTCTGCCCACCGGGTCTCCGTCTCCACCCTCCAATCATCCTAGGCCGACCGCGAGCCCTCCTCAGGTCAAGCTTATGCGCTCGGCTTCGGCCTCTACGGGCGCGAGGACGTCGTGGCCTTTAAGCACATGACCCTGCGCCAACTCGGCCATGAGGGCCTGCAGCCCCATATGCGGGCATTGGAGCTCCACCACATGGTGGTTCGTCGCGGCTTCAACCTCAGCCATCTCCTGTAGAAGGCGGAGTAGAAGCGCGACCTGGCCCAGGACAAGGTCGTGGACCTGGAAAGGAGGCTCGACATTGTCGAGGACTTGCTCGCCAAGGGCGCCGGCGGACTGGTGAGCACTGGTTACCCCTTCCTCCTTTCACTTTGGATTTTTAGCTTTAGATTTTATTTACCTGTTCTTGCCTCAGGATGCCGAGGCTGCCAGAGAGCTGCGGGCTCCCGATGCCGGGTTGGAGGAAGAGAATAATCAGCTCCATGCTTGCTCCACCGAGCAGGAGACTCGCACCGCCGAGTTGGAGGCTCGCTCCGCCGAGCTGAAAGGGAGGAACGCGAAGCTGAGCAAGGAAAATATGGGGCTTCATGGCGAAATCGTCGGTCAGGCGGATGCCTTCCTCCCGCCAAGTGGTGGCGAGCCCCCCTTCCCATACAAGAGCCTGTGGATCTTTGGCGAGGCCGAGGTCGTTGATAGGATGTGAATCAACTCGATCGAATCCGCCGAATGCACCCTGCAAATTATAAAGGATATGCAAGTGCTGGTGGAGGGCTGCGAGGAGGTCACAATCCGAGATCTCATGCCGAGTATGTTCCCGCCCAAACCGTTGAGCGAGAAGGAAGACAGCCTCGACATGTTCTTTGGCAAGGACTTCAAGGACAACCCTTCTGGCGGAGCAGACGGAGATCGCCAATCCGGGGGGAGGAGGCGAGAGCTGACCTTCAGCCCCTCTCTCCTTTTTTTCTTTGTAACTCTCTCTCTCCCATCTTTTGTAACCTCGCCTAGGCGAGCTCTCCTTTTGTAATCATTTTATACTGAATGAAGAATGAATTTTTTCTATCTCCTTTGCTTTGAATTTTCCTTCTGTGATGCACTCGGCCGCGAGTCTTCCCCTTTGTTAGATCTCGCTAGGACAGAATTTGCCATTAGAGTGCATGTCTAGGATTCGTACTAGCGAGCGTATTCCGAGAGCTCGCCCCTCCCCGGGTTAACCAGGAATGGACCACTTGCCGAGCTGGGCCCGTAACCACCCAGCTCGCGCGCGAGTTGTCCCTTCTCTTGTTGATTCTGAGTCAAACTGTCCAAGTGAAATCACAAGTAAAACTGAAGGGTGGGGGGGGGTGGGGGTGGGGGGGGGGGGGTGGAGTGCCTTGTTGGAGCTCGCCTTCCTCAACAGGAGGACCGATCGGGGCTCTTCTTCTCTCTGCCGAGCTGGGCCTATGAGTTCAAGCTCGCCTATAAGGACCTTCTACCCCTACACCCTTAGGAAAGCAATCTTCCTAAGCAATTCCAGGAGAGGGTGTGACCCCCTCGAGTGACATGCAGCCTTGCCAGCTAGGTTAGCCTGTCAACGAGATCTGCTCGGGATCTGGGCAAACTCCCTCGAGTGACATCCAGCCCTGCCAGTTAGGTGAGAGCCTGATAGTGGGATCTGCTCCGGGTCTGGGGCAGACTCCCTCGAGTGACATCCAACCCTGCCAGCTAGGTGAGAGCCTGACAGCGGGATCTGCTCAGGGTCTGGGGCAGACTCCCTCGAGTGACATCAAGCCCTGCCAACTAGGCGAGAGCATGACAGCGGGATCTGCTCGGGGTCTGGGGCAGACTCCCTCGGGTGACATCTAGCTGGCATCCAGCCCTGCTAGCTAAGTGAGAGCCTGACAGCGGGATCTGCTCGGGGTCTAGGGCAGACTCCCTCGAGTGACATCCAACCCTTGTCAGCTAGGTGAGAGCCTGACAGCGAGATCTGCTCGGGGTCTGGGGAATACTCCCTCGAGTGACATCCAATCCTGCCAGCTAGGTGAGAGCCTGACAGCGGGATCTGCTCGGGGTCTGGGGCAGACTCCCTCGAGTGACATCCAGCCCTACCATCTAAGTGAGAGCCTGACAGCGGGATCTGCTCGGGGGGTCTGGGGGCATACTCCCTCGAGTGACATCCAGCCCTTTCAGCTAGGAGAGAGCCTGACAGCAGGATCTGCTCGGGGTCAGGGGGCAGACTCCCTCAAGTGACATTCAGCCCTTGTCAGTTAGGTGAGAGCCTGACAACGAGATCTGCTCGGGGTCTGGGGTAGACTCCCTCGAGTGACATCCAGCCCTTGTCAGCTAGGTGAGAGCCTGACAGCGGGAAATGCTCGGGGTCTGGGGCAGATTCCCTCGAGTGACATCCATCCCTTGACAGCTAAGTGAGAGCCTGACGACAGGATCTGGTCGGGGTCTAGGGCAGACTCCCTCGAGTGATATCCAGCCCTGTCAGCTAGGTGAGAGCCTGACAATTGGGATCTACTCGGGGTCTGGGGGCAGACTCCCTCGAGTGACATCCAACCCTGCCAGCTAGGTGAGAGCCTGACAGCGGGATCTGCTGAGGGTTTGGGGCAGACTCCCTCAAGTGACATCCAGCTCTGCCAGCTAAGTGAGAGCCTGACAGCGGGATCTGCTTGGGGTCTGGGACAGACTCCCTCGAGTGACATCCAGCCCTGCCAGCTAGGTGAGAGCCTAACAGCGGGATCTGCTCGGGGTCTGGGGCAGACTCCCTCGAGTGACATCTAGCCCTGCCAGCTAGGTGAGAGCCTGACGACGGGATCTGCTCGGGGTCTGGGGCATACTCCCTCGAGTGACATCCAGCCCTGCCAGCTAGGTGAGAGCCTTACGGCGGGATCTGCTCGGGGTCTGGGGCAGACTCTCTCGAGTGATATCCATCTCTGCCAGCTAGGTGAGAGCCTGATGGCGGGATCTGCTCGGGGTCTGGGGCAGACTCCCTCGAGTGACATCCAGCCCTGCCAGCTAGGTGAGAGCCTGACGACGGGATCTGCTCGGGGTCTGGGGCAGACTCCCTCGAGTGACATCCAGCCCTACCAGCTAGGCGAGAGCCTGTCAGCAGGATCTGCTCGGGGTCTTGGGCAGACTCCCTCGAGTGACATCCAGCCCTGCCAGCTAGGTGAGATCCTGACAGCGGGATATGCTCGGGATCTATCCAACAAACATCAACCATTCTCATAGGTAGCAACGAGAGCAATGTCACTTCAAATTTTATTAGAAAAAAGGAATGGTACTTACATGTTCTAAGGGAAAAAACATTTCAAGTCATCACCACTCCAGGTGAGACCTAGGGTCTCGCCCTCCATATTCTGGAGGCGATACCCTCCTGACCTCAATGTTACTTTTACAATGTACGGACCCTCCCAATTGAGGTTAAGCTTTACAACGACGGCTGATCGTCCCGCGACATCTACCTTCTTCAGGACCAAGTCCCCTTCTGCGAATTGCTTGACCCTGACGTGCTTGTCAAAATACTTTGCCATTCCTCTCTTCACTTCCTCCTGGCGGATGGCCGAGAGGTCGCACACCTCCTCTACCACATCAAGGGAGAGCCGCAGCTCCTCTCATTCTCAGCTCTCTATTTTTCCCTACCTTCCCCTACTTCGACCACCCGAGGCGTATGGACCTCGAACTCTACTAGGAGTACTGCCTTGCACCCATGGGAGAGTTTGAAGGGAGTCTCCCCTGTGGCTGCGTTGGGTGTGGTCCTAAGAGCCCAGAGGACCAAAGGGAGTTGTTCCACCCAGCTGCCCCTTAGGTTCTTCACCTTCTTCTTGAGGAGGTTGATGATGATCTTGTTCGCCGCCTCCACCTGTCCGTTGCTCCTGGGGTGATGAACAGAAGCAAATCTGAGATCTATCCCGAGTTGCCCAAAAAAGCTGCTGAATTCGGCGCTAGCAAACTGGGGACCGTTGTCTGTGACAATGGCCTGGGGCATCCCGTGCCGACAGATGATTTCCCCTCACACAAAGTTCCTGATAACCTGAAAGGTTACCTTGGCCAATGCCTTGACTTCTAACCACTTGGAAAAATAGTCAATCATGACCAACAAGAATATCCTCTGCCAGCTGGCCTGCGGAAAAGCCATACCAGATCCATTCCCCAGATTGTAAAGGGCCAGGGCGCGGTGATGCTCCTGAGGCGTTGAGCTGACTGCAACTGGAGTGGGGAATACAACTGACACTTGTTACACTTCTTCGCAAACTCTGTGGCATCATGGCTCAGGGTCGGCCAGAAGTACCCTTGCCTGATGATTCTTCCTTCCAGGATCCGGCCCCCGGAATGGCTCCCACACTCTCCGGAGTGGACTTCTTCTAAGATCCTCGGGACCTCCCTCTCAACCACGCAACGCGCCAACATCCCCGAGAAGGTCTTCCGGTATAGCTGCCTTTCTCATATGAGGTAATATGCTGACTTGTACTTGAATTTCTTCTTGCCAATCCCCTCCAGATACTCCCCCATGGAAAGGAAAGTCGTGAATGAGTCCATCCACGAGGGGGTGTTGTTCCACTTCCATTATCTCTCCCTCCTCGATGGAGGGGCGAAACAGGTCAGTGATGGTACCCCCTACCCGGGGACCATGCTTCGTCAGTTGATCTACTTGCTCATTCTCCTCCCTGGGCACGTGTCGGATGGAGAAAGTCTGGAATGTGCCGATGACCCCCTTCACCTTCGCCAAGTATAGTTGTAGAGTTGGCTCCCTTACTTCGAATTCTCCGTTGATTTGGGAAGCCACCACCATAGAGTCAGTGAGGACCTCCACATCATGCACCCCAACTCCCTGGCTAGGCGGAGCCCTACGATTACCGCTTCATACTCGGTCTGGTTATTGGTGATGAGAAAATGCACCACCACCGTTTGCTTGATTCTCATCCCTTGAGGGTTCTCCAAGATTACCCCCACCCTCAGGGAATGCCTTCCCGAACGCCATCCACCATCACCTTCCAAGGAACGGGGCGAGTGAGTTCTGCCTCCTCCATCTCGACCACATAGTCAGCCAGGAAGTCGGTCATGGCTTGGGCCTTAATCGAGAGGCGGTGGACGAAGGAGATATCGAACTCGCTCAGCTCCACCGACCACTTAGCCAATCTGCCTGAATGCTCCACCCCCTCGAAGATGTTGCGGAGGGAGTGGTCAGTCACCATTCAGATCGAGTGTGCCCGGAAGTAAGGTCGGAGCCTCCGAGTCGAGATGACTAGAGCAAAGACCTGCTTTTCCAAGATGGGATAGCAAAGCTCGGCCTTCCTCAATACCTGACTTATATAATATATGGGGAGCTGCTTCTTCCCCTCTTTTCGAACCAGGATGGAGCGCAGGGCCTCCGCTCCGACCCCCTAGGTACAGAAACAAGTCCTCCCCCTCCTTTGGCCCTTGGAGCAGGGGGCCTGAATAAAGTGCCTCTTTAGGGCCTGGAATGCCTCCTCGCACTCCGAGGTCCACTCGAACTTCTGGCCTCCCCTCAGAGTCTTGAAGAAGGGAGATCACTTCTCTCTAGCCCGGGAGAGGAACCTGCTCAGCCCTATCAGCTTCCCTGTCAATCGCTGCACCTCTTTAACATTCCGAGGTGATCCCATCTCCATGATTGCTCGGACTTTATCAGGATTGGGCTCTACCCCCGCGAGGGTGAGAAGGTGGCCTAGGAACTTGCCCCTGCTCGCCCCAAGACACACTTCAGGGGGTTCAACCTCATCTTATACTTGCGTAGAGTGGCGAAGGTTTCCTCCAAATCCTGGAGGTGAGAGTCAACATCTTGACTCTTGATCATGAGGTCATCAACATACACTTCCAAGTCCTCCCCCCTTTGCTCTCGGAAGACCCTGTCCATCATCTTCTGATAGGTTGCACCTGCGTTCTTTAGCCCAAAGGGCATCATCTTATATCAGTAGACCCATCTCTAGTGATGAAAGAGACATCTTTGACGTCAGGGGGGTGTATCCTAATCTGGTGATAACCTGAAAATGCATCAAAAAAACTCATTACAGGAAAACCGACGGCTGAATCAACCAGCGCATCGATCCGAGGCAAGGGGTAACAATCCTTGGGGCATGATTTATTAAGAAGAGAAAAATCAACACACATGCGTCACCGGCCGTCTCCTTTTTTAACCATTACTACATTGGAGACCCAGCCAAAGTATTGGATTTCAGATACAAAGCCAGCCTTGATAAGCTTGACTACCTCCTCCCTGATTGGCTCGGCCAACCGGTCCGCCGTGGATCTCTTCTTTTGCTAGACGGGGCGAGCTTCCGGGTCCAGGTTGAGGTGATGACAGGCCACGTCAACATCGATCCCAGGCATCTCCGCGATGCTCCAAGCGAAGATGCCTACGTTCTTCCGGATGCATTCCAGCATCCTGCCTTGGGCCTCTGGGGTCAGCCCCCCACTGACGCGAACCTTCTCCACCCTACCTCCCAGGGTGAGAACCTCCATCTCCACCACCTCTTCTGCTGCTTCCAGGCGGGACTGCTCCCCCATTCTTCAACGCCCCCCTCTTGGGACAAGGACTTCCTCTCCAGCCTCCTCCACGGCCATCGCCTCGGCCGACCACCCCTGAACTTCTTCTGCCGCCTCCACCTGGGTGCGACTCTCCTCTCCCTCCATCTCCTCTCCATCAGCCTCCTGCTCCGCCTCCTCAATCCTCCGCCCCATCTCCTCAGCCCCTCCTGCCAAGATATGGAGTTCAGCGCCGTGACGTAGCACTTCCTTGCTACCTTGGGATCTCCCCGGACCCGGATCTGGATCCCTTCGGCGTTGAACTTCAGGCACTGGTGGAAGGACAAGGGGACGAAGCGGAAGGCGTCGATGAAGGGCGTCCATGATGACGAACCTGTAGGCGCGGGACTGCCCCCCGAGAGAGACATGGAGTCCCACTCCTCCTTCGACTTCCTACCTCTCCCCTGAGAAGCCAAAAAGGGGCCCGTCCGAGGCCAGCGCCCTCCTGGCCTCCACCTTCATCGCATCAAATGCCTTCTTGAAGATGGTGTTGACCGAACTCCCGTTGTCGATGAGGATCCGGGAGACGATGAAATCTTCGATGGCCGTTTGGATGACCAGCGCATCGCACAAGGGATCCTCATGACCCGGCATATCCTTGACTGAGAAGGTGATTCTCTCTTCCGAGGGTGGGGTCTGGGATGTGGAGCCGACGCTCCTGCGGTATATGGTATGGAGACTTGTCTTTCGGGAAGCCTCGACTCCCCCCTCCCCCCCCCCCCCGTGGATCATTCTGATCCCTCCCTGGGTCCCTACATCTGCCCGGTCTTCACACCTGCCCTCCTCTGCCCGAGACTGGACCTCCTCGATCCGCACTTCTCGGCGGTCTCGCTGCTGTTGTTGCTCCCTGTTTTCTCTCATCTCGAGGAACTACGGGCACGTGGCCGTGGAGTACCCTTCCCCCTGATGGAATTCACAGTAGGGTAGCTCCACCCTAACCTCCCTTCTTCTCCTCTGCGCTGCTCTCCTCCTCTCCCCCATGGCTATCGTCATAACCTGCTACTGGTCGGGGAGAGGCGACCTCTGGCCCTGCCTTCCGCCTAGAGGATAGAACTGGCCCTGGCGGTTATCCCCACCATGATGAACTCTCCTCGGCCCTTGGCCTTGCCAATCCGGCCTCCAACCTAGCCGATGGTTCGACTTCTGACGCCCCCACCTGGGCTGCTGCTGCTACTGCATCCTCTGCCGAGGCTCAGCTCTCCTCTCCTCCTGACCTCTGCCCCCTCCGGGCCTTTCCTCCTCCGTAGCCCACCTGGCTAACTTCCGGGCAAACTCCGGGTTCGACGCCTCCCCGTCGACCTCTCTTGCTGCCCTCTCCATCAACTCCTCATAGGAGAGGGGCGACACCCTCTTCATCTCCATTCGAAAAAACCCTATTGCAGCCCTAGGGTGAAGGCCATCATCAGGGTATGCCCCGACATCTCTTGGACTTGGGTGACCTCCTCTTGGAAGCGATCGACATAGCTCCCCATGATCTCGTTCACCCCCTGCTTGATGTGGAACAGAGAATCTGATTCCTTCTTCCTCTTCTTGGAGGTGGTGAACCTAAACATGAACCCCGGCGCAGGTCCTTAAAGCAGTAGATGGAATTGGTCGGCAACTGGTGGAACAACTCTCTCGCCTTCTCCTTGAGGGTGATGGCGAAGAGCCTACACTTGAATGCATCCGACATCTGTCGGATCGAGACCACGCCCTCAAACCACTGAACGTGCTGAACCGGGTCTTCCTTCCCGGTGTAGTAGGACATCTCGGGCTCCATAAACCCCTCTGAAACTGGAGCAGAAGAAACTAGCTCGCTGAAGGGCCTCCCCCTACCGGGCGAGCTGGGGGATCTCGCACCCCCATCTCGCCGAACCTGCCGCTGCTTGCCGAGCCGGGGAAGAGCACCCGCCCGGAGAGCTTGCCGCCTCTCCCTTCCTCGGCGACCTCCTTCCCAGCTCGCCTGCCGGGAGCGTCCTCGCCAAGGGCTAGAGTCGCGAGAATAGGGACCACTGGAGTCGAGCACTCGGCACGCGCGCCGAGTGCGAATCTGACCAAGCCGAGTACTTCCTGTCTGAAGTCCTCGAACATCCCCATTGTGGCGAGAGGGGGAGGGGGTGGCGAGTAGGACCTGTCTGATCCTTGCCTTTCTCCTGCCATTGAGCTCGCTGAATATTTTCTGTACTCACCACGCTCCACGCTCACCACACCAAAATGTTGAAACCGAAAACTCGGTCTCGATGGAGTTCACCCTTGGGGAAGGGGTGATTGCACACCTACTTCTCTTCTGCAAGAAAAGCAACAAGAAAAAAGCATAAGGGATTGGACCAAGGGCCCGGTGCGGAGGACCCACCAGACACCCGGAAGATCACTGAGCGCTTCCCCTCCTTAGCCAAATGCCGGACTAGGGTACCTCAGAAAGCGCTAGAAGACTGTGGGGCAGGTAAGCATGCCTTTTGAGGTACCCCTTGGGTCCTATTTATAGATTTCTGAAAATGACCTGCAAATAGCCAACCTCCGCTATTCTAAACAGCTATGTTAAGCCCAACTAAGTCTTCCAGCAGCGTAACTCCGCTGTTCTAACTGGCTATGGGCAGGTTAGCGGGGGCAAAATGGTAAAAACACCTCACAGATCACTGGGCGAGTAGCCCTCAACAAACCCTACTCGGCAAGGGCGGCGAGTGTTCGATGGAGCAAGCACTCGCCACCTATCTTCGGCCTTGGGCGAGACGGGCCCGACCTGCCCTACTCGCACGCCGCAGGCTTGTTGAACGGTCCGAATTTGGCGAGCGACTCAGAGCTCTACGAACAGCCCAGAGCTCGACGAACAACTTAGAGCTCAACGAACTGGACTTGACGAGCTGAGCTTGGCGAGTACGAGTTCGCCTCCCCAAGGGATCTCACCCCTCCTGGCGAGCCGGAGACTGCCGAGCTCTCCCTCCTGTCGAGCTCGGCTAGGGACTCAGACTGCCTGATTTGGCCATTCTGGCTCCTGCTGACTCACTCGCTGGATACATGGTTGTACAATATATATATAATATTCCAGCCATTCCAGCCCAACAACATAAACCAAAAGCCCAAATCAGGGACAAAAACCAGCCGACCCACTAAGGGTCTAAAACATCTCCATGCAAGTGAAATTCATTAGGCATAGATCTAGACACATGAAATCAATCAGCATACAAACTTAATACGCAAAAAATTGCAATGACGAAATTGAAAAGAAATCGAAACGATCGTCGCAAAATCAATCGAAAAGCTCTAACATCCAAAATAAACGTGCGACGTCGAATCGGCGCTGAAATATTTTTTTCCATCATCGGGGAATTCTTTCCCTTATCAAAATCCAATTATTTATTAATTATTCAAATCGAGTTCGAGTCTTACAGTTTGTGCGTGGGACGCACGAGTCAACGCTTGTGGGGTGCCACAAAAAGGGGGGGGGGAACAAAACCAAGCACACAAGGCCACCACGCACGACTTGAGCACGTGCACCGGCGCACCCACACACAGTCAGCGCGTGCGCACTTGTGCGGCCAGCCTGCGCGTCCGATCGGGGCGGGAGCATGCGTGCCCTCCTACGCGCGCCCCATTCACGCGCGTGCCGCATGGGCGAGTAAGAGTGTGCTCCCCCGTGCACGCATGCTGCATGGGTGTGCACCCGTCTTCTGCCTTCACCACCGCCTTCAGATGCCTTAGGCCGCTGCGATCGCCAGACAGCTTGTCCTGGCTGCCTAGATCGCCCGGGGGGGGGGGGGGGGGGGCACATTTGTCATTTTTGGAAAAATAGTGATCTAAGTGATTAGAAATGGAACAACGTTATTCGTCAATCAAAAATTCAGCCGAACACAATTACCAACATGTCCCTTTAAAAAACTATAAAGGGATCTTAACCTTTCATTTGAAGACAAACAACTTGAGAGACTAAAGAGTGCTCAGAGGTTTTCCGGCGAGAACGTGAGAC
This sequence comes from Platanthera zijinensis, assembly GCA_039513925.1. Taxonomy (NCBI): domain Eukaryota; kingdom Viridiplantae; phylum Streptophyta; class Magnoliopsida; order Asparagales; family Orchidaceae; genus Platanthera; species Platanthera zijinensis. The sequence goes on along the minus strand of CM077087.1, from coordinate 20,342,435 downwards.
TTAGATTGTTCCATCGCTCGGAACTCACTCCATGCCCTTTTTAATCCACTCAATGCTACATTGATGCTTCTGTGAGCCTGAAAGAAGGCACGAGGGAACACTCTTGTGGACGCACTTGTAGACACTTCTTAGAAGCTCCATGGGCCGAGCTTCATTTCTCATTTCTTTGTAATCCCAGCTTGTAGCAGAGAGGTGATTTGTCACTCATCGAGGAACGCAAATACTTGTAAACAAAGAAAAACTAGTGAATATTGGCCTTACACAGGAGTGTCCACATGGTTTTTCACTCTTTTGGAATTTACACGTTAAAAACGCCTCTTGTTATTGATGTTTGGTTTTCAGTTGACTGCTTGTGCGCTCGGTCAAACTCGAAGCTAAGGCGTTTCGATTCTCCAGACCGAAGGAAAACTGGGCGACCCCCAATAACCTTTTAGCTCAGTGTGTGGCATACTGGCATGCGAAGCCACTGTAAGCCGCAACAGTACTCCAATGCAGAAAATTTGTAGGGATGAGTATCGTTCTTAAAGAATGTTGCAAAATTGACTTTTCTCGATAAAATATATATTTTTCACAAAACAAAAAACAAAATATTGATTCATATTTTTATGGTTATTTTAAATACTCATATGTATATGTTTTAAATAAAAATTATAAAAATACATTTGCACCATAAAAATATATTTAAATTAATTTAAAATTTATAGAAGTTGTATTTTTTAATACCACTATATTCTTGGAGAGAAATAATCTTATACTTACAGTTGAGAATGACACGCATAAAAAAAATTGCTCCTCAAGCGCTCTATTAAAGTGGACTCGGGGGGAGTAAAGTGCACCACTGTATTTTATGGTAAAGTATGGACATCTAATGACTCACGCGGATACCCGCATATATCTCAAAGTGAGTACATCTCAGTTCTACTTGAGATGTGTGTGGGCATCCAACGCAGATCGTTAAATTACCACACTTTACCGTAAAGTGGAGAGAATGCACTTTAAAGTTGAGGGCATAAATTGGGGCTCCAAGAAAAACAGAGCATGAAGTCACGGAATTCAATTGTTGTTCTCAGCGCCAAAAGTTTCAGCTGAAAGCATAAATTTCTCAACGCGGGACCCATTAAGCTCACCGGAATGCGCCACGTAGGATGGTCAAACAACGAGTCGCGTCCAGCTGGCGATGTGTTTTTTCCAGTTCCATTCCGGTCACACTTGAGGCGCACCTTTTATAAATGGCTACCCAAGGCTACATTTCTCGACCATACCAGTCTCCTCTCTCCCTCTCTCGCTTCTTCTCTCCCCCCATCAGCTTCTCATCTGCCGTTAGGGTTGGGATATTTTTGAATTACCTCAAGGAAACTATCAATATCTTTCTTCCTCCAGATTTGAATCCTCCGATCGCATGCTTCTCCGGATCCGTAAGCCCTAGATTTGTTGCTTGTTCGGCCCATCGCTCCACTGCGACTCTTCGTCTTTGTTTCTCCACTGTCTAGATCATCCTCTGATCCGCGGAGCATTCGGCGAGCTCCCAAACCCTAAGGAAGGTTTGGGTGACTATGCAGCCAGTTCTCGGGATTTCCTACGCCTCGATTGTATACAGTGTCTTCAATGCAATTGGAATCTAGGGTTTCTATTTCCCGTATCTGGGTGGAAATCTTGTCCCAGATCCGGTGGATTTTCTATCACTGAAGACATTTCTTATTCCCTTGCTCCCGACTGATGTTAGTTTGAACATGAACGATGGAGGGAAGCAGGCCGGGGCAGACAGCGAGAGCAACACTTCTAAACAGAACAAGCAGACTGGTGGGGATGACTTTGGCCGAGCTGTCTCCCGGATTGCGGTAGCTCAGATTTGCGAAATCACTGGGTTCCAGAGTTCTCAACGCTCGGCCCTTGATGCTCTTGCAGATATAGCAATTCGGTATATATGTAGTTTAGGTAAATCAGCACATTTCTATGCTAACATATCTGGTCGGACGGACAGTAACGTGTTTGATGTAGTACAAGGATTAGAAGATCTTGCTGGTTCTTCGCAGGGATTTGCCGGTGCTTCGGATGTCAACAGGTGCTTGGTTAGTTCTGGGGCAGTTCGAGATATTTCTCAGTTCGTAAGTATCAGTGAGGAAGTTCCCTTTCCCCGGTCAATTCCAAGATTCCCAGTCGTGCATTCCTCCAAGCCTACACCCAGTTTTTCTCAGAGAGGGGAGACACCGCCATGGAAGCATGTGCCTGACTGGCTTCCAGCATTTCCTGATCCTCACACTTATGTGCACACCCCAGTTTGGAATGAGAGAACCACTGATCGCCGGGCAGACAAGCTCGAGCAAGCAAGACAGAGGAGGAGGGAAGAGAGTTCCTTACTGAGTCTGCAGCAGCGAATCACTTCGGCTGGCGCGGCTGGACCTGTTATTGCAGATAATGTCAATGATGCCAAAGGAAAACAGGCCACAGTACCTAATCCATTTATTTTACCGCCTGTTCCTTACGATGCTAAGCAGGTCACGAGTGTTGATATACCGAAGTACGATTCCTCAAGGAAGAGGTTAACAGTGCTTGAGACATTTGCACCGGCTATTGAGGCAGCAAAAACAGGTTCTTTGGAATTCGGGGTTCATGAAAGAAGACCACTTCCTAGCAAAAGGGCACCAGTTCATTTTCGGATAGGGGTTGATAAGAAATCCATAGCTGTACCATTGGATTCAGGATCTCTAGGTAACAGGTCTGATTCCTGGTTTTTAAGGGATGATCAGAAGGATGATAAGAAGAGGAGAGCTGAGATGATACTTAAAGAAGCTATGGAGAACCCGCAGGAACTCATTCAGCTGTAAGATTCTACAGTCTGCTCCTGTTGGATTCTTTTCACATGCAGATGGGCGCAGCTTTGTATGCTTCCCCATAGGAACACTTCTTTAGGAAATTGAGGTATGTAGAATTTTTTTCTCCTGTGCGATAAAGGGAATGTCTCTTGTCTTCCTCCTATCCTGTATTCCAATGAGGCCCAGAATATATTTTTTTGAGAAAACAAAGATCTGTACATTTGTATTTTTCATTTCTTATGTTTCATGTAAATTGTATTCTTGCCACCTCATTGACTTCTAGGACATGTTGAAGCATCAACATGAATTGTATTTATCACATAGAATTCTTTTGAACCATCACACAACTCAGATTTCATACTTTGACATGATTGCAATTTGCAACCTGTGATAATAGTTTGTTCTTAATGTTCCCATTTCTATACATGGTTGAATTGAAATTTTCTTGCTTTTACTGAAGCAGAGGATACACTCATGACTAGTTACACGCCCTTTGAAGTGCATTAAACTCCATTATTTAACCTCTTAAAAAGCTTAAGATTGTTAGTGACCGACTGCCTACCTTTGGTAATTTTAAATTTACATATTTTATTTAGATAGTATTAAAGCCAATACACTCAAATGACCTAACAAATTTTTCTTCAACATGAGATGTATCCAGAACTATTATTACTCTCTTATGCTGGAAAAATTTATGGGAAAGAATATCAATATTTGTACATTAAGCCTCAAAAAGTTTGATCCACATTGCTTTACATAGTGAATGAGGCCGGGACACTCAATGAACGACCATGAAATCATGCATTTGTCACTCGTGCTCTACCAAAATTATTTATAATACCATTAGCTAGGAAATTTGGACTTAAAGTGGGCTGAACTTGGCGTTAATATACGTCTGATAAAACTTAATATTTAACCCAAAATATTAAATATGCGAGTCAGGGCCAAGCAATAGTATTTTTTATTTCTACTCTTTTTTCAATAATCAATTGAGGTGACTAGATCTAAATTTCCTTGCGACTTAACACATCATAATAATGACATATTTTGTGAAGGCTATTACATTTATTATTGTTATATGTCTCTTAGTCGTATATCCAAATGAAATTGGGAGCTGAGTAATGTTTTATCCTTTGAAGCTATGGCAATATGTAAATCCCTTATCATGATTTATGTCCATTTAACATACCACTTAGAATGAGGGGCGGGATGGTATGTGGGGGCGGGGTGGGGGGTGGGCGGGTGGGTGTGGGATTGTCGATGGAACTAAGATGAAGATGTTCAATTTTGATCCGTTTTTTCACAAAATATTAAATCGATTTTGTTCAGTAAATTACACTAGTTAAAAAACTTACAATCTTGTGGCGGTCATAAAATAGTTCCAAGTCTTTGAAATTTTAGAGGCGTGTCATAAGGGTTACATAATTAGAGGGAGCAACGGATAATGAGCGAGAATAAATTGAACTTGGTAGAGAAGTGAAATATGATATTTAAAAATCCAACTGATTATTCAATCCATCCAATACAACCTAAACTAAAGACAGTCATCTTAATCATTTAAAGAAATAAACAATGTAATTTTTTTTTTATATAAAAGGCATCAACAATGTTAAACATGGATTGAAATTAAATTTTCATGTATTCCTACCTTCTATTCTTGATAGAACTACTCAAAGGGAAATCCATGTAAAATCTGATTTGTGATATTACCTGTTCTATGCTAACTTTTGCTTATACGATGTTTTATAAGTAAATTATGTTTGAATTTGATATAAAAAATTATGGGGATCATCATTCAACATTGGATTTTGATACGGATACGCGCTCACACGCTCGGACGATGATCCTCACTACACATAGCTCTCGCGGAGAGGCAGAGACCTTTAGGGATTATCTTATATTTCATAATTATTATGTATGTCTTTTATGATTTTTGTCTTGCAGTGGGGGGGCTCCATCTATATAAGGGCTCCATCTATATAAGAAGCCATATGGTTAGAGTCTTGGTATCTTTTGAGTATTAGTTGTTTGACTCTCTTGGAGAGGGGAGTGCCTTGGAGGACCCAGCCTCCAGGTGCCTGGTGGGAGCCTGCCTCCCGATTGTATTTGTGTTTCCTTTATTTCAATCTAAGTTCTCGTTCGTGTTCATTCTTGACACGACTAGAGCGTATTAGATCGTCACAAGGCGAGACCCACTTCTTTCTACTCGCGCAGGAGAGCTTGATCGGATTCGCGACCCTACTTCGCGGATGCGTCAGTATCCGTAATTACCTTTTTAAATATATTATATTGTCGTGGTTGTGTATTAATTGTCAAATCGGACCTCTTATGTTAATGGTCCATCATGGTCGTCGATTTAAGGGTTTCCTTGTTTTATTTGTTATAAATAAGTATTGTGGGCTGCTGGAATTGCTATTGAAGATTTTGGACAAGCTAAATATGGTACATAATCACCAATCATCGGCCATCTTTGGGCCCTGATAGTTCAGTACCTGAAATTTCATGTTATTTCCACCTTTCCTTTTATTCCCAAAATAAAGAGTGGGTAGTTATTGTTGGAAGGGAAAAAAGGATGCTTCATTCTAAATACCAAGGGTATTTATAGTTACGGTATACATATAACCCAACATGATAATAACACGATAACACGGTAATAACACATAACTCAACACCCCCCTCAAGTTGGGCGTGTAATGTCTGCCATGCCGAACTTGCCAATAAGGTCTGTGAACACACTGAAACTCAGACCCTTTGTGAGAATGTCGGCCAGTTGTTGACCAGATTGTACGAACGGGGTCACCACAGTTCCTCTGTCAATATTCTCCTTGATGAAATGTCTATCGATCTCAATGTGCTTCGTACGATCATGTTGCACAGGATTGTGAACGATGGAGATGACAGCCTTACTATCACAATATAACCGGATAGACTCACTTCCTTTAAGCCCAAGATCTCTCAGAATGGTTGAGATCTATAGCCCTTCACAGATGTCGTGAGCCATTGCCCTAAACTCGGCCTCAGCACTGGATCTAGCCACAACATGTTGCTTTTTGCTTCTCCAGGTAACCAAATTTCCACCAACCATAGAGCCATATCCAGTCGTGGAACGTCTATCAGAGGGCGATCCAGCCCCGTTGGCATCATTGTAAACCTCAATAGTCAACTCTTTATTTGGTGAGAACAGAATGCCTTTTCCTGGTGAGGACTTGAGGTACTGGAGGACACGAAGTGCAGCATCGGCATGACGAGCCTTTGGAGAGTGCATAAACTGGCTGAGAACACCCACGACATAGGAGATATCTGGGCGAGTGTGAGATAAGTAAACCAATTTTCCTACAAGCCTCTGGAAGCCAGGAATGTCTTCAATCGCGTCGCCATCATCCCTGCCTAGCTCGTGGTTGGCTTCAATGGGAGTGTCAGCGGGTTTACATCCGCTCATCCCAGTGGCTTCAAGGAGGTCGAGTATGTATTTCCTTCGAGACATGAAGATGTCATGCTTTGACCTCGCAACCTCAATGCCGAGAAAGTATTTGAGGTTACCCAAATCTTTTACTTCGAATTCCTTTGCCATTTTTCCTTTCAGTTCCTGGATCCCCTCCTTGTCATCCCCAGTTATTATAATATCATCCACATAAACAATCAGAGCGGCTAATTTTCCTTTGTTGATTCCGATAAACAGGGTATGAACTGCATTACTCTGAAGGTACCCGAACCTGCTCATGGCTTTGTGGAATTTACCAAACCAGGCCCTGGCGGATTGTTTCAGGCCATAGAGCGACCTCTTTAATCTGCATACCTTCCCTTCTGATCCACTAGGAGTAAGCCCCGGAGGTAGAGCCATGCACACCTCTTCTTCCAGGTCTCCATGAAGAAAAGCATTCTTCACATCCAATTGGCAAAAGTCTCATTCCTTGCAGGCAGCACAATGAGGATCCTTTTCGAATTCATCTTTGCAACAAGAGCAAAAGTCTCCTGATAATCAATGCCTTGCCTTGTATCTTTCAATGACTCCTGAGGTGTTCTGCTTAACATCAAATACCCATTTGCATCCAACAACTTTCTTTCCTGGTGGTAGTTGTACCAGGTCCCATGTGCTATTTTTTTTTCCAGGGCATCCATTTCTTCAAGCATAGCTGACCTCCACCGGTCGTGGGAAAGAGCATCCTGCCACGAAGTTGGGATAGAAACATAAGACAAGGAGGAAACAAATGCTCTATGGGAAGCTGTTAGGGATGAGTAAGAAACGAGCTGAGATAAGGGATGTCGAGTAGAGGTACCTTCCGTAGGAATGATGGATCCTGGCTATGGGTCAGGTGGCTGATCTGAAATCCAGATGGTGGGCCGTATGTTTGATCCCTTTGGACGACGAGAGTAAACCTGCAGAGGTATAGTAACCGGGGCCTCTGCAGGTGGGACATATGGAGTAGTAGACGTAGGCGGAGAGGGATGATATCTCGGAGGGATAGGTAGAGGAGTGGAAGTTTGAGTGTCAAAATGTGAGAAGGGACTCACTTCCGATGTAGAAGGAGACCACCCCTGAAGTGAGGACCCATAGTAGCGCTCAGACTCACGGAAGGTGACGTCCATGGTAACGAAAACCCTCTTGCGGACTGGGTCAAAACACTTATACCCTTTCTGGGTAGGAGAATAGCCAATGAAAACACACTTGTGCGCACGAGCATCAAGTTTCGTGCGGTGATAGATATGGATAGAACAAACGCATCCAAAGACACGGGGTTGTAGAGTGGTAGGTGGCATCCCAAGAGTGGTGAGAGGAGTTTTGAACCCGAGAACACGGGAGGGCATACGGTATATAAGGTAGGCCGTGGTGAGCACATCATCCCCCCAATAGTATTTAGGAAGGTGCATGTGAAGGAGGAGGCACCGGGCAACTTCCAGGAGGTGACGATTCTTACGTTCAGCCACCCCATTTTGAGCGGGGGAGTAGGCACATGACGTCTGATGGAGAATCCCATGATCATCCAAGTATTGCTCGAAGGCGGAATCAATGAATTCCCGACCATTATCCGTGCGCAAAATTTTAATAAGTGTGGCAAACTGGGTTAAAACCATGTTATGAAAGCGCCGAAACAAAGTAAAAACCTCATTTTTTGCTTTCATGAGGTAAACCCAAGTGGTGTGGGATAAATAGTCAATAAAAGTCACAAACCAAAAACAACCTGAAATATATGCAATTTGGCAAGGGCCCCAAACATCACTATGTATTAAATGAAAAGGTGCAGTACTGGGAGAAGAAGCATGATGAAAAGAAACACGATGATGTTTACTACAATCACAAGCATCACAACTAAACTTATCAAGTAAAACAATAGAGAAAGTCGGAAATAAGCGTTTCATAGAAAGGATAGATGGATGTCCCAGCCGACAGTGCCAAGACTCCAAAATAGCAGCCTGATCCACATGAAGAGCCTGAGGAGAAGAGACCGGGGTGGAAGAATCGAACACATATAGCTCATTCATCAGACTACCAGTTCCAATCACCGTGCTCGTCTTCAGGTCCTGAAAGATACAAGAGGAAGTGAAGAAAGTCACAGAACAGTTCATAGAGTTAGTTAAATGACTAATAGAGAGAAGATTTCGGGTAAAGTTCGGAACATGAAGAACAGAGGAGAGGGTAAGAGAGGAGCAGGGGATGGAACCCTTTCCGGCAATCGGAGAGAGGGAACCATCCACAATGCTCACTTTGTCTCGACCAGACAAAGGAAGGTAGGACACAAAACCTGAAGAGGAGTCGGTCATGTGATCCGTTGCTCCAGAATCGATGATCCAGTGAGTAGAGGGACGAGAGGAGGCAACGTGAGCACCTGGTGGTCCCTAATGGGCGTACGAGGACGAGGAAACGGGAGGCTCAGAGGACTGTCCCTGCATGAAGCGACGGAAGGCAAGAATCTCATCAGATGACAGACCCAATGTGGGAGCGGACGGGACAGGTGGAAGCTGCGGCTCGTCGAAACCATCAGACAGATGTGCGGAGCGAGGCTGTGTAGAGCGACCCGAAGAGCGCCCAAAATCACGACCGCCACGGCGCCACGAGAGGAGGAACCACCACAGGGTGTAGGAAATCCATGAAGTCGAAAACAAGTTTCCCGGGTATGACGAGCCTTCCCGCAATAGTCACAGAGCATTTTGTCCTTGTCACTGGATTTGAGCCTTGAGTCATGATTTGTCCGAACCCCAAACTGAGCCGCCAAGGCAGAGCCATCATGGGGAGGATCAGGAGTCCAAGTCTGCCGCCGATCAAATTCCTGCTGAACCAGGCTGAATACCTCAGGAAGAGAGGGCAAGAGAGAGCGTCCAAGAATCTGCACACTGATTTGATCGAAGTCCCGATGCAGTCCATGTAGGAACTCAAAAACTCTATTCCGATCTTCCCGCGCGCGAACAAGGATGTCATCTTCAGGGGACACCAAAGTGAGAGAGTCAAAATGATCATACTCGTGATACAACTGAGTGAACTCGAGATAGTAGGCAGACGAAGGACGGTCGCCTTGACGGAGAAGAAAAATATTCCGTCGGAGCTGAAATATCTGGGCCGCATTGCCGCGACAGGAGTAAGTAAACTCGGCCCTCCGCTAAATATCGACAACAGTATCTAAAAACAGATAGTTACGAGCGATGGAGTCAATCATGGAATTAGTCAGCCAGGACATGACGAGGGAATTCTCCAACTCCTAGTGCAACCAGTTCGGGGAACCCGAAGGAGGTGGCGGTGTAGTGCCCATGACATACCCAAACAGCCTCCTGCTCTTCATGGCAAGAGTAATAGCCCGAGACCACTGGAGATAATTGGTACCATCCAGACGGATCGTCGTGATCTGAGGGGTGTTGTCGTCATGGCCAGGACGGGAGGAGCCACTAGACATCATAGTAGCCGAAGGAGCACCGGTGGCAAAACATAGGGTAGGAGAGTCATCTGTCCCGACCATGGACACCTAGAATATAAAGCGAGGATCCCCGTGGAGCAACACACCAACTGAGAGAGAAACTAGGTCTTCCTCATAGAAAGAGGAACAATCCCAATAGTATAATGGACACGGGAAATGACATCTCAGGGAACACCACATTTCCGATGTCAAGAAATCGGCAGGAGCGGGAGAGGCTGGAGCGGCTGGAGCGGTGGAGTGCGGGAGCGGGAGAGGTGGAGCGGCTGGAGAGCGGGAGCGGCTGGACGAAGCCCTAGCCCGACGCGGACGGATCGACGGAAATGCTGGAGTGCGCGATGCGGGATCGGCGAGCGCTGGAAGCGGGTCGGCGAAAACGGGATCGAGGGAGTATCGAAAGCCCTAAGGCTCTGATACCATGTTGAAAGGGAAAAAAGGATGCTTCATTCTAAATACCAAGGGTATTTATAGTTACAGCATACATATAACCCAACACGATAATAACACAATAACACGATAATAACACGTAACTCAACAATTATTTTGAATGTTTCTACTATGGTAAACTTGTCCTCTATATAATAAATTATTGGTATAGCACCACAAATGCCTATCCCAAAGGTATGTCTCACCAAGGGAAACAAAGGGTCTGTGTTAATCGTGCTTACTAATGGTATGCGTCCCAAATCTATTTTGAGACAATTTATTAGTTAATTTAGGTGATTGAAGATCCAATCCTAACCAAGAAGCACACTTGGTACTTAAACAGTGGATTCTCAAGACACATGACTAGAGATAGAAGTCTGTTTTCATATTACTGTGCAAAGAATGGATCAAAGGTCATTTTTGGTGACTCAAATCATGCAAACACGATAGTTTATGACACTTTATCTCTTGGAAAGATAACTTTTACAGATATAGGTTTTGTGGAGGGATTGTGTTGGTACAAAAATTGCACTCCACGATTTCACGCTCTGCTAAGAGAGAAATGAGGGGTAGACTTAGAGTTGTCGGCTACGTTGCGGTCATCACGAGTTAGTTGAAGAGAACAAGAGATGAGGTGCCGCAAGAGGCAAGGGAAGGCCTTCCCATAACTGCAACTCATTATTGCGGGTGATTTCATTGCTTACTTAAAGATGGTTAGACAAAAGAGGTCACCACTTGGAGGAGCTCGCAACAACTAGAAGGGCACATATTTGAGTTCGTAGTAGGCATGCTGGGTCTCAGATCAGATCCCACATCCCTTTCAAGTTACCATTCACCTCTATTTATACTAGTGGGGGCTTGCCCAAATGGACGAGGATAAGAAAAAATGGGTTGCCCGAGTTACGATAGAGCAGAGCAGAGATGAGAGGTTATATGATGTGAAAATAGCCTAAAAAACAAGACCGTGTAGACACATCATGAATGCTCACATGAGCTTAGGTTAAGAATAACAGTAAAGAGAATAGAACTAAGCTAACTATGAGGCCGCAGTCTTAGAAGGCTGACCTCCCGGGCTGACGAGGAAGAAGCCATCCATCTTTTGTAAAGGTTGGAGCTAATACCTCTAATTTATATTACATTTTCTCCTCGTAATTTATATCAATTTCCCCTTCTTCCTCTGTATAGTCCCTCTCCGACAACCACCTACAACCTCAAGTCCACTGCTACCGCCGCTGGTTTTTATCGTCCGCAGCAGCCCCTGATCTTTATGGTTGTAAGTCCTCAGTAGTGTGGTGTTTGTATTATCGTACTTCGATAATGTTATTTGAACTGGATGTGTTATTGCTTGAAGGATATTCCTCCCGGTAATATTTTGTTTGTGAGATTATTTGTGACTTGTATGGATATCTTTGCTTGCGCGCTCTTGTTTTGGCCCTTCGAGCAGAGAAATTCTAAATTTGTTCGCCTCAAAATTAAGTTACATTGCCTTAAATCAATTACTTATGATTTATATCTTCTATTATTTGTGATAATCTCCTGTCGAACTTTGCGATAATTGCATTCATCATTCTAGATCAACTAGGGTCAATTTCCCCTGACATGCGTAAAGTTGCATGTTTAGCTTACACCACTGACCACTAGTCTCGTAGGACAGTCCTATGATGGGATATGGGTGAACCCTAAATGCAATAATATGAATCCGACGATTTAACTTACAATAGTAAGTTTTTATAAATCCAATAAATACACAATAGGTCACAATATTTTAAGCTTAACAGATAAGGAAGCAGACAAAGTTCAAGAGTGCCCGTAATCAAATAGCTCAATCAGACGGGAACATACATTGCTACAAAACTCAGTAATATAATTTACTAATAGATACACCGCAAGTAGAAATTTGACATACAAATTAAACACGTAAAAAATGATCCAAATTAAACGAGCTTACACAAATAAGTAGTACAAGGTTAATGGGGCCTCCAACAAAATTCAAGAGGCTATATAAAAGTAATAGCCGAAGTTTAAGCTCCCAAAAAAACTCAGTTTGCTGAAATGGAATAATAAGACTCGACGTCGATTGGTAGCAACAAGTTGAACTATAGGTGCTGCGCAGAGGTAGCCATAGGTGGATAAGAGGTGGAGGAGGGGCTGGAGGTACTGCCGGTTGTGTTGGTAGTTTTCAAGGGTTGTAGGACAAGGGCTGGCAGTTGGCGAAGAGGGAACTTTCAGGTGCAGGTTGGCTGTGGGAACTGAGAGAAGGAAAAGGCCGGTCTGAATCTCAATTCAGGAGTCGCCTGTGATGTTTGGAAGGAGATTTCAACTGCTGCGGTCATTTTGGAGCTTCCTGGATAGGGATAGGACGAGGGAAAAACCTATAGAGATGAGGGAAGGTTAGGCCGTCCTCTCACGTGGATCCACATGCGAGGGTGGTATTTGGTTTTGGTGTAGGGTATTGAGGGGGGTTTTGGTTAGGGGAAATGGAAGAGAGTCGGTTGGGCTGAGAGATGGGGCCTTGGCGTGTAGGAGGTGGTGGGAAGTGGGGTTAGTAGATGAATGAGTGGAGGAGAGGGATTTTAGGAGTTGTTTTAAAATTGTGTAAGTGGAGGTAGCAAGAAGGTGGAGTGGTGGGGAGTTGATTAGGATATATGTATAGTGGAGGGAGGGTGACCGGAGTGGATCATCGGGGATGCTGGTGGTGTCCGGAGGTGGTTTCCGACGATCATTGGAAAATGAAAAATGGAGGGAATTTTTAGTGTTGTTAGTGGAGACTTGGCGGTGGTGGCCAGAGTTGTTTTCCGATGATCGCCGAAAAACTTAAAATGGATGGAATTGGGAAGAAGTGGTGGTGGAGGGATTTTTGGAGGGGAATTTGAGGTAGTGGTGGTGGTTGGCTAGTGGCGTAAGGGTGTCAACCAAGGGAGCTGGAGGGGGAAATAGGTGGTCTACTAGATGGAGAAGGGAGGGAGGGGATAACGTCCAAGCTTTGACACTTGGATTTTTCAGCTCGGCACAGGGTGATCGAGAAGAGTTTTCTTTTATTCACTCAATCTTTCAATGCCTCTTAAATGAACCTCTTACCCTTATATATAAATTATGGGGCCATCATGTATGGTCATGATTACAACCCTCTCAAATACATAAAAAAAAAATAAAGAAATAGAAAACAACTAAAAATCTCGGATCGTCGATCCGCTTAAAATGGAAGGCTCTAATCGTCGGGTAAGCCGATTTTTGCTGCGATCCTCAACAATTCCCCCTGCCTTGAAAGCATTCATTTCCGTGACTGAAGATGAGCATGCTCTCGTTTGAAGGCAAGATGAATCCATCTAGCTCTGATGGTGTCCGAAACACATGGTTCAGACTCAATAGTACTACTGTTGCAGAGGCTGGAGATGGTACTGATGAAGCTGATGTTGACGTTGGAACTGAGAATGATACTATTGAAGCTTGCAACAATGCTTAAGATGGTGCTGTTGTGATAGGCGATGATGTTAAAAATGTCTGAGTCGAAGTAGAAGAATTCAGTGTTCAAGACGATACTGATGACAGTACTGCTGTTGTCGTCGACGTCGAGAATGGTGATGGTGCTGATGCTGGAAATCATATTGCTGAAGATGGCACTGAATATGTTCCAGACAATAGTGTCGGTGCCTGTGGATGATGATGCCTGTGTTGGAGAATATGATATTGCTGTGGAAGAATCAGATGATCAATCAGTGCCTAAGACTGGAGCTGTAGTGTAGTAAACAAAATCTTTGGCTATATTGAGATAGCAAGTAAAAGCTGAGACTGTAGTGAGGTAAGGTAGCAAGTGAAAACAAAGACTGTAGTGAGGTAAGGTAGCAAGTGAAAGTTGAGTGTGCAATGAGGTAGTGGACAACGACTGAGGCTGCAGTGAAGTAATAGGCAAAAGCTGGGGCCGAGAAGCTAAGGTGGCGGGATGCGAAGGGTGCATGTAGTCGACTAGTCGTATGACTCGAAGAATGGAGTCAAATATTCTATGTTGAATACATGCAAAATTCTCATATTTTGCGAAATATCTAGTTCGTAAGCATTTGCTCAAATTCTTTTGATATCTGTGTATGAAACTATTCGCTTGACATATAATTTTTGAATATATATATCATTATTGTAAGTAATTATACATCAGATAGACTCATACATGTTATGCATTGGCAATAAATGATGGTCGACAGACTCAACGGATCTCCTATGTAGAGGGTCTACAATCCTCCTGGTTTCATTCTAGAGGGGCACGTGGTCAATGAATTCATCGCGGGTGTGATAATTATTTAGATAATCACTCGATGTTTCAGTACTAATGATGATAAAATCAGTACCCAGGCCATCAAAAGCACTCTCTCTTGTCCACCTTATAGATAGTGGACACGTCCCTAATAAGTGGTGGTTTATTTGGAGGTTCTCTAGGTGGAGTGTAGAAATACTCGACGAGTGTGAGATAAACATCCTGAAGATTGCGTGAGACTTTAACACTGGGATGCCACTTTATAATGTATAAAAGGAATCTATAAAGTGAAAAGTCATCAGGTGGATCGCCGGTAAGGGTATAATAAAATTCACCGCATATGCGATGATTATTGAAATAGGTTTCTCATATAGCGGGAGTGTCATTAGAAGCAAGTGAGACAACCGCCATAAAGTCAATGCTAGAGTCGCGATTTTTTACTATGAACATGACTCATTACTATTTCGTCGCGAAACTTTGATGGACAAGTGCTTAAGGGTGCCGATGGTCAGAGCACTATCTAAGTCAACATAGCGGGTAAGGGAAGGACATTTCACTATAGGATTACCATGCTCCTCGTACTCACTCTCATTCGGGGTCACATAGACTGAGTCAGGCTCAAGTGGCGGACCACTTAATGGACAATGAACCTCACTGGAGAAATTTATTTCAGGTGTCACGTCTTTTGTGTCCATAGGGGCATGAGTGGGCATGAGTGTGGTCTTAGGCAGGGGCGGACTCCTCGAGATGGGCCTGTCGTGGTGTGAGTATTCTTGATTAACTTTTTGCAGATCATATGGACTGCTCATAGTGGAGGGAGAGCAGAAATGTCTGCTCAACAGAATCTAACCGATGACCATACAATGCGATGTAGATTACAAACTTATGTCCATAATAGGATCTTGCATCGACTAACTCATCCTGAATGTCGCTCCTCACTGCTAACTTGTCGAAATAATCTCTACACTCAGCAACAAACATGGATTATTGCTGGAGGGTAAATACTTGCTCGAGGAGATGACTCTTATATGACGTTGGCAAAATACTTAAGACACAATCTCCGCTTCATCCCCAACCAACTAGTGATTGAATGAAGACAATCTTGCTCAATACTCCACTCAATGTTATCCAAGTATTTTCTCGCCTTATCTAGCAACCCAAACTTGGAAAATCTGATACGCCGTACACCGAATAACTCAAATTAATTGAGATAATGATCTATGTCCACGAGCCAATAACTAAAGGGCTTGAGACTTGACAAATCATCAAACTGCGGGGGTCTCTATAAAACCTACATTCGAGACTCTTCTCACAACGATGTTCATCGTTAGTAACTCCTCTTACAATAGTTGGGTCGTGCCGATGGGTCACCACGAACTCTATGAGTGACGGGTCGGGGACGAGGATAATCATAGTAGTATGAAGATCTTCCCAAGGACTCTATGGGCTTGAACATAGGTGGACTTTGGTTCCTCAAATAAAGGATTAGAGTAGCAATTGCTACTATGATATGACGTGTGAAATATATAGGTTTTAGTTCACCGTATTCTAAACTAAGCCTAAATTTGGGCTCTGATACCAATTTGACGCAGCCCGCACGACGGTTCTATGATGGGCTATGAGTGAGCCCTAAATGCAACAATATGAATCTGACGATTTAACTTGCAATAGTAAATTTTTTATAAATAAAAAAAATACATGATAAGCCCAAGTAGTTGAAGATTAACAAACAAAGAAGTAGATAAAATTGTATAAATGCAAGAGTGCCCATAATCAAATAGCTCAATTAGACAGGAACATACAATGTTACAAAACTCAGTAATAATGTTTACTAATAGATACATCTAAAGTAGAAATTTGACACACAAATTCCACACATAATAAATGACCCAAACTAAACGAGCTTACACAAATAAATATTAGTGGGCTGGGTCTCCTACAAACTTCAGAAGTCGGGATAAACGGTAATAGTCGAAGTTTAGCTCCCTGAAAAAACTCTGTTTATTGAAATGGAACTGTTGTAAGGCTGAACGGCGATTGTCAGCAGCAGGTAGAGCTGTAGGGCATGAACGGAGTAGCCAGAGGTTGCATGAGGTGAAGGAGGGGCTGGAGGGACTGCTGGCTGTGTTGGGAGTTTGGAAGGGTTGCTGGACAAGGGATGACGGTAGGAGAGGAGGAAACTTTCAGGTGCAGACTGGCTGTGGGACCTGGGAGAAGCCAAAGGCCATATGGAACCTCAATTCCAAGAGTCGACTGGGCTGTTTGGAGGGAGATTCCAGCTACTGCCGCCTTTTTGGAGCTTCTTGGACATGAACCAGACGAGGGAAAGACCTGTAGAGGTGGGGGCAGGTGAAGCCGACTGTGGGACTTGAAGAGAGGCTCGGTTTGGGAGATGGGAATAATGGGGTTCTGTTGGGAGAGTTGAAGGTGGATTCACTTAAGAGTGTGGTATTCAGTTTGGGTGTGGTGAGTTGTGTGTATGTGTGGGTGGGGGGTGGGGGCTCAGTTGGGAGAGGGTAATGTGGGAGAGGCTCGGTTGGGCTGATAGGACAGCCTTGGCGTGTAGGAGTTGGTGGGAAGTGGGGGTAGTGGATGAGTGGGTGGAGGAGAGGGATTTTAGGAGTTATGTCCTAAAATTGTGGAAGTGGAGGTAGTGGGAAGGTGGAGTGGTGGGGACTTGACTAGGAGGTGGGGATAGTGGAGGGAGGGTAATGGCCTGCCGGAGGGGATTGCTGGAGGTGGCCAAAAGGGAACGCTGGAGATATTGGTGGTGGGCAGGGGATTGCTGGAGGTGGCCAAAAGGGAACGCTGGAGATATTGGTGGTGGGCAAATGTGTTTTCCACAATAATCACCAAAAAATGGAAAATGGAGTGGATTTCTAGTGTTGTTGGTGGAGACTTGACGGTGATGGCTGGAGGTGTTTTCCGGCGATTGACGAAAAATTGAAAGTGGATGAAATTGGGTGGAAGTGGCGGAGGGATTTTTGGAGGGGAGTTTGAGGTAGTGGTGGTCGGCTAGATGGAGAGGGGAGGGAGGGGATAACTTCCAAGCTTCAACACTTGGATTAAACTGTTTCTGCATTGGGTAATCTAAAGGAGGATTCTCATCTTCACCCAATCTTTCGATGTCTCTAAAATGAACCTCTTATCCTTATATATAGACTATGGGGCTATCATGGACGGTGATGATTTTCCGATCATGAAGGCCCTCAAATACATCAAAACAAAAATAAAATATAAAAAATTAACTAAAAATCTCTCATCGTCGATCTACATAAAATGTACGGCTCCTATAATCATGCAGACCAATGTGTGTAGCTCTCCTTACCAACTAGCCTCCTACCCTACATAAAAAAAATCATGTTTTAGTTTGTTTTATTGATTCAAGCATTGTAAATATTAGGGTAAAATAAATAAAACACATTTAATTTGATCAATTATGGTGCAAACAAACATGTTGAAGGACTATGTATAAAGGTCAGATGGTTATCCATTTGTAACCGCCCGGGGTTGCTTCCTGCTTGTAGTCCTGGAGGTTACATGTGTTGTAACCACCCGATGTATTTAGTCCCACATCGTTGTTTATACATTCTCTCTCCTCCTCTATTCTATATAAGGAGGGGTACACCCATGTAATATGTAGATTTTTGGAGAATAAAAATGATTATTTCATTTGTATTTTGGGTTTCTACATAGTATCTGAGGGAGGTTACGCCATGCTGACTGCCTCTTGAAACCTCCCAATCTACTTTGCGCGAACATTTCTTCTAACACCGCCCAGGTTCCTCTCTCGAGCGGTCCCCATGCGACCTCCTCTTGTAAGACCGCCCAGTCTTCTCCATGCATGCCCTTCAATGTGGCTTCCGCAACCTTCTTTACGGAGCCTTCTTTGTGTGGCCTCTCTCTTGCAACTGCCTAGACTCCCTGCTGCGCGACCTCTCTTTTTCAATCGCCCAGTTTCCCTGTTGTGCCCTATTTGCGTGGTCTCTCTAGTGCAATTGTTTTGACTCGCTGTGATCAGTCCGCGTGGCCTCCCAATTGAAACTGCCCAGACTCCTCTCTCCCCTTACCTTGGGTTGTCATGAGCAACTCAACCGCCCCACTCCACCCCACCCCACCCATGCAACTACTCTTGCCTCGACTTACCCCCATGAAGTACGAGATGATCTCCGGGTTACTACTATCTCCCTCAATAGGAAGAAATTTTTTGTGAAATGGGAGAATTCGGTGCGACGTGTCCTTTAAACCAAAGGGCTCCTCTATCATGTTACCCCCCACTGAACCTACGGAACACCGTCTCTATGATGATGGTCAGGTCCAGTCGTGGCTTCTTAATTCTTTGGAGACTGAACCATATCGAATGACCATGTACCACGAGACTGCTAAAGCTATGTGGGACGAGCTTCAATCCCTTTATTCTGGCTAGGACAATCTCCAACATCTCTTTGACATCTTCACTCAGCTTCAGGCGGTTGACCCAGGTGTGACTGGAGACATGACCTCCTTTGTCATCACTTCCAAGACCCTCTCGTTGAGGCATGACTTCAGCACCATCCCCCTCCTTGAACTTTGTTGTTCAACGCGCACAGAAGGAGCCTGTGGGTATTGCTCTCATGATGGCACGACTACCTCCCCATCTTCACTCAGCTTCAGGTGGTTGACCTAGGTGTGATGGGAGACTTGACCTCCTTCGTCGCCACCTCCAAGACCCTCTCGTTGAGGCATGACTTCAGCACCAACACCCCTCCTTGAACTTTGCTATTCAGCGCGCACAGAAGGAGGCTGTGGGTATTGTTCTCATGATGGCACGACTACCTCCCAATCTTCACAGTGTCCGGGTGATCATTCTCTCCTCTCCCACTGCTCCGTATTTTTTCGACGCGTGTTCCATGATCCTCAAATTTACTCCGCCTTCCGAGGCCTTAATGTCTCCTTCTCCCGCCCTTTTGCAACACTCCTTAGCTGTGCGCCCTCCTGCTAGGTCTAAGGGGGCCGTAATGGTTCTCGCGATGGTAGACGTGATGATCACAATCTCTCTTCTCAGTCAGACAATCGTTTATGCACTTAATGTGGCCGCTCACATCATACTGAAGTCATCTGCTTCAAGAAATATGGGTTTCCCCCTCCGACATCCAATGCACGACCTCATGCCTCTTCAACTGTAGATGTTCCCTCCTTCGCCCCGACGTTGAAACTTTAAACGAGGAACTTCAATAACTTCAGAGGTTACTTACTCGGGCCTCTGACTCCGTCGCCTCTACTTCCAACAAAGGTATAACATATTTTTCCACAGTCCAGTGTAAATAATGGACTCTCGGGATACTAACTACATCATCTCTCACAAACCTTTTCCGTACTTAGATACCTCTTCTTTGAAATTTATCACGGTAGCCTATGACAATACCTCCCTGGTCTACGGTTCTGGAGTTATTCCTCTCACTCCATCGCTTCTTCTCCGCTCTGTCCTTCATGTTCTTGATTCTCAATTTAATATTCTTTTTGTCGGTCATTTAACTCAGGATATTGGTTGCTTGCTCACGTTTTCTCCGTCTTATTTTGTGATGCGGGATTGACGTACGCGAAATATTATTGGTAGCGGCGATTCTCTAATGGGCTCTACACTTTGGATCTTCCACTCTCTCTCCTCTCCTCCGTCACCTCTACGGACTGTCATCAACGTTTTTGACATGCTCCTCTGCTTATTCTCAAGCGTGCTCTTCCAGATTTCTTCTTCTTCTAATTCTCGTGCCCCCTTAAAATTCTTTGATCTGATAATGCTCGTGAATATACCAATCACAATTTTTCAGGACATTTATAACACCTTGGGCATAATCCACCAAACCTCCTGTGCCTATACACCGCAACAAAAAGTCCGAGCAGAAAAATCATAACCTCCTCGAGGTTGCCAAGTCCCTTATGTTGTTCTAATTGCAGGTTCCTACCGTTTATTGGCATTTCGTCGTGTCCACTACATGCTACCTCATTAATTAGATGCTCTCTTTTTTCTAAATTTTGCCACACCGTTTTCCATTCTCTTTCCCAAGACCTCTTCCTTCAACCTGACACCTCGTGCTTTGGCCGTGTCTGCTTTGTTCATCATCTTGATCCTGCCGTGGATAAGTTAACTCTCCGAGTCCCCGCGCGACTAAGTATATGTTTGTTGACTACTCTAGTACCCATAAGGGCTACATCTGCTACTCTCCACATCTTGATAAACTTGTCACCTCAGCCGATGCCACCTTCCTTGAAAATCAACCATTCCACCACTCTAACCCTCCTACCACCTCCCCTAGCATTCCGCGCGCTTACGTGCACACCTTCATCGATTCTCCTTCCCTGGCATTCCGCGCTTACATGTCCACCTTCATCGATTCTCCTCCCCTGCTATGGGAGTCACCCCCTGCCCACTGATGCTTCGTGGGATGTTGATCAGGCACCGACCTCTATTGTTCACCCTCATTCAAATAAAGTCTCTTTACCTCGCTTATCACTGGCGCTTCACAGGTTTGCTACCTCTCTATCCTATATTTCAACCCCTACTTCTTTACAGGAGGCTCTCAAGAATCTGGGGTGGCAGACCGCCATGGATAAGAAAATGGCTGCCCTCCGGGATAATCACACTTGGGACCTTGTCCCTTTCCCTTCTGTCCAAACGTGTGTTGGATGCAAGTGGGTCTTTACTGTGAAGCATGGTCCTGATGGGGCTGTTGAATGTCTGGAAGCTTGTCTTGTTACTCGTGGTTTTATTCAGATCTCTACTACGAAAGGACCTTCTCACCTGTCGCAAAGCTAAACACTGTCTGGGTCTTGATCACCTTGGCTGTTCAACGACAATGACCATTATATCAACTCGACATCAATAATGCTTTCTTGAATGACGACCTCGTTGAGACTGTCTACATGCAACAATTGTCTGGTTATGAGACAACAAGGGAGTTTCTTGCATGTTACCTCAAAAAATCTCTCTATGACCTCAAACAGTCTGCTCGTGCTTGGTTTGATAAGCTCAGTCGGGTTGTTCGTTATGTTGGCTTCACTCGGAGTTTGGCTGTTTTTTTCCTTTTTACACGTCATAGCCCAACATGCATAATGATTCTATTATTTTATGTGAATGATATTCTCATCACTGGCGATGATCTCAATGGTATAAGTATGATTAAAAAACATATGACGTGCACATTTCAGACTAAGGATTTGGGATCTCTCCGATATCTTCTTGGCATTGAGATGGCTCGTCCACTCGATGTTCTCGTTCTTTCTCAACGAAAGTATCGTCTTGACATACTTCATGAAATCAACTACTATGAATGCAAGCTCACTGATACTCCTATGGATGCCAACCATAAGCTTTACGCTCATGCATCTTATTCGGATCCACTCCTCCCTAACCCGGAGTACTATCGTTGTCTTGTGGGCAAACTCATTTACCTTATAGTCACAAGAATTGATATATCCTTTGCTGTTGGGGTGGTTAGTTGCTTTATGCATGCTTCACAAATCTCCCATCTCCAGGTTGGTGAGCGCATCCTTCGGTATCTGAAGATTGCACCGAAACAAGGGCTTGTGTATATGCCCTCCTCTTTATTTCTTGTTGCCTACTCTGATGCTGACTATGCCGACTCTCTTGATGATCGTCGTGGGTACTGCACATATTTTGGTGAACATCTTGTTACTTGGTGGAGCAGAAAGCAAACTGTGGTTGCGCGATCATCTGCGGAAGATAAGTATCGATCAACGGCTTCTGTCGTTTTAGAACTCACATGATTGGAGAGTCTTCTAAGCGATCTGTGTATGAAACTCACCTCTCCGACCACCCTCTTCATTGATATCCAAGCTGCTATTTATATTTCCAAGAATCTTGTATTCCATGAACTGCACCCAACACATCGAGGTCGATGACCACTTTATTTGGGAAAATGTTCAACTTTGAAAAATAGACCTGAGACATGCGCCTGCTACTGGGCAAGTTATTGATATCCTCACAAAGGCTTTACCACAAGTATTATATCATCAATTTCTGTCGAAGCTTGACTCTTTCGATTTGTATGCTCTAACTTGCGGGGGAGTGTTAAAGGACTCTGGCCGGCGTTACCCATGTGTAACCGCCCACTGTTGTTGCTACACTATAAAGGGCCGGGTAGTTACCCTTGTGTAACTACCCGATGTTGCTGCGCTGTAAAGGGCCATGCAGTTACCAATGTGTAACCGCCCGATGTTGTTCTACATAAAGGGCTTGGCGGTTACCCTTATGTAACCGCCCGGGATTGCTTCCTGCTTGCAGTCTAGACGGTTGCAGGTGTTGTAACCGTCCGATATATTTAGTCCCATATTGTTATTTGTACATTCTCTCTCCTCTACTTTATATAAGGAGGGGTACACCGCACACGCATGCAATAAGTAAATTTTTGGAGAATAAAAATTATTATTTTATTTGCATTTTTGGTTTCTACAAAACACAATACTAATTTTTTCTTAAAATTTAACTATTAGTATTACTACCTTTTTTTCTTTTTAGGGTGATCGCTTGTCATTTGAGTTTAGTAGAAAATTTTATTCTTGATAAACCTTAAAAGAAATGGTAAGATTAAGGATGATTTGGATGTTGCTCTCCGAATTGTCTGGATAATTGTAATGATGAGAATGTTGTTCTCCAAATGGTCGGGATAAATCTAGTAATGAGGATGTTGTTTGGATTTAATTAAATTCTTCATAAAATTTTAAATCTATTTTGGTCAGTAGTTTATATTGTTTGGAAATTTACTGTCTTGTGGGGATCATAGAGCAGAGCAACGTTTTAAAATTTGTTAGTGTGTTAGAAGGATTTCATAATTAGAGATAGCAATAGTTACCGTGAGAGTAGAGGATATATATAGTTTCCTTGAAAGTGAGAACTTTTATTTGGAGAAAGTATGGTTCTCTAAAATAAATTCATTATTCAACTACCCAATACTCCATAAAGAGTACTATTTGTATTAGTGGTCAGTGAACATAGCAATTAAATGTTGACTACGTGAAAAGTCTCAAAAAGTTTTTTTAACCATTAAAGACAAAATTAGTCATTCTTGAAAGTTCTTAAAAAGTTTATTTCTAACCATCAAAGACAAAATTAGTCATCCTTGAAAGTCCAAAAAGTTTTTTTTAAACATTAAAAATAGAAATAGTCATCCTAATCAATTAATAAAAATCCAAATAATTGTAAATAATCTCAAAGAAGATCCTATTATGTATCAACAATGTTAACTGTATCTAAAAACTAAAATTTTCATGGTACACAATATCCCCTATAGAACATTGAAGGGGGATAGAACAATGAAAATTGTTTAGATTAGAGGTGCCATGGTTAGAAGTCGTACCCAAAAGCCCTATCCAGAATGTGGTTAAAATCTTGAACCCTTGTTCTTGATATGATAATCGCAGGTATAAACTTTGTTCCCATAAATAACACTTTGTTGGCTGGCTGTCATACTGTCCTGGATAATGATTTTATATGATGTTTAAATCTATGCATTCTTGCAATCAGCATTCATAATTTCTTCTGAATGAGTGCTTGAAGATTGCCACCCCTTGCTTTGATACTTAACCTGTATTAACAGATGCCTTTAACATGTCATTGGCACATGCACAAACTGATGAACTTCTGGAAAAATGTTTGATCATAATCTGCATGTCAGTTATATTTCAGTTGGTGAATTGATATAATCAATGTACTCAATCTGTTTGGATATTTGTGAGTTTGAGGTCCTGCAACGTTTTAGAATGATTTGGCCTCAAAAGATATCCTCCGTGCATTATACAGTTTCGACAAAATCCCTTTTTAGTGAATTGAGCTTAGTCTCATTGTTCATTAGGTGCCAGCCAGGGCACGATTCCATTGGAATGATACAGTGATTACTGGGTATTGATTTGATTACAAATTATATCCCATGGGAATTTATGACATGATGGTTGTCTACTATCTTTCTGGGTTTTGTTGTTTCTTTTGCGAGCAATATTATTAATTTTTGTGATCAAAGCTGGTTCGTCGTTCAAATATAATAATTTTGATCATCTTGGCTACAAAAAATGTTGCGGTGGACAAAATTTGCGTACAACGGCCGTGCCTACAAATTTATCGGACACGTGGGGCTGGTCAATTCCTATTTTCAAGAGATTCCCTAAGGGTATCAATAGTTGTAAGGGCAACTTATCTAATTTTTTTTCTTTTACTAGGTCTTCTTTGGAAGGGGTAATATAAGCTATTTCAACTAATGCAAGAGATGTTCTCACCTTTCCTACTGTTTTATTGCTTTGCTGTTTGCCATGGTAATTATAACCGTGTGTGTGTGTGTGTGTGTGTACATATATTTATGTATACAAACTTTGTTCGAGTTCCCTTCATTGTTTTGACGTTCCTACTATGTTTGAAGCCATGATTATAAACAGAGAGCCTGAAATCATTAGATACATGAAGTTTTATTTAATACGAGTGACACTGCACAAGGGCCCTCCGTGTGGCCGCGATCGGACCTCGGCCACCACCCTGCCACAACGCGTCGATACTCCCGCCCCTCGCAGCCCCCCGAGGGTAGTCATGCTGGGGGATTGCATTCATGCTTGGGGGTGGGGGGTGGGGTTGCAAGTGACGGGAGTGTCGTCGCACCGTGACACAGTTGCGGCCGCATGGGGGGGGGGGGGGGAGGGCGTGTACTGTCACTTGTAATAAATAAATTTTTATCAACAATAATTTCGGTAGCTGCCCCCTAAAAAATAATTTTTTAGTTAGATGCTCCCACTCAAATAAAAATTGTTAACACCTCATATAATATTTTATTATAAAATTTAAACTTTAAATATATAATAATTTAAAATTAAAATATATAATAACTTATATATCTATATCTATATTTAAGTACAGAAAAAAGCCCCAAAGGTGAATGAATGACACATTACTTTGAAATCCCATGTTTGCTTTATATATGTATAGATATTTGAGGTAATTATACATTGTACAATTATTTAAACTTCTTACTAACTCCATGCTAACAATGGGGAAAACATTTAAAATGTTGCAGCGGTATAAGTCAAATATTTCTGAAAATAGTATACAGATTCCTGGGTCCCCTTTGTATTGTGTCATACAGGTGATTTCACTTCAAAGCTTTCCGGCATAAAAGTTTCAGTGTTAGTTGGATTACCTACACATCTATCTCAAAGAAAGAAAACAGCGGGAATATGATTTATAGGATATTAAGTTCCATTTCTAGCAAAGTGCTGTTTTCTACACCACTTCAGCTTGGCTTCCAGAAAAACTGCAGTTTCTCCATTTACTACCTCATTTATCAGATCCTTGAATATCAATCTTTCAATCTCGAGAACAATCACAGGTACCTCGCTTTTAAAACTGTCCCGTACTTGTGAATGCTGCAGCAATTTCTTATGAATCTTTGAGTTCTCATCCAAGCTTTTCTCTCTGCAGTCCTGAAGATATTTGATCATATAAGCATGAGAGCCGGAAATCTCAATTTGTTCTGCAAGGATCTCATTCACCGTATCAGAGATGAGCTTTTGGTGCAGCTTCTTTGGATTGGTCTTTTCAACAAACTTAGATGGATTGTTGAAGTTTATTTGATCAAACATGGAAAGCAAGTCATGTTCTTTATGCAGAAGGCCAGAAGCCTGGAATATCTCAGTTGCATATTCATCGGCCACATGAAGTTCTTCCTTAGTCCTTCCAAGAACTCTGACTTTACGAAAAATGTTATCGATGCCTTCTTGTTTCTGGCGATTCTTTTTGGAGCTCAAAATTGAAGGATGGATTTGAGGAGTACGATTTGAAGGTAGATCCTGACACTCTGCTACAAAAAAACAATATTTTTTTTAATTACGAGCATGTAATGTGAATCTGTGTTATAGTGTAGCTGATCTTGATGCGCAATTTTTAATTCTTAACAGACAGATAAGCATTAACTATTTTGAACTAGCATAAAGGAGAGAATAGTTTCTTACTTTCTTTAAATAAAAAGGCAATTGAGAATTACCTCAACTATGTTCATAAAGGTTCATTTTTTTTCACTACAGAATGTGACTGAGATTACGGCTCTCTGGAGGGCACGGATTGGGATAGCCTTTTTGAACTTGGGGACAGTCCATGTGCCTTTATGAAGTGATAAACAGGCTCATGGACTTGATAATGATTTAAGATATTTTTGGTTCAAAGGACTTGGTTAGATCATTTCACACCTCCCGTGATAATTATATATGCGAACTTATTTTACATGAGAGAGGATTTGGTTATGAATTTTATGACCTTTGAGCACATTTGAGACTGACACTGGGGAATGAGTCAAGCCACCCTCCTTTAGCAAGGCTTCAAGAACAGAATTGGGGCTTGAGCGCTGTGGGGAGAGTACTAGTTCAAGCTCATTTGCTGGAAGATCTTTTAGTATCACTGAGTAGTTCTGAACCAAAGAAAGATTAAGATTTTAAAAATTAAACATAGGCGAATACAATTTGTATGAAAATCAAATTTTATAGCAATAGATCAATAGCCTAAATTTTATTGAACTGTGTGTGCCTCTATGAAAATCCCAAGTTTTAGCATGCATTCACACTTGTAAGGACACAGTATTTAAATAGAGAGAATAGTGTGCAGTGTCAAAGAAATAATGGTAATTATTATTATTATATTTTTAGTGATGGACTTCTCTTCTTTTAGGAGAACTTTTGATACTTTGATGTTTAAATGAAAGATCATAACCATCAATTCTCTTTAACATCATTTAAGCTAGGAGCTTGGATTAAAGCTCTTTTGCTCATTAAACAAGGGCAGCCCGGTGCACCAAGCATCCCCACGAAGCGAGGGTCCGGGGAAGGGTCCCACCACAAGGGTGAATTGTAGGCAAACCTTACATTGCATTTTTGCAAGAGGTTGCTTCTTGGACTCAAATCTATGACCTCAAGGTAACACCTCAACCGGTGCGCCATGGCTCCTCTTCCATGTCATATGCACTAAAATTTACAAAATGGATGACTCCTATTGGAAGGAACATAATTTTGGATTTGGTTTTGTTCGTAGATATCCTGCATGCATGAATAATTTTAATTGAACATATGACTAAAGCTAGACTGTTAAAAGGTTTTTATATGCAATTGATTGAATCATAATGAAGTCTATCGTATCATCAACATTCTGATCATCATTGAGTTTTATTAGGAAGAAGAAAACTCCATCTCATATGTTCAAATCTATTGAAACAATGACTGTTGACATAGTTTTGAAAAACAATATACTCATAGTTGAGATTCAGTGTAAGGATGCATTACCTTCTCTTCTGAGACTGAAGGTCTGGTACCGATCTTGATTGACGAACCTTGAATGCTTCTCTTAAGTTGAGTTTTCCTTTCATATAATCTTTTAGCCCTATATTCTTCCACATTGACGCGGTCAACTGAATTCTGAAGTTCACTATCTTTTACCTTACTTGGTTTATGCCATAATTTGCATCTAGGAGAAAGTGAATCTGATGATTGGCAATTTACACACTGCCTCGGGGATTTGATCGCGTCACAAGTAAGAATGGAACTAGAGGCTTTCTTTTCCATGTCAGCCTTAATCTGCTGCAATCGCGGACTTATAGTATTGATCTGTCTTTTAAACATATCCTTCTTTCTGTTACTTACTCCACTCGTTCTAATCTTTTCGAGATCCAGTGGCCCTTCCAGATCAGCAACCTCGGAGTAACAAACATCGAATTTTCTAGCTGGTTCCAACATTACAATTGGGGACTTGATAGCACCTTCTGAACTGCTTACCTTGTTTAACTTGTGGTTTGGTAGAGCGATTTGTGTTCTCGGCGAATTCACTGAGCTCAATTTCATATTATTAGTTTCTATTGTTGCAAGTTTAGGATCACGGAGTTTGTTGCTCGAGTTCTGGTACTGAACCTTCAGTCTTTTCTCCAGCAGATATTCAATTTTCTGCTTCACTGTGGCTGTGTTCCTTGGTGACTTGAGTGGCTTCTCGTGTTTGCTTTCATCTAATGGCTCTAAGCCCATGAGTTTTGCGACAATGTTCGGACTTTTTTGGTTGATTTCCATATCTTGAATTTGGTTCAAGGACACTTTTCTGCCATTATCCTTATTGAATTTTTTCAGAGGCGAGTTGAAATTAGGACTCAAGCTACACCTCAATGAATCCTCCTTGCTGTCCAATGAATGTCTCGAGAACTCTTCATGTTTACTAATTTGTTTCATATCTATCACAGTCTGCGTGTTTTCTGTCCCATCATAAGAGAACCGCGGTGAGTCTTTAAGTTTGTAAAGAATTCTCAGTGATTCATCAAGATCATTAATTTTGCACAGATCCTTCGATCTTGGGGAGTGAATGGGCTTCATTTCTCTGTTTATTTTATTCTCATCTTTATTGATCATCAATGCATCTCTAACATTTTTATAAATGGATTCCTTGATGATGTCTTTGAAAGCTGGAGATCTTGGCGAGTTCCTTGGTGACTTTGAGAAAAATGAGCGATGCATGTATATTGGCTCTTCTTGTGGTGATTTGTGCTCCAGAGAAGAAAATGATGTGAATGATGAAGATAAAGAGGTTCTTGATGACTCCATGGAATCTCTCGATTTCTCTTGACACTTCCTGATCCTGCCTTTCTCCTGGAATTGGTATGTGTTATGGATCATGCATAATGTAGTTCCAGAAAAAAAAGATCAAAATTGTTGCCTGGTTTATCTATGTATTGATTTTTGACATTGGATTTTCTCCCTCCAATATGGCTTGTAGATTTATCCAAACATGATTATTGCTATTCTTCTGTTAATCATCTAATTAAGGCTTCTTTTGACATGGCTTATTTGCTCCGGTGAGTTTGGTCAGAAACTCCATTATCATAGAAATGTTTGGCAGGACAAAGGTTATGACCGCTACCAAGAAAATAAATTAGTTTTGAGCATAAAATGCATGAATATTTTTAGGTGAGATCGGGCATTCACGAACAATGGTTCATGACCACCGCGTTCACGACCGCCACCACCGCGCCAAACGAAGCCTAAATCTTTATGGGTTAGAGGAAACAAGCATTAATTAAATCATCAGATATCATTTATACCCTTAACATGTGCTTTTCCATTGGTTTTCTTCCATTGAACTAATGGAAAGGCGGAATGATCACGTTTTCATAATCCAGGGACCACACTCGAGGAAATAAATTGATTTACATCATAAGAGTTGAGGGGCCTAGTTTGATTATTTTATTTATAAAGTTCCAAACATACTGATAAAATAATTATCAAGATCGTACCAAGCTCCGCGGTAAGCGATCAGTTTGATTGATGGGGATTGGGTCATGACCTGCAATTTAATTACAATACAAATTCGAAGTTAAAAGGTATTTGAGATAAGAGGAAGGCTTCGTTTGGGGGGACTTATTTTCACCGGTCAAGCGGTTACGACCGCATGAATCGGGCCTTAATTATGGTCCGATTCATATGGTCGTAACCGCTTGACCGGTGAAAATAAGCCCCCCCAAACGGAGCCGAAGTGTACAAAAGCTGCAACGCACTATTTGCGTAGAATGTAAGAATGCTTAATCTATAGCGTTAAGCTGTTTATCTAGAGAAGATTTTAGCAATTTGTTATTCTCTTCTGATTTTAAACTGTTGATATTGTCTTTTTTGAGCCTGGAAGTGAAAGAGGTTAACTATTAAAAATACTTTTATAATTTTATTTCAATTAAACTTGAGATTGTAACATTAACTTTAGATTATATGATGTTTATAAGAAGAAACAAGGGTCCATTCGGTAGAGTGGACTTATGATACTAATTAACATTTAACACTGTCTGACTACCCTTCTCACAATTATTGAAGACTCGCGGCTATTGAAGAATCAGAGCAGTCTCTCCATTTACTATTTATTAATGTTGTCTTTTAACTAATATTGTGTCTTTATTTAACTTGTCTTTCAAACAATAGTTTGATAATTTAACTATTAGTGCTCCTCCTATGTAAGAAAGTGTGGAGGAGTCTTAGAGTTATGCATTAAAAAAATCTTGTAAATTCTGTGGGAGAGTCCTTATCAGGTCCCAGCCTCCAAGAACGTGGTGTGAGACTGTGAGCGTATCTTGCTATTTGAATCCCCGACTTTGATTGGTATGATTTCTAGTGCCTATCAAACTGTTCCAACTTGTCACCGACTAGCGCACAACACCGTCTTCAGCGATTGCCTGGAATCCATGTCGTGATCATCCAAAACCCGTGCTGTGATCGTCTTCAGCTCCATGATCCTTTTCAGTGTCGCTCGTCTTTAGCATCTCCATGGCAATGATCTTCTTCAACGATTGTCTAGAATCCATTCCGTGATCATCTTCACCGTTGCTCGTGTGATTGTCTTTAGCATTGCTCACGTGATCGTCTTCATCTTTTCTTACCCATGTCTCCCTTGCATGCCATCCACTATCTCGACGACTCTGAATAAGACCTCTCGTTCCAGTGCTCTTTCTGATGACCATATGACATGGGTGACAACCCATACTTCATCTTGACCTAAGGAATCCCTGGATTTACGTCCGTTCCCTTGGCTCTCTGTTACGGACCCACATTGGGGGGTCACGTACAAGCATCGCACCTCGGCACACACCTCTTAAACTTCTTTTATGTTACCGCATTGTATCTTTTATTTCAACATTGTATCTTTTATTTGGCACTTTGGGTTCGTTGGACTTCAACCGGTTATAGGGTTGGGGTGTGCTGGTTTGAAGGATGAAACACATTCATCAAATATCTCGCTCTCTAATTGTCCTCTCTCTACTACCTCATGTATCCCACGCTCGTGTCCTAGCTTCCGTCGATCGTACCTTCCGCCGACTCCAGTAGCGCCGCAAGCCTCCTATCGATTTCGCCTCTCAAACTTCCTCCTCCGTTTCCAGCATCTCGTTTTGATGGATGTGGTTGTCCCCGTTTTCTGAAGATGGATTTTCCGATTTTGACATTCGGGAGGACCCTTTCATTTGGCACACACTCTACGTACAGTTCTTTGAAACCCAACGTATCCCGGAAGAGGATTGGATTGGTATTGTTTTGTTTCATCTCATGGGTCCCGCGCAACTATGGTTCTCGCAGCTCCGCCAGGAGCGCCCACACCCAGTGTGGGAGGATTTGAAGACACAATGCACCTTCCATTACCGACCCCCCCTTCGCAAGAATCCTTATGGCGATCCGTGATCTCATCTTTCACCGACAGCTGGGTCCATTGATGACAATATCGAGCAGTTCTAGGTGCTCCTTTCTTGCACCCCATCCGTCCGAGCGACAAACCAAGTGTCATTCTTCACTGCAAGCCTACACGAGCGACTTTATATAGATTTCGAGTTGCAGTCTTCTCATGACCTCACGACATCCATGAGTTTATCCCGCGTTTTTGAAAAACGCTTGTTGATGGACCGTCCGTATTTGGGACGTCGATTTGGCTACTATTACATCGCATGACGAGCCAGATCCGCGGTGGGGCCACACTTATCAGCGCCGACCACCGACCACGACCGCATGAGGGGATCGGCTATCTTGTTGATCGCGCTTATGTTTTATTTTGTTATAATGCTGTTTCTATTTTACTTTTGAGAAACTATTTTTTTCCCCACATGTCTAAGCCCAAGTGGGGGGTGCTTTGTGTGTGTACCGGTTATGAACCGGGTGGACCCTTAGTTTTTGGAAAGCAAGAATTAATTTCATCTTTTCTTTCTCTCTCTCTCTAAACCTTCTCCCTCTCTCTCTAATTCCGCGAGGACTCCGGCCGAACCCTAGCAGCGAGCAGTGGAACCCCGCCGCTCTCCTTCCTGCGTCCGACCGCCTCCTCCCGTCCTCTACTTTCAACTCTCTCTCTCGCCTATCCCTCTCTCCCGGTTCCATCCGACTTTCTCCCCATCTTCCACCATTGCACCGGTCGGATCCAAGTCGGGTTCCGCTGAACCTTGGAGGAAACTCATCCTCTTTGGGCCCTGTCACCAGATCTAGGTCGGGAGACCACATCAACTTGGTATAAGAGCCAAATGCCGGTTCTCCTCTCGTCGGCACCTACCGAGCTGCCCTCACTGGGCCGCGCCGCTTACCCGCAACCCTTCCGCCGTCTAGCCCTTTTGTCGGACTACTGCCTGCACCGATCGCTCCCCTTTTGTTGCCACCAACCATGGATGAAGGAGGTCCCTCCCTCACCCAAATCATGGAGCTGTTCCAATCAATGCTCGCCACCCAAAATGACAAGATTGAAGCCCTCAATGCGCGCTTGGACACTATCCAGGGTGTTCCGCCTCCGCCATTGCAGGCACATTCGGGCTCTCCGACTACGAGCCGAGTCGACTCGACTCCCCCTTGTGGGGATTTCTTCTTCCCTCGCTCCATTCACATGGATTTTTCAATCTATGAAGGCCGCAAAGATCCCCTTCCTTGGCTTATGCATTGCGAATTTTTCTTCATCAGTCAACACATTCCGGACAAGGAACGCGTCGGAATCGCCTCGTTCCACCTACTTGGGCCGGCACAATTGTGGGTCACTCAACTCCTTCGCGAACCACCCAACGCCTCTTGGGAGGATTTCCGGACGGCATGCTCTCTCCAATTTGGGTCGGCGATGCCGGGTAACCCTCTTGGCGACCTCATCGCCCTCATGCACACCGGCTCCATTAATACATATTTGGAACAATTTCGGTTGGCTCTGTCCCGTGCCACTTCAGTGTTGCCCTCGCAGCAGGTTCCTCTTTTTACCGCTGGGTTACCCGACCGAGTACGTTGTGATGCGGAGTTTCCGAAATCACCGGATCTCCTTATAGCCATGAATCTTGCCCGTGCGTGCGAGTGCCGACTAGCACTTGACCGGCCGCCTCCAGGTCGCCGTGATTTTTTCGACCCCCAACCGCTGCCCAATTTTTCCACCCCATGCCCCCGGGTGGAGAGCCGATATCCCAACCAGAGATGGCCGGCCGCCGCGAGAAGGGATTATTTTTCAATTGTGATGAACCCTACACACCTAGCCATCTGAGCAAGCGCTTATTCTGGTTGGAGGTCGACGACCCACCTGAGGATGACGATGATGAGTTCGATGACTCCGGCACACCGCAGCTCTCTCTAAATTCCTTAGCCGAGCCGCAAGAAGGATGCACTATTTAGCTGTACGTGGACGTGGCTGACATGCCACTCTTAGCTCTCATGGATACGAGAAGTACACACAGCTTCATTCGGCAGTACAGAGCCATTCGACTTCGTCTTCCGTACGTTGCCCGTAGTCACGTCAAGATGACGGTAGAAAACGGCTAGCAAATGCTGTGCCCGAGCGTTTATCGACGCGTAGACTTCACCGTGGACGACTACCCATCCCAGATGGCCAGATCGATCTCTTCGCCGTGGATCTTCGAGGTTTTGACATCGTGTTGGGTGTCCGTTGGCTGCGCACCTTGGGACCCCTCACGTGAGATTTTGGTCGTCTGTCTATCTCATGGCAGGCGAGCTTTTGATGATACAGTGGCAAGTATAGGCTCATGGACAGTTTCCCTCCTTCTTGGTTCACACAGAGCCTTTGACAACTCCAATCCAATAGTCGGATAACCACCTTCCAGATCTTGCGCACCTGCTGCAGTTGTTCCTTGAGATATTCACGCCACGCTTGGAGCTTCCGCTGCGACGTCGCCAGAACCATCGCATTTGTCCCCTTCTGGGTGCGGCTCCGGTGGTGGTGCGACCGTACCGTTACCCCTTTCTTCAAAAAGACGAGATCGAGACGCAATGTGATCTCCTCCAACAAGGTCTCATTCGATGCAACGTGTCCCCCTTTCTCATCCCCAGTACTATTGGTGCACAAGAAAGACAGTTCGTGACACGTGTGTGAACTACCGTGCTCTAAACGCCATCACAGTTAAAGACAAGTTCCCCATTCTGATGGCGGAGGAACACCTCGACGAGCTACATGGGGCGTGCTTTTTCACCAAGCTCGATTTATTTTTGAGTTATCATCAGGTTTGGATGACGGATGTTGACGTGGAGAAGACTGTTTTCCGCATTCACCATGGTCATTTTGAATTCTTGGTTATGCCGTTCAGCCTAACAAACTCCCCTTCTACCTTTCAAGCTTTTATGAATTGGGTATTCCAACCACTTCTCCGAAAATCAGTTCTTTTTTTTTGGCGATATTATTGTGTATAACAAAACTTGGGCAGAGCATCTACACCATCTCCATGCTGTCCTTAGCCTAGTGCGCGCACACCATTTGGTTCTTAAGGTTTCAAAGTGTTTGTTTGGCCGACGTTTCGTTACCTACTTGGGACATGTCGTGGACAGTTTAGGGGTATCGACTGACCCGACCAAACTGTAAGGAGTGGCGTCGTGGCCCAGGCCGCAAACCATCACCGACTTACGAGGTTTTCTTGGCCTCACAGATATTACCTCCGTTTCATCCGAGATTACTACACCATCGCTGCCCCCTTGATCGAGCTGCTCAGGAGGAACGCCTTTACATGGACGGACGCTGCCACTCAGGTTTTTCACTCTCTCCAGGCCGCATTGCTCTCCGCTCCAGTCCTCCGTCTACCGGACTTTACCATACCCTTCCTCGTGGAGTGTGTCGCCTTCGGGCTCGGCTATGGTGTTGTGCTACAACAGGAGGGGAACCCCATAGCCTATTTCGGCCGTCAGACCGCCATCGATCACCGCAAGTTGCCCGCTTATGAATAGGAGCTCATTGGCCTTGCGAAGGCCGTTCAACACTGGTGCCCTTACTTAGGGGGCGATCCTTTTTCATCCGAACAGACCACTACAACCTCAAATACTTGCTCGAACAACGGCTTTCTATTGTGCCACAGCAAAGGTGGGTGAGTAAACTCCTCGACTTCGATTTCATGTGGAACACAAGGCCAGTGTGCACAACCGCGCCGCCGACGCTCTCTTTCGCCGGGACACGCAAAACTACGCCTCCATCCTCGCCATTTCATTTCCATCTGCGGATCTTCTCTCCTTGCTTCGCCAGTAGATCCAGAAGTCTCCCAGCCTGGCTGAACTCCTCCACCGGGGGGAAAATGGGCTAACGAACCAGTAGTGGACATCCCGACAGAGCTGGATTTTGTACCACAATCGGATGTATGTGGATACGACGTCTCGTCTCATTAAGGAAATTTTAGAGAATGTCCACTCTCGTAGCCACGAAGCGTTCACCGCACTCTCCAATACCTCTGCACTCTGCTGGGAATTCTTTTGGAAGGGAATGCGCAAGTATGTCTATGATTTCATTGCCAATTGCACCGTGTGTCAACAAAACAAGACCGACCATCATCTTCCGACCGACTTGCTTCAGCCCCTACCTGTGCCTACGCAAATTTGGGCGGATCTTTCCATGGATTTTGTGGAAGGACCGTCCTCCGTACGCTGGAAATCCATTTTGTTGGTGGTGGACCGATTCTCGAAGGGAGCCCATTTTATCGGCTTGGTCCGGCCGCTCATTGCCGAGAACGTGGCGCGCGTTTTCTTCCAGGAAATCTTTCAATTACATGGCATGCTGAAAACTCTTGTCTCGTACCGGGATTAAGTATTTACTAGTCACTTTTGGAAGGAGCTTTTCTCCATTAGCGGTACCAAGCTTGCCCTCTTTTCGGCGTACCACCCTCAGTTCGATGGGCAGACCGAGGTGGTCAACCGCACTGTGGAGATGTATCTCCAGTGTGTCATCGGTGATCGACCCCGGGATTGGCCACACTGTCTTCCTTGGATAGAATATTGTTACAACACGACCTATCACACCGCGCTGAAGACCACCCCGTTTCGCCTCATCTATGGCCAGGAACCCCCCCCCCCCCCCGCCTACCTCTTGTTCTATACGGGTGGATCGGCCCACTTGGCGGCCATCAACCGAGAATTGGAAGATCACTCTTGGCGATTGGGTGTGGGTGCGGCGCCGCCCTTTCCGTCAAGTGTCCGTAACACGACCTACCTCCAACAAGTTGGGGTCCAAGTTCTTTGGCCCATTTCCAATCACTAAACACATTGGGGACGTTGCCTACCGCCTCGGCCTACCCCCAGAGTCCCGGATCCATGATGTCTTTCACATTTCCCAGCTAAAGTTGTTCGTGGGACCTTCGCCTCCTGCTCCCCTAGTCGACGTTCTACTCCAGCTTGAGGACAAGCTGTCTTTCGACAAGGGCGGTGATGTTACGACGCATGACGAGCCAGATCCGCTGTGGGTCCGCACTTATCAGCGCCGACCATCGACCACGACTGCATGAGGGGATTGGCCCAAGGGAAGAGGACCCGGGAGGTCCAGAGAGTTCTACTCATGCTATAACGGGACCCCACTCCGGGGACACAATTCATATACAAATTTCAGTGGTGGGTTAGAAGTCGCTCTCATGGACTCTGACAGTACACAGTTTCCTTAGCGATCTAACTGCACAACGTCTTCACCTTCCGGTTACATCCCGCCCGAGCCTTCAAGTATCATTGCCAATGGCATGACCATGACATGCACAAGAGTTTACGGCACAATGCCTATTGTGATGGAGGGCTACCATTCCCATGTGGACTTCTATCTGATTGCCCTTCAGGTTTTCGAAGCCGTGTTGGGAGTCCGTTGGCTCCACACCTTGGTGCCACTTCTATGGGATTTTGACTCATTGATGATGACATGGAGCCGTCACCCCCACCAAATTGTGTGGCATGGCCGCTTGACGACCTTTGACCAACAGGCTTTTCTCGCCCGTGCTGACCAGACAGCCCTCTTACCTCGTGGCTCTCTTACAGGAGTACAATGACACTACCACTGCCCAATTCCAATTATTCTGTACAGTTACATAATTAAATATGCAATTGAAAATCCAGTCAAATTTATATTACATTGGATGGAAGGAGTTGAAATTTTTTGCTGGCTATTAAAATATCACATAGTGAGAAAAAATGATTGAGCGATTTCTAGAAAGGGAATCTTAAAAAAATTCAAATGAAAGAGAGAAATGGAATGAGTGATTAAGAGAGAAACATACAGAATTCTTGAGAGAGAAAATTGATAGAGGTATATTTCTATGGAGAGAAATTCAAGTGAGAAACCACTGATAAATATGTTTCTAGATACAATTATATTGAAATTTCTTGAGAAACTTTATAAAGAGCTTTTGTAGTGAGAATTTTTGAGAGAATCCTAGTAAGATAAATCTATTTTGAGATTGATTTCTAAAGAAAGACTCTAGTGGCATTTCTAGAGAAGTGGGAGAATCTTATTGATATAAAATTCTCAAGAGATATTTTAGAGAGAATTTTCATGAGATTTATAGAGATAAATGCACTAGAGAAATTGTAAATGAGTGAGCTCTAGTGAGATTAAGATATAACCCTTGAGGAAGAATCTTATTAAGTTTTTTAGAGAAATAATTTTTCTAGAGAGAATCCTAATTAAAATTTTAGAGGGAAAATGAAAATTTTGAGTGGACATGATAAATTTAAAGTTAGCTGTTTAATTAATAGAGATGGTCTTATATGATATGTTATGACTGACATTTGATACCAATTAGTTTTAAAAATATTAATAAGTGTGTTTGAATTCAGTACCGCATTTGAACAACAGAATTTACAATTCCAATTTTGTTGTATTTATATTCTTGCCGAATTTTTTAATTGAAATTTAGACCAATTTCAATTTTGGCACAAATTTACTTAAATATTAATTTCTGCATCTAAGTTCTAATTCCATCCAACTGAATAGACCCTCTCAATTCCAATTTAATGCTCATTGATATGTTGGGTTTGAATATGTAGAAATGAAATTGATCAATTCTGATGCTTGGTTGTCTAAAAATTTGGTCCAGAAAATTCCTGGCTTTTCCAATATTGAAATAAATTAACATAAATGTAACTCATGATATATTTTATAGGATCATGTATATTAATTAAACACCAAACTTTAAATTTATCATATGATTTATACTGGATCATATCTACTTAACTATGTTTCCATGTTTTAAATAATCTTATATATTAAAGATCAAAATAAACGATATACATATTGTTTGTTAGCTATGATTTCAAGTTGATTTGAATCAATTTTTTTGCTAGCCAATCCTGTCTCGGAATCAAATTTGAGTTGTTTTGATTCAACTCAAATTGAATCCAATTAGTTTTAATCTGTTTTCGAATTAAGTCAAATATCAAGCAGTGCAGTTTCTGAGCAACTTTCAAGTTTCAATTTTTATGCTCAGTCCTAGTAGAAATATTACTAGGAATCTCTACTTTCTATCCTAAATTTTTTCTCTAGTACTTTTCTCTTTAAAAATCTCATCAGGAATCTCTCTTCTGAAATCTTTCTCTCAAGACATCTATCCCACTAGGATTATCGAGTCATAGTAATGAGTTATTATTATTTGTGTTTTGTATTTTAATATTTCACGCATTTTCTTTATATTGGGTATTTATGCCCATTCTATCAGGATCCTATTTTTTTTATATAGGCCCCCTTAGGTCATGTATGCAATTAAAGAATGAAATCAAATCTCTCTCTGTAACTCTCCTCCCTCTCTCTCAAATCTCCGCTTCTCTTCCTCTAGTCTCTCTTCATCTCCATTTCTAGGGTTAGTGATGCAGAACGAAGATGCGGACCCGTGACAGAGGACGAATTTTGGGCCAGTTCGTGGAAATTGGCCAC
Organism: Platanthera zijinensis; assembly: GCA_039513925.1. Lineage (NCBI taxonomy): Eukaryota > Viridiplantae > Streptophyta > Magnoliopsida > Asparagales > Orchidaceae > Platanthera > Platanthera zijinensis. The sequence goes on along the minus strand of CM077087.1, from coordinate 20,303,396 downwards.
CTGCCATATATGACATCTTTGGATCGACGATTCGACTTCATGGATGCGTCCGGCTTGTCATTTACTTACAATTTTATATATTATATTGTTGTTTTTTAGTTATATTTATTTTAATTGGTCCCTCCGCATCCACGACCAATCATAGTTGTTGATGTTGGGTGCTCTAAGTGTGTTTTTATTATAAATAGGAAGACATGGGGGCTGCCAACACTATTGCAGAATTTGGAGATTAGAAATTCCGGATTCCCGCGTTCCCTTTACGGTGTCCTCTTCGTGGAACCCTAGGTGTTGACTCCTTGGCCTTCTCCCGCTTCCCATTGATACCGCCCACCCATAGACACCTTTCTCCACTCTCAAATCCCTCCACCGCCGCCCTCACAACTCTTCAAACCACCAGTTGTCGCCCCTTACTGTTGTCCAGCAAAATCCACCACTCCCACAACCTGCCTCTGCCCCTTCCAGCCACCTCCCTGTCTGCCTCTGCCCCTTCCAGCCACCCCTACCTTCCTCCGCTCCACCTCAAGCCGCAACGGCCCACCGCACCTCCTCCCTCCCTCTCCCCTACATCCCGACTCCTCCAACTCCATTGCTGACCTCCCTTGAGCCCATACAGGCTACTAATCTCCCAGATCCTACCCCACAACCCCGATCCCCGTTCCAAATAGCCAGATCCATCCCATCCAGCCCCTAGCTCCCTTACGGATCGTCTCCACCACACCATGCTTTACCATATATCCACACCTCAGGCATCCCTCATGCTTGTGTGAGTTTTCTTGTTGCATGGTTTTTTATTTATTAATATTAATCCACTTCGTTTGGATCTCATTATTGCTTGGATATTTGATGTTGTGGGATATTGTTTAGAAGTCCTTGTGATTCGCAGGATGGAATTATTCGCAGCGTGCTTTGTTTTGTCTCTCCCCACGGAGGAACTCCATTGCCTCTTTGCCCTAAAGAAATTCAATCTCGCTTGTACTCTTTATATTCTTATTGCCTTGATTAGTGCTCCTGCTAATTAATTAATTATTGTCGTCTTCTCTTGCATGGTTGTATCCTTCTAGAATATGAACTGTTGATCGGAACATCACTTTCCTCTAGTCGTGCATTGTGGATTTTCACCACACCATACCCTACATCGGTTAAGATTGAGCTCGACTCTTCTTGTATCTCCGCTTCCACCGCCACCTCCGACGAAGTCCCAAACTAAGCCCATAAAAAATTTGGTATCAGAGCAGTGGATCCTCCCCCATGATGTCAGTTCACGGAACAACATACTTCTTACTCCCGCACCTTCCAGCGCCAGCTCATGTAGTTTGAAGTATGAGCTTGTTGGAGTCAAAAGATCAAAGATCGTCGGAGGAATGCCATCAACAGGGGATAAGAGAAGAGTCGGCGAAGAATTTGTTGCTTTCATCATTTTTTCTTGCAGATTAGCCCTTGCAAGTTGGAAAAAATGAAGGATATTAAGCAGAGAAAAGAGAAAAAAAGAATGTTCAAAACTGCTTGGAAGTGTTTGCGCCAACGACCAACTCGCGAGATCCCTTCTCCCTGGGAAAGACGCCACTCAACGAGTAGTTTACGAAAGCCTTCCGCTCCACTAGACCTTAGATCTCTTCGACGCATCTCGTTGAGCTAGCATGAAACCCGTCTTCTTCTTCATCAAGCCTGCGATGAAGCCCGCGCTGCGCTCCTCGTACGATCCCCTCCCTTCCAACGATTGTCTTCCCTATTAGATCCACACAACGGCCTCTTCTTGACAACCTCATGTGCTGCTTTCTTCCAGCACCGTCGCTCCATCCATGCTCCACCGCTTCGCGCGATCCCCCTCCTGCATGCTCGTCCCTATTTTGCGACATCGACAGAGCTGCCCCATCTTCGCCTTCGGTTGACAGATCCTTGCGCATCTTGACGGCCAACTCAGTGCACACATTCGACTTTCCAAGACAACGTCGCTGACCCGCAACTCGCCAGCCTCTAGCTGCTCTCCCTTTCCCTTCCTCGAGCCAACAACCTATCGAGAATGGCCTTTTCCAACTAGTGATTTAATTAATTGATTTAATGAATTAAGTTTCATTGGATTAGTTACTTAATCAATTAATTATGTTGGACATGAAGTTAATCGCCGTCGATGTGGCTACCTTCATTCACCGATGGCTTCATATTAGGCCTCCATGTCACAACTCATCGCCGACATCACCGATGGTCGATGTCGGCGACTGCTCCACCAAGGCCGTTGATTACGCCGCTACAACCTCTGTCGGACACTGCAGGTTGCCTCCATACGTAGCTTCCACCACCCCTGCCGCTGATTCCACAATCACAGTTGCCGCTCCCACCTACGCCCGCAGAAGCTCCACCGCTCTCCACGGTTCTTGTTGCCTCACCATCACCTCAAGTGGTTTCTGATCCACAGTTTACACGGACATCGTCATCTCATGCCCCATGGTGGTGCAGTCCTAGTTTCTGTCGCAACCATTAGTCCCCGTGGATGCCTTCCCGCGGCCTCTGCTCTGGCCTCCTGTTCTACTAGCCCCTTAGCTCCATTCCTTCCGCCGACCATTCCCCAATCGTCTCCTCCGCTTCTCTTTGCCGCAGATATCTTACAACCCAGTCTTTCGTCGCCCTCGATCGTCCACTAGCACACTCACCCCAACCCTAGCTTTGCCCGACAGACTCCCCTTCGCAAGTGCCTCTGCCATGCCATCACCTTGCAATATTTTTTGACATTTGTGAGCATGCTGACTCCCTGCCGCTTAACGACGCCTCTGCTCCTGTGACGCGCCATCGAGAGTTGTTCTGGTGGGAAATAAAAGTGTCAGATGACATCATCATCCAAGCCGAATTTGAGGTCGCGGACAAGCTCTATTTGAAGGATGGGTGGGATGTTAGGGGGTTTTACATCGTCAGTTATCTATCAGTTTATTATTCTGAGTCTTTTGGTATTGAAGTCTGGTTGTATTAGTCTAGTTGTTTGAGGTCGTGTCAAATCGAGTTGTAGTTAAGTGTTATTAGTGTCTTAGTATTTTAGTGTTTCACGCATTTTCTTTATATTGGGTGTTTACGTCCATGCCATCGGGGTCCTATATATGGTCCCCTTAGGTCATGGGTGAGATCAAAGAATGAAATCAAATTTCTCTCTCTATCTCTCTCTCTAACTCTTCTCCCTCTCTCTCAAGTTTTCTCTTCTCTTATTCTAGCCTCTTTTCTTCCCCATTTCTAGGATTAGGATTAAGCTTGGCTAGCTCCCCGTGTATCTCCGTCTTCACCGCCACCTCCGACGAAGTCCCAAAATAGGTCCATAATAGTCTCTATCTATAGAAATCTATTCTCAAGGATTTATCTCACTTGAATTCTTTAACTAAAAGAAATCTCCTTAGAAATTTCTCTTTAAAAATTTGCAAAAAGATATTTTCCCTCTTTTGAACCTAATTTGTGCATCCATTTCAAATTCTGGTTGAGCCTCTTGTTGTTTTTAAATTAAACGATGAGATTGAAATTTTGCACCACCTCAATTCATTTACTCTTACAAAGGAATTGAGAGTAAAAGGGTAGCGCGGTGCACAAAGCTTCCCTGCGCCTTGAGAGTTCGGGGAAGGGTCCCATCATAAAGGTGAAATGTAGGGAAACATTACCTCGCATTTTTGCAAGAGGCTGCTTGTAGGACATGAACCCGTGACCTTAAAGTCACACGACAACACCTCAACCGGTGCGTAAAGACTTCCCTTCTAAAGAGAATATTAGTGAATTTCCGATGACAAAGTTCTTGGTAAATTTTCTAGAGAAAATTTCTATAGTGAAAATCTTTAAGCGGGATATCCTAACGAGATGGAATCCCCGAGAGATGTTTGTTTAGAAAAAGGAATCATACTGAGATTTCTTGGTAGCTAGAGAATTTCCAGAGAGAAAATCTTGTAGGAGAGAATCTTAATGAGATATAACCCTGATTGATAGATTTCTTGAAAGAATCTACTAAAATTTCTAGAGACTGATTTTTTATCTTTAAACTCTTAGTGAGATAAAAGATTCTTGAGAGATTTCTGTTGAGAGAGTATTATAGTGGGTTTTAATAGAGTTTATAAAAAGTTTTTGATATGTGGACTTCTAGAGAGAGAATCATAGAGATTTAGAGAGAGATTTTTATTGGAGAATTTGAGGGAGAAAATCCTAGTGTGATATAATAACTCTTGTGAGAATTCTAATTTCTAAAGGGAATTTACGTTAGTTTCTAGATAGAAAAATTCTAAATAGAGAGTGAGGATGATCTTATATGATGAATATGCGTGATATTTGATAATAATTTACTTTAGTTTGAGCTAAAAATTTAACTATTGTGATTGAATTCATTTTTGCATTCAAACGGTAGAATTATAGATGATTGCATTCCCTGCAACTAGTTGCAGAAAAACCGGTCAGGATTTCTAATTAGATTCCTGGCGTGAAGAAAGCAGGCAGGTTTTATATTCAATATCATTAAACGATATTCTTTTACTTCCTAATTACTAGTAAACTAATTTTATCCCTTTCTTTATTTCGAGTGTATTATCTCCTATGCTCTCTGATGCCTTGAATCTCGGAGAATCATAAAAAGTTGCATTAAGATGAAGCAGCCTAACTTTGACTTAAAAGACTTTATACAGATTAAGAAACCCATATTTAGTAATTGTTCTTAAAGCCTTTTACTACAGTAAATAGAATATAATAATAAAAAAGTATATGATCCCCAAAATTTACTGATTAGTACCTGAAGCTTCCTTCATATGCCCTTGCCCTAGGAGCTGCTGGCAATCAAACAGCTGAAAAATTCCGCCAATGCAACCAACCCGCTTCTCAGAGCCTGTGATTTCCCTGTAGAACTCATCAGAAAACTCCGCCGCCATTTCTGTATAGAATAGGAGACTAGAACGCAGGAAGCGTCCAAACTTGGAAAGAGGAGGTTACTAGAAAAAGTATGTAGGGGAGTGGGAGAGGGGAGGGGAGTGTGCTGCTGAGCCTCTTAATTCATCAAATAGGCAGATGGCTGCTGCTGCTACTCAGATGGAAATGATGAATTAAAAAGGAATGAGAGGTGGGGTTTGTTATATGGGGATTGAAGCTGTAAAGAGAATGAATTGTGGGGGTAATGAGAGCAAATCATTCTGGTTCATACTCACCATGGCATGTGGGGGGTGATTATTGGGTTGTGGGTCTGATGCTGTCTGAATTATGCATGTGATTGCTGTCAGAGGATGTAACAGTCCTTTATGCTTTTTAAAGTATGTTACCATTCCCATGAAATTATTTGACTTCATTTCAATCATATGAATTATGATCTCCTTCTTAGGCTTTTCCTTTCTTTTTTCCCCCTACCATTTCACTTTACTGTGTTCAGTATATACATGTATATATATATCACTTTTGTGTGCTCAGTATATACACATACATACATATACTATATATATATGTATATGTATGTATGCATCTCATATGAAAAACACTTCATATCAATCATATAATCACTTTCTCAGGCTTTCCTTTTTTTCCTTTTCACTTTACTGTGTTCATTATATATATGTTATGCATAGAATAAAACACTTCTTGTGTATACTATCATGAAAACTTTCCAGAGCATCCACAGTAAATTGTTGAGAATATAGTCCCACACTGCAGATTGAATATCTATTCTTAGTTTTTACTTTTTAGCATAGTATTATTAGAGCAAGTTAGGAACAGCAGCTCACTTCTGTCGCCGAATTGAAACGTAGTTTACGTATTAGAGGACAAAGACTTTATGTGCGAGGGACTTTTGCATTGTATATAGACCTTGGGATTGTCTATCTATAATCGATTTATTTTAGCTTGAATGTTTGAGTTCTAACAAGCATTAGAACAACGTTGATAATATCAGTTAGTATGTTAAAAATATGTAAGATCAGGACTCCGTTTGGCGTGGTGGTGGCAGTCATGAATGCAGTCGTTATGAACTGTCGTTCGTGAGGTCGTTCATGACCTCACCTAAGAAACTCCATCCACTTTTATGTTCAAAACTAGTTTTTTTTATGACAGTCAGGATAGTTGTCATGCCAAACATGCTTCTATGACCGTAGCGAGCGAAAAATGCGCGCCAAATGTAGTGATTTAGAAATGTAGAGTAAAAAGTAGTAGAGTCAATGATGAGATTAATTATTCTTAGACAATTGTGTAAGTGTGATAGGTTAAAAAAGTGTAAAATGCATAAATATTTATGCTAATTTAATTTCGTAAGCGGCATTAAAATCAAGGATGAATCAAGAATACAGTCGATACAAAATTAATGGCAGGAGTGCGATGATGATTAATGATAGGTGTTTATGTGTCCTGTGGGATTAATGTGCATGAACTTACTTTCTTCTTTTCTGTATAGTAAGAAATGAAAGGTTACAACTCCAATCATTGGATCACACTTTTCTTTCATATCTGCACGATTTATGGTTTTTGTCGCAGAAATTTTTCGATGCGTTCCATCGGGGTATCCTGCATGCATCGGGCACATCGAAAGGAAGCACGTCGGTGAAGCCCATGTGAGGAAGTTAATCCATGTTTACCGTTTATATTTATGCGTTCTTTTACCGATAAAATTATGGACGACGGTCATATTTAGGAGCACTATAGCTTGTAGTTACCATCGTATTAGCAGTCACTCATCTTGGAGAGATGTTTAGGTACGCATAATGCACGGTGGTCACTAATGATCACCGCTCGGGATAAAATATCGCTATATGATTCACAATTCAACGGTGAAGATTGTTTGGGTAAATATAGTCGTAATATGCTTCTCTTGGTATGTTAGAAGGGCACACAATTTTCTCAACTTGGGGTGCATTATTTATTTATTGTGCGGGCCCTGGTGACAGGTGTCGCGCCCAAAGAAACTCTATAGGTTGGCCCCGGCAGAACCCATGAAAGCACATGCTACATAAGCATGGTCCACATTTTAGAGAAGTTATGTAACAGTCATGGTGGATATGCATGCATCTTTACATCCGGCACCAGCGATTTCACCCCCCTCGCAAAAGTAAGCGTTGAAGGCGGACCCGGACTGGCCTAAAATAAAATCAACTTGTTCCGTTAGTCGGCAGTCAATTGGGACCCCATCCACAGAATGCAATGTCTCGCTGTTCATTAACATGTTACATTCCCGTACGCCAATAATACACACAATTTATGATAGGGGTGGCGGGGGGGGCAACCAATGCCTCACTTTATTTTTACGCTCTCGGGTTCAGGTAAAATCAATTTTGTTAGCCCAGTAGTAGATAAGATGAAATTAATTCGTCTTTCATCCATTAAATCATTTTTTTGATGGAGAGCAACCCGTGCTCGTTGTGAATAAGACCTTACAAGGGAATCCTAGCCAAAGCTTTCATTTTGGTGTATGGCTACATGCATCACGCTCCTCCACATCTTTGTGAGAAAAACACTATTGACCGATCAGAGCTTTAGGCTTCGTTTGGGGGGATTTATTTTCTCCAGTCAAGCGGTTACGATCGCATGAGCTGGATCTTAATTAAGGTCTGGTTCATGCGGTCGTAACCGCTTGACCGGTGAAAATAAGTCCCCCCCAAATGAATCCATAGTCTCTATATTTGAAAGTGATTTCTTCCTAACCAAGATTTAAGTTTGTGAGTGACAGTACTTGTGCTTATACAAAATGTATTACATTAGGTATTACCTAATGCTGTGTGCTTGTATTTATACTATATATATATATTGGGATAAAGATATACTGGTGAAACATTTATATTTTTTGTTTGTCTTTTTTTATTGCAATTTGATGTGACAATGCTTGCAGATAATATATATCTTGTCGCGGGTCGCTTAACTGCCCGTACTAGCTCAAGAGTGTGCGACTCCGAGAATGCTGGTTATGCTTGGTTCAAGTTTGTTGTGCGTCCGGCTCGCATGCGTTCTCACTTGGACGAGGCAGCCCACTTTGGGGCCATGATTTTGACAATGTCAGCTTGACTCAGGAGGAATTTTAAGCGAATAGAGTTCTTGAACTTGTGCATTGCAGTTGGAATTACACATAAATTAGTGTTTTTGTGGAGCCGTGGGGCGTGGCCCTTTGCCAAGTGTATTTTTTTTTCTATAATGGTGGGATCAAACTAACATCAGGTTATCTCGGCAGCAAATTTTTGGGTCCGAACCCCGATTTCAAATCTGGACCCGGGAGACACGTGTCACTTCATTGAGGGTGAAGTGAGAGCAATTCTGTTGTATTTATATATATCTAGATTACTATAATATATATAATATATATTATTTATTTATTTATTTATTTATAAAGATGGGCCCACAAGTGGGTGGAGAGAAGGATTTGGTCCTCTTTTAATGGAGATCCGTAGCTCATGGATCCAGATTTGAAACCGTGGCTCGAACCCAATAATTTCGGCGGGATGAGTAGGTCAACTTGGCAGACTCTGCAGGTCAACTAGGTGTGCTCGAATTGACCTTGTGTGAGAGTGAAGTTCGCCTTCTGACAGCAAGGTAAGGTACTCCCCCCTACTTTATCTAGCTTATAAATATGATCTCATTGTAACGGGTGGAAGTTAGTTCACGCCCTGCTAAGATCGCTCATTTGAAGATTTTCGAATCTCCCTTGCCGGCCCCCCAAACTCGCACAACACTGTTTTAGAGGTGAGTTCCTTTACACTTATGGCTTATGGGTTTGAGGCGGTCTTTCACAATGTAAGACAAGCACCTCATTAAATTATAAAATAGCCTAGTATTTTTGTTCATACCTACATATGCGCATATATAAAAATAAATTCATACCTACATTTTCAAGCCAATTAAAAAACATATCATTAAATCAACTAAAATAATTTGATATGATTTTTTTTTCTTCGATTGAGCGTGCCAGAAAATTTACGGTGACAACGTGGTGCTGGCTGGCTGGCTGGCTGGCAAGAAGAGGGTGAAGAAAATTAAATGCAGGAAATTAAAAGAGCTGAAAGAAGGTTATTCTTTTTTTTCTTATTAATAAAATTTTATGTTGATCTTATCGGGTAGAAGGCGTGGGACAAAACAGCAGGAATGCAACAAGGGATTTCAGAGCTATGGTAGGGTTTCTATAATTGTTGAATAATAAAGGCTTTTGTCATTTGTTTCTCGCTGATAGAGGATGGCAGGTGCATTTTCCAGCAAATAAACCCAATCTCGATTATTTAAATATATATATATATATATAATAAAAAGAAATATTTTTGATACTATCATGATTTTCCTAAAAACCACCAAAATCATCACCGCCGTTGGAATAAGGGCATAGTGGACTGCAATTAGCGTTTTTGAGAAAATCCCTCCCGACCTTTTCCGAAAACAGGCAGATCTTTCAACACCTAAGCCCGCTTTTGAGTTGCCTCCGTCGACGGCCTGGCCGGATCCCACCGACCCAGGCAAACCCGTCGGCGGGCTTCTGGCAGGCCGGCGGCGGCAACTGTAGTCGTGGGTGCTTAAGTCCCTTAAAAAACAATTCTTAAAATAAAATATATGAACATTTAAATACCTAAAAAAGTGAAATAAATAATAATTAAATATTAAAATAAACAATTTTTTTCCAATTAACCCGTTGGTCGGGGGCGGGCGAAGACGGTCGGTCAAGAGCAGGCGAAGACGACCAACGAACACAGGGAGGCCGGCGGCCGGCGAGCTCGCAGCTATCGGTCGCCGCTGGTGAAGAGAAGGCTGCTGTGAAGTCACGACGGCCGTGGGCTCGCTAGCCACCGACCGCCTGTGTCGATATGAACGCCGACGAACCCAAGGAAGCCGATGACCGGCAAGCCCGAAACCGTCGGCCGCCACTGCTTTGAATCTTCACAACTTACCCTCTGTAGACAACCGCAATGAACAGTCGGGATCCACAGTTCACACCTTCGCACTGAGAGTTATCCGCACGTATTTAGCTATAGGTTGCACCCTTGTATCTTAAAAATCCCCCCCCCCCCCCCCCCCACAAATATTTTATGATGTTCAATTTTACTCTTTGTGATGACTGTACATTGAAAGGTGTGAGAAATGTTTGAGTTCTGTGAACTTGCGAACCCGTCGGTTCTATTCATTTCGGATTCCCGATAGCGATCTCCTTCGGTTCTTCGTTTTCCTAAACTCCAAATCGACTCCTTTGTGACTATGTATCTCCTAATCTTCTATCCCTCCCTCCATCAGCCCGAAGCCAACCATCATTCAAGCCTCGGGCCCTCGACTCTATAGAGGCGTTTGGAGCGCTCCAAAGAGACAATCCTTCAGCAATAAGTTTTTGAACTGTTAATAATTATTACCAAAGTGTGATACTGATACATTACGATTCCATCATTTCTTCTTGAGAAATATTAAGGGTTGATTTTAGTTCAAACATATATTCTTAGGATGTGTTAAAAATACCCTAAATCCTAAATCTAAAACACATGTGAATGAGATTTGGAGTAATTTGATTGATAGCCAATGATATTTAAAGTGTTATGTGATTTCTAGAATACCTTCTAAGCAGAGTGAAATCTACGTAGACATATGTAAATCTTCACATCTATATTTAATCAAAAAATTAGGGCAATGTTAAAAGCGCATCGTTTTTGACTATTGACAACCAAATGTTATTGACACACCAAAAAATTTATTTATACACCAAATGATTATTAACACACCAATAGTAAAATATTTAAAACATTACCAGGATGAATCAGAATTGGGCCGGCTGAAAGGAAACACTGACCACTAATCCTCCTACAAAAATCCATGCACTACAAATAATTTCAATTTTTACCATGGGAATTTAGAACAGAGTAAACAATGAAAAAATAGTCCAAATAATTTACTGTGTCTGGCTAATGGATCTCGATGTTGGGTTTAGGAGGATGAAGAATGGCTAAATCTAAAAAACCAAAAATGAAATAGCGAGAGAGGATCTGAGAGAACTTACTTTCAAAAGTCACTAAAGACCTCCGTTCTCCTAGCTGTTGGGATCGATGAAAGTGGCGAACGATTTCCTCTTAGCAGGCGGGATCGGAATAGAGCCGGATGGAAGGGAACAACAGCGTGAGCGAATGGAGGGGCGAGCGACCTTCCGCCTTCCTCCTACCAGGCGTGCTATCGGGAGGGAGCAGCAGCGAAAAAGTCAAAGCAAGGAGGAGAGGGCGCCGTCGGGTTGGTGTGCGGATAAAGATTTGGTGTGTTTGGAGATTTAGAGATTTAAGTTTTTTTAGGTGTTCTTTTGGTGTGTTAATAGCCATACACGGTTTGCTTTTAACACTGCCCAAAAATTAAGGCTCCGTTTGGCACGGTGGTGGCTGTCGTGAACTTGGTGGTTAAACTATCATTTATTAACGCGCATTTAAGGAACTTCATCCACCTTTATGTTTAAACGGATAAAATTTGTTAGGTGATCGTTAACGAATGACGGTTTAACCTATGCGTTTGCGACCGCCACCGCTATGCCAAACGAAGCCTAAGTCAGACGGATGAAGTCCAAACACGTGAAGTTTCTGCACTAAACATGGACTCAATCATGCTCTTGCCTGCACCAAATAAAAATTAATTAATGATAAAAATATAAAATATAAAATAAGGGACATCATTTAATTGAACAACAGAAGAACAGTAACAAAAAAGAGAACAGCAAGATTGTTCAATGAACCAGACAGAGAGTGAAGAACATGTTCAGTACTTTAGGGTTTAATTGGATCCACTTTATAAGGTGCCATTGTCTGCTACATTTATAAGGTGCCATCGTCTGATTTCGTTATTACCACCCCAATAAAATTCCGTTTTCACGCCAACAATGTTGGTGTTTTTCAGGGTTGACCGTGTCAGCGTTATTTTTTTTTATGTGTCATGTGGCATATTTTCATTGGTTTCGTTTGCCCCTATATAAAGGCTTGGATGTTGAATTTTAGAGATTGATGAGATAGTGAAATTTTATTCCCATTTCCAATTTTTGTTTTGAGAGAGGAGCGCTCCAGCGTTAGAACGTTTTGTGTGTTGTGCTGCCCACTAGAGAACTCGCCGGGCGAGTAGGTTGTTCTAGTCACGAGTGAGGAGCGGTCTCGCCGGCGGTGCTCTCGCGCGTGGCGGTCTGGTGCGCTTGTCGGGGCGGGTGTTGTTGTCGCACGGTTTGCGTGCTCGCTAGTGGAAGGTCTAGCCGCGAGTGGAGTGGCGTCTCGCCGGGTTGTCTCGCCGGGTTGGTCTCGCCGTGCCCGCTCGCCTGGCTGCAGTCCGCGAGAAGTGGGTGCAGGTCGCCTGGGTGATCTCGCCGGGAGCTAGCCGCGCGACCTGGCGGTCTCGCCAAGTGGGTCCCGCCGACTATCTTTTGTGGTGTGCTTGTTTTGAAGTAGGGTTGACTGGGGAGTTGGGGGTGCTTATTCACGTTTCCAACAAACAAGCTATTAGCATCCCATAATTTCCAAATTGCCCCCTTTTTGTGTCATCCGCGCAGAGGTATTTCAGCCTGAGCTCGGCCGCCATTCGCTGTTCTGCAGATGCCCAACATACTTCCGAACATCCCTCCAAATAGAGTCTAAGACTCCGTTTGGAAGGGGGGGACTTATAATTAAGATCCGATTCATGTGGACGTAATCGGTTGACCGATGAAAATAAATCCAAGATTTTTTCTCAAACAATTCAGAGACCAACACATGAAAACACTAATACATAACTCAGGAGCTTGTAGATACCTAGCCATGGCGGCCGAGAGGAATAACTCATCAAATTCTTGGAAAAATATTGAAAGTTTTGTTTGAAACACTTTCTAGTTTTAAGACGACCTGTATTTGCAAGGTGCGACGAGGATGAACACTTGTAACAAGGGGCGAATGTTAATTGTGGCCAGAAGTTTTGTTGTAGAAGAGCCGTCAGAACGAAGGTGGGAGGAGGTGCAACGCAGCTCAAAGGCGTGGCGGCGGGAGAAATTTCTTTTGGTTTTGTTTGGGGTAGGTAATGCTGATAAAAAAAACCAGCTGATCAAATAGAGCTGTCAGAAAAACAGTGATGAATAAGTTGCAGACTGTTTGAAAAATTTGTGCATAAGTGTTGATTGAATAGAACTTTTTCAATTAAGTTATTTAGAAGAACTGTTTGAAAGCTATTTAAAAAAAACAAAAACATTGAAATGTACATTGTCCAAGTACAAAATTAAACATACATTAAAACTTAAATATTTTATACTAAATAGACCAACTATCACGTGCATAATCCACCAAATGATATATTGTTTCTGGATACAGTTTTAAATGTCCCGTCTTTAATAACTATTCAACAATCATTCAATAATATTTACCGATAATTAATTAATATGTTAGAAATGTGAGTGAATGTTAAAATGCAAATGATAATTTATACAAAAAATTACCTTGAGTGGGATGCTGAAAATTTGATCTATTGTTTGTTCATGTGCTTGCGAAGAAGATGGGACTATCATTAGCAGAGCCTTTCCATCCAACGAGCTTCAAATGTGAAGCACATATTTAAGTTGCAAACAACCATCACATTTTGCTTTACGGTGTCATGACATCCAATATATTTAACTTGATCTTCAACGGATATCTTCGCATCTACATGTGTATCGTCAATTGCACTAACACGGTCCTTAAAGAATGACATGTAACCCAAGCCTGTCTCATCATGCTTCAGTTCTTTCCTAATCTTCCACATTTTCTTTAAGCAACCCCACTTATTTTTTATTTGCAAACGATCATATTTTTTCTGTTAGATATTTTATAATATGTCCGCACGTGTGTTAGCCCGACTCGGAATAAGTTACGGGTTCGTGTCGTTCTAGGGTTAGGCTCTACGCTGGAAGTACTATAAATACCCATTCCATACATAGATGAGGTATTGTAGAATACTTTGAGCGGAGCGAATTACACTACCGAAGAGGACGTGAACGAATTACAGTGGAGGAAGGACGAAGACTTCTGCAGGGACTACCTCCTAAATTCACTGAACCCTAGACTCGCCCTGACTTACAACGGTCATAAGACTGCAAAGGAGATTTGGGATCGCTTGAATGCGCACTTCCAGAAGGAAGAGGGGTTGTCGAGAACTCTCCTTGGGGAGAAGCTTTTTACTTCAAAATTTAATTTGAACTCGTCAATCACCTCACAAATTATTGAACTGGAGAGTCTGCGTCTCAAGTTGGCGGACGATAAGTCTGATATCTCGGATAATATCTTTGTATGTCTTATTCTTAGCAAGCTACCTCCTGAGTGGTTGACCTTCAAGACTGAAATGCACAGACTGAAGGAAAAGATCGCATTGGATGAACTCAAAAGGTTCATTCATATCGAGGATCAAAATATTGCAGGGAAGAGACAGGAACAAGGTGGGCAGTCCTCACAGACTCTCAACTTTGTGTCTCGACCTAGCAAGCCTCGTAGGAAGCCACCAGCGCCCAAGAGTGAGGCCACCACACAACTATTGCCTAAAAAGCCCTCTTTCAAAAAGAAGAGGGGCAAGTGCCATAACTGTGGAAAGTGGGGACACTGGGCGGCTGATTGCAAGGCCCCAAAGAAAAAGGAGGAAGCCCCTCAAAATGTGGCGAACATGCTCGCTGATGCTTCTGACCCCAAGTCCTTTGTGGCTATGATCGGGAGTAGTCACCGCAGTTCGTCCGCAGAGTGGTGGCTTGATAGCGGTGCTACCTGTCATGTGACAAATGACAGAGGATTACTGGCTGAGGTCAAGGCGGTCCAGGAAAAGGTGGAGAACTGCAATGGAGGAGAGACTCAGGTGACCCATGTAGGGACAGCCGAGCTGGTCCTCTCTTCAGGTAAAATTTTATTTTTGCTTAATGTAAAAGTAGTTTCAAATTTAACCAAGAACTTGATTTCCATTAGTCTATTAGATAAGGCTGGGATGACCTTCACAACTCAGAACGGTAGAATGACCTTAGCAGTCAATTCACATTATTTTGGGTGTGCGTACCTGATCAACGGAATGTATAGACTTAGCTTAAACAATGATAGCATTCACCAAATTAGTTCGAACCTTATTGATCCTAAGTTGTTACATAACAGATTTGGACATGTAAACTATAGGAAGATGCTTAGATCTAGCTAAGAGTCATAACATCCCCTTAGATCTGTCGATTCGATTTGACAAGTGTGAGGTGTGTGCTCAGACCAAAATCACTAGAAAGCCTTTCAGATCGGTTTCTAGGAGCACGAAACTTCTTGAATTGATACATTCAGACCTCTGTGATTTTCGTAGTCACGTCACTAGAGGGGGAAGGAAGTATCTGATTACGTTCATAGACGATTTTTCAAGATATTGTCATGTATATCTGTTAAAATCGAAAGACGAAGCCTTTGAGACGTTTAAGACTTTCAAGTCTCGTGTGGAAAATCAGTTAAATCTGAAAATTAAGAGATTTAGAAGTGATCGAGGAGGAGAATACACTGTTACTGGGTTCAAGGAATTTTGTGCCTCTGAGGGAATAATTCTTGAAACAACAGCTCCTTACTCACCCCAGTCGAATGGTGTTGCCGAGCGTAAGAATAGAACTTTAATAGAGATGTTGAACTCTATGCTCCTAACAGCTGGCATGCCTAATTCCTTTTGGGGAGAAGCAGTTCGTACTGCAAATCACATTCTGAATAGAGTGCCTCATTCTCAGCTCACGTCTACCCCGTATGAGCTATGGCATGGTCATCCTTGTAGATATGATACTCTAAAGACTTGGGGTTGTATTGCCTATGTACGCATACAAGACCTTAAGAGGCCTAAGGTGGGACCTAGAACAACGACGTGTGTCTATCTAGGTAGTGCAGAAGACAGTGCAGCAGATAGATTTCTCGATCTATCCACGAATACCGTGATAGAGTCTAGAGATGTTATATTCTTTGAAGATAAATTTGTCAAGGATCATAGTTTATCTGTCTTTGGGTCTAATGATATGATTTCAGAATCTATCGTAGAACCTGAAGCTGGCTCCTCTGGCACTGCTCCTCAACCGTTAGAGGTGGAATCTGTTCCACTTAGAGCATCTACAAGAGAGAGGATCCCTAAGAACTTTGGTGAGAATTTCGTCACATATCACTTAGAGGATGATCCATTCTCCTACCAGGAAGCAATGAGATCTAGAGATTCGTTGATGTGGGCAGAAGCCATTGATGATGAGATGGACTCGCTGCTACATAACAATACTTGGCATCTAGTTGACTTGCCGAAAGGCGCCAAAGTCCTAGGATGCAAGTGGGTGTTGAAGAAGAAACTGCATAGTGATGGGTCTATAGCCAGGTACAAAGCGCGTCTCGTAGCTAAAGGTTATAAACAACAGGGGGAATAGACTATTTTGATGTTTATTCACCTGTGTGTCACCTATCGACTATCAGGATTCTTCTAGCCTTAGCATCTATCGAGGACTTTATAGTTCATCAGATGGATGTGAAGACAGCCTTCTTAAATGGAGAGCTTGATGAAGACATCTACATGGCACAACCTGAAGGTTATGTGCAGAAAGATCAAAAAGATAAAGTGTGCAAACTGGATAAATCAATCTATGGGCTTAAGCAAGCGCCTAAGATGTGGCACATGAAGTTTGACCAGGTGGTAAAGAGCCTCGGATTTCAGTCCAGTCTCTCAGATAAGTGCCTTTATCACCGCTCATTGTCGAATCAGACAGTCATCATATGCTTATATGTAGATGACATGTTGATTTTGAGGTCTAATCTTGCTGCAATTAGGGATATTAAATCCACTCTAGCAGAAGCTTTTGACATGAAGGACCTCGGTCCTGTAGATACCCTGTTAGGTATGAAGGTCAGAGTTGACAAGGGTCAAATTACTCTTAGTCAGGCTCATTATATAGAGTAACTTCTTTCTACCTGGGGATATGGTAACTGTAGGCCGGCTGAGACACCGTTTGATCATAATATCAAGTTGAGTCCTAATGAAGAGACCAGCATTGATCAAGTTAAATATTCCAAAATAATTGGTAGTCTCATGTACGCCACAAGCTGTACAAGACCAGACATTGCTTTTTTGGTTAGCATGCTGAGCCATTTTACCAATAATCCAGGCAAAGAGCATTGGGAAGCCCTAGACAGACTGTTAAGATACCTGAGAGGTACTAAAGATCATGCTCTGTGCTACACTGGTTACCCACCTACTGTGGAAGGACATTCTGATGCCTCGTGGTGTTCAGAAGCCGGGAACAACAAGTCCACCAGTGGATATATATTCACCTTGGGAGGAGCTGCTATAACTTGGAAATCCAAAAGACAGACTTGTATAGCATTGTCGTCTATGGAAGCCGAGTTGTTTGCCTTAGCCTTGGCCGGTGAAGAGGCAGATTGGATCAGGAACTTGATTCTAGACATTCCCTTGTCTAAGCTACAAGTCAACTCGTTGAGCTTGTACTGTGATAATCAAGCAGCAGTTCAAGTCGTTAAGAATGCCCTCTATAATACTAAGAGGAGGCATGTACGGCTGAGACATGCTTTACTGAATTATCTGAAAGAACAAGGAATTATCACTTTGATTGATGTGCGTTCAAAAGATAACCTGGCTGATCCATTGACGAAAGGAATGCCCAAAGACCGACTAATCAAAACAGTGGGGGAAATGGGACTAAAGGCGATTTAGTTCGGCCTTAGTTCAGCTTCAGGCGATTTAGTTCAGCCTTTGTCCGAACGTTTTGATTATTACGATTTCCTTTGTCAAAGCAAGCATGTTGTGCTCCGTTGATGCTCTTGGTTGCTGAGTTCGGATCTGGTAAGTTGTTTCATTCCAAACTTGATGCTAACAACTTCACCTGGATTCGGCTTTTGCTTTGGAGGAGAGTGTTATTCCAAACTTGATAACACAATCTGACTTGGTCTTATCTCTTCTTCTGAAGATTGGTTCCATTCCAAACCTGATGTGTTCCAATTGACTTTAGAAGGGCAGTAACCGTGACATTCCATATAGGATCACAGATATAGCTGCGGTGTCCAGAAGTCTGAAATCGTTTCGGTTGAAACAGATATCAGGTTCTGAGGTAAACTATAATACTCTGTGAACGTGTCCTCCCAGCCAAATTAAATTGATTAATACTAAGTTCTTTTTGTAGAACTAGATATTTGCAAATTTGCAAAGGATAGAATTCATTCTGAAATGAAATTCTCTGTTGAAATTGCAGGAGCTGCTGGGATAGGAGGAGCACTGGTTGACTGGAATCCTGATCAGGATGATCTTTTGGATGATGAGATTTAGAGTGTTATGAGTTTATCTTTTGTTACTTCTGTTTAGAGCATTGTTTAGCTCTTCTTTTATGCACTGTTTTGTTTGGACTTTCTAGCTCTCTGTTGATTGTGACGTCAGGCATATGAGGCCTGCGTCTTGTTGTACCTGAGACTATTTATGTGTTGCAGCTGAGTTTTGTTTACTTATGCGTGCATACTATTCTGTGCTTAAGTCTAATTTTGTTTGAAACAGGTGCTGGACACGGTTGTGTAGGATTCATGTTTGGTTGAACTTTACACAAACCACCCTCTATCCGAAGTCTGGGTACACGGCGGACATAGGAGGAGATTGTTAGATATTTTATAATATGTCCGCACGTGTGTTAGCCCGACTCGGAATAGGTTACGGGTTTGTGTCGTTCTAGGGTTAGGCTCTACGCTGGAAGTACTATAAATACTCATTCCATACATAGATGAGGTATTGTAGAATACTTTGAGCGGAGCTCTAACATTTTCTTGGTACTTTGCCTAAAAGAGGTAACCAATTTTTTCCATCCTTCTTTGCTAAAATGGATAGTAAACCGATAACCCAACTCAATCTCCCTAATGCACATGTCACAAAAAATTGGAATGTTATTTGCATCCCAAGACGCTGATACTTTATCACCTTCCTTTGATTTTCCCATTTTAATGTAAATGGAAGCACGAGGTATTGCTCTCATCGTCGTCAAAAGGGATTGGGGAGGGGTCGTGGCACGAGTGGAGGAAAGGAAAAATTGTGTATTTAGGGTTGGGGCCGCGCGTATGGAGGGTCGAAGGCTAGACCGGTGACGCGGATCCGAAAACAAATTATCAATTGATTTAAAATACGTACTGTGTTTCTAACAATTACACAAACCAACGGCTCTAAAACTGTTTTTGTGTTTGGAATATAGCTTATTCAACAGCAAAAACTGAGCCAAACAGAGTCAAATGCGTGTGTTGGGGGCGGTTTTATAGTTGGGGTGCTACTGTACCACTAGAAAAATCAATTTTTCTGTATTTTTACAGGGTACTAATATCTTAAGCTATTATAAATACTCTCTCTCTCTATATATCATTTATAATTGCACCCCTCATATGGATAATTGCACCCATCATATGGATAATTGCATCCCATTAAAAATACAAAATAACACCCATATTTTAATATAATACTCTTATTAGCCCCCCTCTCCTAAAACGGACGCCTGCGAAATCCCAATCCCTCTCTCCCATTGTTCCCGTCGTTCCCGATTGCCCCTTACTCGCGAGAGTGGGAAGTGGTGAGCGGGTAGGGTCGATTCAAATTTAGCTGAATGCGTATTTTCCCCAAGAATTTCACGGTTTTAGTGCGGGCGCATGAGTTCCTTTGGAAGAGCGGGCGGAACCAGATTCTAATTTCGAACTGGACAATGATTATGAAGCGTCGAGCGAGGAGAGCCGGCGAGTTTCGGAATCACAGCGTAGGATTCATCTGATTCGATGGCTACTGAAGAACAATTGGGCTGCACCATTCCTTGCCCATTCTTTGTTAAAAGTGGGAATTTGTTGGGGAAAGAAGGGGCTGCACCATTCTTTGCCCACCATGCAGAAACCCAGGGGCGGACCCATGCAGTGGCGGACATGAATGCTTTTCTCAAAATTACTAGGTCAAAGGGGCTGCACCATTCTTTGCCCATCAATCAGCAACCCTGGGGCGGACCCTAGCAGGGGCGGACCCTAGCAGGGGCGGACCCTAGCAGGGGCGGACATGAATGTTTTTCTCAAAGGTTATGATTGATTATGCGGGAAAATTCGTCTGCATTTCATATTCATTATTTTGCTCATCAATTGCAACTAATACTGGTTGCTGTTACAGAAGTTCATTCTCAAGTAGCTGAGATGTTTTTCTTGATTAACAATGCATTGAATATTATGAGAGGCTTCTGTAAATGTTGGGACAATCTCAGAGCAACAGAAATTGATAGAGTTGCACGTGAATTTGGCTGCGGCAAGCTAGAAACAGGTCGGGAAATAAATCAACCATTGGAGATTAAAAGGACTGGAGACACACGATGAAGTTTCCATTCCGGTACATTGTTGAATTTTATCCGAATGTTCTCGTCTATTGTGAAGGTTCTAGAATTTATTGTATTTGATGGAGTGGGTTGAAATCAAAGAGGGACGACTATCAATATTATCAAAAGTATATTGACTTTTGATTTCGTATTTATTATGCATTTAATGAATGATATTTTGTCAAAAATAAATGAGTTTTCACAATCACTGCAGAAAAAAGATCAAAATATTATTAATGTAATGAGCTTTGTGTAATTATCGAAACAAATTTTAATCAAATTGAGAACTATTGAACTTGAATGAGAGTCATTCTTACGTGAAGTGAATATGTTTTGTGATAAACATGTTATTGAAATTCGTAATATGAGTAATAAGTACATTCAAGCTAGAAATAAAAAAAACATTGTAAAATATTAATAAATATACTCAAATCACCTGAAACTTATAGACTCAAAAATCTCCCCTTCAAATCTAAGTTTAGGCCATATTGCAAAATGAGGGGAAAACTCATTTTTCTCCAAAGGCTAGAAAAGAAATCTTCATAATTGATCCATTTTCGGTGATAATTTGTATGACTCCTAAACGAATAGAAAACTGATCATGAGCACCCATGTGAACCTTTGAGGAGACTGAGGTTGTGCTTAGTGCGGCTTATCGTGACTTATTTGCTCCGGTGAGGTTGGACAAAAATGTCATTGTCATATCAAAATCTTATGCCCCAAACTAAATTTTTTTTATAACGATAGTAACATTTGTCATACTAAACATGCATTCTATGACAATGAAATTTTGTCCAATCTTACCAGAGCAAATAAATCGCGATAAGCCACGTCAAACGCAGCCAGTCTTAAACTATGCAAAAAAATATAGCAACATGTTCCCAAAAAATTACGAGACCCAAATCGCCACAGAAAGCTTACTGAGGACTCCAGCTCCATCTGCAGCTAACACATTCAACAACAAATCCACATTGATCAGCTTCTTCCATCAGATTCCTTTTTATATCAAGAATAGATGCTTACATACCTAGAAGGTATACTTATGTATTAACCTTATTTATCGAGATCAAAAATACACGTTGGGGACATGACAAGTCATCTCTGCGGGCTAAGCAGATCAATTAGGCAATCTCGGTAGGTCAACCCCACGAGCTCGCATTGACTTTGCATGAGGGTGGAGTTCACCTTATGACAGCAAGATACTCCCCATATCTTTGCATATAAATATTACCCAATTGTAACAGGTGGATATATGACAGTTCACACACTACAAAAGATGCCCATTTGAAGATTTTTTGACCTCGTCTGTCAACCTCCAACTCGCACAACACTTGGCTCAAGAGAGGGAGTTCCTACACATTTTTGGATGTACAGCGCGACCTTCACAATGTAACACAACTACCTCATCAAACAATAAAATAATTGTGTGCTCCTCCTCGCCTCTTGCTTCTATGGTCACTCGCGAACTAGAAGACCTTCGATCGTACAATAATCCTAAGTTTACAAGCTGAAACTTTGGCACTTTGCAAACCCGAGTTATTCGCTCATATGAAAAAGTGAGGCCAATTAAACCAATCCACATGAAGCCAAACATCTACAAAGCAATGACAAGGGATTATTTAATGACAACTTTGTTTATGGGTGCTGTTATTAGCAAACCCACTTTGGTTACTAGCAAACCAGAAAAAAACGGATTCAGCCATTTTTTGCATTTTTATCTCTTCCCAAAAAATACTACTAGCAAACCAATTTTATTTTTTTGCATTTTTTTCATTTTTGAATTTTGAGTCTCAAATGTTTCTCATTTGAAAAAGTGATCAACATGAAAGTTGTAGATCTCGATGTGATCTACAACTTTCATGTTGATCATTTTTTGATTTGAAGCCGTTTAGGCCTCCAATTTTGACCCGAAATGAGACACTCACGGAACGAGTTGTCCGTACAAGTTTTTCGGCGTGGCTTTTTTCGGAGCCCAAATCGAGGGTCTAAACTGCTTCAAATCAAAACGTGTTCAACATAAAAGTTGTAGATCTCATCAAGATCTACAACTTTCATGTTGAACACTTTTTGATTTGAAGCAGTTTAGGCCCTCTATTTTTCCCCCGAAAAAAGTCACGCGTCCGTGCATATGTTCGGCATGACTTTTTTCAGGGGCCAAATCGGAGGTCTAAATTGCTTCAAATCAAAAAGTGTTCAACATGAAAGTTGTAGATCTCGTCGAGATCTACAACTTTTATGTTGAACACTTCCTATGAAAATGCACGTATAAAACGCAGTTCAAAAAGACGCGTATATTCTTATATGCACTTAACTCGTATATATAGCACAACACATCCTTATAGGAATTGGAAATCAAATATATTTCTAAACCGGACAATATTTTGTTTAAAGATTTTGACACAGAAAAAAGAGTTTTGGACATACTAAATAAAATTTTGCGGCATTTTGACTAATTTCTAATGCTAACATAAGTGGTTGAATGAATACTTTTGAAATCATTTATAATGTCATTATATGTACTGAGTTATTTTGAAAGAATGAATGTTTTAAACAAAATTTTAAATTTTTTTAAAAAAAATTATGTTGGTTTGCTAGTAACAAAATGGTTTTCAAATAGCCATTTTGAAAAATGAGGGTTTGCTAATAGTAATGGTTTGCTAGAAACCAAATAGGGTTTGCTAATAACAGCACCCTTGTTTATCTATGCCATTTGCTATAAAAAAAATCTTCTGCATCGCAGAACCACTCGACAAAAAACATCAAATGCGACTGATCGCTAACATATCGGGCTAACCCGCATATAATTAGCCCATGGACAACTCAACAATCAGAGTTTTTAGGCTGAATAAGAGTTTATCTTATAGTGTATTGAACCCAAATATTGAATACATCTTTCATAAATATAGAAAACTATTAAGAGTATGATGTACAAAATGAGAGATTTTTGCGCAATGCAAACTCTAGCATCCCTAACCTTGCTCCGACACAATCCGCTAGCGACGACAACCACAGCCAACACGCTTATGATTGAGGGCCAATTGTTACAGCGCATGAGAATGTTAGGTTAATTCCCAAACAAAAAATAAATGATAACTATGTTGGCATAAAACATCGAGTAGTAGCCCCGCGCAAGCAAGCTTGAGCTTTTCAATTGAATACGAATTTAATCTATTGTCGTATCAGGCCCAACCTTAGCCCTCAAATTATCAACAAGGCACCAAATTCGAAAATGCGGGCCACCATTCTCTTGAATTTTGCTTGATACAGAATTGTAGGGTTTGATGAGAGCTGTTTGATGCACTTAATTCTTACTTAATATAAACTTTACACTGCCCACAACCCACCCTCTTAGAAAAGAATATGGAGGAAGAACAGAATAATTTCTATTTATTTTTTTAGAAATTTCAAAACTGTGAAGTTGTAAGAAGGGATGAGCAAAACCACCTCAAATTCAACCAAATCACCACTTAGGCTCCATTTGGCGTGGTGTTTTTGCTCTGGCGAGTTTGGACAAAGACGCCACAATTATAGAACGTAAGTTTGGCACGACAATGATTATGACTGCCACCAAGAAAAAAGCTAGTTTTGAACATAAAAGTGGATGAAGTTCCTCAGGCAGTCACGAACGACAGTTCATAACCACCACGTTCATGACCGCCACGACCACGCCAAACGGAGCCTTTAGTCATGTGAGAATACAATAAATAGAGGCATTATAGGCACCAGTAAAAATGTCAAAATTCCACAAATTTAAAAATAGAAGAGATAAAACAGGGATACCCTAAATCCCCATACAAATTCACATGAAATGTCATTTTCTTGATTCCTTTGCATTGGTGATGCGGATGCTTACTTGACACAATAATGAGAAATTATTCGATGCGTGGTCCTGCGATGCACCGGAATCGACGAAATTCACTCTAAAAGGCATTAATAATATAGACTTGGAAAGCAATATTTGGAGGGGAAAAAAATTAATAATATGGACTTGGGTAGATTAGCTAGTACTTACAGGGGCCTTTAGACCAATTCGACATCAACAAATCTTCAAAAAATTTATGGCTCATCAGCTCATCCCAGAAAACCAACAATCATCAGAATTATAGGGTTAAAGCCATGGAATTGTGCTTGTCTATAATATTCTTATAGAAGCTCCACTTTTCATCTGCAGATGTTATAGCAAGTTGGCCAAATGAATGTTCCTTCACATGCTCTTGAACATCATCAGCCATGGCAATATTCTCGAGATAAATTCGAAAAGCTCCTCCTGGCGCTGATCAGTTTGTTTTTAGAAAACTGCAATTATGTCGTGGAAATGAATCGAAGTTGTTCGTTTTGTGGGAGTTACCTAAAAAATTATCGCCTTCATCTCGAAAATCATATGAAAAAGGAAAAATAGCAGTATTCGGCTGTCAATTGAAAAATACATGAACATGTTAGTAGAAACAACAAATGAAAAATTGATAGTATAAGTAGAAAAGACAATAACAAATACAACACTCAAGTCTTTATCCCATTATAGTGGGGCTGGCTATATGGATCCTTTGTCGTCATTGTGCCCTATCTTTAGTCATAATCTCACTAATGTCTAAGTACATCATGTCTTTCCTCATTCCAAGTTTTTATTGGTCTACAATGACTAAAGAGGCTCACAACGCCTAACCGGTGCCTCTAATAATCTCCATTGTATGTGTCGTGTCCAAACAATCTTAGTCGAGCTTCTCGCATTTTCTCTACAATTGGTGTCACTCCTATCTTATCCCTCATACATTCATTCCTAATTTTATTCCTAATTTTATGTAGTCTCGTATGTCCACACATCCACCTAAGCATTATCATCTCCGCAACTCCCATTTTTTGCTCAAGTATAGAATTCAGAACCATAGAGCATCGCTGATTTAATTGCATTACGGTAAAACTTGTCTTAAATCTTTAATGGTACTTTACGATCACATAAGATACCTGGCGTGCCTCTCCACTTCAACCAACCTGCTTGAATTCTATGTATCACATCTTTATCAACATGATCTGATATGACCAATGCTTTTTTGATTTGATGTTAGATCTTTCTAAAAGTTGCTTTATGAGCCGCACTTTACATTTTGCTTTTCAAAAAAGTTAAAAATACTTTTCCTACCACAAATCAAGCAGAAAGCTTTAACCAAAAAGAGTTATAGAAATTGTACAGGATTGCAAAGGGCCTTGTATGGCGAATCATCCACCAACAATGTATTTGAAGGAGAGTAGTCCCCTTTCTCCCATGGAAGAGCAGCTTCTTCTTTGTCCCACAATTTAATCAACTCCTTCAATACCAATGGTTTATACCTCTCCTTAATAGTATTAAACCCAGTTAATGTGCATTTAGACTGATCCTGCAGAAGATATGGAAATCAATGTGAAGCCAATATAAACACAGGACAAAAAGAACTTTTATAAGTAATGATTATAAGAATCAAATGAATGTTAAGAAAAAGGAACTTCAAAATTATAATTATTTGTATAAGAGTTTGAATGTTTTGTTGAAAAAGGGTAAACGTTTAGGGATTGTAGTCGGGTTCATAGTATATATGCTACGCTTGCTTTACAAAATCAATTGAGATATCATGGCTCTATTCATAATCTGGCATATTTGGGAGATATTACGAACTACCAGCTTATTTTTTCAGCTCTTCTCCTCCCAACCACTTCAACAGAACCTCGTCCAGCTCCTTTTGATATGGCGGTGGCGGTCGTAAATACGGTGGTTATGAACCGTCGTTCGTAAACACCCGATCTCACCTAAGGAACCTACTCAACTTTTTTGTTCATAAGTAGTTTACTTTTCTTGCTGACGGTCATAACCGTGTCATACCAAACATACATTTTATGACCATGGTGTTTTTGTCAAAATTCACCAGACTAAAAACAATGCGCCAAACGGAGCCTTCGATACTCAGGCACGCTATTAACAACAATGATCACTCATAAAAGAAAAAAAAAGACTCAAGCAGCGTAGTGACAATGACCACGATGAGTTCCCAGATCACTATTTCTAGTGCAAAGGTCGTTATTAGGAAGTTAAATATTTTAACCATATGTGACTTATGTCGGTGGGAGAGAACAAACCATTTCTCTTTCTTTATTTCAGCTTACCCCTTGCCCTCAGAAAAAGATGATAAATAGAAGTCGTAGCCACTTCAATGATATGGTAAAACCCTTGGTAATCCCAAGCCAGCTTGTCTTTTAACACCCCCCCCCCCCCCCCCCCCCCCTCAAGTAAACACCATAAGCATCATCCACTCACAGCATGAGAGAGTTCATGTGAAGATTTGTTTTTCCAGAAACAGATTTGATATCAGTCAATTGAGTCCCGATAGGAACAAACATTGTAGAGATAATTTTGTTCTGGATTTTCTCTTACACAGTGACAAACAATCTCCATGATACCATTTGGATATAAAATTAATTAATTCCCTCTGACAGGAATAGCAACTAATTCCTTATATTTAATTCTGATGGAACTCCCACTTTGACTAGAATTATATCCGAATACAAGTACTGCGTTCGTTTCGCGGTAATTGGAGGAAGGAATTGGAATTGAGTACCTTCAATTTCAATTCTGGTGTTCGTTTGACATTTTTTAGGAAGGAATTAACATTCACGGAAAACCTATGGGTTTTGGAGGAAGGTGTTTGACCAAAACCCATGGCACTCAAATTCTTGTGTTTGTTTGCTTATTTTAAGAGAGGGAATTGGTTTTGGCCCAACACCCATGGGTTTTGCTTGTTAAAAATTCCTTCTATGCCCAAAAACACCTCTTTAGGTCGGTTTTGGCACAGTTTTAACACTGTAGCTTCTCCCCGACAAAGCTTCTCCCCGATCTAACTGGCATAGCTTCTCACCAGCTTCCACTGCCGGCGTTCCAGCTTCTCACCGGCGTTCCAGCTTCTCACCGGCTTCCAGCTTCTCCGACTTACACCGGCATTCCAGCTTCTCACCGGCTTCCAGCAAAGCGTGTGTGCCCTCTTCCAGTGCAGGAGATGGTGGCGAGATGATGTCTAGCAAAGCTTCTCACCAGCAAAGCGTGCGTGCCCTCTTCTCCGACTTTTCCACTTCGGGTTTTGGAGGAGAAGATGATGAACAGTAGATTCGTTCATCTCAAAACCTTCTCCAAACGAACAAGAAGAGGAAGGTTTTGACTCATTTCCAAAACCCACAAATTGAGGGTTTTGCCCAAAACCAATTCCCTCGGTATAAAACCTAACAAACGAACGCAGCCGTAGAATAAATGGAGGAATACAACGCCCTTATTCTTGTCTATTCCATTTTGTGTTAAGCAAACTGGTCTTATTCTCTTGTGAACATTTGTTAAGCAAAACAATTTTTCACTATATAGGTAATATTCATTAAACACAGTTTATAATTTCCTGAACAAAATTCTTAAAAAAATGACCGATCCTTTACAATGGTGTAAGCATTACAGCCTGAAGCAATATTCTTGTCACATAGCCACTCGATCCCGTAGTATAATGAAAATTATCGATCATTTACCGCGGTTTACTTTGGATTTATCTATAATGGAAAAATTAAATTAGATGGATAAAAAAATTTATTAATATTTTGTTCATCTCAAATAATACGCATCGCAAGCACAGTAGGCCAAGCATTCTCCACTTGTCCAACAATAGTTAAATCATCCTTATAGAGGGTCCAACCACTCCTTGTTATCAACTCTCGAATAAGCCTAAACTACCCTTTGAAGAAATTCCATCAGTTTGAAGGTGCCCCTTCTTCAGACATGGGTCACTAAGTCGATTGAAATCTTCCGGAATCTTCCCCCATGCACTCGAGGTGAAGGAAACACCTACACCATTACACAGAGTTCGAGTTCCTTAAGCACATCAATTAAGGCTCTATCAGCAGTTAGCACCCATGAGTGCTAAGCACATCAATTAGGATTCTTTCAACAGGTTGTGTTCATGAGTTCACTCTAGAACAAAGCACATCCTCGCCACATTCTTCCAACAGATTTGTGCGCTTAACAAAAGCTCTACTATGACGCCCGTTGGTTAACCCTAATCTTTTTCTTCCCATTCTAGATAAATCAAATTTGAGTTTGAGTAATTAAAAATAGAGCAAAAAAAATTCTATTTAAGCAAAAAAACAAGGCTACTCTAATTCAATGAGCATAAGCATTTCAACAACCAAAAAGGAAGAGGTTAGGGCATGACATACTGAAAGTGAGTGTAAGATCAACCCTTCACTCTAGAGGAGGATGAATAGAGTGTTTTAAAATAATTTTGCAAATTTAAAAATTACTTTAGCAGTGGAAGACTTAATATACTTAGTGTAGAGTGCTTAACAATAATCAGAATAAAACAAATACAAGAAGCAAATCCACAGCACACAGCAAACAAAATAACAAGCAACCAAAAGACACAAGGAACTATAGTGGTTCCTCAAAACCTGGGTACATCCACTCTTCTACCACCCTTGGTAGGAATCCACTGCAGGATGAGTTGATCATGTGTCCTGGGCACCAATGAGCTTTTGATCAGGTGCTCAAAAACCAAAACAGATTTTTTGATCAGGTGTCTTGCTACCACTGAGTTTTGATCAGGTCTCAGAAATCAAAACAAAACTTTTGAAGAGAGTTTAAAGAACCCTTTTACAGGAAAGAAAAAGAAAAAGGTTAGGTTGTCTTCTCTGTCAACAATCAGAGAGAAGCACAAGTGAATGTTGATGTTGTCAAAGCTCCTCATGAGATTAACAAGAGTTCAGGAATAGAAGCTTTACAAGGGTGATAGGTCTTCAATGAAAAGAATGCTCCAGCAAAAGATGATTTCAGCAAGAACTGAAATGTGTGTTGTCTGGAGTATGAATAATGAAGACTTGAGAAACTTTGAATCAGAAGGAATCAGAAAGAATAGAAGCTTGTTCTCTGTTCTGTGTTCTTGATCTCCTTTTTTTTGTATATCTTTATTTCTTCTTCTCTGATTCTTAATATGAAATCCAGTCTTCAAATCTTCTAGATAACCGTTAGCAAAATCATAAATGCTTTCCTTAAATGTCAACTGTCTCTGGAGGAAAAACTTAAATAACATTCCTTTTTTGTTTCCATGAAACTTGCTCCAGATTTAATATAACAGCTAAAAATCTTCTTCAATAAATGCTCTGACTTGAAGACATTTGAAATCCGTAACAAACTGACAGAATTCCAGAAATCGTTGATCTCAAAAGATAATCGTCGATCTGAGCTCAACTATCGTCGAACTGAGCTCAGAGATATTGGATCTGATCTTAGACAGAAAGCGTCGATCTGAGCTCAGCGATCGTCGAACTGAGTTCGACGCCACGTCGACCTGAGCTCAGAGATAGTCGAACTGGGTTCGACGCTTCGTCGATCTGAGCTTGACGACAAGTTGAACTCTATATCTGGGTTTCTCATCTGAACTAGGAGGTCTTGGGGAAAGCTTCAAACCTAATTCCTAAGCCTTAGACCTTAACTAGTTAACCTTTACTCTAAACAACAAGGTCAATGCAATAATCCTATAGACATAGTGATCCTGATCCAAATTAGTAATAGGATTTCCAACAATCTCCCCCTATTTGGGTTAGGATTACTATTTACATGAATTATAGGAATAAGATCAAAAAACAGAAATACATAAAACATTGCAGAACCACAGATATATAAATATATCACAGCAAACAGTTCAGCAGAGATGAGATTGTTCAGCTTACATTAACTTTCCTTGTCAATACCTTTCTGAAACAGAATTTCCCTGTTAGGATTTTCAGAGTCTTTCTTTGATCTCATATCATCAGCAGCACCAAGAGACTTCTGGCTTCTGCCTCTAGGGACCACAGCTTCAGGATGTAGCTGCATATACTTCTCAGTGTTGAAAATTTCTTGGAGTTGTACCTTTCAAGTTCTTGTCTTCTTTGATCTGACAGAGTAGAAATGATGGAAGTATCTTGGCCTTTTTCTCTGGCTTTCTTGATTTGATCTAATGCAGCCATCTCTTTTATTCTTGTTGTCCAGGAGACTGGGTTATTCTCTGGATCTTCAAATGGAACTGTTGGCTCATACTTATTGATGGTGCCAGTGGGAGGAGCTTTTTGATGAAAACCTTCTTTGAGCTTATAAGGAAAAGGACCAGAAATGGAATCACTTGGGCTTTGTCCTTTCCTTTGATAAGGTTGATGCCTGGACTGTCCTCTGGAATAAACTGATAACCTCTTTGAGTGCCTCTATACTGACTGCCTCTTGACTGATTACCTCTTTGCTAATATCCTCTAGATTGAGATCTTCCTTGAAACTGGGATTGAGAGGATCTTTGAGAAGAGATATTGGAGGATTGAGGAGCAGAGTCTCCACCAGATCCTGCACCTGGAGAAGGAGAAGGAGGAGGATTATAGTGAGAGGTTCCTTTATCATATTTCCTTTTCTTCCTCATAGCCTTCAACTAATTTTTAGAATATTGCATCCAGTGCTCAGTTATAGGACAGTTGTGCAGAATATAATATGGAATATCATGATCAGAAGTATTCTTTTCAATTGGGACTCTTTTCATAGCTTTACTTCTAGCTTTCCTCTTCTTTGCAATAGTTACAGAAGAGTCGTCAGAGTCTGTTCTGAATTCATCATCATCAGAGCTCTGAGGCTCATCAAATAAAGCATCTATTTGCCTTAACACTTCTTTAGAAATGGAGACAGGAACAGAAGCTGAAGCAGGGAGGTGCAGTAGAGATAACAAGAGCAGCAGCTGAAACAACATGAGCATCAACTGAAGCAGTAGGCTCAGAAACAGAACAAACTGGCTCTATCAGAGCCTCTGAGAAAACAACAGCAGCAGCAGCAGCATGAACCAAAGGAACACTTTCCACAGTCTTAACAGAATTGATATACATCTGTAGCAGATTGGGATCACAGCAGGAGAAGGGAACTATAGCCTTGATTAAATCTTCAGTAGGGAGAGGTGCTGAAAGATAACTGCTATAAAGTGAATCAAATAATGACAATAATGAATGGATGTCTACTGCAGGACTGATGGTTGGAGCTGGAACTGGAACTTCTGATACTTGCACTTCTGAAATATCTGAGGGCAGCACTTCTTCATATGACATCTCCCCCTGCCTAGATTCAGTGAGAACTGAATCTAGGCCCCCAGAAGAAGGGATGGCCTGAAGGGAGAAGG
Organism: Platanthera zijinensis; assembly: GCA_039513925.1. Classification (NCBI taxonomy): domain Eukaryota; kingdom Viridiplantae; phylum Streptophyta; class Magnoliopsida; order Asparagales; family Orchidaceae; genus Platanthera; species Platanthera zijinensis. The sequence continues at coordinate 20,271,968 of CM077087.1, read as the reverse complement.
AGAAAGAGATCCTAGCAGATAACTCATGTAAAGTCTTAACTAAAGGAGCCAAGGTGGCATCCAATAGAAGAGTTAGCCTTGGGGCCAATAACTCATATAGCTTGTCTGCTAGGGGAATAAGATCTACTTGCTCAAGATTAACTTGAGTAGAGGTAGAGGAAGTAGCTGCAGAGAGAGATGGAGTTGATGCAGATTGAAGTAGTATGGATGGTTGAGATATTGGAATGGATGTAATGGATGGAACTGGGATAATGACTGATGGTAGGAATGAGGAGATGAAAGGGGGAAAGGATGGTTGAGATATGATATCATGTAGAATTGTTGTAAGGATGTTGAGGTGGATGGAATGGCTTGAGGTGAAGATGGAGAAGCATCCATGAAGGAATCATCTAGAAGGTGGAATGATGGAAGATGGGGGGATGATTCTAAATCTAGGGAAGGGAAGTAATGTAGTGGATGGAAATCTTCTTGATGGGTGGCTGGAGGAGGTGGAGAAGCTATTGGAGATGAAAGTATGGATGATGTAACTGGGTGTGGAGAAGGAGGAGAGGATATGGAAGGGGATGGCAAAACTTCTACTGGGGCAGTGGAGTGAGGAGGAGTGACTGTTTCAGTCCTTGTGCCTGAAGAAGCTTTAGCTGCAGGAGCCCTGCTAGGTTTGACAATATGTCTCTCCCACTTGCCAAATAGGGCAGAAGAAAACCTCTTTGATGCATTGATATGCATCCCATTGGACACCAACAACTGTGGGCACCTATTCTGCAGGAATAGGCCCAAAATCCTTCCAAAGTTTACAAAATTCTTATTTATCTTTTTCTTAAGCAAATCAAAGAAAATTGCTCCCCAATTCAGGTGCTTCTTATCCACTATTGCAGCCATTAAACAAAATTGATACCTGAAAATTGTATCATGGGCTGAATGCTTGGCCAAAATGACCTTTCCTACAACATCTGCTAGAAATCTATATTCCATGGATAGATTCTTCTTCAGCAGTTTATTAGGGTTCTCAGAATTATGACTCATTCTATCTAATATTGCAGAAAATTCTACTCCTGATAGTTCTATGCTATTATTACCAGTACTTAATCCAAAAACCTCTGTAAGAATACCTGGGGTTAGGGATACCTGTGTCCCTGAGATGGTTCCAACAACTGTATTTTGATCCAGATTATAGGCAGTATAGACCCATTCTTTTATCTCATCTGCTGCTAACTTGATTTTGGTAGACATAATATTTACAAGTTGTTGTTTCTTGAAGAGTTCCAGAATGTCCTTAAACATCTGATAAGTCCCCTCGAAAGATTCCATGTCAATATCAAAGCCGGTGTCGAACTTCATTGCGGCTAGAACGGCGACTGAGACCGATATATTTCCTGCAAAAATAAACAAGATCAAGTGTAGAAGAGTTTGGAGGGAAAGAAAATTCTTGCAGAAGGTATGAAAGCGCAAAAGAGAACGACGCTTGAAAAATGATTTTATATTAGGGTTCGACGCAGAAAAGGAAAGATCGTTGAACTCAGTTCGACGATCTACGACTCTAGGGGAAACTGAAGGGTCTCAACATCGTCGATCTCCGTTCGACGATATTTGAGATCGCTGATCGAGAAGGATAGTCTAGCACTATCTGGAAACGCTGAGCTCTGTTCGACGATCTTCATGAAAAACGTCGAGCGCAGTTCAGAGTTCAGAGAAAACCTACAGACACTAGGAAACTCAAATTTTTAACCTAGTCTTTGTCAATTTTTAGGTTTTTAAGATCTTGGAACTTAATTAAGACTGCCTCCATCTAACATTCCTAACTGATTAAGGAAGAAAGTGTGTTTCTTTTCATCCAAGGGTTTGGTGAAAATATCTCCCCTTTGTAAATCAATTGAGATGTATTCTAGTTCAATTTTACTTTTCTCTACATTATCCCTTAAGAAGTGATGCATAATCTCTATGTGTTTGGTCCTACAATGGAGGACTGGATTTTGAGCTATGGAAATAACACTAGTATTATCACAAAATATTTTGGACTTCTCTAAGTTGTAGTCATAGTCCAGGAGCTGATTTTGAATCCATAATACCTGTGAGCAACAACTACCTGCTGCCATATATTCAGCTTCAGCAGTTGATATTGACACAGATGTTTGTTTTTTGCAAAACCAGGAGACAAGTCTGTCACCAAGAAACTGACAGGTTTCACTAGTGCTTTTCCTGTCTACCCTACATTCAGCATAATCAGCATCTGAAAATCCAGTTAAATCAAATCCTGAATCAGTTGGATACCAGAGACCTAGATTTGGATAACTTTTCACATACCTAAGAATCCTCTTAACTAATGTGAGGTGTGACTCTCTAGGGCTGATTTGGAATCTAGCACATATGCATGTAACAAACATTATATCAGGTCTACTAGCTGTAAGATACAATAAGGAGCCAATCATTGCTCTATATGTGGTCTGATCAACTGGTTTCCCATGTTCATCAGCATCTAATACAACATTAGTAGGCATGGGTGTTTTCATAGAGGATGCATCAGACATACCAAATTTCTTAACCAAATCTTTTGCATACTTGGTTTGAGAAATAAAGATGTCATCAGTATGTTGTTTGACTTGCAATCCTAGAAAGAAGGATAGCTCACACATGCTACTCATTTCAAACTTGGAATGCATTAGGTTGGAGAACTTTTTGCACAAATTTGAATCAGTAGAACCAAAAATAATATCATCTACATAATTTTGTACTAGTAAGATATTGGACTTATAGGTTTTAATAAAAAGAGTTTGGTCTACTCTACCCCTTTTAAAATCATTTTCCAAGAGAAAGCAAACTAGGGTCTCATACCATGCTTTAGGAGCTTGTTTGAGACCATATAATGCTTTATGCAATTTATAAACAAAATCAGGGTGAGTTAGAGAGATAAAACCTGGAGGTTGTTTTACATAAACTTCTTCCTTGATATCACCATTGAGGAATGCATTTTTGACATCCATTTGATATACTTTGAACTTCTTGTGAGCTGCATATGCTAGGAAGATTCTTATGGCCTCTGACCTTGCAACTGGTGCAAAGGTTTGGTCATAGTCTATGCCTTCTTCTTGAGAATATCCTTGAGCAACCAGTCTTGTCTTGTTTCTTACAATAACTCCTTGATCATCTAACTTGTTTCTGAATACTCATTTTGTTCCAACAATGGGATGATTCTTTGGTTTTGGCACTAGCACCCAAACTTTGTTTCTTTCAAATTGATTTAATTTCTCTTGCATTGCAATGATCCAGTTTGGATCTTGTTCTGCATCTTGTATAGATTGAGACTCAATTTGAGAAAGAAAGCAAGTGTGCATCAGATGTTGATTGATCTGATTTCTGATTTGCACACCTGCTGAGATGTCTCCAATCACTTGAGAGATTAGATGATCTTTTGTTGTTACTAAATCAACAATGAGTGTTGATTGTTCACCAACCTGTGTTGTTGTTTTCTCTTGTGGAACAACAACTGACTCTTCATTTTGATTGTCACCATGACTTGCTAAAATCTGACTGTCATCTTCATTTTCACTACTTTCAGCTTCTTGTTGAGTGGATGAAGGTGATGGATCTTTTTCAATGATATTCAGTCTGTTCAAATTCTCTAATAGAGAATGTACCTGCAAAGGGTCTATGGTAGAAGTGCTCTTCTCCTTGTAAGACATATTAATTTCATCAAAAGAGACATGCATTATTTCTTCAATTTTATGAGATAATTTATTATAAACCCTATAGGCCTTACTGATCATGGAGTATCCCAGAAACACTCGTTCATCAGCTTTGGCTTCAAATTTTACTAAGTATTTCTTGTCATTGTTATAAATGTAGCAAATACAACAAAAAATTCTAAGATAATCAACTTTAGGTTTCTTCCCTTTGAGTAATTCATAGGGAGTCTTGCTCTTTAGCTTATGTATCAAACTCCTATTCAGAACATAATTTGAAGTGTTCACAGCCTCTGCCCAAAAGGATAGAGGAAGGTGAGCATCTGTCAACAATGTTGTGACAGATTCAATAAGGGTTCTATTCTTCTTTTCAGCTACCCCATTCTGTTGAGTAGTTCTGGGAGCTGAGAAAGTGTGTCTGATCCCTTCCTTCTGACAGAACTCTTGCATAAGAAGAGAATCAAACTCTGTCTCATGATCACTTCTGATCAGGGCTATGTGAGTATTGAACTCAATCTGTATACATTTGAGAAACTCTGTCAAACATTTGAAGTTATATGACTTCTTCCTCAGAAAGAACACTCATGTGAATCTAGAGAAGTCATCTACAACTACTAAAGTATAAGATTTCCCTTCTAGGCTTTGTACAGTAATGGGTCCAAACAAATCCATATGTAACAAGTACAAAATCCTAGGTGAATCACACTTATTAAGTTACTTAAAGCTGTTTTTAGTTTGCTTGCCTAATTGACAAGCCCTGCAGAGTCCTTCCTTCTTGTAGGGGCCAGAAGGTAGTCATCTAACAAGGTTGTCCTTGGATAGCCTAGCAATGGTTCTAAGGTTAACATGTCCTAATCTCTTATGCCATAATTCATTAGGTTTGCTAAGAGAATTAAATAAACAGATATCTACCTTGGTTGAATGAAAATTTACTAGATAGATGTTACCTCTTCTGTTACCTGTCAACACAGTTGTGTTGTCTTCTGATTTGATGAAGCATGAAGATTTGTTGAATGTGACTTTGTAACCTTCATCACATAACTGACTGATACTAATAAGATTGTGCTTCAGTCTTTCCACATATGCTACCTTTTTGAATGTAACTGACCCAATTTTGACTACACCATATCCTTTGGTCTGTCCATAGTTTGAATCTCCAAACATCACTTTGGGTTCATGCTTAGCCTTGAAGGATACTAGGTTACCCTTGCTTCCAGTCATGTGCTTGGAACACCCACTATCCAGATACCAGTGCTGGTCCATGGTTGGATAGGTCTTCACCTGCACAAATAACAGTTCATTTGTTTTTGACCCAGTTTACCTTGGGTCTAGCTTGATAACCTTTGAAATCAGAAATGAAAGACATCTCTGGTTGACTCTTATAACCTTCAGGATGATATCTCCTAGGGGGTATTATCCATTCAGTATAAGGGTTGAACCCTTGAGATGTAGGATATCTAGAATTAATGTTTGATGTACCCCTTGAGAACTGGTCATATCTTTGAGCTCTGTTCGACGATCGTGGACCTGAGTTCGACGATCTTGGGTCAAATTATCGAGCTCCGTTCAGCGATCGATCTTGTCTGTGTTCAGAGATCAGAGATCGTCGACCTGAGTTCGACGATTCAACATGAAATCGCTGAGCTCCGTTCGAAGATCGTCGAGCTCCGTTCGACGATTTCCGTTGAACTTTGTTCTTTTTTGGTAGATCAAAATTTTTTATAGCTACCTCCACAACTCCTTTTCCTTTATTAGAGATAAATTTAATGGGAGTTGTTAATATAATAGGTTGACTGGATGAAGCACCCAAGCCCAGTGTACTATTGAATCTCGAGTTCACTGTGCTTGTGATGTCCATCAGTTTGATACTTCTCCCATTGAGGGATTCTTCAAACTTCTTGGCCTCAGATAGTTCACTTTTCAGTGAAGCTATCTGCTCCCTACAACATTCTAACTCATCTAAGAATTTGAGGTTATCTGAACTTAAGGTACTGTACTCAGATAACTGATTTCTGAGAGAGATAATTTCTTTCTCAGACTTGAGTAGATCTAAACACAGTGCTTTAAATTCAGACTTGAAGTCCTCAGAATTAAAATCAAATGAATCAATTACCTGGTCTTCTTCTAGCTCTGGTTCAGATTCAGATTCATGTTCTGAATCAGTGTTGTTCTGAGATGCATTGATTGCCATCATGCAGAAATCTTTCTTGTGCATCATCCTCATCATCACTTGAACTTGATGATGCATCAGATTGTTCTTCTGTTTCACTCCATGTTTCAGCAACAAATTCCTTCCTTGTGTGTTTGTTCTTGCTGGAAGAGGATCTGTCATAGTGATTTCTTCTGGAGTATTTATCTTTTCTCTTTTCTCTCTTGTCCTTCTTGTCCTTGTTTTGACTTTCTGGACAATCAGGCAGTATGTGGTCTGGTTTTCTGCAACCATAACAAATAATCTCTTTATTATTTGATTTATCATACCTTGGCTTTTCTTGGCCTATGGATGACCTTTTTCTGAAATCCTTCCTGGCCATTTTGTAGAACCTCTTGGCTAGAAGGCTCATCAGTTCTTCATTGCCTGTGACTTTGTCTTCAGGCTGTTCTTCTGTTACCTTGAAAGCAATTGACTTCTCCTTCCTGACTGCTGGTGAAGTTGTCTTCTGTTCTTCTTCTCTATTCTTGATGAGCTGCTCATAAGATTTGAACTTGTCCAATAGAGCTTCTGTAGTGATTTCATTTAGACTTATGGCATCCTTGATGGGTCAGATCCTTGAATCCCAAGTGCTGGGGAAGCACATTAGGATTTTGTCATTTATCTCTGTGAGAGAGATCTCCTTGTCCAATGTCTTGAGTTCACTGACAATCAGACTTAGTCTGTTGTACATGTCAGCTACTGATTCATTTTCTGCTTTCTTGAAATTCTCATACTGAGTGATGAGATGAGATCTCCTATCTTTTCTCTCATCAGCTGATCCCGACACAAGCTCAGATAGCTTGTCCCAAATCTCTTTAGCTGAGTTGCATTCAGCTACCTTCTGGAAGATGTCATCAGACATTGTCTGAGCTAGTATGTTCATAGCTTTAGCATCAGCAACCTTCCATTTCTTTATGTCAGCATCTGTTCCTGAAGGAGGTGGAACAACATTTGTGCTTGTGTTTGCAGGAGGCTTGGGACAATCTATCAAAACAGAATTAAAAATATCTTCATCAATGGAATTCATGTATAATCTAATTCTTGTCTTTCAAAGTGCAAACTTGGAGAGATTGCACACTGGAGGTCTGGTGCTAGCATAATCTTTATTCTGTGCCATGAATTTAAATTAAAATAAATATAATAAAAATAACCCTCTATTAAGGATGGATCTTAAGAGAGATCTTTTGGTTCAGGTGTTAGCCAGTATGAACAACCAACCTGCCTCTGATACCAATTGAAAGTGAGTGTAAGATCAACCCTTCACTCTAGAGGGGGATGAATAGAGTGTTTTAAAATAATTTTGCAAATTTAAAAATTACTTTAGCAGTGAAAGACTTAATTACTTAGCGTAGAGTGTTTAACAGTAATCAAAATAAAAAAAATACAAGAAGCAAATCCACAGCACACATCAAACAAAATAACAAGCAACCAGAAGACACAAGAAACTATAGTGGTTCCCCAAAACCTGGGTACATCCACTCTTCTACCACCCTTGGTAGGAATCCACTACAGGATGAGTTGATCAGGTGTCCTGGGCACCAATGAGCTTTTGATCAGGTGCTCAAAAACCAAAACAGATTTTCTGATCAGGTGTCTTGCCACCACTGAGTTTTGATCAGGTCTCAGAAACCAAAACAAAACTTTTGAAGGGAGTTTAAAGAACCCTTTTACAGGAAAGAAAAAGAAAAAGGTTAGGTTGTCTTCTCTGTCAACAATCAGAGAGAAGCACAAGTGGATGTTGATGTTGTCAAAGCTCCCCCTGAGATTAGCAAGAGTTCAGGAATAGAAGCTTTACAAGGGTGATAGGTCTTCAATAAAAAGAATGCTCCAGCAAAAGATGATTTCAGCAAGAACTGAAATGTGTGTTGTCTGGAGTATGAATGATGAAGACTTGAGAAACTTTGAATCAGAAGGAATCAGAAAGAATAGAAGTTTGTTCTCTGTTCTGTGTTCTTGATCTCCTTTTTTTTCTGTATATCTGTATTTCTTCTTCTCTGATTCTTAATATGAAATCCAGTCTTCAAATCTTCTAGATAGCCGTTAGCAAAATCATAAATATTTTCCTTAAATGTCAACTGTCTCTGTAGGAAAAACCTAAATAACATTCCTTCTTTGTTTCCTTGAAACTTGCTCCAGATTTAATATAACGGCTAAAAATCTTCTTCAATAAATGCTCTGACTTGAAGACATTTGAAATCCGTAACAAACTGACAGAATTCCAGAAATCGTTGATCTCAAAAGATAATCGTCGATCTGAGCTCAACTATCGTCGAACTGAGCTCAGAGATATTGGAACTGGTCTTAGACAGAAAGCGTCGATCTGAGCTCAGCGATCGTCGAATTGAGTTCGACGCCTCGTCGACCTGAGCTCAGAGATAGTCGAACTGGGTTCGACGCTTCGTCGATCTGAGCTCGACGACAAGTTGAACTCTATATCTGGGCTTCTCATCTAAACTAGAAGGTCTTGGGGAAAGCTTTAAACCTAAGTCCTAAGCCTTAGACCTTAACTAGTTGACCTTTACTCTATACAACAAGGTCAATGCAATAATCCTATAGACATAGTGATCCTGACCCAAATTAGTAATAGGGTGTTCAAACACATACCTTCAACAACTCCCTCAGAATGGAAAACAATGAATGGACAGAGGAATCAGGCGAAGAAATCTCCTTGGATGGCTGGACAGAACTATCGGCCACACAGTTCTCCTTGGACCATTGAACAGAAAAAATTGGCCATAGTAAAATAGGTATGTCAAACATTGGCACAATTGAGAGCTTTGTTGAGGGCTCCGACAAAGAAGAAGCAGACTTCTTCTCCAGCGAGGAAGGTGAGAGAGGACAATAGTATGTCGGGGAGAGATAGTGGGCTGCGGCTATAGACTGGATCGCACCGGCGAGTGGAAGCTCAACAGAAGGCCCAGGTTCCGGCGAAGAGGACGCTTATTCCTTCACTAACGACACCTTGGGATGACGATTGCTAGTAGGGTGAGGAGGAAACGTCTTTGGAGCGGCATCGATGGAGAGGCGAAGGTTTCACTGATCGGGATTAAAGCTTTAGGCATTTGGATGGAATAAGGCCTATTACAGACCTTATTCCGCCTCTAATCCCCTATCCAAACAATACATATAAGTTTAGTCCTTCATAAAAAACATGGTTAACGATGCTTTGGATATATGTCAAATTATCACAGTGTAATTTTATAACCTCATGGACAAGAAACCTCAATGCCATCAAAGATAGATTTAGTCCATAATATCTCACATGTAGTAATAAAAATAGGCGATTGTTAACCGCAGCCCGATTTTGGCTATTCGCACCCCATTGTTAACCGCAACCCGAAAATATAACCGCACCCCATTTTTTTCCCTGTCGCACCCCGATATTTGTTTTTGACGCACCCGAAAATATCCCCTAGTGGTGTGCGCGAGACAACTAATAGAGAAAGATGGCGCGAGGAAGAAGCCGGAGACGGGAGCAGCTCGGCGAAGAGGAAGATAGGGTGCGACTTCCACGAAATGGGGGAGATGGGATGCGAGTAAAGTTTTAGAAAAAAGTTTTTAAAAACAAAATGAGGTGTGGATAGCCATATGAAGTGTGCGGTTAACAATCGCCTAAAAATAACTATATATTCAGCTTCAACAGAAGATCGATATTCTTACTCTTCTAAGAAATAAAATTTCCACCCAAGAAGATAGTGCATCAACTTGTAGATCTTCTATCAAAGAAGGAACCAACACAATCTGCATCACAGTAGCCATGATTATTAAGATGACCATGATTTTGATATATAATATTTTTCCAAGATCCTTCTTAGATACTTAAGAATTCAAAAAACTTCATAATGATGAATTTTAGGGTTGTGCATAAATTGGATGACCAACTCAAAAACAAAAGAGATGTTCGACCTAGTAATAGTTAAGTAAATTAATTTCTCCACAATGTGTTGGAAGTCCAACTTCATTTCAGGATCAGATGAATCCTCCTTATGAATGTCATAATTACGATCAACGAAGCTATCAATAGGCTTCACTCCAAGATATCTCTTGTAACACATAACTGAGGAGGTCCAAGACATATTTACGTTGAGAAATCATAATTTTTTCAGCAGATCTAGCAATTTCAATTCCAAGAAAATACCGAAGAAGACCCAAATCTTTAATTTCAAATGTGGAGGCAAACTCTCTTTTAACGTGAGAAATATGGTGATTATCAGTCCATGTGATAATAATATCATCCGCATAAACAATAATAAAAGTAGCATACCTCTCCTTATAAATGAACACATAAATACAGAATGATCATATGTACTCCAAGAGAAGTTCATGGAAAAGAATTTGATACTTAGCTTCTCAAACCAGACACGTGGTGACTGTTCAAGGTCATATATAGCCTTTTAAAGGCGATGTCCATACCATTTAGGCACTTAAATGAAGGAATGTGTTTTTCACATCAAGTTCTTCTTCCTCTTCTTATTCTTCCTTTTCTTCTTCTTCCTCCTCTTCCTCCTCTTCTTCTCTTCTTCTTCTTCTTCTTCCTCTTCTTCTTTCAGAAATCTGTACATTGTTGTTATTTCTTATTCTTCCTCCTCTTCTTCTTATTGTTATATTCATCGCTGTTATTTCAAAAACATGTAATATGTACATTTTTCAGTTCTTTAATATGTACTCTGTACATTGCTTAGTTCTGTAATCTGTAATTTTGAAATATGTAATCTGTACATTGCTTAGCACTCTACTCTGTACATTGCATAATTTTGTACATTGCTTAATATGTACTCTCTGTACTCCTATTTTATTAATTACTGCCAATCTGTAATAGAGAAGTTTAAATGTTAGGATTTGTTCAAATACAGAAATCTGTCAATTTTTTAAATCTGTCCATGTTTTTTTTTACATACAGAAATCTAATTTCTCCAGAAATTTGTACATATTTCATAAACAAGAAACCTGTACAGATTGGGAAAACTGTTAAGATTTCATATACAAATATATTGTTGTTCGTTGGGTTTTTCATATATAGATTTCTTATAGCTATTGTTTTGTTGGGTTTTTTGTTCGTCTTTTTCTTATTGCAGCAATTATGTCTCAATCACACTCTTCTATCAGAAATCTATATAGATTCATATAAAAATCTATTGTTGTTCGTTGGGTTTTTCATATATAGATTTCTCATAGATATTTTTTGTTGGGTTTATCCATCTTCTTATTGCAGCAATTATGTCTTATAGGTTACAGTTGTATCAAGATCGAATAAAATAGCATTGCGTTAGTAAATGGGCAACAAGATACAATTGAGAAACAAGTTTTCGCAAAATATCCAGAGGCTGGGTCCTCCTTGACACTCCACTCTCCAAGAGAGCCAAAACCCTAGACTTCAAAATTCCTCTCTAAGCATTCTACCACTCCTATATATAGGCGAGTGGGGAAAATACAAAGTACAATAATGCCCCTTGAGATACATAAACTAATAATAGCATGAGGCGGCCGCATCGTATCAACACGTCCCGCCCGAAAAGCGACCTTGTCCTCAAGATCGAGGGCCAAAGGGGTCGTCAATAAGCATCAGCGGATCCAGTTTCCCGGAGTCAGGATCAGTATCTTCAGTTCCCAGCAACACACAAGTTTCTAAGAGGGCAGACATGGGTGGGAGAGAACCGTTGCTGGCAGCGAAAGCAGAGGCCCTTACGACGGAGCTCTTCTTGTTGTTGGTAAGACAGATGATGGGACCGTCGGGGGGCCGGTGGACGTGGAGCTGGCAGATGCGGAGGCGGATTCAGTAGTTGGGGCCCCGATAGGGGCAGAGAGTCCACGGGTGGAAGAGGTGGCAGTAGTGGCCGCGGCGGAAGAGGTGGCGGTAGTGGACGCGACGGTGGGGGCAGCCGTGTCGAGGATGATGATGGGGCTGGGCAGAGTTACTCGTCGAGATACCTAGTCTGCTCCATTGTGCGGGAAAGAGTAGTCGGGTTGTGGACCCAAAGGCGCGCAAGAAGGTGGGGGTGCAGACCCGCCAGAAAATAGTATAAGTAGTGGTCGGGGGCCGGGTCGGGAACATGCATAGCGACCGCGATGAATTCGTGGATGTAAGTTGTCACAGAGTCAGACTGGCGGACGGAGCTGAGGCGTTCAAAGGCATTATCCGCACGGCGACTAGTGGCGAAGGAGTTCCTCCTTCAATGTGGGCCAGGAAATGTCAGGTACCTGCTGGCGCATCCAACACGGCCAATGGAGCGTCGAGCCCTCCATATAGATAGTAGCGAGGGGACCTTTTGGTCGGCAGGGGTGGCCTGCGGGTTGAAGAATTGCTCGGCGCGGGCGATCCACCCGAGAGGGTCAGTGCCATCAGACACATGGATCTCAATCCGGCGGAGATGAGTCGGGGCACTGTCTGACGCGGGGTGCAAAAACCCAACGTGGGCAATGGTTGGAATTGGTGGCGATGGAGGAGGTGTAAGAGGGCGATTAACTGTCGCAGCAAGTCCTCGAAGGAGGAGCGTGAGATCTGCCAGCTAGGCTTCAATATGACCCATGCGCTGAGAGTCCGAGATTGCAGAGGCGGAGGTGTTCTAGTTGGCGTGGAGGGCCATGGCCCGAGTCTTGGGTATAAACTGTGGCTAGGAGTAGAGGCGAGGGCCGGAAGGCTGCAATAACTGTAGGAGGGAGGCCCGACACGGCGGAAGGAAGGAAGGAGACGTGGCCGCTGGAAGGCCGATGTGAATGCCCTGAATTGTTGGAAGGAGTAGGCCGGAGGCGTCGTAGGGTGGAGGAGGCTGACAACACTGGACTGGCGAAAGCGCCACTAGAAGCGATAGGCGGTGCTAGGAAGGACGGAGTCGTCGACCGGAATGAGGATCAGGGCTATTCAGACGGAACAACGACGTCAACAGCGTGAGGAAGCGACACACAAACGAGATGCGGAACATCGGCGAAGCAGTGGATGCGTGCGGAAGGGGCGATGAGGTCGGGAAAAATTGGGGGGCGGCGGCTCAAGCGGATCTCTGCAGAAGGGCTGCTGAAGGAGACACGATTGGAATGTGGAATCCGTGACAGCAGAAGCAAGCGACTAGAGTGCGGAATCGCTAGCGGCGAAAGCTGCCCTGGCGGAACGAAAGGAGGCAGATGGCGATATTAGGGTTCGGGAGAACCCTAATCGAGGCAGGTCAGACTAGTTGATACGTTACAGTTGTGTCAAGATCGAATAAAATAGCATTGCATTAGCAATTGGGCAACAAGATACAATCGAGAAACAAGTTATGCCAAACATCCAGAGGTCAGGTCCTCCTTAACACTTCACTCTCCAAGAGAGCCAAAAACCTAGACTTCAAAGTTCCTCTCTAAGCATACTACCACTCCTATATATAGGCGAGTGAGGAAAATACAAAGTAAATTAATGCCCCTTGGGCTACATAAACTAATAATAATATGAGGCAGCCGCATCGTATGAATGTCTCAATCAGAATCTCCTATTAGTATCAGAGGTTCAACATCCACCTCATCAACAAGCAAATTTATTTCTGATGACGTAAAAAAAGATGATAATGTTTCGCTCTAGGCTTATGAGTCTCTCAATCATAATAGAGAAGTTGGGGGTGGAGATAAAAAATGGAAATGTAACTTTTGTGAGGTTGATTTCAGCGGTTCGTGTTCTAGGATAAAAAGTGACTTGCTTAAATTATCGGGGAATGATATCAGAGTATGTGCAAAGGTGACCCAAAAGTATTTAAAAGAAATTCAAAGAGTGATTTCTGAATCAGAAGAAAAATGCAAGATGACTCCCAAGATACTACGGTTTGCTAATGCAAGCCAAATTTCTAAATTAGTTGGGGAAAAAAAAGAGGTGGACCTATTGAAATGGCTTTCCAAAATAAAACTAGAGATGATTTGACGAGTCATATAGCTCAGATATTCTATTCTGCTGGTTTGTCATTTCATCTAGCTAGAAATCCATATTATAATAACTCATAAATTTGCTGCTAATCACAATCTTGATGGATTTGTTCCGCCTAGATATAATGCTCTTAGAACTACACTTTGAAAAAAAAATACAATATGACTAGTATGCTTCAACCAATTAAAGATACTTAGCCCCAAAAGGGAATCAGCTTAGTTAGCGATGATTTAACAGTTGCTCAAAGAAGATCTTTGATCAGTTTTATGGCTGCCTCTGAGGATGGTCCTATTTTTTGAAGGCAACTGATGCATCCAGAGAGTACAAGGATTGACATTATATTGCAAATTTGATCATTGACGTCATTAATGAAGTTGGTGCTGAAAATGTTATACAGGTTATCACTGATAATGCACAAGTGTGTAAGGTAGCAGGAGCAATCATGGAGACACGATTTCCACATTTTCTAGACACCTTGTGTTGTGCACACCCTTAATTTTGTGTTAAAAAAATGCGCAACAAATAATACAGATTGTTGTGCAATTTTTAGAGAACATTGTGGATGGATAATTCAAGTGTCTAATGAAGCATAATTCATCAGGACTTTCATTATGAATCATCAATACAGGTTGAACATGTATAACTCTTTTGTTTGCATGAAGTTACTTGCAGTTACTGAAACTCAATTTATATCCATTATAGTGATGTTGAAGAGATTTAAACTTGTGAAGATGGGTTTGCTTAATATGCTCGGATGCCTCAAATGGACTTTGTATAGAGCAAAAGACGTTGAGAAAGCTCTAAAGGTTAAAGATATCATCTATAGTGGCAAATGGAGGGATGATATGGACAAGATCCTTGATATAACAAGGCTCATGTATGACAAGTGAGATTCAATGATAGAAAATGTGAAGATTGAAATGTATAAACATGAAAAATTAATGAAATTGGAGGCTCATTGTCCTCTTTAAAAGGCAATTTATGATGACATCGCTAATCGATAGGCCAAGAGTTGCACACCACTACAATACATGACTCATTCCCTTAATCCAAGGGATTTTTTTCTTCATATTTGATATTTAACACTTCCTATTTTACTATGATTTATTTATGTACTATATGTTTGTACTTGTAGGTATTATAGTCGAGAATGACTTAATGGAGGGCCAAATAAAATTGCTCCAAATACGAATGAGGAGATTTCTTTAGAGAGGAATAAAGAAATACTTTTATGATGTGTCGAAGAGGAATATATTAATCAATGAGTTTTCTAGGTTCACAGGGATTGATCAAGCCTTTAATGAGTCAGATAGTTTGGAGGGTACAACTTCATTATTGCCCAAAGATTGGTGGACTTACTATGAAACTTCAACACCTAAATTACAAAAATGCTTCGAAGTTTTTAGGTGAACCTTCTTCATCCTCGTGCTATAAGAAATATTGAAGCACGTACTCATTTATTCACTATTTGAGAAGAAACAAAATCCAACCACAATGAGCTGATGATTTGGTCTATGTGCATAATCTACAATCTTTTCGATTGGTTTTTAGGTGAAACCAATCGGGGAATGAGAAGAATGTGGGATATTGGAGGAGATGAATGGGCAAATCTTTTTGATGAAGTTGACATGCTTACGATTGTCAACTTGTCACTAGACGAACCAAACATTGAAGATGCGTTGATATCCAATAATACGAAGAAAGATGAATAGAATGAGTAATGGACATCCTTAAATTTGAAATGATTATGACTATTTTATGTTTGAGAACTTCATGTTATATTGAATTAATTGTGAATTTGTACTTTAATTGAGTATTTATGCTTAATGCTTTATTATTTTGAGGATTTAGAATTGCAATTGTGATATATACATATATATTTACTACACACATATCCAGCCGTACATGTATCCTTGTTTTTTAAATTTTGTCATGTTGTCGTACCAGATACGTATCATACCCGGTGCTCCTACCCATACCGGTGCTTCCTAGAATATGAAGATATTTGGTTCCACAATGCTTTCCAGGCTCACAAAATTGACATTCAATTCTAGCGGTAAACTCAACAGAGTTACTAGGAAAAGATGATTCCAGTGTCTTCAAACTAACATACCAAAATCTTTTATGCCACAATATTAACCAATTTTTCTAGCACCAAACGTATGTCCACTATCCCTGACACATATACACCCGACACATGTCCGCCACCAATCGTCCTCTCATACACCAAATCCTAGAATATACAATGAGAATCAAAGAAAGTAATAGAGCAATTATGTTTAGACTTATAAACTGCTCACAGAAAGTAAGTCTGTAGAGAATGACACAACAATTATAATAGTATTGAAAAAAATATCAAGAGAGACTTCAATAATCCCTTTACCCGTCACATATACGGAAAGACACATTAGCAAGTCCAACGCTGCCAAAGGAATGAGAAGGAAGTAATCCCAGTAGTTCCTGTCATATAGGCCCCAGAGTCAATGATCCAGGGTGTGCGATGTCATAGTCGATAGAAACGTAGTTTGAGAGCAGCAGTACCAGGCGTGTCCTTTATAGAGGATCGCCCAATAATGGCCTTCAAAGCAGTTAACTCTCTAATTAAACATTCCTTTTCAGCAATAAATTGTCCATTATTGACCAAGGTGCCATACAGAACATTTTGAGATCTAACATATCTTTCCTCTGTATGTGTCCATCCTATTGGAACCAAGTTTGGGTGCAAGTCCTAGCACTTTTTCTCCCCCTATATCCCTTCTTTGCATAGTAAGGGTAGTTCATCTCAGTACCAGACATGCCCTATACATGGGATCTCTAAATATTGGTTTTCAAAGCAGTTAACTCTCTAATTAAACTTTTCTTTTCAGCCATAAATTGTCCATTATTGTCCAAGGTGCCATACAGAGCATTTTGTGATCTAACATATCTACTTATTGACTATGTATCCATCTTATTGGAGCCAAGTTTGGGTGCAAGTCCTGAAACTTTTCCTCCCTCATGTACTTTCTTTCCATAATAGGGGCAATTTGTTACCCCATCGCATTCGCCGGGGCGGTCACTCTTCATCGGGACCACCAGAGTGTGCAATTGGAAGCTACCGTGATCCTCTCTTGTAATTAATTTGATGAATTAATCAATTGATATTAATTAATGAATATTAATTAAATTAATTAAGTAAATAATTTTGTATTTTCCTTGTATAGTTTATGTATGGATTTTTGGATGTTCTAGTTCTTTTGGGTACTCATTAGAGAGAAGGTTCTTAGAGCACCCAGCCTCCTTGAGCTTGGTCGGAGCCTGCTCCTGATTGTATCATGTGTTTATTTCAGTTAATCTGTCTTGTGTCAATTCTCTCACTCGCAACCGCGGAAATTTCTGCTTCGTAACAATTTGGTTTGACCTTCCTTGTCCGCCCACCTCAAGTGTCGTCGGATTCAGCAATCTCCCAATTTTTTCTCTGAGCCAGTGCGCGCACCGTCTCGAACACCTGCATCACACCGCCCGCCACTATTTTTTGAGCCCACGCCTCGTATTACTGAGCCCGCCAATCCGCCGTTGACGGACTCACCGGTCCAGCAACATGTTTCCTCACCCACATGCATGTTTTTGCGCTCCCTATCTCTGGCCGCTGGCACCTCAACCACTTCGATGATAGACGACCCGCGCCACGGCCGAGCACAGCTGGCACGTCGTGGAGAAGAGGCTCGACGAGCAGTCCACTGCCCTAACCGACCAGGCTTTGCTCCTCGCATTCTTGCAAACTTCGATCTAGATCCAATCTTTGCCTCCGCGCAAGTGACGCTCCACCATCTTGACAAGCATGATGGTCGCGTTTACAACCAAGCTCCCTTGTACTCACTGTCTCCACCGCCTCCTCTCCGTTTGTGGGTCGCCGCATCACAGCTCCAGTCGTGTCCCTTTCTTCCAGCTTGTCGCCGCCAGGGTAGTTGCTGCCCCGACACTTTGGTCTGATCCCCGTCAACCTGCGAAGGTTGATCCCTTTGCATGCTATCGTGCCACCGACGATGCCTTCGACGAGGTGAGCCGACTGACGATGCTCAAGCTTCCCGAGCCTCCACCGACGATCAACAATGACTTCGGCGATGCTAGATGATTAACGTTGATGCCTCCAGTCCTTCCGTGCTCGCGTCGATCCACCGTCAGTTCTGACATTGCCACCTCCTCAGTTAGATCTGCTTCTCAATCTCGCCCTCCAGTCGGACGATGATCTCCAAGTACTCGCGTTGTTGGGCTCGTCACTTTGCAGCCCTGCTGCAGCCACCGCCCCGTCGGAACACCCTCCTACGCCACTCCCCACATCTCGTTCTCTACCTCCCATTCCCGAGCCAAATCCTCGAGCCCGAATCTGAATTCCTCGACACGGTCGATAGTCCCCTCCATCACGCCTCCAAACAATCGCACTGATGGTCGTCGTCCACCTTTTATGTTTTCTTTACCCTCTCTCCCCGCCCTTCTAGGCAACAATGTTTTCTTTCCAACGCCTCTTGCACCACACCCGAAAAGAACCCCACTTTACCCACATTGCCAACTTCATTTTCCTCCACTAAAAGCCAAATCCCACATTTCACACTCCTCTTGTCACATCCCTTCTATTTAAATTTTCTCCAGTTGTACGCCATCTTTTAACTTTTCCCTAACTGTCACCCCGCTCTACCAATTCTCTCACTTCTGGGTTTTCTCAAACTTCGCTCCGCTCGCCTCATCAACCAATTAATTATTGTAAGCATTATTTTAATAACACCAACCTCTCTTGTTTCCCAGGCTTTCCCTGCACACATCACCTCTCAAGTCTACACCTCAATAACCCCTACTACCTATCATTTTCTATTTTTACATACTCTATCTGCCACCTATTTTCACCCTCCATTCTTGTTTTTCTTTGACTCAAATTTTCACCCAATGCTTCACTCTCCCTCCTTTTCAATTTGCTTTATTTTCTCCCTCCTTGAACCCCCTGCCAGTTCACAATTTTCCTTTTTCTAAAGACGCCCTCACCCAACGGGTATTGACGACCAACGCTCAAAAAAACCCCGACAAAAGAATTAAAATTCGAACTTGAGCACAAGGTCGATTTTCGAGGGCCGCATAGTATTGCCCTATCGCAATTGAAAGTTACCGTGATTTTTTTCTCTTGTAATTAATTTGTATGAATTAATTGAATAATATTAAATAACTATTATTAATTAGATTAATTAATATTAATTAGATTAGTTAATATTAATTAGATTCGATAATATTAACTAGATTAGTTAATTAAGTTGTTTTGTACTTTCTTTGTATGGTTGCCCTCCCTCATCTATATAAAGGGGAGAGATTTATGTGTGGAGTTTTCGATGTTTTAGTTCTTTTGGGCTCTCATTAGAGAGAAGGTTCTTGGAGGACCCAACCTCCTTGAGCTTGCTCATAGCTTGCCTCGGATTGTATCATGTTTTAATTTTAGTTAATGCAATATGTCATGTGTCAATTCTCTCGCTCGCAACCACTGAAGTTTCTGCTTCGTAACAATTTGGTCCAAACTTGTTACAAAGCAAACTTCAGCGATTGCGAGCGTGAGAATTGACACGACAGATTGCATTAATTGAAATGAACATAAAATACAATCTGGAGCAAGCTACGACCAAGCTCAAAGAAGCTGGGTCCTCCAAGAACCTTCTCTCTAATGAGAGCCCAAAAGAACTAGAACTTCCAAAACTCCACACATAAACCTCTTCCCCTTATATATAGATGAGGGATGGTACCATACAAGGAAAACACAAAATAATTTACTTAATTAATTAATCTAATTAATATTGATTAGTATTCATTAATTAATATTAATTAATTCATTCATTAATTAATATCAATTGCTTATTTAATTACAAGAGAAAATCACGGCGGTTTCCAATTATGCGCTTTGATGGTCGACAAGGAGTGGCCACCCCGACGAATGTGATAGGGTAACACAACTCATCTTACTTTTATCTTCTTATATTTTAGGCTCCAAGTGTTTAGTGTCCCACTTTCTTTGTTCGGCAATAAGGTCGGATTTGTCATATCCCACATTTACTTCAGTGAAAAGAGTTCATACGTCTAGCCTCTCCTAAATATAATGAGCAATAGTCTACAAACCATGAACAAAATCTCTTTACAGCATCTAAACTCTCTGAAATTCAAGATTTTAAGGCAGGACAAAAAATAGTTCAAAGACTCCTTGATGCATAAGTTATGTTTTATAATCCCAGATAATTTGAATGATCAATTTTGCCAATTTATGAGTTTGTTTACTATGGTGGGATAAAGGCTTGAGAATTGACACAAGATAGATTGCATTAATTGAAATGAACACAGAATACAATCTGGAGCAAGCTTCGACTAAGCTCAAAGATGTTGGGTCCTCCAAGAACCTTCTCTCTAATGAGAGCCCAAAAGAACTAGAACATCCAAAACTCCTCCACACATCAACCCCTTCCCCTTATATATAGATGAGGGAGGACAACATACAAGAAAAACACAATAATTTACTTAATTAATTAATCTACTTAATATTGATTAGTATTCATTAATTAATATCAATTAATTAATTCATTAATTAATATCAATTACTTATTTAATTACAAGAGAAAATCACGGCGGCTTCCAATTATGCGTTTTGATGGTCCCGACGAGGAGTGTCCACCCTGCCGAATGCGATAAGGTAACACAGATCATCTTACTTTTATCCTCCTATATTTTAGGCTCAAGTGTCAAGTGTCCCACTTTCTTTGTTCGGCAATAAGGTCAGATTTGTCATATTCCACATTTACTTCTGTGAAGAGAGTTTATACGCCTAGCCTCTTCCTAAATATAATGAGCAATAGTCTACAAACCATGAACAAAGTCTCTTCCTAACATCTAAAGTCTCTGAAATTCAAGTTTTTAAGGCAAGATAAAAAGTAGTTCAAAGACTCCTCGATGCATAAGTTATGTTCTATAATCCTAGATAATTTGAATGATCTATTTTTGCTTGTTTATGAGTCTGTTTACTATAGTGGGATAAAGGGTTGAGTGTTATATGGATCCTTACTATAAATCTATAATACTCATATACATCATGTGTGTTTGCTTTGTTTGAAATTGATAGAT
This sequence comes from Platanthera zijinensis, assembly GCA_039513925.1. Taxonomy (NCBI): domain Eukaryota; kingdom Viridiplantae; phylum Streptophyta; class Magnoliopsida; order Asparagales; family Orchidaceae; genus Platanthera; species Platanthera zijinensis. The sequence goes on along the minus strand of CM077087.1, from coordinate 20,251,093 downwards.
CCGTGTCAAGTATTTCTTCTTGGAATAGTTTCTTTCAATTAATTTCCACATTTTCTTAGAGGTTTGGCAGAACAAAAATTGGCTTGATATCTTGGATTCCATAGAGTTGATAAGCTAATTTATCAAGGTGAGGTTCTCCACTTCCCATTCTTCATAAGAGGGGTCAATCTTCGGGGGGAAATATTTTGATCCATCTATAAATCCAAGTGTTCTATGATTATCAATAAATATCCCCATAGATTAAGCCCATATAAGATAGTTTCTACAATTCATGTTGATGTGAGTTACATCAGGTGAGATATTCGCATTCGAATTTCATCTACCATATAATTTAGTTGATCACTCGACCCTTCAGAGACGACAATATTCTTCTATTTCACTCCATATGGAGAGAAGTAAGCGGAAAAAAGCACTCCCACAGAAGAAATCCATAGCAATGGGGAGAGAATGTTGGATGATGTAAAAGACTAGCTAATGATCGAAAACTTGATCATAACTATGGGAAACTTGATCTCGACTGATTGATGGTGGAAGGAGCGAATGGACGGCTACGAACTCATGACAAACATAGAGCATGCTCACCACAAGACAATTACAACAGAGGTTGTCGACAACGCTCTTAAGCGCCATAAACGATCGAAGGTTGTGGGGACGGGAGGGCAGTGACGAGCCAACTAATCCACAAATCTAGAGAGGAGGATAGTGGCAATAGAAAAAGCAGGGCCAAGGCAGCTCCCAATACAATGGATGCCTTTATGTCCAAGGAAAGGCGACGTGGTTGGGATCAAACTAAAGCACGCAACTGAAGTGAATCAACAAAGATGGGATTGCGAGTAGGAGCGCAGACGAAAGAGTCAAAAGTGTGGGCAAGATAGGTCACAACTGTCGAATGAAACTTCAGATCAAACGGAGGGAGCAGCGACGTCGATCGATGGCCGCAGATTCACCGCTTTGATACCATGTCGATGGGAGAGAACGAACTTTTCTTCTCTCTTTACTTAAGCTTACCCTTTGTCCTCTTAAGAAGAACGATAAATAGAAGTCATATCCACTTCAATGATATGGTCACCTCGTTAGTGAGCCTAAGCCAACTTTCCTTTTTAACACATTTTGGGGTAGAATACATCGCGTTGGTGCTCAGTTAAGCAACGTCTAAATGTATGTCAGTATGGGTTGTTAATTTTTATGATTATGAAATGAAGAGGTTAGAAAGGCTACATATGAGAGAAGAGAAAGAGAGGAAAAAAGATGCTATAGAAAACGATAAATATGAATTCCCTAAACGATTTTCATGAAGGAAGATCAACTTGTTGTGATACCAATATGATGTCGAACATTTAAAGCTCTACCCACTCCTACCAAAATGCAAGAGGTTGATCCACTTTTAATTCAAAGTAATTCTTATGAGCTATTAAGCATAGAGTTGTGGCTGTTAAGTGGGTGCTCCTTAGACAAAGGGATGGGAGAAGTTCTTTATTTGAATCGTTTTAAAGTTTAATCAAATATTGGATAAATCATTACATTTCTAAAAATTAAAATATTAAGCATAAAAAGAAAATCTAAAGTTGAAATTAATTTATTCATAAGCTAATTTCGTACTAACAATAAAATATAGAAGAAAATGACTATGATGAAGGGAAAGTAAAATGGAAGAATGAAGTATGTGGAAATACCAAAAGATAGGCAAGATACTCCCGCAAATGGACCTTTTTAAAGAACTTTTTTATCCAAGCTCTACTACATTGATGGGCCTTCGGGTGAACTTGAACTTCCAGCACAACGAAGCTCACCATGCCAAAACGCTCAAATCTCATAACTCAAGTGAAAAATAGCATATTTTCATTCATTAACATCAAACAAAAACAAGTACATGAGGCTCCCTATTTATAGATGCAAGGATCGAAGACTAAAAATCACCAAATAATATTAAGGGCTTGGGTGGCTGGCTATGAAGAGGGGAAAGGATTAATAGAGTTGGAAAAGCTAAAAGTCATTCACGGGAAAGCTAAAATGTCACTTCGAAGGAGGTTGTATGTAATTTTCCAAGGGAAAGATAAATAGATAGTCAAAGCGGGGGTAGATGGAGGAAATCAAAGAAGTTAGAGATTTGGAAGTAGAAGACTAATGGATATGGACATATTGGGAAAAATAGGGAAAAGTCTGTCAACCCATAAATAGTTCAATAGCATCACATCATCCGACACTATAATGACCTGAAAGACTCATAGGCTCCGTTTGGGACAGTGGTGGAGGTCATGAACATGGGGGTTAAAATGTCTTTCGTTGACGCCCACCTAAGGAACTTCATCCACTTTTATGTTCAAACGGAAGAAGTTTGTTAGGTGAACATTAACGAATGACGGTTTTACACATGCGTTTATGACCGCCGCCACCGCGCCAAACGGATAATTAGTACATAAATAACTCAAATATAAAGGCAATACATAGAAAAGTATATTATATTAGTCATAAGTGCATTCTAGACACAGATTCAAGAACATGTCGGTCTTTATGCGGACTATTGGTATGTAGATGTGATGCGGAGTAGAGATGAACAGGAGCTTTGGGCCCGTTCAGGCCTGATTTGGCGACTTACCATATATGGCGTGCCCGGATCGACGATCGGACTCCGCGGTTGCGTCCGACACGTCGTCGTGAATCAAAAACATATATTAGTTTTTTTTAGTTTATTTTCATGTATTTAGTGGCCGACCCCACCGGCCAATCATAATCATTGATGGTGAAGCCCTAGTCTGTTCTCCTCTTATAAATAGGTGTTGTAGGGGCTGAATTTAGTCATTGCAGAATTTAGAGAACTTCATTCCTGGATTCCAGCGATCCCTCCCCGGTGCCGACGTCGTGGAACCCTAGATGACGACTCCTAGGTGCTCGTTCTTCCCCCCAAGGTACCTCTACCCTTGCCTTCATTTTCCACTCCTCAAATCTCCGTTCCCACCCGTTGCAGCCCTCCATTCCAGCCGCCGGCCTGCTGCCCTCTTGCAGCCGCCCAACCCGCCACCTTCTCTCCAGTCCTCCGCCCCTCCACCGCCGCTACAGAGTCGCCGGCCCCTTGTGCTCTCCCCACTGCCCAGCCGACCAGCCCTCACCTGTCCCCACCGCCGGCCACCTCCTAAAAGCTGCCCTAACAGCCCGCCGGCCTCTACCTCCCCCTCCTCCCCAATCCGCCAACTCCCCTTCGTGGATTCACCATCCTAACAACCCTAAAATCCTAGATCCGTCCAGATCTAGGGTTATAGCCTCCCGATCCGTTATTTCCACCACTCATACCTTCCATTTTTTCCCGGATCCGACCCTAAATAGCGGATCCACCCCTCCCAGGCCCGGATCTACTTGTACGTGGCCGGATCTACCCATTTCTCACCCGATCTCACCATTTACCGTCGAGAACAGCCACCGCCTTCATCTTCACGCCGCCGATTCCACCTCTGATCGCCGATCTACACATCCGGACCCAAATTCTTCAGTGTCTCGGTTCAGCACGCTACTTTGTGAGTTTCTTGTGGTATTTGCTTATTTGATTTGGCATTCTCATTGGTGAATTAATATATGTGTTGTGATTCTTGCTGGTAGAAAGTTATTTTCGATAGACTATTAATTTGCAGGAGGAGCTATTCGCCGCGCGCTATGCTTTGGCCCTCCGAGCGGAAGTAAGCCGTTATAAAATTGTTGAATTAATTAATTGCTTTCAATTTGGAATATCTGCGTGGTGTTAGAAAACTTCATTGCTCAAATTTATTTGTCGCCGTAACTGACGGTCGCATTGCATTTAGGATCATACTAGAGAGTCGCCTTTGCATTTATACCCAGAGTCCTAGGTTTTGTGCACCCTTAGCCTACCCTACATGAAGATGTCCCACATCAAGTAGTTAAATGGAGAAGTGTCTTGGGAGTATCACACAATACGAGGATAATATGGGCAGCTAAAAGCCAATTTTATAGAACTACAATTAGGACGGCATTCTATCCATGAGTGTTGGAATATTTAGTGTGATAGAAATGCAAACGCAAAGATAGATGTGTGGCAAATCTAAGAAGGATGAATTTAGAATCATCAATTCATCATATTAGAAGTAATAATAGAAAATAGAACTAGTTGGTCTGAATTTACAATTAAGTTCTGTACAAATATAAAATCTGTTAATTGGTCGAGAATACAAGTTTATGTCGAAGGGGTATGGTTAATTTGGACGAAAACAATTACAAAATAATTTGTGTAAATTAAATTTAACACCTCTAGCAACATTTACAGGACAAGTGGAAAATGAAGATTCATGAAGCCAGCCATAAATAATTGGGAAAGGTGATTGATGATGATAGGTAACTAACACAGTTTGGACCGCATTCACATAAGCCCACATTTTCAAGCTCGAACAATTTTTTATTAAAATTTATACTTTGTCTTGAGCTCAATAAAAATAAAGTTGAATAAGAATGTCAAAGATCAATCAAATTCGAGATAGATTGGGAGCCAGCTCATTGGTGTACCAAACTCTAAATAAAAAATAAAGAGCAAAAATAACACTGCTACTTTTGGGTAAGACGATAAGTGAGAATTTAATACAATTTCCACATTTTAACATGACCAAATGAAAAATAAAGATTCACAAAGTCAAGACAACAGTAGAGAGAAGGGAAAATGATAAACATTGGAATTTTATGATGAAATAAATTCAGCTACAATAAAATTCAGTAGGCCGGAGAAGTAAAACATAAGGCATATAACACCATATATACTAGAGAATACACCTGATATTGCTTTCATAATGACTTGATCACTCACATACCCAGGAAAATAGTAATTTATCTTTGGTATCGCACATTATATAATTGATGACTCCAGCAACGTTCTTCCTTCAAATTATATTAAAATTACATTAGAAGATTCAGAATAAGTAGAATAAGAGAAGAATATGAAGAAACAGAAGTCGTTTAAAAAAGAAAGTATAATATATGTAAAATAAGAAAGGAAGGAGAATAAAACAAACGACAATATAATTCTAATGTGCTCAGATTACATACTTGTTTCTTGAAGACCAGATGCCAACAGCAAACTTTTCAAAGCAGAAGGCCATAAAATCATCCAAAAAGGGCCTTTTGAAAACTAAACTACAACATAATAAAGAATTAGTACATATTTATTGGATTAAATGACTCTGAATGGAGTCCTACCTATCTAGGATGTACTGATTTTCACATTTAACTTCTATTCTCCATCCAATATGATCCTTAAACTCGTGAAATGACCAATGAAAAAATTGTTTACCCCATAGGAGTTAAATTTAACTTGTTTGATGGAAGGATCCAACAAATCACATTTTCAACTACGAATGCATCAGTTTTAATTTAGTTTAGGGACCAAATTAAAAGGAAAAAAAAGGAAATCTACTATCAAGCTTAAGGAATCATAAGTAGCAAAGGACAATTTTGGTCATTTCCTTTATCTCCTTGTAAAGTGGAAAATGATATTTAGCATTCAAATTTAGACTGATGGTAGCTGTTTACCTGGTTTTTTGCTAACCTTTTTATATGGCATGCGAGAGCCACAAGAGCTAAAAACCACATCACAGAGAATTCCATTGAGATCGAGGACAAGCAACTTCTTCCTAAAAGTTCTCCCCAATGCTCTTTCTGGTTGGACAGAACAGGCACCCCTCTCCTTATCTAACAAATATATATTCTTTAGTGCCAAAACATCAGTATCATCTTCATGAAAGATACTATCATGAAAACATGAACTGCCAGTGTTGTGATTGTGGTGATCTTCAACAATCAAACTCTTTATCTTTTGCTTATCTGTATTTTCAGAACTGTTTCTTCTTTTGCGTAATCTTAAAACAGAAAAATAGTTTGAACCATTGTTTGTTTGAAGTTGGCGCAAAGATTGTTCCATGTGTTGTATATGACATCGATACTCCTTCCATCTTTTCCTGGACCGTCTACCTCGCCTCATCTTCGTATTTTTTTGATTATCCAGTGCGGAATCCACCTGAAGCAGCATATCCACAATTTTCACAAAATGAATAATCATTTTTATACAACATAAGATGATTCAATACTACTCATGTCTGCCATTTTAAACTTACATTTTTACGAGGAGCCTCAAAGATTTCAACCGCTTAAAATAAAGAGGAAATAACCATTTAGTTAGGGCAAGATACCGAGAAATGATAGTTTTTTTATTCTGACCTAGATTTGTATAATTACCTTGAGTAGTTCGCACATGAACTGCGAGATCATCTTCTCTGATGAACATTCTAAACTTAGCTTTCCGCCTCAGCTTACACATTCTAATGCGTTTCGGATTTCTATGAACCATCTCTGGCAAGATGAACTAAATTAATCATGGAAAATTTAAAAATGCTGCCAAGAGGAGATACAAAATTCTTTACCTTTTTCACTCTGAAAAACTTTAGAAGTGTTGATATTGCCTTCTCGATGTAGCTTACTGTTTTCATCAACATTCTCAGGTTCTGAACCTGGACAAAAAGAAAAGAAAACAAGAAGAAATGACAACATTCCTAAAATGTATTCAGTGTAACATCTATCAAATTTATGGTGGTAAATCTTGTGGGTATCTATTGCCAATTGTTGCCCAAAAAAAAAGAACATGAACGATTAATTTGCATAGAATGGGAGTAGAAAAAGAATACAATACAATGTACATACAGATCGTCATGCCACGTACGTAAGTAGGACGGGTGGACGGCCTAGGTAGTCGTGTTTGTCTTCTTGAAAGGCGATGAATAAGTCATTAAAAGAGACTTCCAGCTTTTGGGATCAACTCATAATGCTCATCAACTTTGAGACCGAGTGCATTCATGAAAAACAAGATTCTCGGTGACATGAATGACAATTTGACTATCGCAATAGAGGACGGACAGAGAGGGGAGCTTGACACCAAGATCAATAAGAAGACTTTCCAGACACATGAGTTCAAAAACAACAGATGTCATCGAAAATCACCGTCTGCTTCCTGCTCCACCAAGTGACCAGGTGTCCTCCAAAATATGTGCAATAGTCACTCGTAAACCGATGATCATCGAGAGAGGCGGCATAACCTACATCAAAATATGCAATAAATGATAGGGAAGAGGAGGGCATATACGCAAACCCTTTCCCCAAAGCATTCTTTAGGTACCAAAGGATTCGCTCAACAACTTGGAGGTGGGATATCCGAGGAACATGCATGAAGCGGTTGACCACGCCAACAACAAATGAGATATTAGGTTGTATGACAGTCAAATAGATAAGCTTGACAACAAGGAAGCGCAACACTCCGGATTGGGAGAAGCGGATCAGAGTCAGGCGCGTGAGCTTAAAGTTTGTGGTTGACATCTGTTAGAAAAGCCTACTTTAGGGCCAATCTAGGGGCCCATTCTTCTCTCTTCTCTCTCTCTATTTGTATTAGTCCCACATCTTGGATTGGGATTTCTCTCTTTCTTCTTCTCCTATAGAAATGTATTCATACTTGTAATTATCAATTCAAGAAGTACATACAAGGTTTGGAGCTTTCTCTACATGGTATCAGAGCGAAAGATCCTCTTACTGCGGCTTCCCCTTCTCTAAACGCACAGCCCGCCCTTCTGCGGCCTGTTTCCGGTTCTCCAGTTCTAACCGCATAGCCCGGCCATCTATCCGCTCTTCCCCTTCTCCACGGGCTTCTGCGGACTGCCTTCTGCATCCGCTTCTCCTCTCACTTCCCCCCGTGGTTCCACCCTCCTCAGGCTTCTTATAGCACTCTTCTGCTCTGACCCATGGGGCCCACCTCTCGTGTCTGTTGCGGTCTCTTCCTCTGTCCGCTCGAGCATCTCTCTAACGGGCTTGTCCTTCCCGTTGCGACCTCCTCCTTAACCGCAGCGGACTCTTCTCTTGTCCGCCGCGAGTTCCACTCCTTCGCCTGCTCGCGTGGTTGTTTCTGGACTCTAGCCGCGACCTGCCTTCTCATCTCGCGGTCTCTTCTCGCGGCCTCGACTCGTCGCTTGCTCTACCCGCTGTGGTCTCTCTTCCTGTCCGCTGCGGGCCCTTCCTCTTACCGCTTTGAGTTGTTTTTACTCGCGGTCTCGTCTCCTGACCGCTCGAGTTCCTAGCTCGCAGTATCTTGCTTCCCGCTGTGACCTTTCCTTACCGGTGCAACTTCTCCTCTCTTTCTCTATCCGCGGTTGTCCACCTGACCGTGCGGACTTCCCTTTCCGCATTTTGGTCGCGATCTGCCTAATCGTTGGTGTGATCGCGCAGACTGATCCTCTTCTCGTTGCGGCCTCCCACTCTGCCTCTTCTTGGTGCGACCTGCTTCTCGTTGTCGACTGCTCCTTCTCGCTGCGGTTTGGTCCTTCCCGCTGCGGCCTGATTCTCGCTGCCGCCGGCTTCTTCTTGCTGCGGACTGGTCTTTCTCGCGGCGACTTCCTTCCCCGTTTTTCCCCGTTGCCGCTTCTCGACCCGCTAAGGCCTGTGTTTTACCTTGGCTCGGTCTGTTTCTATCCGTCCGGTCTGGTTCCTTATTCGCCAGGTGGTTGCTTCTGTTGCGGTCTTCTCCTAACCGCGCAACCTGCTTGTTTCTAGCCGCTACGGACTCTGTTCCTACTGCGCTGGTCGTGGCCGTTTCTTGCCGCTGGTGCGTTGTCACCGTGACCGTTGCGGACTATTCCTTGCAAAATGATCAGCTGCCCTCCGGGCTCTGTGGTGTGTTTCCGATGGTGGTACCTCCTGCATTGCTCACATCTCATCCTGGATTTTGGATTTTGGGGCCTCTCACCACATTACATCACGGAAACCACCATAATATTTGAACTACGTGCATCCCCAGTTCATTACTGTTGTTAGTGGGGACACACTTCCCGTCTCTGGTGCGGCAGATATTAACCTCACTCCCTCCATTATTCTTCGTTCTGCTCTTCATGTTCCGGGCTCTCCGTTCAACCTTCTCTCTATTGGTCGACTCACTGCTGACCTCGATTGTGCTGTTATTTTTTCTTATAACTCGTGTGTTGTGCAGGATCGCAAGACGCAAACCATCATTGGAAAAGGGCATCTGTCGAATGGTCTCTATATCCTTAACCCGTCTCCCCCAACGGTGTTGTCGTCTATTAGCTCTGTTGATTGGCATCGACGTCTGGGTCATGCTCCTCTAAACATCCTCAAAAAATCTCTCCCAGACGTGTCCTTCCACGAGTTCACGTGTGAGTCCTGTATCTATGGGAAACATCATCGCTCTACGTTCTCACCAAATCCTTCTCGGCGTTCTGCTCCCTTTGATCTTGTTCACTCCGATATTTGGGGCCCTTACAAAATTACAAGTGTTTTTGGATACCGTTACTTTGTCACATTTATCGATGACTACTCTCGGGTGACCTAGTTGTATCTCCTTCGTGACCGCTTTGAATTGTCCGGTGTATTCCATACCTTTTTCATTGAAACTCGCAACCAGTTCTCCACAACCATTAAAACCCTCCGCACCGATAATGCTCGTGAATACACTAGTCATACCTTCTCTCACCTCTGTGCGGAGTTTGGGATCATCCATCAGACCTCCTGTGTCTATACCCCCCAACAAAATGGCGTTGCTGAACGCAAGAATCGACACCTGCTCGAGGTCATCCGCTCCCTTATAATTTAGATGAATGTCCCAAAACAATATTGGAATTTTGCGGTTTCAACCGCTTGCACTCTTATTAACAGCATGCCTTCATCTATCCTCAATTCTGCGGTTCCCTTCAATCTCCTTTTTCCCTCCCAACCTCCATTCTCCATCACCCCACGCGTGTTTGATTGCGTATGTTTTTTTCATCATCTTGGCCCGTCCACTGACAAACTTGCTCCCCATGCCACTAAATATATGTTTATGGGCTATTCTCGAACTCAGAAGGGCTACGTTTGTTTTTCTCCCACGGATCGCAAGGTGGTTACTTCAGTTGATGTCACCTTCCTCGAAGATCAGCCGTATTACTCTCAACCTATTGACCCTCCTCTTCCGCCACCTCTCCCGCGACCTGTTATCCCCGTCAATTCCACCATTCCACCTCTACTTCCCCCACCAATCCCACCTAAACCACCTACACCACCAGTCATTCGTGTGTACACTCGACGTCCTGCCTCGTCTACTACCCTACGAGAGCTGCCCCGCTCTAATGATGCTTTGCAACCTGCGGATCCGACAACTGCTTCCACTGCCCACTCGATGGCCAACTTTGTCTCTCTTCACTGCCTCTCTCCGGAACTCCGTCAGAGTGCTCTCTCTTTATCCTCTATCTCCACCCCTAATTCTGTACAGGAGGCTCTTCACCACCCCGGATGGAGGGCGGCCATGGAAGATGAAATGAGGGCTCTCTGGGCTAACCGAACTTGGGATCTGGTTCCTCTTCCTGCAGGTCAATCATGTGTTAGCTGCAAGTGGATCTTTGTTATTAAACATGCGGCGGATGGCACCGTTGAGCGTCTAAAGGCCCGCCTCGTGGCCCGGGGTTTTACTCAGCAACATGGTCTTGATTATGAGGAAACCTTTTCTCCTGTGGCAAAATTGAACACGGTCCGCGTTCTTCTCTCCCTGGTTGTTCATCGTCATTGGCCACTTTATCAGCTGGATATTAAGAACGCGTTTCTCAACGGAGATCTGCAGGAGACTGTTTACATGCACCAACCTCCCAGGTTGGAGACCACGGGGGAGTCTCGGGTCTGTCATCTTCGGAAATCTATTTATGGTCTCAAACAGTCCTCGCGCGCTTGGTTTGAAAAATTCAGTAAGGTTGTCTGTGATATTGGCTTTATTCGGAGCTCGGCTGACTTTTCTCTCTTCACCCGACACCGGTCAACCGAAACTGTGATCCTACTTGTCTATGTTGACGATATCCTCATTACTGGCGACGATATTACAGGGATACAACATATCAAGAAGCAGTTAAACTCCACTTTTCAGACCAAAGATCTTGGCAACCTTCGGTACTTCCTTAGGCTTGAGGTTGCACGACACCCTGATGGTCTTGTGTTATCCCAACGGAAATATTGTATGGACCTCCTTCATGATGCCGGTTATTCTGGATGCAAACCTGCAGATACTCTTATGGATGCAAATCACAAGCTCTCAGCCCACAGCTCTGACTCTGACAAGCTCCTTACAAATCCAGAATACTATAGACGCTTGGTTGGGAAGCTGATCTACCTTACGGTCACTCGACCAGATATCTTTTTTGCTGTGGGAGTCGTAAGTCGTTTTATGCATGCTCCTCGGACATCTCACCTTCAAGTTGTCGAGCGTATTCTTCGATATCTCAAGATCGCTCCAGGACAAGGGCTTGTGTACAAGCCATCCACATCTCTATCCCTTGTCGCGTACTCTGACGCTGATTATGTCGGGTCCATTGATGATAGGCATTCCACAACGGGTTTTTGTACCTACTTCGGTGGACATCTCATAACCTGGCGTAGCAAGAAACAGAATGTGGTTGCTCGCTCTTCTGCTGAAGCTGAGTACCGCGCTATGGCTGCTGTTGTTTCCGAGTTAACTTGGCTTGAGAGCCTTCTAAGAGACTTGGGTGTTCGTCTCTCATCACCAGCGACCCTATTTTGTGACAGTCAAGCGGCAATCCATATTGCCAAGAATCCAGTCTTTCACGAACGCACAAAGCATATTGAAGTTGACTGTCACTTTATCCGAGAAAAGGTACAGGCAAAGAAGATAGATTTGAAGCATGTTCCTGCTGCAAGCCAAGCTGCTGACATCCTGACTAAAGCTCTCTCCCGGCCACTATACTACCAGTTTTTATCCAAGCTTGGTTCCTACGACTTGTACGCTCCAGCTTGCGGGAGAGTGTTAGAAAAGCCTACTTTAGGGCCCATCTAGAGGCTCATTCTTCTCTCTTCTCTCTCTTTATTTGTATTAGTCCCACATCTTGGATTGGGATTTCTCTCTTTCTTCTTCTCCTATATAAATGTATTCATACTTGTAATTATCAATTCAAGAAGTATATACAAGGTTTGGAGCTTTCTCTACAACATCCATTGGCATGTTAGTAGGCTTGCAACCTGAGTAATCTGCATCATGAAGGAGATCGAGGCAGTACTTCCATTGAGATAGAACAAGTCTATCGAACCAACGGTCTACCTCGACACGCACGAAGTATAGAAGGCAGCCCAAATATTTGGTCTAAAAGTGTGATACCAAGTGCTTCTTGATCATAAATATAATATTCAGATCGTTGCCTGTGATGAGAATATCATCAACATACAAAAAAAGGATGACGACATCGACGGGGCAACGACGAGTAAATAACGAGAAATATGTTGAGCTCTTAGTGAATTCAAAATCCTGAACAACCTGACTGAACTTGTCAAACCAAGCTCGAGGAAACTACTTAAGACCGTAGATAGATTTCCTGAGGTGACAGACAAGAGACGCCCTCGTGAACCAGGAGCTTGTTGCATACAAACAATCTCAACTAAATCGCGATTAAGAAATGCATTTTTGATATCAAGTTGATGTAACTGCCAATGACGATAGACGAACAAAGAGATTAATACCCGAACTAATTCAACTTAGCGACCAGAGAGAACGTTTTCATAGTCAAGGTCATACTTGAGTGAGACCACGTGCCATAAAACAAGCTTTGGGATGCTTAACCATGTAATCAGGACGGTATTTGACAGTGAAGACTCATTTACATCCCACACGGGATTGTCCAAGAGAAAGGGAGACAATGCCCCATGCCTGATTGGCTTAAAGGGCAGTCATTTCGTTATCCATCGCGGCCCACCACCCCGGATGTTCGAGAGCTTCCTGCACAGTAAAGAGGGTGGAAACAGAAGACAATGAAGTTGCAAGCCTGTGAAGATCAAGAGATAAGCAATGAAAGGAGGCATAATGAGAGAAAGGGTGAGCTATAGAGGGGACGACATCCTGGGTAGGTGTCGTAGTCGAATGAGCTGACTACCTGACTGTGGTGCGTCATCAGACGAGTTCAGTTATTTTAGGGCATCAAACAGAGAACGACGACGAGTGTACACATAGAGAGGAGGTGGAAGAGGTGGGATTGGAGCACGAGAGTGGTGTTGGGAGTAGGGGCGGTGTTGTGTGGTTGATAAAGACGTTAGGGCGCGGGATATTAGGTGGAGCGTTATCTTGAGAAGTCCAGATGTAGAACGGTTGATCATCGAGGAAGGTGACATTAGCAGATGTAATTGTTTTCCCATCAGAGGAAGAGTAACACACATAGCCTTTCTGTGTGCAAGAGTACCCAACACAAAAGACTAGCTTGACCACAAGAGGACCACGATGGTAGAAAGAGCAAAATAACCCGAAAACACGAGAAGGCAAAGGGAATGGAGGGTGGACATGGAGAAGGGGATAACAAATTTTTGGACGGTCGAAGGCATGTGCTTAATTAAACAGCACGTGGTGGTAATAGCGAAGTGAGAATAATTCTTGGGAACCAAGTCAACCAACATTTAAAATATAAGAGAGCGGGAAACCTAAAGGATGTTGCGGTTCTTCCACTAGACCACATTGTTTTGTTGTGGGGTATATGCACATGACGTTTGATGGATAATACCCAAGGTATTATAAGTTTCCTGAAATTTGTGACTGGTATACTCGCGAGCATTATCGCTCAGAAGAATTTTAATAGAGCTTGAAAATTAAGTGCGAGTTTCAGCGATGAATGAGCGAAAACAATGCAGTAATTCAAAGCAATCACGTAAATATACCAATGTCATTCAAATTATATCATCAGTAAAAGTAAGAAAGTAACGATATACAGACAAACTCACAGGTTTATGCAGACCAAAAGTACCTGAATGAAATAAAGCAATTGGAGTAGCGCTTCTAGTACAATTAGGATAAAGATAAAGTGATATTGTTTCTCATAAATACAAGATTTGCATGCAAATTTAGAAAATGTAAAACCAACAAGAACCTTCCAAACAATAGGAAGAGAAGCATGACCAAAGCGTCGATGTTAATCAACATAAGTAACAGAGGCTAATTGTCTTGTTTTAAATGTCCTCCGACATGTCTAACCTCCACGGTCGTGTTTGAGGGCAAAACGATATGTTTTTACATAAAAAAAACTTGTCATTTTGTAAAATATAGACCGACATCCAATTTTTTTTATATATCGACAGACACGACTTTTAAATATATTATTTATTATTTTACTTTATGTTATATTAGTAGACTAGTAGTATATGTTTAAATCACCTATACGTATTAAATTATGTATATTTAAATCAATTTGTCTTATTTTTCAATTATTTTTGTTTTATTCTTATAAACAGTTTTGTATAATTATTTTAAACAGATTTAATTTCATATTATAAAAATATGAAAACATTTAAAACAATTATTAGTTGATTATTTGTATCTTTTTAATATAAATTTATAGGTTTGAAAAAACTTGTAATCAATCAAAGATATTTAACTTTTAAATCTTCTTTATTTGCAATAAAATCATTGTTATTAATATAAAATTATTGTATAATACTAAATATATTTCACAATATATCATTTTGTATTTATTAATAATATTTTATCTTTGATGCAATTCAAATTTATTTTGTAATATACATGACTCATTCTTCGTTTATTTGTTATATTACTTTTTTTACTTATAAAACATATAATTATAGTTAGTATAACAACAACACTCAAGCCTTTATCCCAATATAGTGGGGTCGGCTATATGGATCCTTTGTCGCCATTGTGCCTTATCTTGTGTCAGAATCTCACTAATGTGACTTAACCCTACAAGTTATGCAAGCCCGACAGATAAAATCACAATTGAATAATAAATAATATCATCTCACGCAGAATATTCAAAGCAAAACACAAATAATTTTTGAGGGCAAACAAGCTTAGGTTTTCCTCCGCGTGGAGGGCCAAAGCTAGAACGCACGACGAATAAATCCTACAAATCACGATAATTATCTAACAAACAACTACTATACAAGAGATCCACAAGTAGCATAAAATGTAATCCAATAAATATGTTGAAAATAATAATCCAGTACAACAAAATCTTACAAAATAGTGGGCTGATCAAAGCACTAAAGAATCTAGAGCCGGATATGCGTGTATGGTGATCTGAGGTGGAGCCGGTGGCATGGAAATGATGTAGGTGGCTATCCTTGGCGGAGGATGGTGGAATCAGGCCAGAAATGGATAGATTCGGACACATGAGGGTAGATCCGGGCGGGGAAGGATAGATTCGACAGTAAGAGATCGGATCCGGGCTGAAAACTCCAGATTGGGGCTGATCCGGGAGGAGGGCTTTGGGTGGTGGTTCCACGTAAGAGGGGGGCTGGCGACTAGGGTGACTATACTGGTTGGGAGAGGCGGTGGTTATAAAAGGGGAAAAGTGGGTGGTGTTGCCGGGAGGAGGGGCATTTGAGGGTGGCGTATGAGATGAGGGGGTCTGGCGGCTTGCTGGACGGGGATTAGGGAGGCCGGCGGTGGAGGGAATCTGAAACAGCAGGCCACCTGCTTTGGGGAGGGAAAAAAACTATACTCTAGGAATAATTAATTTCATTTTTGAATGGTGCATAAAATGAAAAGGGAATTTTTGGGCAGCAGTTTGGCGGTTGAGTTTGGGAGTCTTGGACGACTGTGGGAGAGGGTTTGGGAGGGGGAAAAGAGGCTTAGGGTTAGGGTAAACCTTGGGGAGGGAGATATAAGCCTAGGAGTCGTCACCTAGGATTCCACGGAGTCGGCACCGTGGCGGAATTACAGGAATCCGGAAATACTTTTACCAAATTCTATAATGTCTCTAATCAGCTCACAAACTACCTATTTATAATAAAAGGAGAATTAGGGCATCTCATCATCGACGGCTATGATTGGCCGAAGGTGGGGTCACTCAAATACATCAAAATAAAACACAAAATAATGAAGTAATATATCAAATCGATTCGCAGCGCGAATCCGGACACATCTGCAGAGTCCGATCATCAATCCGAGCACGTCATATATGAAAAGTCGTCAACCGGCCCTGAACGGGCCAAAAACTCGTCCTCCACTGCAGGTCCTCATCTCTGCTCCGCATCACACCGATTTTATGAGTTGAACAACGCTTTTACACTCAGAAGTTTCTCGGGCTTTCAAGTTGGCGTTTTTCCAGCTACACGCCCCAGGTATAGGTCGTGTACCCTGGCGTGTAATCTAAAATTTTCAGACGTAAAAAGTGAACATTATAAAAAGTGGACATTTACTGTTCTACTTTATTTTAGAGATAAAGAGAGTTTTTCATGTGAAGATTGGTCTTGTAAATTGTAAGTTAGCTTTAGGCCCCATTTGTTTTAGCTTATTGGCTCCGGTCCGTTTGGGCGAAACGGCGGTTCAGGCTTCCGGCCGTTTGTTTTTCCGCCGCGTTTCAACCCGCTCGTCGTTTCTCCAAAGCCCGAAACATCGTTGTTCGAAACCTAAGGGCAAGCTTCCGTTTTATCGTGTTTTCCGCTTCGCGAAAAAAAGGAGAAGGCGGCGATCCACGACCTCGGGCCGTCATCAGCGACTTCCGGCGTCGTATTCCTTCTGTCCTGGTTCCCGCGACTCGGCGGCGATCTCTAGCATCATCAGCAACTCCGGCGGCGGCGATCTTTTCATCAACGGCCTCATCACACAGCGACGCCGGCGGCGTCGGCCTCTAGCCACAGCGGCGTCGATCTCTAGCCATCGGCCTCTAATCTATCTTTCCCGGGCAGCAGCTCTTCACAGGCCATCCTTATCGGTGCAAGCAGTGCAAATCTTGTGCCAACAGCTTCTTCCTAGCTACCTTTCTCAGCACAATCAATTAGGGTAATCTCTTCAACGATTTTTGCTATCTGTTTGTGTTCAATTGATCTGTTGTGTTAGGTATTGCTTCATTTCTCTTCACCGATTTTTGTATTGACTGTGTGTGTGTGTTCAGCAAGTGATTGCTGTGTGTGTTTGTTATGTGTGTGTGCTATGTGTGTGTGCTATGTGTCCAGTGCTAAGTGCAAGCAAGTGATTGCTATGTGTGTGAGCTATGTGTCCAGTGCTAAGTGCAAGCAAGTGATTGCATAATGTGGGTTAATGTGCAGTGTTATGTGTGTGTGCCGTGCTATGTGTCCAGTGCAAGCAAGTGAGTGCTGTGTGTGTGTGTTATGTGTGTGTGCTATGTGTGTGTGCTATGTGTCCAGTGCTAAGTGCAAGCAAAGTGATTGCTATGTGTGTGAGCTATGTGTCCAGTGCAAGCTGCAAGCAAGTGATTGCATAATGTGGGTTAATGTGCAGTGTTATGTGTGTGTGCCGTGCTATGTGTCCAGTGCAAGCAAGTGAGTGTTGTGTGTGTGTGTTATGTGTGTGTGCTATGTGTGTGTGCTATGTGTCCAGTGCAAGCTGCAAGCAAGTGATTGCTATGTGTGTGAGCTATGTGTCCAGTGCTAAGTGCGGCAAGTGATTGCTATGTGGGTTAATGTGCAGTGTTATGTGTGTGTGTCGTGCTATGTGTCCAGTGCAAGCAAGTGAGTGCTGTGTGTGTGTGTTATGTGTGTGTGCTATGTGTGTGTGCTATGTGTCCAGTGCAAGATGCAAGCAAGTGATTTCATAATGTGGGTTAATGTGCAGTGTTATGTGTGTGTGTCGTGCTATGTGTCCAGTGCAAGCAAGTGAGTGCTGTGTGTGTGTGTTATGTGTGTGTGCTATGTGTGTGTGCTATGTGTCCAGTGCAAGCTGCAAGCAAGTGATTGCTATGTGTGTGAGCTATGTGTCCAGTGCTAAGTGCGGCAAGTGATTGCTATGTGGGTTAATGTGCAGTGTTATGTGTGTGTGTCGTGCTATGTGTCCAGTGCAAGCAAGTGAGTGCTGTGTGTGTGTGTTATGTGTGTGTGCTATGTGTGTGTGCTATGTGTCCAGTGCAAGCTGCAAGCAAGTGATTTCATAATGTGGGTTAATGTGCAGTGTTATGTGTGTGTGCCGTGCTATGTGTCCAGTGCAAGCAAGTGAGTGCTGTGTGTGTGTGTTATGTGTGTGTGCTATGTGTGTGTGCTATGTGTCCAGTGCTAAGTGCAAGCAAGTGATTGCATAATGTGGGTTAATGTGCAGTGTTATGTGTGTGTGTCGTGCTATGTGTCCAGTGCAAGCAAGTGAGTGCTGTGTGTGTGTGTTATGTGTGTGTGCTATGTTTGTGAGCTATGTGTCCAGTGCAAGCTGCAAGCAAGTGATTGCATAATGTGGGTTAATGTGCAGTGTTATGTGTGTGTGCCGTGCTATGTGTCCAGTGCAAGCAAGTGAGTGTTGTGTGTGTGTGTTATGTGTGTGTGCTATGTGTGTGTGCTATGTGTCCAGTGCTAAGTGCAAGCAAGTGATTGCTATGTGTGTGAGCTATGTGTCCAGTGCAAGCAAGTTATTGCTGTGCAAGCAAGTGATTGTTATGTGTCCAGTGCTAAGTGCAAGCAAGTGATTGCTCTGTGTGTTAAATGTGCAGTGTTATGTGTGTGTGCAGTTACTAATTTCTGTAGATTTTAATATAGGTTTATGGGTAAACATAAATATGGCGGTGTAAGTGCGAATTGGGAGGCCAATGATGTTTTAATTTTCTGTGATCTGTGTTTGAAAGAAATCGAGTTGGGTAATCGTCCAACGACACACTTTAGTAGGGATGGTTGGAATAACCTGACAACACATTTTCACGCTCGCACGGGGAAGGCGTATGATCGAACACAAATGAAGAACAAGTGGGATCAGCTTAAAAAAGATTGGAAATTATGGAGGGACCTGAAGGGTCGTGAAACGGGGTTGGGGTGGGATCCTATTCGCAAAACAATTCTTGCTTCTGAAGATTGGTGGAAAGAGCGACTCAAGGTATGGAGTTTATTTCCTTAGATTTTTATTATTTGTGTTATGTGGCTTATGTCTAACATGTCGAATGCTTCATTTTAGGTATTCCCGAGTGCAAGAAAATTCCAATTTGCTGGAATATCACCAGAGTTGGAGGAGAAGCTGCATATGATGTTTAGCCAGGTCGTTGCAAATGGAGATCTTGCATGGGCTCCAAATTCAAGAATCTTTGAGCATGAGTCAGTCGACGAACATGATGGGTCTCCCGAACATGCCACTCAGGGCAGTGACGACATCGAGGATACGGCAGCTAAACTGAAAAGGGCAGCTAAGGGTAAAAGTACAAAGATTGCTGCAAAGAAGTCAAGGAGTTCAGCATTGGATGAGTTAGTGGAGACATCGCGCATTATTGGTCGTTGCATGCAGGAGCCGCCTCGCATACAGATCTCGTCATCCCTATACACCATTCCTGAGGCTATTTCAGAGCTAGAAACCATGCCAGAGGTTATGGCTGACTCAAATATGGACTTCTATCACTACTGCATCATCTTTCTGAGACAGAAACAGAATCGAGAAAGTTTTATGAGCATGCGGCAAGATCGACGTCTCACTTGGTTGCAGGATTGTTATCACAAAAAACTGGAGTAGTTGCCCCTTTTTCTATCATGTGATCAGCTTGTGTGTGTTTTCCATTTGATGTTATGCTGGAATAGTTTGCTTTGATGCACTTCACTTTTTGCTGGACATTTACTACTATATGTTGATTTGCTTTGTTTTATTGTTTGTTGTGATAAGCTTTACTTATTATGTGATGTCAGTGCTTTATTTGTGTGTCTTCAGATGTGCTTTAATTATTGTTGTTTTCTTTAACACAGATTGACAATGCTTAGCCCGGATCAAACTCATAGTTCGGACGAGGAGACTAGGCAGCATGTTGCTAATTGCTTTTATCATAATATAGCAATTGGGGGACAACAGTTGGTACTAGCTATTTCTCAGCAGTTACCATTGGGAGGTGGAACCTCTAACACACCTTGTATGACATCAAGCCAAACCGGTGCTAGATGGATTGGTGAACTTTTGGAAGGACACCCTCACAGATTTTTCAGTGCCTTTAGAATGTCGAAGGTAATATTTATTGATCTACTGGCTCTCCTCACACAGCAATATGGATTGCTTGGATCCAGGAGGACTCTCCCACGCGAAGTACTTGCAATTACTTTGCAGATTTTAGGCCACAATTTATCAATGCAAATTGCAAGCGAACGTTTTCAACACTCTACGGAAACAATACATAAATTTTTTACAAGGGGTATAAATGCAATTAAGCTACTATCTGCTGATGTCATTCGTCCTGTAGATCCACAGTTCAGTGATATTCCCCCACAAATTTTAAATGACACTCGATACATGCCATTTTTTAAAGACTGCATAGGAGCAATTGATGGAACACATGTGGACGCTCGAGTACCTGCTGATCGACAAGTTTCTTACATTGGTCGACATGGCACAACGACGCAGAATGTCATGGCTGTTTGTGATTTCAACATGTGTTACAATTTCGCATTAGCAGATTGGGAGGGTTCTACTCATGATAGCCGTATATTTCAGCGTGCTCTTATGAACCGCAGTTATAATTTCCCATACCCACCCCCTGGTGAGTCTTTTGTATCTTGAATCTCTTTTTTATAACAAATATTGAAGAATATTTTAGTAACACTTCGTCTGATACAAATTTGCAGGCAAATATTACGTAGTGGATGCCGGTTATCCACTACAGCGCGGTTTTCTAAAACCATATTCAGGCACACGCTATCATTTACCAGATTTTAGAAGGGGCAATAGACCCATACAAGGGCGCCATGAAATATTCAACCAGGCTCACTCATCGTTGCGAAGTGTTATAGAACGTTCATTCGGCGTGTGGAAAAAAAAATGGAAGATACTACGGGATATGCCGCCATACAGTTTGTCCAAGCAACGAGACATTGTGATTGCAACAATGACATTGCATAACTACATTCGCAGACATCCATCTCGCTCAGACATTCATTTTCGTGCTTGTGATGTAGACGAACAGTTCATTTATCCAGCGGGTATTCAGAACAGAACTGGCCATGTGGGCTCAATTAGTGGAGACGAGGTGAGAGGGATTCGGGTAGGAGTGGAAGAGATGGTGGCATTGCGTGACTCAATTGCCGAACAACTCCACCGAGCTTGAACGCATTTTCATATTTTTAAAAGGTTTACATGTACTGTGAAATATCTATCTATGTTTGAGTTGGGGCTTACGATAACGGCCATCGCCGGTGTTTAATAAAAAACTTGGTTTGTTTGTTTCATTTAATAATTAAGAAAAAAAAAATTCAACCGCGAATCTCCATTTCCAAACACAGTATTAGCAAACAGTTCTCAGTTTTGAACAGCTCTGCAAACGCAGACAAGTCAAACAGAACTCCATTTACAACATCCAGTTTCCAACAGCTCCCATTACAAACCTACCTTTACAATAGCTCCTTTTACAAACGCCACCGCTAAACCAAATGAACCCTTAATCATGTTTACTTGTATCATTCCCTCATCATGTCAAGTAATTAAAAATTTACATGATGAACTTTAAAATGAATTATTAATAAATATCTCTTTTTACTTTCATATGTTCGTAAATATAATTCTTTGATTTACCTTTAATTTATATTTGTTGATTTCATACTTCAGAAATATGTTAATCAACCTAGATTCATATTCTAATTGGTCGAGAGATTCATGGGTATGAGTAAATCGCTCAAAAACAAAAAAAGTGTTGTATGCACCCATCGAGAGAGAAAGACTTAAATCTTCTGGATTAGATTCAAATCTAATAGAAGGGTTCACCTCGTAAAACAACTCTTAGGGGTGTCGATTATAGAAAGGAATTTTGATCGATCAACCTAAGGTTAGGTGGTAGTATTCATCTAGCGAGGTGTTATCAAAATTTAAAAACCTCCACGCCTCCACGGTCGAGATTTTTTATTAAGATGCTTGTGGTTCAAGTTGAATTTTAGATATTTATTTTAAAAGGATTCAAAATCAAGCGCTACTTTTTTCTCTTGTTTCTCTTTAGATTTTAGTTTATCTTTTCTTTTATTTTAAATTATAAAACCAGCTTATGCCGGTTCCAAGCCCGGATGAAAAATGACGAGGATTGTGTTACGTAGGCGGTCAGCGTAAAATTTAGTCACCTTTATGAATATGGATCATTTGAGAAATTGTGCAAAAACAAGGTTGTTGCCCTTAAAAACGCGTTGCATGGTCCGAATACGACGTCTTGGCAAGGACCATTGCATCTCCGGGACTTGGATGTAATGTTAAATTTGCAAGAGTCATCGTCGTATGATCCGAATGCAACGTTTTGGCAAGAACCGCTACACCTCCAAGAGAACTTGGGTGTAGTGTTAAATAGGCAAAAGTCCTCACATATTAGATGTCCTAGGGTATTATGTCGTAGAAATTGTGATCGACTTAGGTTTGAAAGTTGGAATATTGGTACGCTAATGAGAAAAGCGATGGAAATAGTGGATACAATGATTATGAGAAGGATAAATATTTTATGTCTGCAAGAGACAAAATGGGTGGGTGAGAAAGCTAAATATTTAGATAATTCAGGTTTTAAATAATAGTACTCGAGAAAAAATAAAACAAGCAGCGGAGTAAGTATTATTGTGGATACTACTTGGAAAGATGAAATTGTTGGGGTAAGTAGAAAAAGTGATAGAATTTTAGCTCTTAAATTGGTCATAGGAAAGAAAACTATTAATGTGATCAGTGCTTATGCGCCTCAAGTAGGATTAAGTGAAACTATTAAAGTGCAATTTTGAGAAGACTTAGATAATTTAGTAAGAGAAATCTCACAAAGAAAAAATTTTCATAGAAGAAGACTTAAATGGACATATAGGGAAGAAAAATGTAGATTATACAGCCGTTCATGGAGGATATGGATATGGAGAAAGAAATGAAGGACGAACCATTTTATACTTTGTTGTAGCACATGAGCTAAATGGAACTGTGTTATTTTGTCCCGGCGCGTGAGATTGACCGCCTCACGTGACCCTAAATGGATTGGTTCGATTCGAATTGTGTGGGGTGGGTCGTCACGCTAGTTTTGGGGGAAGGGTGTTGAAATTAGTTGCTTCAATTTAAAAAAATTTACTTATAAAAATTGAGATTGAGAGAGGGAGGAGGCATATATAAATAGGAGCTTTCCCCTTGTTTGCCCTAGACGGGATTAGAGAACTTGCTAAAAAGCCGCTGCTTTTCTGGCGAGTCGTCTCTTCCGCCGTCAAGAATTCCGCGCCAGTCGATCCGTCCAGCTCCTACCGTCGGCCGATATCGCCCCGCCTGCAAGCCCTCGACTCGCCCCGGTCTCCTCTTGTGTTCCTCGCCTCCATTCGGCACCGTGCGGCTCTAATACCGCCCGTCGTCGAGCCTCGCGCAACTCCAGTTCTCCTGGCCTCCATCTCTCCACTGTCCACCGCCGGAATCCTCCTGTAAGTCTACTTCAAGCCACCCAAAGCCAGTCATCCTCTCCTCTCCACTCCAACCCTACATCCTAACTTCCACTGCTCACCTCCAACCGCCCGTCTTCTCCACAAACCCACACCCGCCGCCATTCCACCTTTCCCTCCACCAAAACAGTCCCCGACAGCCTCCGCTTTGTATGACTTCGCCCTCGACAGTCGTGAATGCCCGTGAAGAGCTCGGAATGCGAATGCCGGAGACCTCCCGGTGAGATTTCTTTCCCCCACCTCTCAATCTCTTTACTTGTAGTTTGTTATGAAAATTTCAGCAAGTATTGTCACATCCAAGTGTAGCGCGCGCTAGCCCCCCCCCCTCCCCCCCCCTCCCCGCTTTCCTAACCGTTGTTTTGCTTTAGTGTCTGATTCCTGCGTGTTTGCTCACTTGCCGCATTTCACTTAGGCCGAACTTTGGAATCCAAAAGTTATCCACTCTGACACGTGGTGTTGCTTCGTAATCTAAAATTTAAAATTGTGTCAAGCAAGTTTTTCCGCTTAAATTTAAAGTTTGAGAATCCCGGTTTGCATCACTACTTCAATAGTCTGCCAAATATGCATTTCTCATCATTTCATTCTGAGTTTCAGTGTAGATTTCTCTTAGCATTTGCAATTATACCGCTCACATAACTAACAGTGCCTTCTTTGATTTCTAAAATAGGAAGATCCCCAGTCTTTTTATCCAAAATCCAAAGTCGTTGGACTTCTCATACCTAAGTATCATGGTCATTAAACTTCTAGAAGTATTGTATATTTCAGCAATATCAATCATAGTTCTACCTTTTTCAGTTATTTCTGAAGAGGAATCTGTCTCATTTACAATGCACAAGAAAGTAGCACAAATCAAGGTCCCTAATAACTTAAATAAACATATATGGGTGAGCATCTCCATTAAATCAGAAATCAACAAAGAATATATAACCCCTGCTCTGGTCCCCTCAAGCATACATTACACGGATATGGACAAAGAAACAATCCAAACCTAATACTAAAATTATGATCTACAGAAGCTAGAAATTATCCTTCAAAGTAATTTTTTTTTTTAAAACTTGTAGGTTTCTGATTTCATGGAGTAGAGAGTTTCTGAACAAAAATCGAGATAGATATTCATGGCTAACAAAACCCTAACACCTTCACTGACTCGCGTTTAAGCCAATTTGAACATCATCGTCCGCCTATCCAGACTGAAAAACACCAAGCACTGAAAAAAGTATACAGGAAGTTGAAAACAGTCTCAATAGTTTCTACCATCGCCGCATTCATGTTGATATCAGTAAGAGAGCCTTATTAGGGTTTGGCCAGCAAAACTTAGTAAGAGAAGCTCACCTGATCCTGAAGACACATTTCGCCGATCCTTCCCCATAGTTTCCCCTCCAGATGTTTCCCGACGTCTTCGACGTGTTTAACGAATGCCCATCGGAGGGGTTTGGAAACAGAGTTTACCCTCTAATAAACCAGAAATGGGGAAAAAATGGAAAAATATTAGTTTTTTTTTTTTTGGCGACTCTTAATTCCAATCCGGTTTTCTCTTTGTATTTCATAGTTAAGTGCAATTCAAAAATATAACTGTATTCCGTTTTTTTTCTCGCCGCATTCCGATATTTTTTTTATCGTATCCGAAAATATTTCCTAGTGATGTGCGTGAGACAGCTAATAGAGTAAGATGGAGTAAGGAAGATGTCGGAGACGGAACCAACTCGACGAAGAGGAAGACAGAGTGCGGCTTCCGCAAAATAGGAGAGATGGAGTGCAAGTAAAGTTATAAGAAAAAAGTTTTTAAAAATAAAAATGAGGTGTGGATAGCTATATGAGGAGTGCGATTAACAATCATCTTTTTTTTACACTAAACCCTAAATCATATTAACATCTAACACTGAACATATGTGAGAGTAACGTACGAAAAAAATTTCTTTCTTTTTTCTTGTAGTTGAATTTTTTATGCGCGGGATCGCCGTATTTTTTGTGCCGAATATTCACCGAAAACACGGTGAACATAGGTGAGAGTAATGCATGAAAAAAAATTCTCTAAATTTTTTGCGGTTGGAATTTTAATATGCGCCCCGGCAGCATTGTCCTGAGGAATTCTTTCCTGCTTATGTAACATGGCTTCCCATTTCTCGAGAAATTCTTATGTTCATGTCTCATTTTGAAATCAAAGTGTGGGACCTCTGCCGTTTTGCCCCATGAAGGAAGGAACAAAGTGTTGAGGTATATTGGAATAGGGTTGACAGATGCTTAACGGGTTGCGGTTAGAATCCGATAGGAGTCCAACAACTCATAGTCGGGTATTTAGAGTTTCCCTATAAATACCCAAGCTAGGGGCAACGAGTAGGCCGTTCCAAACTAGACGGTCACGCGGATGCTTCGAGCACTCTAACATTCTCGAAGGTTTCGTTTGCCCTAGCCGTGCTCCCGCAGTCCGCCGCTGCCGTGCGATTCTCTCTCGTTCTCGACTTTCTGGACGAAATCGCGCAGCCGCCGCTCGATTCTCGGTCGCCGCTCCCGACTACGAAGGAGGAGAAGCCCGCTCCCGTACCGCCATCGTTCGCGATTTTCTCCATCGCCGCCTTCATCGTGTAGGTCACGCCGCCTGGAGGAAATCGGGTCGATGCCTTCGTCGATCGGGAAAAGTGAGATCATCGCCGCTCCAGTTTTCTGGGTTTTTTTTTTCGATCGCCGCCGCCTCTGTTCTCTGCTGATCGAGGGACGATCGTGGATTCAATCCGTCGCTGCTCTGTTGCCGCTAAAAACAGGAAGAAGGATCGCAGATCCCATCTTCTCCTGTCCAGATCGAGTAGGTTGAGGGCTTTTCAGCCGTGATCTTTGCGCAGCAGCCGCCGGTCGCCCGCTCGCGATTTAGGCCACTGGAAGGAGTTCTCTGCCTACGTCGTTCCTGTGAGCATCATTCTCTTCTTTCCCTCTGCAGGCTCATATCGTCCAGATTGGCCCTCGTTGCCTTCTAGATCTGGACAGGGAAGCCAATCCCAAGGAGTGTTGCTCCTTATTCGGATCAGAATCAGGTTTGCTAGAAGGTTAAGTGGAGAAGGGTTTTGCTGACCGCTTTGCTTCAGATCTGACCCAATCTTTACATAAATCAGAAGTGATCAAGCAGAGAAGCAATCTTCAGGAATCTCCATTTCTGTGAACTGAACATCAGCCCACTTGAAGAAGTGATTGTTTAGTTGTGGAGATAAGTGGAAGCCTTGTTGTGCTTAGCCGAAGAGGAGCCAAACAATTTCTTGGATTGGATCCGAAGAACTCTTCGTCTCCGCGGCTCAGGTGATCTCTTTCTGGTATATTCTGCTTGTGATTTAGATTGCTAGTAGTATACTATTGTTTAGAAAGAGACACAATGTCGAAAGGGAATTCTCCCGTGCCGATGATAAAACTGGAGAAATTCTCCAACTCTGAGTTTAGCGCCTGGAAGAGGAACACGCAGTTTGGCATGAAATATCTGAATATTTTTTACACCATACAGTCCGATTTTGAGTCTTATAGAGGAGGAGAGGACGAGGATAACTGGATAAACGACGAGGATTTTTGTCGTGATTATCTCCTCAACTGCCTCTCGAACAGACTTGCAGAGATGTACAGCAAGATGAAAATTGCTAAGGAGATCTGGGACGCACTGGAGGAGCAATTCAGAGAGGAAGAGAATATGTCCAAGACGCACCTAGTGGACAAGTTCATGGGCTTCACTTTCACTGAAGACAGAGAGCTACTCTCTCAAGTTGCTGACTTTGAGACTCTGGTGGACAAGCTGAACAGTGAGAACATTCCCCTGTCAGATGGGTTCGTTGCAGGAGCGATAATATTCAAATTACCCTCGGCATGGTACTCATTCAAAACTGAGATGTATTAGAAGAAGACGCAGGTGAGCTTGAAAGACCTCAAATGCTTCATATGCATTGAGGATGAGAACCGGACTAGGCATGCCTTAGAGACGATTAGCAAGCAGACCTCTGCTGCTAACATGATCTCTTATCCTAAGCGCAAGCCTAAGCCTGGCAAGATCAAACCACCGACCAGTGCACCCGCAGTTGCTGCCACCAGCAAGAAAATTAAAAAGTTCAAAGGTAAGTGCTACAACTGCAACAAGTGGGGTCACTGCGCTTCCGACTGCAAGCAGCCCAAACGGGGCGAATCCAGCACACCCAGGACTGATAACAAAGCCAATATGGTTTATCAGACTGCGCCTACCGATTTTGTTGCCATGGTCGGAAAGGGGAAGGCCAGTTCAGAGTGGTGGCTCGATTCAGGTGCTACCTGCCACGTCTGCAACAATTCTGCGCTTCTGGAG
This sequence comes from Platanthera zijinensis, assembly GCA_039513925.1. NCBI lineage: Eukaryota > Viridiplantae > Streptophyta > Magnoliopsida > Asparagales > Orchidaceae > Platanthera > Platanthera zijinensis. The sequence continues at coordinate 20,223,444 of CM077087.1, read as the reverse complement.
GATGCTAAAGTTGTTCAAGAGACTGTCACTGTTGCAAATGGTGTTGTTGCTGATGTTCTGAGGGTTGGAAATGCTACTCTGACTCTATCTTCAGGTACGCGTTTAATTTTGAAGAATGTTAAATTTATACCCTCGTTAGCTGCTAATTTAATTTCTATTAGTTTGTTATGCGATGCGGGTATGTCGTTTAACATTAGTGGTGTTCGAGTAACCCTTATGGTTCACTCGCATTACTTTGGTTGTGCGTATGTTGTCAACGGGATGTATCGGCTGAGTCTAGCAAATGAGGTAGTCAATCGGGTTAGTTCAAATTTGATAGGTCCTAAGACTTTACATGCAAGACTAGGACACGTGAACTATAGGAAACTACTTCTACTAGCTAGAACTCACAACATTCCCTTAGACACAACCATTAAGTTTGACAAATGTGAAATTTGTGCTCAGACAAAGATCACTAGAACACATTTTGGTCAGGTTTCTAGGAGCACACAATTACTAGAGTTAATACATTCCGATATTTGTGACTACAAAAGTTTTGTCACTCGAGGAGGTCGGAAGTATCTGATAACTTTTATCGACGATTACTCTAGATTTAGTCATATTTACCTACTTAAATCCAAAGATGAAGCTTTTGAAAAATTTCGTATTTTCAAAAATAGGGTTGAAAATCAACTAGACATGAAAATTAAAAGGCTAAGGAGTGATAGAGGAGGCGAATACGTCTCGGGGGAGTTCAGAGATTTTCTTACCAGCAATGGCATAATTCCTGAAACGACTGCCCCGTATTCACCACAATCCATCGGTATCGCTGAGCGGAAAAATAGGACTTTAACAGAAATGTTGAATTCCATGTTGTTGACTGTTGGCATGCCTGCAGCTTATTGGGGTGAAGCCGTCCTCACGTCAAATCACATTCTTAATAAAGTTCCTCATGCGAAGTTGACTAAAACACACTATGAGCTTTGGTTTAAGAGACCTCCTAGATTTGACAATCTAAAGACCTGGGGTTGTATCGCTTACGTTAGGATACCAGACTCTAGAAGAGCTAAGATTGGACCTAGGACGAACACTTGCGTCTATCTAGGATGTGCAGAGGATAGTGCTGTAGACAGATTTCTAGATCTCTCAACTAACACTGTAATAGAATCTAGAGATGCAGTTTTCTTTGAGGATAAGTTCCTCAAGGATAAAAACCTGACGATTCCAGGTCTGACAGTCACCAATACTGAGATTTTTGTTGAGCCAGAAATGAGAACTTCTGACACTGAGCCCATAGACACTAATGCGTTAGCATCTAAAAGGTTATCTAATAGAGAACGAGTTCCTAAAAGCTTCGGTACAGACTTTGTGACTTACCAAGTTGAAGCTGATCCATCGACCTATAAGGAGGCGATGCGATCTCGGGATTCTCTGTTATGGAAAAAAGCCATAGAACCACACATGGACTTTGGCTGATTTGCCCAGAGGGGCTAGAACCATTGGAAGTAAGTGGGTTCTGAAGAAGAAACTTAATCCTGATGGGAGTATCGCCAAATACAAAGCACGTCTAGTTGCAAAAGGCTTCACTCAAGTGAGTGGTATAGACTACTTTGATATATACTCACCTTTTTGTCACATTGCGACGATTAGGATACTTCTCGCGTTAGCATCTATTGAACATTTTGTTGTTCATCAGATGGATGTCAAGACTGCATTTCTTAATGGAGATCTGACTGAGGAGATCTATATGCACCAACCTGAAGGGTTTGTCGTAGAAGGTCTAGAAAATAAGGTCTGTAAGTTGATTAAGTCACTCTACGGATTGAAGCAAGCACCAAAATTGTGACACGAGAAATTTGACACTTGTGTTAAAGACTTGGGCTTCAAGTCTAGTCTATCAGATAAATGTCTGTACGTAAGAACGAGTTCAAATAAAGTCGCAATCATATGCTTGTACGTTGATGACATGCTAATTCTGGGCACTGATCAGTCTGAGGTGGAAGACGTGAAAGTTGCCTTGACGGCTATATTTAGCATGACAGACTTGGGAGTGGTGAAGACCATCCTAGGTATGGAAGTGAACTTTACTGAAAAGGGTATTACCCTAAGTCAGAGTCACTACGTTAGGAATCTACTTGAGAAGTGGGGTTACGTTAGTAGCAAAAAGGCCGAGACTCCATACGACTACAACAATAGACTGAAACCTAATGAAGGTTCACCTATTAGACAGTTGGATTACTCCAAACTCATAGGAAGTCTCATGTATGCTACAACCTGCACTAGACCTGACATAGCCTTTACGGTCGGCATGTTAAGTAGATTTACGAGTAACCCTGGGAAGGACCACTGGGACGCCTTGGAAAGGCTAATGCGATACTTAAAGTACACTGAAAAGTATGCTTTATGTTACAGTGGATATCCTCCAGTGCTTGAGGGTTATTCTGACGCCTCCTGGTGCTCAGAAATTGCTGACAGTAGATCCACTAGTAGTTATGTGTTTACCCTAGAAGGAGCAGCAGTAGCTTGGAAGTCTAAGAGGCAGACGTGTATAGCACTATCCTCTATGGAATCAGAACTCTATGCTCTCGCCTCAGCTGGAGAAGAGGCAGAGTGGATAAGAGACCTGATAATGGACATTCCAATGATGAGTCTGAAAATGCACTCTATTTCGTTATATTGTGACAATCAAGCCACAAAAACCATTGCTACAAATACGTTGTTCAATGGAAAGCGAAGGCAACTAAGGATGAAACAGGCCTGGTTGACCTATCTCACCAGTCAGGGGATAATCTCCCTTTTGGACGTGAGATCAAAAGATAATGTAGCAGATGTCCTTACCAAGGGCTTATGTAAGGTTCTAACAACTAAAACATCGGGGGAGATGAGATTAAAGTCCATTTAGGAGGACTTAATACCTTGCTTATGTTTTAAATTTTAGAACCGTAGTCTGCTTACATTCAAGCATCTAGAGTTGGGTACACTGAAGTATTTCAGATGCTATCTGATGAAAGCCAGAGATGGTTAGTTGCCAGTCATTCCAAACTTGATGACTTACACAACTATCTCATTCGAAGGCTGAATTAGGTATCATTCCAAAAAGGAATACTGAAGTTGTTGATATGAGTCCTGATATTTTAATTATTAGTTATATCATTCCAAACTTGATGATATAATGGTCACAGCTTGTTGTGTCATTCCAAACTTGATGATATAACACAATTGTGAAATGGTAATAATAATCTTAATAATCGATGGAACATGGTTTGATTATATGAAATCAATTTTTCTAATTTTGTGTAAATTAGATAGAGATGCTGATATGTGATTCTTACTTCCTTATTAGAGTATTACGTTCTTTTACTGCTAGAACTAATCACTTTATTTTTGATTGGCAAATGTTAGAATTCATAGAGATTTGTCTCATGACATTCTTATTGTGTTTGTTTGCAGATCACATGGAGACTGGAGGAGAGAAAGTTGATTTCGACCCAGATGAAGATGATCTATTGTTTGCATAGATCAATTTTCAGTTTTGAGTTTTCTTTCAGATATTCTATTGTTATGTTTTAGACTGTGTTTGAGTTTAGCATTTTGTTATCTAAAACTCATATTTATGTTTTTCTGAAAAACTCAATTTTGGTCATTATTAATTTTTGTTTAAGTAACCTGTACTGTGCTAACACCTATTTACAATATAGGAGGAGATTGTTGAGGTATATTGGAATAGAGTTGACAAGTGCTTAACGGGTTGCGGTTAGGATCCGATAGGAGTCCAACAACCCATAGTCGGGTATTTAGGGTTTCCCTATAAATACCCAAGCTAGGGGCAACGAGTAGGCCGTTCCAAACTAGACGGTCACGCGGATGCTTCGAGCACTCTAACACAAAGAAGATTTGAGCTCAAAAATAGAAAAGAAATGGGGTATCCGTTCGATCTTCTAGGAGATTATTTTCGATCACCGTATTAGAGCCCGGGACCGGAGAAAAAATATTTGCCCATTTCTCACATGGGCGTGCAGTGGTGGCAAGCATCGAGAGGACCGGGTAGGTTCGTTGGAAAGGATGATCGTTTGGATGCGATTTTGAGCCGGTTTGAATCCCACCACTTGATCAAACTAATGAACGGTTCATACTTACTAAAGCATTATTTTATATATATATATATATATATATATATATATTCAAAAACCTCTCATTGCCTTTGGCTCGGCTTATCGCAGTTTATTTGCTCCGGTGAGATTCGACAAAAACATCATTATATGTTTGGCATGACAAATGTTACTACCGTTACCAAAATCTCACCGGAACAAATAAGCCATGATAAGCCGCGCCAAACATAGTCCTAATATCTCTTCTTCCTTTGTATGGGCAGCAGTAGAGCAGGATTGGCACAGCCGATAGGCGCAGGCCATTGTTATCTGCATCAACAGTGAGCGGAGCGTATCGGGCATAATTGGTGTGAGATGCAGCCAGGGGTGTAATGCTGATATAATAAACAAAGTAAAAGATATATATGCCCAAAATAAAATAAAGAAAAAAATACTTCTACAAACTTCATAAAAATATGAATTGTATTTGCATTTTCTTCCTACTCCCCTGGAAATTAGGAGCAATAATTACATGTGTATCATTTCTTCTTCTTTTCCCTGAGGGAAGGATTTTCGCAGTTCAATGTTTAATTAAACAGCATCCAAAAATAAAATAGAGAACAGACCGTGATGCAGGAAGTACAAAGCGTGATGGACTGCCCCACACTTTCCCCGCACGAAAAAAATCGGAAATTAGACTAGTAGAAAGCATTCCAGGAGGCAGACCTCAAGCGCAAAACTGCATTTTACCTGACTTTTCAGAAAATTGCTTTAACAGCTCTGATTTCGCCCCGGCCTCTCATCCGTGAAATGATGCATTCATGCACAGAAAAGTACATACATAAATGGGACGACACCCTCCAGATCTTGCTCGACAATCTCAAGGAATTCACAGGTGCTCTCATCTAGGAGAGGCTTCTTCCCCCTCAAAAATTTGAGTTTTGCTGGCTGATTTCTTTTAATTGAATTGATTGGTTGCTATTCTTCTGGTGATCTAAAACAAGACTGAATACATTTTAAAGAAGCACCGGTTCAAGACAACTAATCAATCTGTACATATTTGAGCTGATTTTAAGTTCTCATCCCTACATAAACTAGTGTTTTATAACTGCAATTAAGGCTTTGTTTGGCATGGTGGTGACGGTCGTGAATACAATGATTATGAACCGTCGTTCGTGAACGCCCGAGCTCGCCTAAGGAATTTCATCCACTTACACGCAAAACCAGTTGTATTTTCTAGGTGGTGGTCGTAATCATTGTCATGTCAAATATATATTGTATGACTGGAATTTTTACCCAAACTCACCCGAGCAAAAACATCAGGCCAAACAAAACCTAAATCGCATCATGAACCACGTGTTATAACATATGCTTTCACGACCGCCAACGCCATACCAAAGGGCACCTTAATTGAATTGTTAGCCAACCAAATTTGAACACAGATGTAAAGTTCTAAAACTGATCGATTTTAGATTTGACAAAATTGCAACTTCATCCAACCTTTCAAAAAAAAAAACAATGTTGATATTTCATCTTTTTTAACCTTTGCATGCTGTTGCATATAAACAAATTACATAAATTAGCAACTTCATAACACTTCCATAAATTTCATTTTAAATCGTATAGACTATTTTATAATTGAATCGTTTGCTCGCTCCCGTGAGTTTGGACAAAAATATCACCGCCATAGAATATATGTTTGGCACGACAACGGAAATGACCGCTATCAAAAAACAAAACAAGTTTTGAACATAAAAGTGGATGAAATTCCTTAGGTGAGGTCGGGCGTTTACGAATGACGGTTTATAATCACCTTGTTCATGACCGCCACTGGTGCGCACCAAACTGAGCCTAGAGTTGTGTTCAATAATTGCCATTTATTTATGTACAACAAGAAATTTACATAGCAGGAATGAGTATTAATGCATTCTGTAAGGATAGGCTGGAGGGAAGGTAGTAAGTAAATAAATAATGTTCAAAATGATTTAAGACGAATATACAACTGAGGTAGGTTCAACAAATTTCATGATGACTGCAAGGAATTTAAAAACTTACATAAATTTGATCATCCTAGACAATATAAATAACAAAATAATCAACAATTAATCTCAGTTCGCACGGACAACCAAGAACATGCCACAACATAAATCATTCGTGAAAAGCTTCCGAAAATAGCGAATACGAATCGACGGGGGTTAAGGAATTGAAAATTGTAACATTGGGAAAACCTGGATGAAGAAGAAAAGAGCGGTAGCTTTCTAAGAAAAACAAATATCTTACAATAGAAAGTGCCAAAGTGATGATATACCAAATCGTTAAAATGGGGAAAAAGTAGCAGAAATTACATATATTTCCCAACTCTAGCATTATTTGGAGCACTATCATCGATCTAAACAGCTGCTGCGAAATGCCAGTGGCGCATATTGGCTTGAGAGGTTATAAGACCAACCTGATAATCTGATTTCGCTACGAAACAGGCCAGGGAGTGGCGGATAGTTCATAATCGTAAAGATCACCGCGAAGAACTCAGATTACACAAGCTGAATTAGAAACTACAAAAGTTCACATCTTCACATATTTGTCGACATAGCCCTGCAAAATGGCAGTGTAAGCCCCATGAGATGGAAATCACATACAGAGCTTTAGAGTTCACATGTATTAGAGGATATAACTTCTAAAGCAAAAGTGCCACATAATTAAATCGAAAAAAAATGTTGCAGTGGATGTAATATTTGCGCCCAACGCATACAGAGAATAAATATTTCTTAATCAAAAGTAAGCGTAAATTATGCTGAATCACTTGGCATGAATGTAAGTTTTCAAAAAAAAATTAAAGATTGTGTTAAATCACTTGGCATACATAAATGAATTGAAACGAGAATAAATAAAGCTGAATCAAAATACTTGGTTAAGGATGATGAGTGATACATACCATAACCAGCTTGGTCAGTTTTCGCTGCGAAGACTCCACATACTGATTGATCTTCGCCTGTGATTTAGGAACCTGATGGCTCGGCACCGCTCCAGCCACCTTATCAACAGTCTTTTTCACTATGGTCTTAAACGCCTCCTTGCTCAGATTACCTTGACGCCAAGAGGGCTTGAGAACCTCCTTTGCAAAATCTGCAAGCGCAATCTTGAACAGCTTCATCGACCTTGAATCCTTGCTCTTTTTACTCTTGCCGGGCGATCGAACCTGATTGATCTCAATCTCGCCCACGTTCGTCTCACCCACATCGAACGGAATCGGCGGACTCCAATCTTTATCATCGAGAAGTTGAGGGCTCTCGTTCTCGACGCCACCCGCATCCGCATCTGTTGCAATCTCGCCCAATTCATCGACTTCTGCCTTTGGCTCGGTGACTGACCCCGCTTTACTCTTCTTACTCTCGGCCTTGGAAGCCCTAAGTTTTGACGCGCTGCCTGTGTCATTGACACCAGAATTCTGCTCCTCAGCACGCATCTTCGATGCACCGGAAGATGGCTCTATGCTATCGAAGAGAGGATCGTACGGGGCGCCAGCCACCGGTTTCTGAGCAACCTTTTTCGCATCAGGTATCATTTCTGCCGAAGGTTCATGCGCATAATTCCCAGTTCTGGGTAAAAGCTGCTCGCCCGGTCTCCTGGAACTGCTTGGTGATGCTCTCATTCCAAACCCAATACCAGCATTATCTGCACTTAGGGTAGAATCGTATCTTCTGACCGGTTGGCCACTTCTGAGCGGCTGTTCAAAGGTGGATGCATATGGGTTGTAATGCTCTCTGATAGGAAATCTAGGTGCACCAACATCGGACGGTTGTGGATGGAAGTTGTTCTCCGTGTATCTGTGAATCGAAGGATGCATCGAGCCTGCCGTGCCAAAAGTCGCGGGATTTTGTTGGTTATACATTGTGCCAAAACTTGCAGGATTTTGTTGATGTCCATCCCTCAGGTGCGCTGTGGAAAATTCTTCTCTTGGGTACGACCTCGGATCTACCCAGTCTCCTTGGAAGGGCCTAAGTAGGGGAATAGAGCCAGTTGGGTTAACAAGTCCTTGATTCGGTATATGAATGCCACCTTGTTCGTTCCGAAATGATTGATGGTGTTGAGAATGGACAGATGACACTGGAAGGAAAGGCTGGGAATAGAAATCAGGTGGTCGTAAGCCAGGAAGAACCTCACCAGGTGGATAGGGCCTGACCAAAGGCATAAAATCATTTCTCGGTGGAACTGAATTATTCTGGTGAAGCAACTGAGAGGTTTCGGAAGAAGGAAAAGGTGGCCTGTTAGACAATGGAAGCATATGTTGATCAGGCCAAGGGAGATTTGGCTGATTAGAGTGCAAATTGCTAGGCAGATGTTGCTGGGGATAAAGCATATAAGGTGGTGGTGGCGGCAGCTGAGATTGATAGTTTGTCATTGGAAGCACAGCATTCTCTCTAAACTGCTGTGAAGAAAATGGACCATTGGAAGTATCATTTGAAATGTGCATAGGGAGTTGTCCATGTGGTGGACGCAATTGTGGAGGTGGTGGAAAGTTTGATCCTGGCATCAAGAGGTTTTGCGGAGAAAATTCTCCATGAGGAGGTTTGACCGATGGTTCTGCCGGAGTTACGTTGTTTGAGTATGATTGAGTGAAAATATTCAGGTTTGTAGTTTCTTCCTTTGCAATAATTTTGCCTGCATTAACCTGCGATGCTGAAATTTGAATTGGAACAGTTGTAGATTGACTCGTTTGATCAGGTAAATCATGTTGACTAGACTCTTCAGTTTGGGGAGCACTGGGAAGAGTGCTGTCCTGAGAAGGTTGAGAAGAGAAGGCATCACCTGAGTTAGGGTATTGGCTTTTATCATTTGGACTTTGAGTCAACACGCTGCTGACGAGAAGAGGCTTTGAGAAGTCTGACATTGTTTGATTGGTCTCTCCATCCGTAGACGTAATCGGGGCTTCTACAGCTGATGGTTCTGGTTCCGCCCTGATAATTTCCGGACATGCATGATTGCTAGGATTATCCCCAGCATCAGCTACCATTTCCAGAGACACCTTGTAGCTAAGATCCCCTGCTTCAGGTATCATTTCCAGAGACTCTGGGTTGCTAGCATTCTCTGTTTCAGGTACTATTTCCATGAAAACTTGGTTGCTAGCATCCTTTGCTTCAGGTGTCAATTTGGGTTCATCTTTTTCGTCCATAAACTCGCTGAAAACAGCTTGGGCTATGGTGTCATCTGCTTCAACGAGTTTGCACTTTTCAAAGTGTGACTCAGCAATACTAGTCTTATCATGGCGACCAATTCTTGACGATGAAGCGTTATCAGAATTATCAAGATATCGAGGCTTTCGTGAATCTTGATACCGTTGTTGCATGCTCAGATGTCCAGAATCACGATGAAGGAATCGACAAGATGCTCCATAAAAACATCTGCCCCGAATAAAGTTAAAACATTCAGGAGGCTGTTCACGGCCACGTCTTGCAGACATATTCGACCTGAATGATTGTGGAGACCTGCTCCTGCCTCTTCTAGGGGACCAGCTGGAAGAAGAAAAAAAGCAGGGTTTGGAACATGTATTAGGGTACAGATTAGGTACATGAAAAAAATTGATTGAAGTATTAGGGTACAGATTAGGAACATGAAAAAAATTGATTGAAGTATTAGGGTACAGATTAGGCACATCAAAAAAATGATTGAAGTATTCATTACACCATATGAAGCACTGATTTTAAGAATAAAACTATCATGCCGGTGGATACATAATCTAATGCATGAAATGTTCTTTTCAAAATACTGACACGCCGCCATAGCTGGGGCAAAACCAGATAAGGCTAGGACACGCACCAACACAATCTGGAAAAGCCAATGTGCACTAACTATTTTTGGTTCAATAAATTGCCAGTTCGATTAAAAGGTCAATGAATAATGGTGTCGAATGAGCAGAGTCCAATTTGTGATTACATGTTCATATTATGTGTTAAATACTATACTTTTTGACATTTTCTATAGACAGTGCAATATTGATATTGAGGAAGCAGGTGTTGGTGCCCGTTTTTGTTCATAATTAAGATACTGTCTGGGAGAGTGGCAACTGTGAAAGCAGATATGAAAAAGCAGATGTGATAAAAAACACTATTTTTGCAAATTAAATATAAAACAATCTAAAAGAAACAACTCTAAAGTAAACAGTCAAACCTGCGAGAATGACTTCGCTTATCTCTCCTTCTTGGACTTCGACTCCTATGCCGCCTCCTGCTTCCCTGTGGTGACCTGCTCAAGCTCCTACTCCGATTCCTACCCCTCTTAGCATGCTTTTCGCCATGTTGATTTTCATCAGAATCGCTGCCACTCGCACCTTTTCTTACCAAACGCCCGAACTCATCAACATCATGCATAGCATTCATCCAGTTTATGCCTTCTTTTGAAGAAAATTTCTCAGTAACTTGATTAGTATCCAAATTTCTTTCTTCAAACACGTCATCTTCAGAAGGCCTTGATGTATCTCTTTCATCATGTGGCACTTCTTCAGTTTGATGAATATCAGGATCTACATTTTTGCCCATTGTATCATAATTACTGATCGAGGGTACTGATTTGTCGGGAGATCTAGGAGCATCTTCCTGTCTTGAAGGAGAAAGATGATCCAAAGTAATGTGATATCCCGATTCATTATCAACTGTAGATATATCTTCACCATCAAACTTCGAGCAAGGCTCGGATTGCTTCTCTTGTTGAAAATTTGAAATACTTGTAGTGGCTCGAGGACTCGCAGGATTGGAGTCTTCGTCATTGTCATTTCTAGCATTTTCATCATCGCTTTCGTCTGAAGCATAATCCTGTATAAGTCGGAAAGGACTTCCATATTTAAGATACACACCCGAGGCTTGCTGAGATTTAGCTACTTTGTTCGATGAAACATTCCCCTTAATTAACCCCCTTGAAGCATTATCAGGTGAGCTCTTATCAGGACTAACATCTTCAAAAACGGATGACTCTTTTTCATCTGAAAAAACTCTGTTAGTAAATGCCGTATCAAATCAACAAAAGTTAAGAATAAAGCGTGGATCTCTAAAACAGCTGTACATTTTACAAGTCAAAAATATGAGAAGCCAATTTGTAACATCAATGCAATAGAAATCATTCTTCATGTAAAGCCTGAGATAGGTAGTTTATTTCTTAAAACAACCTAGTAAAGAATGTAAATAATGCTAGGTTTTAAACCATTTTGAGTGCATCAACATGTAGCACTATCCCAAATAGTTATTTGTGAGGGATGAGAATGGGGTAAGATGTATAAATTTTGTGCATCCTCGTTCTCCATTTCTTCATGTCCAGTGTTGCTTGAGTTGCCAACACATTTTGCAAGGATTTCTTTCCGCAATTTCCATACTATCTTTAATTTCAACCACCTTTATTTCCTAAATATTCAATACTATGTCTATACATCACATTCATGCATCTTTACATGGTATTTTATCTACCCAAACCTCAAAAATCTATTTTTCACTAGCTTATCTTCAATATGGGTTACTTCTATGATGCCTCTAGTAAAAATATTTTGCAACTTATTTTTGATATCAAGAATGCATTCCTTAAAGACGATTAAACGAAGATTGTTTATATGCAGCAAACTCCTGAATATGAGACCACGAGGGAGTCCATTGTCTACCACCTCAAAAAATCTATCGAGAACTTAAAGCAGTCAAATCCTATGTTATTAAAGGTGCAAGACATACCGAGAAGCAAGTGATCATGGAGCCTAGGCGCAGACACGCGGCTGACGAATGTGAAGCGCAAAAAAGAAAAAAAAAGGCTATTAAATGCAAAAAAAAAACACAACATAAAACTACCGTCATAGCCACACACTAACATTAATGTCAACAATGAAAATGTGATACAAAAGAAAAGTATTATTAAAGATAAAAATATAAATACTTTATTACTCACCAATTTTATATCAGCTAATCATCCTCAGAAAATAACTGTCATCATCATCACTGATGTCAGTATAATCTTCTTCATTGCACTCAGCTTCCGGACAACAGTTTGAAGACTCAGAAAACAAGTTTGCATAATACAATTGTTGTCCGGGAGTGCTCGAACGATCAGTGATCAGGCATAATTTTCACATTACTGGACAGCAGTTTTAGGGTTTAAAACTGTTGTTCGGAGAATAAGAAGGCTGCCTGGAAGTACAAAACAGTTGTAATTACTTCTGGGTAGCAATTTTGGAGGCTAAAACTGTTGTCCTGATGTAATTTCAGAAGTTTTCCTGTCCCAGACACAATTTTGGACCAAAACAATGCAAACCGTAACACATAAGAGCAGAAGAGAAGCGGACAAGGGCAGTGAAGGCATGGGAGACAAAAATACCTAATTGTCTACTTAAACCCGCACTCGGTTTGTGAGGCCCGCAAGGCGACTCGGGTGAGGCGCGCACCTAAGCCACCTCGCCTGCCTCGGCTTAATAGAGATGTGGTGTCGTGCATCTGATGCGTCTAGCGCCTGAGGCACGCCTTTAATAACGTAGGTCCCCTCTGACACGCTTTTAATAACTTAGGTCGCGTCGAGCCTGGTTTGAAAATTTTATTCAGATTGTTTGAGATTTTGGAATCACTCGGAGCTTGACAGATTTCTCCTTATTTACACATCGTCACCAAGCGGCGCGTTGATTCCACTCATGTATGATGATGATATTATCATCACGGGTGATGATTAAGAAACACTAAGCCTCCCACTTTCAGACCAAAGATTTGCGGAGTCGAACGCTTCTTCGGTATTGAGGTTACTCGCCATCCTAATAGGCTTGTCTTGTCTCAACGAAAGCACTGCATGATCTTCTACAGGATATCTACTACTTGAGTTGTAAACCCATTACCTCACTCATGGATGCAAAACCACAAGTTTTGTGCTCACGAATCTGACTATAATCCTCTTCTCTCTAATCTGGAGTACTAGTGTCACACAGTTGGCAAACTTATTTATCAGATTGTCACAACCATATCTCACTTGTTGTTAGATGCATGCTTAGATGGTACATGCATGCTTCTTGTCCCCTTGGACATCCCACCTAAATGTAGTCGAGTGAATCCTACGGTATCTGAAGAAAGCTCGGGGAGGGTCTTATGTATAAGCCCTTCATTTCCCTCCCGTTGATTGTTTATTCTGATGCATATTATGCGGGGTCCGTAGATGAGCGTCTGTCTACAAGTGGCTATTGCACATATTTGAGTATTCAATGGCCTTTGTCTTTTCTGAAATCACTTGGCAGAGTCTTCTTACTGATCTTGGTTCCGCTCTTCCCTCTCCTGCAATCCTCTACTACAATAATCAAGTTGTTTTTCGTATCGCCGAGAATCCAATTATCAATGAACGCACCAAGCATATTGAAGTGGATTGTCACTTCATTCGTGAAAAAGTTCAACTCTGCAAAATTGATCTTCAACATGCTTTAGTTGCTAATCAAATCTATCATGTATTCACGAAGGCCCTGTCTCGCCCACTCTATTGTTAGTTCGTTTTCAAGCTTGACATCTCTCATGTATTCATGAAGGCCATGTCTCGCCCACTCTATTATTAGTTCGTTTCCAAGCTTGGCGCCTACAATATGTACGTACTAGCTTGTGTGGGGGTATAAAAGAAGTGTTTGAAAAACTCAATGTAAGGCCCACCTCTACGTCCCATTGGGACAATATTGTGTGGTTCAGTCTCACATTATGGTTTGGAGTTAAGATGTCACTCCTCCCACCTATAAATATTTGAACATGTATTTGTATTTATTTTCATGTGAAGTAATAACTGTATGACGTTGTAACGTTCGACATTTCACAATTATCTTCCTTAATTAGAGTGTATGGAGTGAGTCATAAGAGTATCATCTTTGGACCATTTGAGCTTTGTATCTCTCTTGGGGAGGATGCTCCACGAGGGGACCAACCCTCAATAATTGGTGGGATTCATCCCCAGATTGGTATTCTCGTTCAAATTTTAGTAAAATTTTGTTCTCGAGTCATCCTCTCCTCTCTTAACCCTAGATATTTCTCCTTAATGACAAGCACAGAACTCTTTATGATAGGAATGATGAAAGATATTTAACTATTTGCAGATGAAAACATGATTGAAATGGAACTTTGTTGTGAAATAAAGCCGACAAAAAGCATAATTTAAACTCACCTTTGGAAGATTTACAAGGCAGCGTTTATTTTTCTTATGGAACATTTTGTTAGATAATAATGTTGCTTATCTTTAAGAATCCTCATTCTCGGCCCATTTCAAACTTGTGCAAACTAAAGTACTATTTGTTGGCAAATGTTTATTATGTTATCGAATTTATTATTATATATATATTCTATATTCTAGACTTCTAGTCATATTGAAAGATACGGAGCAGAGACGAACACGAGCTTTGGGCCCGTTAGGGGCTGATTGAGCGACTTACCATATATGGCGTGCCCCGATCGACGATTGGACTTTGCGGTTGCGTCTGGCACGTCGCCGCGAGTCAAAAACATATATTAGTTTATTTTTTTTGAATTTATTTTCATGTATTTAGTGGCCGATCCCACCGGCCAATCATAGTCGTTGATGGTGAAGCCCTAATTTATTCTCTTCTTATAAATATTGGTCTAAGTGACTGAACCAAGGTATTGCAGAATTTGGTGAAAAGAAATCCCGGATTGCAGCGATCAAGCCACGGTGCCGACTCCGTGGAATCCTAGGTGACGACTCCTAGACTTGTATCTCCCTCCCCAAGGTACCCCCTAACCCTAGGCTCCTCCTCCCCCAAAGCCAGTCACGGTTAGTTGTCCAGACAACTTTTTCCCCTCTTCATGTTCACTGTAGATTTATGAAATTTACTGTGCAATCTCTATAGTTTTGTTTCTTTCCCCTTCCTGCACCACCACCGGCCCCTCTTAACTACCTCCCAGCAAGCCACCGCCAACCTTCAGCCCTCCTTCTCACTGCTTTCGTCTATCCACCCCACTACAGTACCCCGCCGGCCCTCCAATTCCGTCCCAGAAGCCGGCCCTAATTCCGACCGCCGATTTTGCCCTCCACCGCCTCCCCTCCCGTGGAACCACCTCCACTCAGCCACCCTATCCAGATCAGTCCAGATTTGGATTATTGCAGCCCCGATCCGTTATTTCCACCTCTCGCACTTTCCATTTTGGCCTGGATCCGCTCTTACACAGCGGATCTACCCTCCTCCGGCCCGAATCTACTTACACGCGGCTGGATCCACCGTTTTATTGTTCGTTTTCACCGTTTCCCGCAGAGGACAGCCCCCGCCACCGTCGCCTCGTCACCGGTTCCATCTCCGATCGCGGTTTTGCACATCCGGACCTCCAATTCTTCAGTGTCTCGGTTCAGCCTCTACTTTGTGAGTTCTCTTGTGGTAGTGGTTTATGTGATTTGACATTTATCATTGGTGAATTAATATACATCGTGATAGTCTGGTTAATGGTCTATATGTGCTCAACTCCAGCTCAGTGGCACCTCCTCTGGCCCTTTACTCCAACATATCCAACTTATATTCCTGGCATTGTCGCTCAGAACACCCGTCTACTCCTGTTATGAAGTTATTGTTTCCTGTTATGTCTGTTGTTGTTTTAATTTTTGTTTGTGATATATGTGTTGTTAACAAACATTGTCATACTACATTTAATCGTGTTTTGTTGCCAAGTTCTGTTATTTGTACTGTGATTCACTCTGATGTTTGGGTACCTTGTCCCGTATCTTCTATTTCTAGTTGTGCTTGGTCTGTCACTTTTATTTACTATTTTTCTCGCAATGCATATTTATATTTACTACGCAAAAAAAGTGGTGTCTTTCCTACCTTCAAAAGATTTCATAATATGATCTCCACCCAGTTTCATGTCAATTCAGATTCTTCGCAGTGATAATGGTCGTGAATATCTGGATTTGCACTTTGCTAAATATCCGGCTGATCATGACATTATACATCAAACTACTTGTGTTTATTCCCCTGGTCAAAATGGGATTGCGGAGTGTAAGAATCGTCACCCTTTGGAAGTGGCTCGCTGTCTCTTGGCCACCATGCATCTTCCCAAGTATTACTAGGGGGATGTTGTCCTTACGGTAACATATCTTATTAATTGCATGCCCTCTTGTATTTTTGGGAATGTCACTCCTCTTGGCACTCTACGGGTCCCTTCCTCTCAGCTCTCTCATAGGGTGTTTGTAGGTGTTTGCTTTGTTCAAATCTCACCCTCCTCCCACCAAACTTGATCAACGAGAACTAAGGTGTGTGTTTATTGGCTACTCTCTACTCAAGGGATAGAAGTGTTTTCATCCTCGTACTAAGAAGGTTTTTGTCACCATGGATGTCACGTTTTGTGAAACTGAGACCTTTATCCTGCCCTAGGTGACTCCCCTTCTTTGCCCTCTTCGTTTGTACATATGCCTGCTCCTCCACCTTATCCCTCACTTCAGGGGGAGCTTCTACCATCGGAAGTGAGTGAGATTCTTGTCCCTAATACAATACCCCCTACTGCTCCGACCTTATCCCTCACTTCAGGGGGAGCTTCTACCGTCGGAAATGAGTGAGATTCATGTCCCTAATATTATTCCCCCAATTGTTCCTACCTTGCAGGTGTACACTCGATGAAGAAAGAGGCCCACAAGCACGCTTGACTTAACTGTGCAACCAGATCAATCATTGGACCCGGACTCAGGGTCTTTAGAGCTTTTCATTGCCCTTGGCAAAGGTATCTAATCTTGTACTCAACATCCACTTTCTAATTATGTTTCTTATGACTCATTCTCTACCTCCCATAAGACCTGTGTGTCTTCCCTTGCTTCCATATCCATACCAATATCTTGGCAGAGCGCTCTGGAGATTCCCGTATAGAGAGAAGCGATGTTTGAGGAAATGGTTGAGCTAG
Source organism: Platanthera zijinensis (assembly GCA_039513925.1). Classification (NCBI taxonomy): domain Eukaryota; kingdom Viridiplantae; phylum Streptophyta; class Magnoliopsida; order Asparagales; family Orchidaceae; genus Platanthera; species Platanthera zijinensis. The sequence continues at coordinate 20,206,502 of CM077087.1, read as the reverse complement.
AAAAGAAAAACATATGGGATTTAGTGTCTCTTCCCCATGAGAAAAACCTGCTGAATGCAAATGGGTATTTTCTGCCAAATAAAATTATCAGGGTGTTGTTGAAAGGTGTAAGGCAAGACTGGTGGCAAAAGGGTATTCTCAAACCCCTGGAATTGACTATCGGGAAACGTTTGCCTCTGTCGCAAAGATGAACACTATCAGAGTCCTATTATCCCGTGCCGCCTGTAAAGGATGGAATCTTTGGCAATTTGATGTTAAAAATGTTTTCCTCCATGGGAATCTGGATGAGGAAGTCTATGTCTCTCCCACCAGGTCTTACTCCTAAAAGTTCAGTGGGACACGTTTGCAAGTTAAATAAATCCCTATATGGATTGAAACAGTCTCCAAGAGCTTGGTTTTGGAGATTTCAAAAACCATATTGTCTTTTGGGTATAACTAGGGCAATGCTGATCATACATTGTTTATCAGGTGTAGGATCGGTAAACTTACAGCACTCATTGTTTATGTTGATGATATTGTTATCATAGGCGTGATGTGGAAGAAATCAAACTTCTAAAACGAAAATTGGCTTCTGAGTTTGAAGTCAATGATTTGGGAGCACTCAAATATTTCTTAGGCATTGAAGTGGCAAAGTCCAAGCATGAGATCTTTATTTCTCAGAGAAAGTATACTCTGAACCTTCTTGAGAAGACTGGGATGAGTGGTTGTCGACCAGTTGATACCCCAATTGAAGCGAACCACAAAATGGTGTCTGATGATGGAAAGGAGATTGAAAATATACCTAAATTTCAGAGGTTTGTAGGGAGATTGATCTACCTGGCTCATAACAATCCAAATATTGCTTATGCTATAAGTGTTATCAGCCAATTTATACATGCTCTGAAGACTCGTCACGTTGATGTTGGCAATAGAATTCTCAGGTATCTTAAGTCCTCACTTGGGAGTGGGATCTTGTTTTCCCCAAATTCAGCTTTAAGAATTGAGGTCTACACCGATGTTGATTGGGTCGGGTCAATCGATGATCAGCGATCTACCTCAGGGTATTGTTCTCTTGTTGGTGGAAATCTTGTTACTTAGAGGAGTAAAAAACAACAAGGCGTGGCAAGATCTAGCGCTGAAGCAGAGTTTCGGGCTATAGCCCATGGTGTTTGTGAAGGTATTTGGTTGCGTTCTTTGCTAAGTGACTCGGGACTCTCTGAAGATGGGCTCATTCGGTTGTATTGTGATAACAAAGCTGCTATCAGCATCGCACACAACCCTGTCCAGCATGATCGTACTAAACATATTGAAGTGAATCGTCATTTCATCAAGAGGAACATTGAAAAAGGACTTGTGTGTACTCCCTTTGTTCCCTCAGATAGACAACTTGTTGATATTCTCACAAAAGGCCTGAATGGAAGTACACCTTTGGAAGAATTGTCGTCAAGTTGGGCATGATCAACATCTCACGTTAAACTTGAGGGGGAGTGTTACAATATGTTTTATTTATTTCTTTTATTTACAGCATATGTAATATTCCTTGGTCCGCCTCCATATATAGAGGGGACTTGTGCTCTTTGCAATCTATCAAATCATTATTTTGTTTCTTCCGACAAAGCCAAACTCAAAAATACACGGAAGATGTGTCTTTAGATCGAAGCAGAGCAACAAATTTTTTCAAACCGGTCTTCTTACTGTAATTGTTGGAGATCCGGTGATTAGATCGACAAACAAACAATAAGAGTGGTCTCAAGATAATGAGAAGAGGCTTTCCTGAAAATTTGAGTACGATCCTACAACTCCTACTTTGTTGGTGAGTGCAGTTTGATGGATATTGCAGAAGATTTAGTGATTGGATCAACAAACCGTCACCAAATAAGAAGCTTACCTAAAAATTTGATGATGATCTGACTTGCATTTTTTCAAGCAAACTGTGGTTCAATAAAGATTGTTAGAGATTAGACCATCGTATCAACAAATCGTCACCACCAATGTTCTTGAAATGATGAGAAGAAGCTTCCCCAAAATTTTAAGGATGATTTTATGACCTCCATTTTTTTGATACTGTCACTTTGATGACAAAGTCCAGAAATCGGGTTAGATCAACAAACCATCAATAGCAATATCAGGATGACAAAAAGAAGCTTTCTTAAGACATTGAGAATGATCTGACATTTATCATTTTTGGGGCAAGACTGCAGCAACTACAAGCTGTGTCATCATTTTTTGCAAACTAAATCAAACTTAACAAAGCCCAGAAATGCAAGAGGCATAAATAATATTTAAACTGAGGAAACATCACATTTAACAACATCAAAATACATAATTTTGTGAGTGTGGATGGCAAACAGAATTCTTCAAATTACATGGAATTTATATTAAATTTTCATTTTTCCATCCGTGCGCACAACCAAACAACAACGAAATTAGAATTTGACATTCAATTCTAATTTCAGGGGCCCAATTCTGTCCAAACAAACAAACTTTTAGATTTCACATTATATAGATATTATTAAATTAATAAAACCAAACCCTTCATTAGATGATTAAATATTGAAATATAATATAAGCAAACACTTGCTCATGCGGTGAAGTTTAAAAAACTCAACACAAACTGGCTCAATTATATTTAAGCTAGGAGTGTGGGTAGTTTGGTTTGGACCCAAGACCAAAAACATACCTTCAGGATTCACTTTTGGCTCATCAAAAAATCGAACTAAACCGAACGAAACTTAAACGGAGCATTTTTGTTTCTCCTTGTTTCAATATTTGGTGGATTTGATGGTTTTTATTTATAGGTCCAACTCTTTTGATTAAGATGACATTTCCCAAAAAATGCATGAAAATCAAGTGATTCTTAAATTTGATTGACATAAGAAGCAACACTACATTTTAATCTTCATGTGCAGTTTTATAATAACACATGCAAGTAAATGTAAATTAAATCAAGCAAGAAAAATATATCTGCATGGACAACGTTAATGCCAATATTCTCCTCACAATCAGAGTAGTTTGGTTTGGGTGGTTTCCAAGCAAGAGAATCTGAACCAAATCGATAACCCTCAAATTTCAAGGTAGAGGAGACCCCGCCCCTAACCAATTGGTTCAGCGCAAGAGTAAGATCGGTTCAGAAAAATCAGCGAGGTTTGGTCAAGTTTCAATTTTTTTATGGAGACCCTTGATTCAAGTTGATTTTAATATCTACTCTAGCCTCAAAATTGATACAGGGTTAACTTCTAGAGTATCAGGTAGCTCAAATAGAAATGCAATTGATTCTAAATATGACTGGACATGGGCAATTACAAAAATCATAAAACATGTACAAATACAATATATATCATTTATAATTGTGTATAAAATTAAACTAACACAATTTTGAGTACACTCTATGGTTTTAATTTTTTGTCGAGCTGGAATAAAAAATTGATGTCAGAGTTCCACCCACCATCACCGTCATATTTCTCTCACTTATGTCCTTAAATCGTTTCTTGACAGTCATCCCTATCTATAAAATCCTTCTTTTCTCCACTGGAAGTAATTATTTGATATTTCATAATTAGTTTTCATGAATAAATACAGTTTCAACACAGGATCTATCATAAAAAAACAGCAAGTTATGATATATAAAAGCTAAACTATGTTACCCATTTTTTTGAGTTCAGGTAACGACCTAAGTTGCAATTAGAAATTATAAAAATGAAACATTCAAATACACTGGCCTCAGAAAAAACTTACTTGCAATATGAAAATAATAAATACAAGTTCTAAAAATTTATGCAGTTCACTTATAATAATAGAGAATAAATCAATAGTACCTTCTGCATCCATAGATATGATAGGAGAAGATGCACCACTAACCAATTGAATTTCAGTATAGAGTTGCTCTTTTACATTATCAGGTGTATGAGAACACGCATTAGCCGAAATTGTGATTTTTTTGTTGGTATTATTGGAATCCTTGCATGCGTCAGTTGGAGTGATGTCATCTAGTCAAAGTAAAGAAACAAAAAAGGAAAGGGTTTAGAACATATAGTACATATAGCCAAGCATACACCGAGATACGTAAAATAGAAATAAAAGCTATTGGGCATTGCATTGCAGTATAAGAACATACACGGAAACTTCTCTTTTCTCTTCAAATTACTCTTTTTAAACATTGACCATGAGTGTATGAATACGAAACTCTCACACTTCTCTACAAACTTCCTCTTTTGAATATTGACAAGGAGTGTATGAAAATGAAACTCCTTATAGCTTCACTAACCTTTCCATGATTAGTCTCTATGCTTTCGTCTAATATTTAAGTCATGGTATGTTCTTTTAAACAATGCTAAAATCTTCCAAGATCTCTTTATTAACTTGCACTAATCTGAAGTGAACAACATAATGGAAGGTAGAAAAGACTAGAAGGAGAAGAGATGGACAAAGAAAAAGAAATGTTTATCTTTTGAGTAGCTAAACTTTAATGATATCAAAGGGAAGGCCAAAGAAAAATAGCATGATTGTTTCATAAGGAGCAGCTAAACTTTAACAAAATCAAAAATAATTCCATTTATAAACTAACGTAAAGGAGAGCACGAGAAACCGCCACAGATAGGAGGGATAAAATTAATAGTGATGGCCATCATAATAACCATACCTAGGAATGATGCATGGGAACCTAACTGTTTATAATTGTGTGCATTTTCATACTCAATATGTGATGGGAAATAAAAAGCTATTGGAAGTTACACTACATGAACTACCAAAGCACAAGTATATGTATCACATTGTGAAATCACAAGAGACGTCTACAAAAGCTAAAAAAACACTGCCATAAATGAAGATAAGGAACAATGGGCCTTCCAATTCTCATAGTTTGCAACAGTGCAGGAGTATAACAGCAAAAAAGATTAAACATAACTGATTCTAAGAATTACATGTGAACCATAGGTCTCAGGCCAATTTATACAACAAAAACAAGGTTACTGAATCAGAACTCAGTAAGCTCCTCAATCTCTCTTTATATTATACCCCCTATATAAGGATAAAGAAAAAAAAAGAACAAACCGTGATGATAACAAACCATGAGTAAAAGATATAGGTATAACTAGTAGCATCTTGAATAAGATGATTGTTCTTTCTAATTCTAATAAATATGTTAAAAATTCTTTTAAACCTCGTGTTCGAGAGTGGATGTACACTGTTCTCAAACCATAGACAAAAACTCACCAATTAGCTAAGTACCCAAAGATTATGCTTACCATGTTGGACTTATTTGCAGCTTATGGGCTGAGAGTTGATCAAAGTAAAAAAAAATATGTGCGCAGCAGTATTAACTTAACTATACATGTGAGTTGGAAGATGAACTGTGGTGTGGTAAAGAATTTATTCAGAGATTCACAACAAGAAGCACGACGAAGGATCAAAAAACATAATCAGCCTACCCTCCATGTCCATGTCTGATGTAGCTGGTGAATTTTCCGTATCCAAACTTTCCAACTTTCCAGGTTGGTGAGAAATATCTGATGTCCGAGTACTAGTTGGTACTATATTGTGCTCCAAAAACTTTGGAGGTTCCCTTTCAGCACCATATTTCTTTTTCATCCATTGGAAATATTCTTTGGCAATGGCAGCTGCACTGCCAGGTTCACCACCAAACAAGAACGCAAATTTTGGATTCCCGGACTCCTTTGCCCGAGCAGTGTTCTCAAATTCAGGCCCAACTCTCGCAATGAACTGACACAATACCTCCATGTTTCGAACAACAGCTTCATCTGGCCTTGGTGGAGACAATTCACGATTCTCAGAAGTATCTCCATCAACCATTAGAACCTCATTCCCTTCTCTAAGACATTTACCATCATCACCAAGATGAACTGGTGCATTTTCAAACTCATGAGCTTCTGAATCAATGTTGGTATCTGTGGTGGAAACTTTCAAGGAATTAATTGCAGAGCCTTCTGATGCAGGGATTGGAGCTGGAGGCGAAGGTGGAAGCGGAGGAGGAGATGAAGGTGGCGGTGGAGGTGGTGGGGGAGGAGTTACTGGTGGATGAGCATCTCTTGCAGGGTGCTCCCCAGTGAATGGTGCTGAGTTTGCCAAATTAAAGGGGGGTGGAGGAGGTGGGATAGGGGAACTCGAAGGCCATGGAGGATTGGGAGGTGCATGAAGAAGCATCCCAGCATGGGGTGGATGAGAATTGTGAAAAGAAACTTGTCCTTGGGGCTGGGAATTGGGTTGTGGGGCTGGCCGAGGGATCCTAGGAGGTGGTGGTAGTTGCATGCCAATATGGGAATTTGAGTTTGGCATTGGTGGAGGCACAGATGATGGATAAGGAGGGATTACAGTTGCACTTCCGTTTACTTGAAGAGGGGGCGGTGGTGGCAGTGGTTGTTGTTGTGAGTAAGGGTGTGACGAATTTGCCGGAGGAGGAGGTTGGTAGTGAACATGTTGCTGAGCAACTGGCGGTGGCAGTGGTTGTTGTTGTGAGTAAGGCTGTGAGGAATTTGCCTGAGGAGGAGGTGGAGGTTGGTAGTGAACAGGTTGCTGAGCCACTGGCGGTGCCAAACCGCCAAAAAATGGAGATGCTTGCTGGCCTAATGGATGCACAGGAGGACGTTGAGGGGCTGGCGGAAGTTGAGGGCCGGGAGAAGCTTGCAAGAATGGGGGTGGTCCAGGAAGGGCTTGCTGGTAAAGAGGGGGAGGGCCCTGCCTGAACTGAGGCGTGTAGTTCCCTTGCCCACCATACATCTTTCAGTAACGCCTTCCTCCAACACAATACAAGAGTAAGTTAATTCCCTGAAAAAAGACATCGAAAAGAAAACGTGAAGGAAACATCAGATATACCAGTAATCACTAATAATCAATCCCTCAGTAAGCGAAAAGTGGATCGAAACCTCACAGTCGGAATCAAAAAAGATAACGCCTAATAAAGCGATGAAAGCAGAACAAGAAACCCAGGATTGGACAAAATTGAAACCTGGGGCAATTCAGCACCAAGATGCTGCAGGCAGTAGTAGCGCAAGCAAACAAAGAGAAAAAAAGAAGGCGAGGGACCCGTATGAAGTTGCTCCACGCGAGAGGAAGTGAGCAGACGAACCCTAACCCTAGGCGGGAGTTAAGGAAAATGGATTTAGCGCTTCTGCTTGATGTAGAAAGGGGTGGATCATAGAGGGAGTGGGACGAACCCTAGAGAAGTTCTTTGCTTTTTCCTTCTCTTTCCGATCCCGTTTTATAATTAGTGAAACAACTGCCGATTTTTCGCTCCTCGGGAAGAATTGAAGGTGGTAGGCTCAAGGGTGGTAGATGATTTATTTAGAATTTAAATTGTTCGAAAAATGGTGACCTTCCGATGGACATCGTGGGATCGGTATTCGCGGTCAGTGGCCTGGGAATAAAGATGCAAACATTATTAGTGGGTAATGTTATAGATGCAGCTCATGAATGGCTATTAGCAGTCCTCAAAAAATAAAAACATAAAAACTCATGAATTCTTCCTCTCTAATAGCAGCTCTCTTCATCCTTCTGCTCCTATTTGTGCATTGCGCATGACCACCACATATCTCTAGCCCGCCTCCTGCCGTCTCCCGTCGTTCCTCGTTTGTCGTTGTAGATTTGCTCCGTTTGGCACTGTAGTGGCGGTCGTAGACGTATAGGTTAAACCGTCATTCATTAAGGATCACCTAACAAACATCATCCGTTTGAACATAAAAGTAAATGAAATTCCTTAGATGAGTGATAACGAATGACAATTTTGTTGAAATCAAAAACTTGGTCTCTGTGCAGTTTGGGGTCCTAAGAAAGTGGTGACCTCACACCTACTACACTCAGGAGAACGCCACAGGCCAAAGGCTCAGAAAACTAGGAACAGACCCTCGGATCTAGCGTGGAGGTCCCGTCACACACCCAGAAAGGTCACAAGAGCACTTCCTCTCCCTCGCCAATGACTGAGCTGGGTATCTTAGAGAGTTCTCTCACTCTACCAAGAAGAAGAAACCAAGGGAGGAGGAAGCCAAAAACTCTGCCCCTCCAAAGGTACCCAAGAGGGTCTATTTATAGTTTTTCCAAGTCTATGGACCAAAAGGTCTGAAATACCCCTAGGACAAATAGGTCTTGAGCCAATAGAAAATCTCCACACCATGGGGTAAAAAGGTAATTTCCACCCCGAGGGCACAACGGTAGACTACTCCACTCTGCCCTCGCCTTGAGAACGGGCGACCTGGGCGAGCTGGGCGGCCTGACGAGAGAGCGGCCTGCGAGCTGAGGCTAGGCGAGTGCGGCTAGGAGAGAAGCGGTCAGGCGAGCTCGACAACCTGACGAGAGCGGCGGCCTTCGAGGCGAGCTGGCGGCAGCGAGGCTGGGCGAGTGCGGCTAGGCGAGAAGCGGCTAGGCGAGCTCGGCAACCTGGCGAGAGCGGTGGCCTGCGAGGCGAGCTGGCGGCAGCGAGGCTGGGTGAGTGCGTCTAGGCGAGAAGCGGCTAGGCGAGCTCGGCAACCTGACGAGAGCGGCAGCCTTCAAGGCGAGCTGGCGGCAGCGAGGCTGGGCGAGTACGGCTACGCGAGAAGCGGATAGGCGAGCTCGGCAACCTGGCGAGAGCGGTGGCCTGCGAGGCGAGCTGGCGACAGCGAGGCTGGGTGAGTGCGTCTAGGCGAGAAGCGGCTAGGCGAGCTCGGCAACCTGGCGAGAGCGGCAGCCTTCAAGGCGAGCTGGCGGCAGCGAGGCTGGGCGAGTGCGGCTAGGCGAGAAGCGGCTAGGCGAGCTCAGCAACCTGGCGAGAGCGGCGGCCTGCGAGGCGAGCTGGCGGCAGCGAGGCTGGGAGACGACCTCGCGAGCTCGGCGACTAGGCGGACTGTGGGCAACGACCTCGCGAGCTCGGCGACTACGCGGACAGTGGTCTGGGAATAAAGATGCAAACATTACTCTAGTGGGTAATGTTATATATGCAGCTCATGAATGGCTATTACTAGTCCTCAAAAAATAAAAACATAAAAACTCATGAATTCTTCCTCTCTAATAGCAGCTCTCTCCATCCTTCTGCTCTTATTCGTGCATTACGCATGACCACCACATATCTCTAGCCCGCCTTCTGCCGTCTCCCGTCGTTCGTCGTTCGTCGTTGTAGATTCGCTCCGTTTGGCACTGTGGTGGCGGTCGTAGACGTATAGGTTAAACCGTCATTCATTAAGGATCACCTAACAAACATCATCCGTTTGAACATAAAAGTGAATGAAATTCTTTAGACGAGTGATAACGAATGACAATTTTGTTGAAACCAAAAACTTGGTCTTTGTGTAGTTCGGGGTTCTAAGAAAGTGGTGACCTTACACCTACTACACTCAGGAGAACGTCACAGGCCAAAGGCTCAGAAAACTAGGAACAGACCCTCGGCTCTAGCGTGGAGGTCCCGCCACACACACGGAAAGGTCACAAGAGCACTTCCCTTCCCTCACCAATGATTGAGCTGGGTATCTTGGAGAGCTCTCTCACTCTACCAAGAAGAAGAAACCAAGGGAGGAGGAAGCCAAAAACTCTGCCCCTCCAAATGTACCCAAGGGGGTCTATTTATAGTTTTTCCAAGTCTAGGGACCAAAAGGTCTGAAATACCCCTAGGACAAATAGGCCTTGAGCCAATAGAAAACTTCCACACCGGGGGGTAAAAAGGTAATTTCCACCCCGAGGGCACAACGGTAGACCACTCCACTCTGCCCTCGCCTTGATAACGGGCGACCTGGGCGAGCTGGGCGGCCTGACGAGAGAGGAGGCCTGCGAGCTAAGGCTGGGCGAGTGCGGCTAGGCGAGAAGCGGCTAGGCGAGCTCGGCAACCTGGCGAGAGCGGCGGCCTTCGAGGCGAGCTGGCGACAGCGAGGCTGGGCGAGTGCGGCTAGGCGAGAAGCAGCTAGGCGAGCTCGGCAACCTGGCGAGAGTGGTGGCCTGCGAGGCGAGCTGGCGGCAGCGAGGCTGGGCGAGTGCGTCTAGGCGAGAAGCGGCTAGGCGAGCTCGACAACCTGACGAGAGCGGCAGCCTTCAAGGCAATCTGGCGGCAGCGAGGCTGGGCGAGTGCGGCTAGGCGAGAAGCGGTTAGGCGAGCTCCGCAACCTGGCGAGAGCGGCGGCCTTCGAGGAAAGCTGGCAGTAGCGAGGCTGGGCGAGTGAGGCTAGGCGAGAAGCGGCTAGGCGTGCTCGGCAACCTGGCGAGAGCGACGGCCTTCGAGGCGAGCTGGCGGCAGCGAGGCTGGGCGAGTGCGGCTAGGCGAGAGGGAGGAGGAAGCCAAAAACTCTGCCCCTCCAAAGGTACCCAAGAGGGTCTATTTATAGTTTTTCCAAGTCTATGGACCAAAAGGTCTGAAATACCCCTAGGACAAATAGGTCTTGAGCCAATAGAAAATCTCCACACCATGGGTTAAAAAGGTAATTTCCACCCCGAGGGCACAACGGTAGACTACTCCACTCTGCCCTCGCCTTGAGAACGGGCGACCTGGGCGAGCTGGGCGGCCTGACGAGAGAGCGGCCTGCGAGCTGAGGCTAGGCGAGTGCGGCTAGGAGAGAAGCGGTCAGGCGAGCTCGACAACCTGACGAGAGCGGCGGCCTTCGAGGCGAGCTGGCGGCAGCGAGGCTGGGCGAGTGCGGCTAGGCGAGAAGCGGCTAGGCGAGCTCGGCAACCTGGCGAGAGTGGTGGCCTGCGAGGCGAGCTGGCGGCAGCGAGGCTGGGTGAGTGCGTCTAGGCGAGAAGCGGCTAGGCGAGCTCGGCAACCTGACGAGAGCGGCAGCCTTCAAGGCGAGCTGCCGGCAGCGAGGCTGGGCGAGTACGGCTAGGCGAGAAGCGGATAGGCGAGCTCGGCAACCTGGCGAGAGCGGTGGCCTGCGAGGCGAGCTGGCGACAGCGAGGCTGGGTGAGTGCGTCTAGGCGAGAAGCGGCTAGGCGAGCTCGGCAACCTGGCGAGAGCGACAGCCTTCAAGGCGAGCTGGCGGCAGCGAGGCTGGGCGAGTGCGGCTAGGCGAGAAGCGGCTAGGCGAGCTCAGCAACCTGGCGAGAGCGGCGGCCTGCGAGGCGAGCTGGCGGCAGCGAGGCTGGGAGACGACCTCGCGAGCTCGGCGACTAGGCGGACTGTGGGCAACGACCTCGCGAGCTCGGCGACTACGCGGACAGTGGTCTGGGAATAAAGATGCAAACATTACTCTAGTGGGTAATGTTATATATGCAGCTCATGAATGGCTATTACCAGTCCTCAAAAAATAAAAACATAAAAACTCATGAATTCTTCCTCTCTAATAGCAGCTCTCTCCATCCTTCTGCTCTTATTCGTGCATTACGCATGACCACCACATATCTCTAGCCCGCCTTCTGCCGTCTCCCGTCGTTCGTCGTTCGTCGTTGTAGATTCGCTCCGTTTGGCACTGTGGTGGCGGTCGTAGACGTATAGGTTAAACCGTCATTCATTAAGGATCACCTAACAAACATCATCCGTTTGAACATAAAAGTGAATGAAATTCTTTAGACGAGTGATAACGAATGACAATTTTGTTGAAACCAAAAACTTGGTTTTTGTGTAGTTCGGGGTTCTAAGAAAGTGGTGACCTTACACCTACTACACTCAGGAGAACGTCACAGGCCAAAGGCTCAGAAAACTAGGAACAGACCCTCGGCTCTAGCGTGGAGGTCCCGCCACACACACGGAAAGGTCACAAGAGCACTTCCCTTCCCTCACCAATGATTGAGCTGGGTATCTTGGAGAGCTCTCTCACTCTACCAAGAAGAAGAAACCAAGGGAGGAGGAAGCCAAAAACTCTGCCCCTCCAAATGTACCCAAGGGGGTCTATTTATAGTTTTTCCAAGTCTAGGGACCAAAAGGTCTGAAATACCCCTAGGACAAATAGGCCTTGAGCCAATAGAAAACTTCCACACCGGGGGGTAAAAAGGTAATTTCCACCCCGAGGGCACAACGGTAGACCACTCCACTCTGCCCTCGCCTTGATAACGGGAGACCTGGGCGAGCTGGGCGGCCTGACGAGAGAGGAGGCCTGCGAGCTGAGGCTGGGCGAGTGCGGCTAGGCGAGAAGCGGCTAGGCGAGCTCGGCAACCTGGCGAGAGCGGCGGCCTTCGAGGCGAGCTGGCGACAGCGAGGCTGGGCGAGTGCGGCTAGGCGAGAAGCAGCTAGGCGAGCTCGGTAACCTGGCGAGAGTGGTGGCCTGCGAGGCGAGCTGGCGGCAGCGAGGCTGGGCGAGTGCGTCTAGGCGAGAAGCGGCTAGGCGAGCTCGACAACCTGACGAGAGCGGCAGCCTTCAAGGCAATCTGGCGGCAGCGAGGCTGGGCGAGTGCGGCTAGGCGAGAAGCGGTTAGGCGAGCTCCGCAACCTGGCGAGAGCGGCGGCCTTCGAGGAAAGCTGGCGGTAGCGAGGCTGGGCGAGTGAGGCTAGGCGAGAAGCGGCTAGGCGTGCTCGGCAACCTGGCGAGAGCGACGGCCTTCGAGGCGAGCTGGCGGCAGCGAGGCTGGGCGAGTGCGGCTAGGCGAGAAGCGGCTAGGCGAGCTCGGCAACCTGGCGAGAGCGGTGGCCTGCGAGGCGAGCTGGCGGCAGCGAGGCTGGGCGAGTGCGGCTAGGCGAGAAGCGACTAGGCGAGCTTGGCAACCTGACAAGAGCGGCGGCCTGCGAGGCGAGCTGCCGGCAGCGAGGCTGGGAGACGACCTCGCAAGCTCGGCGACTACGCGGACACTGACCGGGACGACCCCTCGAAGGGGACGGGGGGAGATAAATTTTTCCTCCCCCTACTAGTATATGACAAGGGCTAGACCTAAATTTGACATCGAGAGTGCAAAATCTCTCAAAAGATTAAAAACATATAACTAGCCCCGTGCCTGCCGTGGGGGACCTACTTTGCGAATACGGGGTTGTACAGATACCTCCTGGTCCTTCCCTCGCGATTCGCAAAATCGTCGTGGTCCTTGTGAGTTGTGGATGTTTCGAAATAGATTCAGCTTACTCGCTCAACGTCGGTCGCCTCCAAATTGCTCGGGGAAGAAGATCCGAGTGCGAGATCTCCTCGCCGGTCGCCTCCAACGCCGGATTCAGCTTGCTCGCTTTTGCCGCTGACTACTTTTCTTTCTCCTTTCTGCCAACACTAACAACGAACCAGCAAACCCTAAAGCATAAAAGTATAAAACATAAAAGGTTTGCCTCCATCTGCACCGTTGGATGCAAATCCATGGCTGTTTTAATAACCGACCGATTAGGGGAAAACCGGGACGGTTCCCGGTTGCCCGGTTCGACCGGACGGTCAACCGGTTTTATGTCGGTTCTCGGTGAATCCAGTTTTGAGCATCTAACCAGACTGGACTATAGTCCGGGCGGCGGTTCGACCAGTCGGACCGGCCGATCCGATTCGATTTTTAAAGCGTTGATAATCATAGTGTTTTGGGGGGAGATGGCCTTCAGTAGGATGGTGGAATGACGAGCATGTGATCCATGGTGAAGCGAATGATATATTTGGGGCATTCTTTAGATCCTGGTGTTGTTGAGGGGATCAAGGTTTCGTCGTAATCTTCAACTAGCATAGCTCATATCTGAATTCAAGATGTGTGTCTCAATGCATCTTTCGATGGCTTAATTTTTGTGTTCGGCCCCGGACACAGATTTGTGTCCGGGGCCCACGTGATTATGGCGCAAAGCTCTTTATTGTGTCTGTCGTGTTTTATATTTTTGCTTTCTCTCCTCCTCCAAATTATTGTATCATAGATATTACCCTTGTATATATGATAATTTATTTGTATCTGGGAGAATTGATATTGTTGCGGTCCGCGACTGTGCTCCTGATAGACCGAACTAACTAGATCGTCTTAATCCTTGGAATGGTCGGTTACGCAACCAGTCACATAAATAAATCTCAGACGAGACAGGTGTTTTTGCGTGAAAAATCCTCTGAATAGGGTGAAAAACCACGGTCGGGGATGTGTCGATAGAAACTCCACTAGATTGGTTGTTGGGGTACATCTCCTCTTTGATAGAATCGAGGGCGACAGGTCGCTCCTCGTTACAACTCGATGAGGAGAGAGAAAGATACAATGTTCGGCATGCTGGGGAATGTACGCGTGCTTCTAGACGATCACTGGTAGACTGTTGGACTGGAGCTGCAAGTGCTCTGTTGGAGGTGTGCACTGAATTCTGACGGCAGAGGACAATGAGTGAATGATTCCTTGCGAGCACTGAACTGCGCGAAGGAGGTCGCGAAGGGTCTTTGACTTGGAGGAAAGTGTGACGGTGATGGACTTTGATTTGGCGACGAGCACGATGACAACGGACCTGTGAAGAGAGAGAGAAAGCAAGAGAGAGACAAGACTAGAAAGAAAGAGTCAGGGATTCCGAAGAAATCCGAGTTCCAAAGTTAGAGAAATGAGAAGGATCAGGGGTCTATTTATAGGTTTGGAAAGAGGCAAGCCAGTAATTTCTCTCTGTAACCACCAACCGGACAAATCAGATCGCTCCGTTTGGAGTGCACTGATAACCATTTTGAGGAAAATACCGAGTCTGTCCCCGGGTCCAAATTTGACTCGCCCGTACTCGAGATTAGACCAACGGGGCACGAGGATGGTTACATGCGGTAACCACCCACAACTGCCCACTTTGTGTGCGGTTAGGGGCGGTGGCCACCCCGTACGGGGGCGCCGGAGGGGGCAGCCGCCCCCTTGGGGCCATCCAAATCCCCCGACCAGCGATACGCCGGCCGAAGAAAGGGGTGGCGGACCCTAAGGGGTCGAGCGACCCCTCGACCGCCTAAACGGCGGGCAGTTGGGGATAGGAGGGGTGGTTGGCCCCTTCTGGGCTAGCGCCTCCCCGGTCGGCCTCATCGTAGGCGGCCAGGGAGAAGAGGGGTGCAGCCCCGGCGTAGGTAGTCAGGGAGAAGAGGGTGTGGCCCCTTGGGCCAGGCGCCTCCCCGGTCGATCTCGTCGTAGGCGGCCGGGAAGAAGAGGGGCGACCCCTTAGGGGCCGACCCTCCCCGGTCAGCCTCGCCGTTGGCAGCCGGGGAGAAGAGGTGGAGGCTCCTTGGGGGCCGGCGCCTCCCCGGCCTGCCTCGCCGTAGGCAGCCGGGGAGAAGAGGGGCGGTCAGCGCCTCACCGGCCGACCTCGCTATAGGCGGTCGGGGAGAAGAGGGCGACCGGCCCCTTGGGGGTGACGCCTCCCTGACCTGCCTCACTGTAGGCGGACAGGGAGAAGAAGGGCGGTCGGCACCGCCGGCCGGACGCGAGGAAGCCGACGCGCGGGATCCCAAGCGGCGGTTGGCGATCCCATGCACGGGAGTTAGGATCCCACGCGCGGGTGTTAGGATTCCGCGCTTGGTGGTTATGATCTGGTATGAGGCGGTCGTGGATTGGATCGGACGCGGTGATCGCGCGTGAGGCAGTTTGAACTTTAACTCTCCACTTCATCAGTGGGGGAGTGAGTGTTTTGGCTTTGTGCGACCCGATTAACCTATAAATTGGGTACGACCCCATCAAATGCCCCCCAAAAGCCAGTGGAGTTTGAATCTCAAGAGAGGAGTGCGAGGCTATCATCAAGCGGATCTTCAACATCGTTGGCGGAGAAGAACAACGAAGCGCGAGAAGCGGCGACCGAGCCTGGAAAGTCAATGGTTCCCTGAACTCAACAACATTTCAAGGCCGGAGCGCTTCCATCAAGGTTTCGAGGACTTCACACCTTTTCCCACCATTTTTGTGTACTTTGTAATTGTAATGGAGAAGCGGTCTATCGCTCTTCAAGATCCGATCTTAATCTCTGTAAACTCAAAAGAAATAGTGGATTTTGGCTCGACGGAGATCTAACCACGTGATTTTCACCCTTTCCGGGTTTTTCACGTCAAAATGGGTTGTTGCGGATCGCTAAAGGCTCTGATAGATTTTGGCTCGGGAAAAATTCAACTACGTGGTTTTCCACCCTTTTCAGGTTTTTCACGTCAAAAAAGGCTTGTTGCGGATCGCTCAAGGCTTCGGTAGACCTGACTAAATTGAACCGCCTTAGCCCGGGAGTGGTCAAGCATGCAAACAGTCACAAAAAGATAGAAAGTTTGAATTTTTTAACGTGTAAAACCCGTCAACTGGGTGAAAAATCACGTAGTCGGATCTGTGCGGCCAAACCTCTATTATTTGTTGATTGTTATACAAGGCTTTCTTGAAGAGAGGGAGAGTGGGAAGGACTCGCAGGGTGACAAGCCACCATTCTCAGAGCTAAGTATTTCTTTGTGAGTTGTGGACATCGATGAATTGGTCACACTTTGAAGTTCTTTGTTGATGCTAGGATGTGAGGGCGACTCGCTACTCTCTCCCTGGAGTCTGGGATTTGTCTCCTGTCACACTTGGATGAGCCTGTAATGACTAACTTGTTGTCGCCTGACAAGCTTGCTGCTGAGTCGAGGATGTTGGGAATGTTGAGCGTTCTATGCGCCAGACTGCAGTTGAGCGGTCCTTGACAAACTCTGAAGTTGCTCTTTTAAACTGTTGGCGGTACTGTGCACACAAACTTTGGGAATTCTGACAGGCTTGATCTGATGTCGCTGAGGAGACTTGGTGGTCCCAGTAGATCGTGCAGAGACGCGCTTGAAATGGTTTGGACGGCGGAGCGCGCAGAGGCGCGCTTGGACGGTCTTAACGGCGGGGTACGCAGAGGCGCGCTTGGATCGTCGACAGTAGGAGGCCGTAGGGATGTGGTCCCGGAGAGGTGGTGAAGGGCAGACCTTCAAACCATTGGCGAGTGTGAGGGGGGCATGCCCTAGTGATATCACGACCTACTGCAGAGATAAGGGCAGACCTTCGGTTGTCGGCAGTGGAAGGCCGCTCTGGGCGTGCTGCCCGGGGGCAGATGTTTATCATTAACGCGCCGCCCGGAGGCAGGTGTTGTTCATTAGCACGCTGCCCGGAGGCAGGTGCTGTTCATTAATGGGTCGCCCAGATGCAAATATTGTTCATTAGCGCGTCGTCCCGGAGGTAGGTGCTGTTCATTAGCGCGCTGCCCAGAGGCAGGTACTGTTCATTAGCGCGCTGCCTGGAGGCAGGTGCTGTTCATTAAAATATGCATCCTTTCATTTAAGCAAGATGAATACATAACTTTGACAGCGCAGACGATGTCCGCCTTATACATGCCTGAAATGAGCAAAATTTAAAAACTATTAAAGTCATAATGATAATTTACACATAGTATTCAAAGAGAAATCAGGTCAGTAAAACATGTGGTGGTGTGGGTAGATCCCCGCCGATAGGTACGAAGCTTTCTCCCAGGATGATCGCATTAGGGGTTCCCCCCCAGTCCTTCCCGGCGAGCTGCCAGTTGATCTCCTGCTGGCCGGTTTGACGCCTGGCTCCGTAAGAATTTCCCGAGTAGACCTTGTTTAGCGAGACTCTCAATCTCATCTTTAAGCTTGAAGCAATTTTCCATGTCGTGTCCTCACCCATGGTGAAACTCACAGTATTTTGTCTGGTCTCCTGTATTTTTGGCAAGGGGCCTGGGCTTGCGGAGCGCCTTGTTGCCTTGGATTGCGTTAAGTATATTTTTTCTGGAGGTATTGATGGCCATGTATCTATGGTTCTGTCGAGGTTGTGGGTTGTCATGACGTTCATTGTTCTTTGATGAAGCCTCTTGCTCTCTCCGCCTTTTCATGCTTATATCGAACCGCTGCTGAAGTGCTTCGATTGCTTCGTCGGCGGCGATCTGGGCTTCGACACGTCGTACTAGATCTTGATAACTTGGAGTTGTTTCTTTCATTAATGCTGAATATAAGTTGTCGGGGCGGAGTCCTCCTAAGAAGAAGCCTCTTAGAGGATTGACTCCCGTGCCTCCGCGGTGAAATGACAGTAGAAATCCCTAAGATTGCTTTCGGTTTGCAGTGATTGGTGGGAAAGAATTGGATTTGAGCATCTCAATTCCAATTTTTTGGTTCGTTTGACGTTTTTAAGGAAGGAATTGACATTCACGGAAAACCTATGGATTTTGGAGGAGGTGTTTGACCAAAACCAACTCTAGTGTTCGTTTGTTTATTTTAAAGGAGGGGATTGGTTTTGGCCCAAAACCCACAAGTTCTGCTCTTCGAAAAAAAATCCTTTTATACCTAAAACCACATATTTACATAGGTTTTGACACTGTTCATCTTTATGTTCACTCCATTTCAGTTGGAGGCTTCAACCGCCAGAGGCTTCAATACCTCCAAAACCTAGTTCTGGCACGGTTTTGGCACCAACCTCCAGTGGCTTCAATTGCCGGGATTTTGACGAAGCTTCCAGGCACCAACCTAGTTCAGGCACGATTCGTGAATAGGTATTGAGTTTCAAGGAGGAAGGATTTCCTAGTTAGATCTCTATTTATAAGTAGATTATAGATTGATCTTTTGGATCCATGACACTGTTTCTGCTTGTACATGGCTTTAACTGTCGGAGGTTTCTTCTGATTTGATGAAGCTCGAGTGCCGGAATTTTGGAGAAGACGATGAACAGTAGATTTCGCCTCAGCCCAAAAAAATTCAACTTAGAATTCTTTTCTATCAAAACCTTTTCCAAACGAACACAATAATTTGTTTTGGTTCCATTTCCAAAACCTCCGCGTCATGGATTTTCAACCAAAATCAATTCCTGTCTCTCAAACCCTATCAAACGAACGGAGCCTTTTATTTTGGTGGATCCCAGACAAGTGGGAGGGATCTTTGACTATCCGACGACTGACCCATCAAGGGGGACCCGTCAAAGCTCCTGTCATTTGTTGCAATTTACTTTGACTGTTTGTGCACCCGGTCCAATTCCGAGCTAAGATGGTTCGATTTCTCCAAATTAGAGAAAGATCGGGTGACCCTCAACAAAACTTATATTACGACTATTGAGAAATTTAATTTATTTTATTAATTATTAAATTATATATTCGTGAATCATTTTAATAAAGATAAAACTATTAAGATGAATTACAGTCGAAATCAAATTTGAATTTAAAAAATATAAATTTTAATAGAACAGTGAACCGTGTAATTCGGTAATTAGTAATATTTTTCAGTCCTTTGCTTGCTTGAGTTTTTCTGTAAAACTTGGTCCGGCGTTCTTCATACTCCTTGGCCAGCTGACGTTTATCGTCTTCCTCCATCGTCTTCGTTCCAAGAGCTTCTATAAAAGGAGTTCCTTCTGTATTTTGTCCCCTTCCTTTTAACCAAATTGATTTTCTCCTTCAATCTGTAGAAGATCGATTCCCTTCTCCATTTTGTTCGAAACGATGGGTGGGATATTTTCCTGCTTCTCTCAATCGGATGACGCGAAGCAGCCGCCCTTGAGACGGTGGAAGTCCGATGATCAGCAGGCTTCCATCTCGTCGACTGCGATACCATCGAGCGAGTGGGCGGCTACGGAGGAGTCGCTGATACAGGAGGCGGCCGCGCTACTGATATTGCAGAAACAGAGCGGAGGAGGAAGAACGGCGATCCCCTATGATCGATCGTCATCGTTGAAGTATCCCGGGACGGGGAAGCAGAAGCAGCAGGGGATGATGAGGAGCTCGAGCACTAGGGCTAGGTCGATCACTGACCCTGTTGTGCAGCCTCAGCAGATTGCAGGCCAGGTGAGCGATTTAACAGGAACCGTTTTTAGAGCTATTCAGCCACTTTTTTTTTGGATTTAGGTTGATTTATTTGTTTAAACTGGTTAATTTTATTATTTAACTGTCTTCTTTTTCTTTTCTTTTTGATCTGTTTGCTATTTTCGACCGTTGAAGTTAAACTAGATTGAAATATTTTAATATGGTGATGCCATGCGCCGGTGACTGATTTCTAAATCATAATTAATTTAGTTGGTTGTTCATCATTCTAGGTCTGACCCCACTATTGTGGGATAAAGTTAGGCTTGAGTGTTGTTGTTGTTCATCATTCTAGGAAAGTGAAACCATGGCCAATCCCTTTCACAATAAGTTCTGTTGTTTCATGGTAATCTATCTGCTAATTGCTGCAATCACGTGGGTTGGATTGTCTGCTTTCTTGCTTCTTTTGCTAGTTCAGAGCTAGCATTGAATAAGGAGAAGTTCGGGGGACCGCTTTGTGCGCTAGGGTCGGGTATAGAAAGAGAGGCGAACGGTCCATAAGGCCCCAAGAGCTTTCGTTCTGATCCGAACCGCACTGAAGGCAAGTTGCCACATTTTTGTAATTGAAAGAAGATGCTAGCACCTCTAATCCAATTCCTATCATGATGGCCAGGAGATTGTTAGAAAAGCCTTGCCTTTCCTCCGCCCGCCTTCTTTGATTTAGTAAACAATACATTATGAGTTATGAAGAGCTCTCCTCTTCTACTTGATGTAAAGAACCTAACCATTTACCCTTGTGGAGAATTTTTTTCTCTCGATTCTAGCTATAGTGAAAGTAGGGGTAATCCACGCCCGGGCAAGAGAAATTCTAAGGAACTCCACTACTTCAAATCTACAATGGAAGGTGGGAATGCCGTGCTTATGCTTAGTCAGCCTTATTATTTAATAGAAGGAACTACACGAAGAAGTAATCTGCCAAAGATCTCTCTTCTAACTAAGAGGGTCGCGATCCCACGAGGTGAGCTAACTTCAAAACCCGTTCTCAGTTCGGATTGCTTGCTACAATTCGCCTGCATGAAGCCAGAATTGTTAGTAATCGCCAATCAGGCATATGGAGGTGAATTCATTTTCGGTTGTTCACGCACCTGTCTTACTATGGGAGATGGCCATGCCCAAGGTCGTTAAAGGGGCGTATTTCCAATGATTTTGACCCGTTTTTTAAATTATTTTTCTTGATAAATATTTGTAGATGATACTTATAACCTTAAATCTATTTGTATGACATAATATTCATAAAAAATCCATGTTGTTTGACTGTTTTTTTTCCTTTCTTCGTCCCGCGCCTGTTGCTTATTATAGATAATTACAAAGTAAAGCTAATATAATGCTATCTTCATGATGATGATGATGATCTTCCTGTTTAGGGTTGCCACCATCTAGTCAGCTAGATTATGCGGCTAGAATTGAATTGAATTCATCAACGCAGTGTGAATTTTATAAAAGAAAATATGAGTTCAACCTGAGTCCCCAATTACGTAAACATTTTAGATGTATTCCCCTAATGACAATAGAAGAATCAGGAACCGCTGCTGAGTTACATTGGAGACCACAACAATATTAATGAGTTCCTTTAGTGTATTAGTTAGTTTACCTTTTTTATTTTTGCGTGCAGAGGGAGTCTATACAAAGGAATGTCATGTTATGGTTGGGAAACTAAACTATCATCTCATATTATGTGTTAAGTCTTCAGCTTAAAGATGTGCAAGAGAAGCTTATCTCTCGAGGGTGTATCCACTTCTTCAGGGCGTCAGTTCTCTCTCTTAAGTATTATGTTTGTGCTCATCTATGTTCATCTTGGTCCCCTATTCTATCAAGGCGGAGGTTCTAGGTTCTTCTCTTTCCGCGAGAGGTAATATGTCTGGAATGTATATGCAATATCCTCTAATTGAGTTCCATATAGGGGTGCAAGTTGAGTTGAGCCGGCTCGAAAGCTCGATGAGCCGACTCGATAAAAACTCGACTCGAGCTCGAGCCTGTGGAGCTCGAGCTTGAGCTCGAGCTCGATTACGAGTCGAGCTCATCTAGTGTTGTTCATGAGCTCGCGAGCCGGCTCGCAAGTTTTTTATTTATACATTTAAAAAATATATATATAAAAATATTAAAAAAAATAAGAAAACAAAGCTCATGAGCTAAAAAACTCGCGAGCAGCTCGAGCTCGCGAGCTCAAAACTCAAGCTCGAGCTCGATAAGTTGGCATTGAGCTCGAGCTCGAGCTGGGATAAATGAGCTCGTTGAGCTCGAGCTCGAAATGAAAAGCTCGAGCTCGAGCTTGGAAATTTTGCCAAGCTCGACTCGTTTGCACCCCTAGTTCCACAACAGAGATGGTGGTCACTGAACCATCCACGTAACACCCTAGATTGAGAGGGTCAAGAGATTTTCCAATGAAGCAACTAAAGTTTAAGAAAATAATACTATATGGAAAATGTTTTCATTCACACCTTCATTTGCTAGCATGACCTTAACCACATTGGTATAGGAAGAATTGTCAGTTTCTATGGTAAAAGAGAAGAAGAATGCTTAAGATCTTACAATAATTTGGTTTATATTAATTCTAGGCAAACTAAATATGCAATTAATCCTTGTTATATAAGTTATGAATTAATGTTTCCGCATATGTGATTAAATATTCTTGATAAATACGGCTTACCTCTATTCTCTTTGTATTGATGGTAATCTATCTATTATTTGCTGCAAAAAGTATCTATCAGTAATGACGGACCTGGCATTGCTGGTTCTCTTAGTAATCACTAATGATAATTCTTACCAACTTAAATACAATTTTATGACATTAGCAGTATTCATTGAAGTTCTGAGTTTTGTGCTTGCTGAACTTCTTCTTCATATAAAGTACTAAGCTTTTTCGTTCAACCTGATAATAAATAGTTGAGATAAGGTTATTGATGACTATGTATTGAACTTTGTCCGTGACAATAAGCCCTTTAAACATTGCTGAAAAAAACTTCATGATCTAAGGCTCTAATGTTTAGTTTATCATAAGTATTTGGCGTATTTATTTCATTGCTGCAAGAATGCGTTTACCAGTTTATATAATCCGCGAGCACTGTACAATAATCTTTTATATATAACTACCATAGGCATCATCAATGAGCTGGGCTTTGTTCTAATGTACATTGTTTATTTGCTTTTGGCAGTTCCATATGGTAAGCGGTAGCCAATTAGTCCATCATATTGTATACTTCACCCTCAAACTGCCTCTCTATGTCAACACATCAAAGTAAAATACTCAACCCACAAATAATATTATGAAGATCAAAGAAATATTTTCAGATTTCAAATTCAAATGGATAATATCTTAAGACTTGTAATTCAAATGCATAATATAATTCTTCTTTGCGAGGAAATTAAACATATCGACGCTGGGTATAGCAGCCATCTTTTTCAAAGGAATTTCAATGATATCCTGGGAATATTCTCCTGACAACCTTGACCTTTCTTTTTACCGAATAACCTCAAAATTTCTTCTCAGAGATCGCTGAGTAATGGATCACTCTGCCCTTAATCAACATTTCTTTCTCCCTCCCGGCACCCTCAATTGAAGAACGAATATTATCTTCGAATGATGCACTGAGGTAATGAGCTCCTCAAAATATTTAACTGACAAATCAATAACTTGTTTTGAAGGAGTTGCCATGCCTTTTTTACCTATTCAAGAAAAGAGAGAGGCCGCGACTTCAACACACTTTTTTTCCTGTGGGCTTCATCCCTAAAATCCTTGGTAAATTTGGATAATTGGTTCTCAAATGTCGGGTTGCCGACTGGATTTTTTTGATCCATAAGAGCCTCCATCTATTTTTTTAGCTCCGTCAAATGATTTTTCATCAGTTTGAGATCAACATCATTCGTTGTCGAAATCCTAACTATATTCCTCGATACACTACCAATCTCTGACTCTGAAAAGGCTGCAACACAATAGATAAAATCTTAAGGCCAAAGTAACAAAATATACTAGAGGATTAAATCAATCAGATTCAACAAAACTTGAGGTGATAATTGCCTCTCGCATTCCCTCTCTGGTCATTTTTTTTTATCTTTTGAGATCACTGGAATCTTGTTATCACTAAAAAAGGGTCATGAGACTCATATACCCAAACTGTCATCCTTCTATGCTCATGACCCCTCCTCAAAAATTATCATGTCAGGAATATCGACTGAATGTGTAATCATCAATCGACGATGCACCAAGGAGCCTGTACTACTTTCTAAAAATACCTCGGGGAAGCCACTGTCAAAATGATAGCACTGCTACTTCTCATCTCCTGACCATAATTTAGTACAAAACAAAAGAAAAAGGAAGAAAAGGAGAGATTTATGCAGGTCAGTGTCAAACATTATATTTTCTTTACTATGCTAAGGAAAAAGGCACAATAAACATCAACAAATTTGAACAAGTTAATTGATTAAACACACAATGGTTTAGACTTCAAACATAAGGGAACTGGCTGGAAACCTTAATACAAATCTCGTAACAGGATTTAAATGCAAAAAGGTTTCAGGAAACTAACTTCAAGAAAAACATGAAACAAACATATTCTAAACCTAGCACCACAAAAATATTTCTTACCTTAGAATTCAATGAAATATGATATATGCATGAAAAAAAATTAAGAACTTAAAACTGAATTGCTCAAACACACAACACAGAACTTCCACGATAGGCAACACAATAAATAACTTAATGGATCTAAAAAAGAACCGAAGGTGAGAAAGATTGCAGAAAACAATGTAGCATAATGATTAACGCTGGTGTCGTGGTTCACTCGGTTGAAGGTGTAGTCATGGACCTCAACAAAGTCTCCACGGTTCTAGACTTGCAAGTTCCTACATTTGAATGAGTAGTTGATGCAAGACAGCGCGTAGGGTTTGCGCGCTGTCGGCTATTTCTAGGAAACCCTAAATGTATGCAATGAAGAATTAAATTTTGAGCGGGCGTTGCACGAACTTTAATAAATGGAGCAACTTAGATTTTTGAAAAGCACAAAGAACTTATTGTTTAAAAAATGAATTTTCTTGAATTAATTGTTCAATTCTAAATCCGGGGAAAGAAGTTTGCAACTTTCGTTCTGTTCCTCTTGTCGTTGCAAACGGAAATCATGAACTTCAAATACGTTTCCGTTTGGAGTTTTCGATGCAGCGTTCGCTGACAAAATTTGTGTGAAAACACAACAATGAATCTAAAATCCTAAGAGAAAATGTCGACACACGCAAAGAAAGGGATATAAGCAAGTTACCAACGAAAAGAACCATCTTTCCGCAATCGAAGTCGACGGTGATTCCGTGAGGAATTTTCTCGTCACCTTCGATCTCCCTCTCCGAAGTCGGCCGTTATCGCACACGGGCATCACGAAGAAATTTCTCTCACTCTCACACGAAAGTGGTTCCATATAATCTCTAACACAAGAACTAGAATTCACTCAATACCTCACACAAGTGGCTCCACAAAATCTCTAAACACAATACGTTTTCCAACTCCCTATTCCTAACTCACGGCAAATCAGCACACTGATTTCTCCTAAGTCCAATTAAAATAAATAACCTAACAAAGAGAACCTTCTCACTGGACTTTCACGGTAGCAGTAAGTGATTTCAACAGCAATAACAAATACAGGAATTAAGAAGCAGAACTCCCAAACATCCTAAATGCTTAACCCTAAACTCCTCAATGGGAAACAACAACAAACAATAATCTTTCAACACTACACTTCAACTCTCAACTAATTCCTATAACAACATTTAATTTTCTCTATTCATTATCTTCTCCAATCGAGAACAGTAGCTAGCAATCTCCACCAACCTCAAAATGCAAAATAACAAATTAAAATGCCATAAGTTAGGCCCGGTAAAGGTCCCGTCGGGCGCGGCGTCGGACACTTTTGGGAAGGTCCAGATCGGGCCTGGTCTCCACCAGTAGTTCAGGGCTTCCTAGGCCTAACTGGAGACTATAGACACTATTCATTCAACCTCTGGGGACATTCAACCTCAGACGACCCGTCCTCCAGGCTGCCGTTCCGCTTATATGATGACTGATTACATTATCGAGACTGCTTGGTGGTGGCAGATGGTAGACTCTTCTGATTGGATTCCATATTATTCAAGTAGTCCACTCCACAACTTTCGGTGGCCATGCCAACGCCTTTTGGACCTACCGCCGCTTAGCGACCACCTAATAATGGAGCAATAGTTGGTGGCCAGCTATTTGGTATGTAAGATGGCAAAGTACTAGACCATGGCTCTAGCTCGGTTACTTAAACTGGTACCAATTTTCGAGCAGATTTGAGAGGATATGACGATGGATATCATTACACGTGTACCCACGTCACATGTGTTTGATTGTATCATGGTGATTTTTGATTGCTTTTCCAAATATGGGCACTTTGTTTCCATGCACCACCCATACACAACAACTACCTTGGCTCATACCTTTGTGCAGGAGGTGGTTCATCTCCATGGGTTTCCATGCTCGATTACCAATTGCTAAGGCCCGATCTCCATGAGCCTCTTTTGGGAGGAGTTGTTTAAACTCCATGGGTCCAAGCTACTCTTATCATCCACAGATAGATGCTCAGACGCCACAAATAATCATGATTCTCCTATCATGACAGCCTTCAAAATATAATAAAATAAAATTCAGACAAATATAAAAAAATAACTAAAAAACATGAATCGTTGATCCACTCAAATAAACGGCTCTAATCGTTGTGTTGGCCTATGTGTGACGTGATCCCATCAATAGACTTATGAGGATTGATTTTGATACTACTAAACTAAGTTCCACTGTTGTGAAACTAAATTTTGTCACTCCTATGATTGGGTTCTTTTTCCAAATTTTAATATGCTTTTGTCATCGCTTTTCTTGGCTAGGTGTAGTTTGCAGTATTTGGATGTTCCCAAATGTCTACTTTTCTTTATTAATTTTTTTTTCTTTTAGGGTTCCAGATTAACTTCGCTTCTTATTACATATTCATGTTCAAATAATTCTTGCAGGAAATAAAAGTAGATGATTTAGAAACCAACCATATTGTTCTAGTTCATGGAGGTGGTTTTGGGGCATGGTGTTGGTACAAAACTATAGCTCTTTTGGAGGATGCTGGGTTCAAAGTCAATTCAATCGATCTTACTGGTTCTGGAATTCATTCTTTTGACACAAACAAAATTACAAGTCTTTCTCAATATGTTATGCCGCTGACAAGTTTTCTTGAAAAACTTGGTGATTTTGAGAAGGTTTGCTCTCTCTTTCCGATTTCTTCAATAATCTCTCAAGCATTTTTTTCAAACAACAATCTATCCAAGCGAAGTCTAAACTCGCTATCTAGCATGGTTATTAGTTATGATGTGGGTAATTTGAAATCTT
Organism: Platanthera zijinensis; assembly: GCA_039513925.1. Lineage (NCBI taxonomy): Eukaryota > Viridiplantae > Streptophyta > Magnoliopsida > Asparagales > Orchidaceae > Platanthera > Platanthera zijinensis. The sequence goes on along the minus strand of CM077087.1, from coordinate 20,179,590 downwards.
TCCTTGCTCTTGACTTTACATTGTTATCCGTATTGCTATTAACATTGTGTTATGGATTACTTGGAGCATGTTTTGGACCACCTACTAATTTTTTTATTTTTAGAAAATTGTTTAATAAGATAACGTAGAATGTATAATAAATTTTTGAACGAAAATGATTTGTCCTCATGGTGAATTTCATAAGACAACCACTTTGCGAAACCATTAGTTATAATAAGTGTTATGTGTTACTAAATGTTTAAAGTCATATATTTTTTTATTCTGTGTATCTCCTGTTTTGTATTATTCCCCTTCCTATATATAGGGGTTGTTTGTTTGGGATAATTAATTGATTGAAGAATTCCACCTAACATGGTATCAGAGCACCCGCTCCCCATGCCTTAGCCGATCCTTCATTCAGTGCTCCGTCTCTCGTTACCACCTCGTGCTCCCTCTCTTGCCGCGCAACCTCGCCCGCTTCTGATTTCAGTCGAGCATCCCCTACAGCCTCCAGGCGAGCATTCCGCTTCCGATCTTCCCGTACAGGAGTGTCTCGTTTCTCGTTTCTTTCGCAGCCAACCGCTCCTTTTACACCCGTCTCTCGCTTTTACAGCTGCTTCTTCTGTAGCCAGCGACTCCTTCCATAAGTCGCTCTTCGACAATGACTGTTCAGTACTGGTCCACCATATGTAGTGAGGTTCTCCTCTTCCAGTGTTATTTCTTTCTGCCTCTTGCATGGAGATGATTTCTATTCCCCTCCTCTTCAAGATTTGTGGAATTTGGTGATTATAATCCTTAGATATATTAAGTTTATTTCTATTTACGCTCTGTTAAATTTCTTGTTCTTGGGTGATTTCCAAATTTCTATTCTTTAGTCACCATGTCAGACAGTGTAGATTATCTCGCTCCATCATCAACAACTGTTACTCTAAATCTCTAATGGAATCACTCAGAGCGAGCCATGATCATAATACTCTCCTAATTACTACAATTCGGTTGGATGATTCGAACTACCTTTTCTGGTCTCGCTCTATCACCTTGGCGCTTAAGAACCATTGTCTATTTGCTTATGCAAATGGCCTTAATAGGGAACCGGCGAAGGAATTACCAGATTGGATACTATAGGAGTCGGAAAACTCCTTAGTCATGTCTTGGCTCACAAATTCCATGCAGGAATCCATTGACCATAATTATTTATTTCTTGACACTGATGCCGAAATTTGAAAGAGGGCAGCATCTAATTATTCTCACATGGGTAATGCCGATTAGATCTTCTAGTTGCGACGAATGAGATCCTTAATTCACCAAGGTGATCTCCCCTGTTCAGTTAACTGTTTGGAGTTTACACAGTTGTACCAAAAATATGATCATTTTGATTAATACGGTTCACCTCCCTCCACAGAGGGCCCCCAGATGAAACCGGGGGCAGGTTCCCCATTGACCCAGTGGTGCCTTACCATGCACTACAGGGAGGCACACCCCACCATCTCTCTACCTGTTCTCTGTAGAGCGGGTTGTTGTGGCGGGGGCTCGAACCCGCAACACCTTGATGAGAAACCTTGATTGCCCAACCCATCTGATCTACATGTTCTCTGTAGAGTGGATTCTTGCATGCAATGTGTGTACTTTTAACAAACATCGACGTGTTACTTTTTATAATGTTTTTTTTACCTAGTACTACTCCTTTTACTTTTATCTACACTGATGTACGGGGACCTGTTACGTGTCTTATATTTCTGGTTGCTGTTGGTTCATTATATTTATTAATTATTTCTCTCGTACTACTTAATTGTATTTGCTGAAACACACAAATGACGTTTTCTTTATTTTTCAAAAGTTTCATAAAATGATCTCCACGAAGTTTCATACCATTATTAAAATCCCGTGCGGCTACAATGACCGCAAATATATAGATTATTAACTTGAGAAATACCTTGAAGATCATTATTTCATTCACCAAATCACATGTGCTTACTCCCCCCTCACAATGGTGTTGTTGAGTGTGAAAATTATCATCTTTTGGAGTTTGCTATCTTTTGTCAATTATGCATCCTCTCAAATATTACTGAGGTGATGCTATTTTAACCACGACCTATCTTTTCAATCACATGCTTTCTCGTGTCCTTGGAAACAACACCCACCCCCACTCGACAATCTCCATGTGTCCCTTGCACACATTTCTCTTTGGGTGTTTGGCTGTGTATGCTTTTTTTCATATTCATCACCCGCCACATCCTACGAAACTCGACCACTGCACCCTCAGGGGTGTCTTCAAGGTTATTTTCCCACACAAAATAGTACAAATATTACCATACTCCTACATAAAGGATTTTTGTTATTATGTACGTCAATTTTTGTGAATCCGAGGCGTATTATTATCCCACACTTCATGAGTATATACCTTTGGAAGTAAGCTCTCCTATTGTTCCTCTACCTGTTCCTCCACCTTATCCCCTCCTGATTCCTTCTACTACTACTACTAATGTTCCTAGAATTTCTCCTCCTATTACGCCTCATACTACTCCCACCTTACAAGTTTATACCCGATGCACGAAGGGGACCAACACACAGGTCTTTTCATGCAAGCAGAACAACCATCGGATCCTAACGCCTACTGATCTACCCATTACTCTCAGAAAAGGTATTCAATCATGTACCCAACATCCTTTATCACATTATGTTTCTTATGACTCCTTCTCTACTTCCCGTAAGACCTTTGTGTTTTCTCTTGCTTCCATTTCCATACCCTCATCTTGGCAAGAAATGTGTAACGCAAAGTTGGTTGAAATGGCTATACTCAAACTCGTGAGATTGACTATCTGGAAACATTTCCCCAGTGCCGAATATGAACTATATAAGAGTCTTATTATCATGTGCTGCTTGCAAGGAATGGGACCTTAGCAACTTGATGTGAAAATGCGTTTCTCCATGAAAACCTAGAATAAGAAGTTTATGTGACTCTTTCACCAGGCCTTGCCCCTATAGGGTCTGAGGAAAGAGTTTGCAGGTTAAAGAATGCCCTATGTTGGCTGAAATAATCTCTTGGAGTTTGATTTGGGAGATTCCACAAGGCTATGATGTTCTTCGGATATAACCAGAATAATGGTGATCATATACTATTCATCAAGCACATTGTAGGTAAACTTATTGTCCTCATTGTGTATGCATATTGATGATATTGTTATAACAAGTGATGATGTAGAAGAAATCAAGATTTTGAAATAGAAACCTGCTAGTGAGTTTGAGGACTTGGGAAAACTCAAGTACTTCTTGAACATTGCAGTTTCAAGGTCTAAGCATGCGATCTTCATTTCTCAGAGAAAATACACTATGAAACTTTTTGATAAGACAATGATGAGTGTGTGTAGACCCGTCGACACCCCAATTGAATCAAACCATAAAATTAGAGAGAGATGATGTGGAGGCAATTAAAACACCATTGAATTTCAGATGTTGGTAGGCATACTGATTTATATGTCTCATACGTGGCAAGATATCTCTTATGTTATGGGTGTTATCATCCAATTCATGCACTTGCTGAAGATTTGACATTTAGATGCTGCCCACAAAATTCTCAAGTATCTCAAGTCCTCACCTGGAAGCAAAATCTTATTTGATCCCAATAGTTGTATGAAGATTGAAGTCTACACAGATGCAGACTGGGATGGGTCTATCGAAGACCAATGATCTACTCTAGGATATTGTTCTTTGGTGGGCGGAAATCTTGTTACCTAAATGTGTAAAAAACATGTTGTGGCAAGATCAAGTTCAAAAGTGAAGTTTAGGGCCATAGTTCATAGGGTCTGTGAAGGCCTATGGTTACACTCCTTGATGAGTGGCCTATGCATCACTGAAAACGACCCATGAGACTCTATTGTGTGAACAAGATTGCTATCAATATTGCACATAACCCTGTTCAACATGATCACAACAAACACAATGAAGTTGACTGACATTTCATCAAAGATAACATAGAGAATGGTGTCGTGTGTACACTCTTCGTCCCCTTTGACAGATAACTTGTCAACATACTCATTAAGGGATTGAGTGGAGGTTTCTTTGGAAAGTTTATTAACAAGTTGGGCATGATCAACATCTCAAGACACTTCCTTAACTCTAGGCGTTATATCCTCATATGCATCCCACCTTTTGATTAATCGATCCAAAATACATAAACCAATCTCAACTATGTATTTCTTCATCTTCTAGTACGATAGATCAATAGTTGTTAATATCATCTACATTAATGTACTTGGAGAAACCATTTATTTTCTAAACAATATCTCATTGTTTTTATTGAGATGAAAAGAGATAAAGAGGCTAAGATGGGTGATTTGTGTGAATTAAAAATGAACAACTAAGTTGATAATCCGTGGGAAGCAATTCAATTGTTAAAATAAGAAATTTCTAACGATGCTAGTTAGAAAAACAAAACAAAACGGGCCCATTAAGCTCATTCTTCTTTTATGCTCCTTTAGTCCCACATCTTGCACTCTCTTAACTCCTCTTTCTCTCTCTATATACATGTATTGAGTGATGAAGTAATAATAATAATTAATTTGGAGATTCTCTTTCTCTCTCACATGGTATCTGAGGCTCTGGTACTCTGACTTTTTGCAATTGAGCTTTTTCTCTCGCCTCACTCTAGACGGATTCCCCCCAGTGACCGGCCAACATGCCCTGCACGACCTCTTTCACAGCAGCTGCTTGAACCCTCCTTTTTGGCTTTATAAAACTCCTCTACCGCCGGAACTCACCAGTTGGGCAGCCTCTTTTCGGTGTTTTCCTGAACCTTTGACCTGATTGTGCGACCTCTTCTTCAGTGTTTTCTTGGACCCCCTGCCAGCCCTCCTACTAGACCTCTCCACCCCGTGTGGACTCCGTGCGGTCTCCTATGTTGTGGCCTCCCGACATTCATATTTCAGCAGCCCGGGGTGCCAAAGTACTTGTGGGGTAAGCTGCTTTAATAGTAGCCTATTTGATATATCAGATGTCCTCGTGAGCATGGATTGGAAGTCTCTGATTGAGATGCTGCAAGGGAATAATGAAGAAATTTGGTCTATTGTCATGCACAAAGCACACGCAACCAAATGTCTTCCTTTGCCGTATCCAAGGGTGTTGAAGTGTGTGTTTGTTTGGTATTCGGCTACCCAAAAGGGGTATGTGTGTTGGAGTCCGACGGAGAGAAAATTATTCATTAGTATGAATGTCACGTTTAGAGAGCTTGTGCCATATTATTTCTCTATGATTGACTCGCTACTTGGGGACTCACTTGTCAGAGACAGTATGAGGCAAGAGAGGGAGGATAACAATGACGGTGAGAGGTGGATAATGAGTATCCCTTGTCCTCATGTGCAAATGGGCGTGGAGTCAACTATGATGCCGGGATGAGGAGAATGAATCCGTGGATGGTGGACCTCAAGTTCAGGGGGAGCTGAGAGTATGCACGGAGAAGGAAACAGAGTGAGGCTATAATACCTACAGTGCCACTTGTGCCAAGTCCCTTGACTCCCACTCCGATTCCTGAGACACCTACTCCATCCACCACAACCTCAGATTTTACAGGTGATATAACTCCTTATCTCACTACTTCCACTCCTATACCGGTAAGGAGGAGTTCTCTCAGGAATGTGGGAGTTTCACCCGATCGATATGACTTTCCCCGCGATATTGCCCAATTTGTTTCCTACTCGGATATATCATCTATACATGAAGCATTCATTGGATATTTGGAAATTGTCTCTGTTCCAAAGTGCTGACAGGCTGCTAACGAAGATCCATAGTGGAAATTTGCAATGTAAGAAGAACTTGGTGGCATTGGAAAAGAATAAAACATGTGATCTTGTATCGCTATCACCAGGAAAAATGCCAGTTGGGTGCAAGTGAGTTTTCACTGTGAAGGAAACCTAAAGGGTCGGGTTGAACGCTACAAAGCTCGATTAGGAGCGAAGAGATACTATCAGACTTATGACATCGACTGCGATAATACCTTTGCACCCATCATACAGATGTGCACAATGCGGACACTGATATCCTTGACGGGAAATTGGGGATTAATACTACACCAGCTTGACGCAAATAATGCCTTTCTTCATGAAGATTTATTAGAATAGGCGTACAAGGAGGTATCACCGGGATTTGACACGGAGCAAATGACAGGAAAGGTGTGTAGACTCAAGAAGTCTTTATATAAGCTAAAGAAGTCTTCTCGAGTTTGGTTTGATAAGTTTAGGAGAGACATGGTTAACATGAGATATCAACAAACCAATGCTGATCATACAATGTTCTTTAGGTGATGCAGAGTTCACACTATAATGTTTGCTATATATGTGGACGACATGATTATTATTGGTGATGATGAAAACAAAATTACTTACCTAAAGATAAGATCGGGCAAGGAGTTTGAAGTAAAAGACTTGAGACAACTAAGATACTTCATTGGGATTGAGGTAGCTCGCAGTGCAGAGGGGATCGTCCTATCCCAACGAAAATATATGTTAGATCTGCTCAAAGAGATAAGTATGCTGGGGTGCAGGCCTGTAGGTTCTCCTATTGATTAGAAGCCCAAGCTTAGTGCTGAGGCAGGAGAGCCAATTGATAGAGAGAGGCACACGATGTTGGTTGGCCGCTTGATCTATCCGAGTCACAACTATCCCAACATATCTTTTATCGTAAGTGTGGTGGACCGCTATATGCATGATCCTAGGAAGTGTCATATGGATGTTGTATACCAGATTCTTAGGCACTTGAAGAGTGCACCAGGAAAGGGGCCGATCTACCGAAAGAGTGAGCATTTAAACATTGAGGGCTATTGTGATTCTGACTGGGCTAGCTCTGCTGATGACAGGAATTCCACGTCAGGATATTGCATGTTTGTAGGGGGCAATCTAGTTTCCTGGAGGAGCAAAAAACAGACTGTAGTCGCGAGATCTACAACTGAGCCAAAGTACATGGCTATGGCTTTAGTTGTGAGGGAGATGTTATGGTTAAAAGCTTTGCTGGTTGAAATCAAGACAGATCAAGGAGGATAAATGATATTGTGGTATGATAACAAGTCGACTATTAGCATTGCAAATAATTACGTCCAACATGACCGAACCAAGCATATAGAAATCGATATATTCTTTATCATGGAGAAGCTAGATAGTGGGGTACTAAAGCTGAGACATGTTGTTACAAAAGTCCAAGTGGCCGATTGTTTAACTAAAGTTCTTAGCTCACTGGATTTATCGAGGTTATGTGACAAGATGAGCTTAGTGGATATCTTTCTCCCTTCTTTAGGGAACATTTTTTTGTGCGTTACTCTTACCTACGATCACCATGCGTTAGACGCTATTAGACCGTCGGTTCTTGCAAAAAGCCGTGTTTGATTAAAATACGATCGTATATCAATAAATATGATCGTATTTCCGTACGACTGTATTTTCCTCAAAAAATGTTCCGCCGTAGGATCAAAAATTAGACCACTGTACGAGCAACACACGTAAAGAAAGGTGAAAGCAACGCACCAAAATGTTTCTCCTCCTTGACTTCTTGAGGGGGAGTGTTGGTAATTGATGTGTATGTAGTGCCCTCCTCCTTTTGTATTTAGTCCCACATCTCCAATCATGTATTTGGTTCCCCTCTTGTGTGTATATATATGGGAGCAATGTAACTAACTTGAATATGATAAAAATAACTTTTTTTTTCTATTTCTACTCTCTTTCCCTCCATTTCTCTCAAGCCATCACTACTTCCTCAAACTTCCTCTACCACCACCACTTAAATTTCTCTCCGTTTTCAGTTTTTTGGCAATCACCAGAAACTACCTCTGGTTGCCATCACCACCTTCAACGATCCCCTCCTTCCACCCTTGGAGGCCACCACACTCCCACCACCATCTCACCTCTCTAGCCATCTCCCCACTACCTCCATTACAACTATATCCTAAAATTTAGGACCACTCCTCCTAAAGCCTTCACAACCCTTCCCTCTCCATTTCCCCTCAATTCTCTATCCGCCCCTCACCTCCACACCCCCTCCTCATCCAAACCAAGCCCCCACTTCCCTTAGTCGGCAACTCCCTTCCAACTTCCCAACCCACTAATTACCAGGAAAGGGCAACATTACCTTCAGGCTCTATCCAGGAAAGGGCAACATTACCTTCAGGCTCTGGAATTAACTCCTTGCTTGCGGGTTCCCTACTCTCCATCCCTTCCAGGTATCCAAATCTCCTTGTCGGCTCTAGAGACTGCTCCCAGTCGCCCCTTACCATTTCACTTCCCAACCTCTCCAGAACTGCATTCTTCCTCACAATTTATCTGCCGAAGCTCCTCCCCGCCACTGCCTGGAGCCTCAACCACCGGCCAGCCACTCAATCCAGCGCTTGTACACAACCACCTCTTGCCCTGTGCTTATCTATGACGCCCTTTATACCTATGTCGGCATCTACACTCATCCTCACAGACCCCACCAAAACTTCCAACTGCGGCCATCATCTTCCAACCATCAAGGAGACTGTTTCCATCCCTGGGATGTACTTTCTCTTAGATATAATATACATTCTTTATGGTCGAGATTGCTTAGGCTCACCTTTGGTGTTGAGAGCACCCTCTTTTGTACATGTATATATATATCACTATTGTTAATGCCAATAATACAATCTATCTTTCCCTAACATGATATCAAGAGGTCTAGGGTTTGTAACTCCTTCCCTCACCTCGCTCCCGCATTTTGCGCACCAGCCGCAGGTCCTACTCCAAACAAGTCTCGCACGATACCTTTCCTGCTCCCGCTTGTTTCCGCATCCCGCGAATATACTTTGCGCTCGTATCCTTCCTGACCACAAGTCTCGCACGACACAAAGTCGATAGGCTGCGACGACTTCGCTGAAGATCTCGTCTGCGCTGATCGTAAGTCTCGCTTGACGCACAACATCCTTCGCCCTCCTGCTGCTGGTCTGGATTCTGCGCCTCCTTCGCCCTCCTACTTCTTTGCTTTGACTGGATCTTGTGTCTACTGCTCTGTTCGAATCTAGTGCCTCCTTTGCCCTACTTCAAGGCTGTGAAAAATGAGCGAGGAAACAGTCAAGAGGTAAATAAACTGAAAATTTTATTGCTCTAAAAAGATAATTATTACATATGTATGCCCCTTATTCAAGGTTGCAGATGTCGGATGTCGGGCTCATGTCGGTTTGGGTTTTTTATGTCGGATGTCGGATTGCGGGGGATATATCGGAGACATTTCATAATGTCGGATTATAATATTATAATTATATATATATGTATATTCCATAATTTTTTCATTTATTAATTAAATTGTAATTATTTTATCTAATCAAGTGTAAACTAAAATTCATATAAGAAAGTTAAACTATTAACAATCATCTATTTAATTTATAATAAAAAAACAATATTGCATACTTTCTATCATGTAATACAACATCACAAAATCATATTAAACTAAAAATATAATTGTACCTTATTCCCAAAATGTGAGTGCACTGCTCCACAAAATCTGCTACTCTAATATAAATCTATATATTGTTTTCCTGCAATCAATGAACATATGAGTAAGACTAAACTATATTAAAGATTAAAACATGATAAAAAAAATAACTTAATAAAACTCACGTAAGTAATATCAAGTTTCTTGATCTGTTGGATAATCCTCGGAAGTGTAAATCATCAATGCATCATCAATGTCCTCCTCAGAACTCTCATCCTCATCCCTCGCCGGCATAGGCCGTTTTCCTTTTGATTTTGCCATATATACCTTCTTTAAAGCCGCCTTGCACTTCTCCTAGAAGCAGAACCCACATCAGCATCTACAATGTCCCCAATCTGAGACCAAGTCAACCCTTCTCCAGGAAACACTTCATTATCATCATCATCATCTACAACATCATCAGCAGGACCCATTAACCACTCAGCAACCTTTCCTTCATCAATACTCTTTGCAAACAATGGGTCTCGAGATGGATCAGAATATTTAGACTTTAACTTTGAATTGAATTTCACAAATACAAGATCATTCAATCTTTGACTTTCTAGTCTATTCTTTTTCTTGGAATGAATCTAAATATAATAAACATAAACATTAAAAATTGTTATCATTTTAAGATATTTTTGAAATATCATCTTAAAATTTATACTTGTAAGTAAATTACCATCTCAAAAGTGCTCCAACTCCTTTCACAATCGGAGGAACTAGTTGTCAAATTTAAGATTCTCATGGCCATAGTTCTCAAATTTGGAGTTTGAATTCCATAGAACTTCCACCAATGAGCTTATAGAAAAATAACAAATTATTTTACTAGTTAATTTAAAAAGTAAAACATCAATTATTTGGTGAAAAATAGAGAAAGATAATATCATAATATACCTGGATTGAACCCTGATAGTTCTTTTTGCCTCTTTGCTATGTCCTGGTCAAATCCTTGCTCTAGCTGATAAACTTCAACCTCAGCAGTAATAGCATCTTGCATAGAAGGATCATGAGAGTACATTCTAGTGAGGCATTCAATAAACCCACCCATAAATTTTGGGTCTCCATCTATCTCTTCCCTATTTGGGTAGTAGAAGAAGGGATTCAGAAAATATCCTGTTAGATGTAATGGACTGCTCATCTTAGTCTCCACTCTTCTATCTATCAACTTTCATATAGGAAGATATTTACTCTCCTTAAAATCAAGAGCAGCATCAATCTCCTCTCTAGCCTTCTTCATTTCACCATATAACCATCCCATTGAAGGTGCGTCTCCATTAGCTCTTCTAAGAACTTTCACCAATGGGGAAAATATAAGAAGGGCAAGCTCAACATTCACCCAAAAAGTACCACCCAAAACTGTAGTTGTAGCTTACAATTCAAGAATCAAGATAATATTAGTACATTACAAAGTACAAACAGATTAATCATAGAAATAATATTTGAAAAAAACTACTAAAATACCTGTTTGCCTGCATCACTGCCAGATAATTTGGTAGCATCCCACTTTGCTGATGTAAACATCTCCCGCAACTGTCTCTTCTTCTCATGGATGCTCTGTAACAAAAGAAATGCTGTGGCGAATCTGGTAACTCCAGGGCGCACAAGATCATGTGACTCCAAGTCTTTTGTAGTCTCTCTGAACATGTCAAGGGAGAAAGTATGAGCATATATAAACACTGATAATTGACGTCCAAGTGCAATAACATTTTTTATTTGCTTTAATCTAGCAATATCCTGGAGAAGCAAATTGATAGTGTGTGTAGCACATGAAGTCCAAAAGAGCCTTGGCCTCTTCAAAGCCATCAATCTTGATGCCGCCATGTTATTGGATGCATTATCTGTCATAACTTGTATAATATTTTCTTCTTTTGGGCCATCCGGGCTGGCAATCGACTCATCCACAAAATCATAAATAAATTTTCCATCATGTGTGGATGACGATACATTTTTGGATAGCCAAAATGCCACCCCAGCAATAGTGTGCACCACTATGTTCATGATGCTTCTCCCTTTTCTATCTGTCCATGCATCCGTAAGAATACTACAGCCATGCACCCTACAGGTTTGAGTGAATGTTGTTAGCATCTCCTTCGTCCGTTGTACCTCCATCTTCAAGAATTTCTCTCTCATCTCATATGGGGTTGGACCCTTCATCCCTGGTCCACATAGCCCTACTGCATGCAACGCCTGTTGGAAGGATGTAGCATACACGACATTGAAAGGAATTCCTGTCTCGTATGCCCACCTAGCAATATACAAGCACGCATCATCTCTAGCTTTTTTCTTGTACTTGCTATCAATTGTGGTTTGCATCATTTTGCTCGTCTCGGTGCTTTGAGATTGAACAAATTGATCCATAGGCCCTTTAGTACCTACGCTTGCATAAAGGCTCCTTTGTGTAGCTTCTTCTATGTCATTACCTCCAACAACTACCTCTTCCAAAGCTGTTTGCAACCTTTCAGTCTTAAATTTTTTGGTTGCCTGCGCAGTGTGTAAATATCCCTCCACCTTTTCTTTAACATCAGCTGGTACCGTCGGGCAAGCCTTAACGTTGCCCCTTATCCCCCCTAAGTGATGCTTCAAGCGAGTAATTCCACCATTCACAATTTGTTTGTAATATATGCATCATATTCTATTTGTATCATTAGGAGTCACCTTCTCCCCAAATGCCCAACAAGGATCTCGACCTACTACAGAGGAAGTACTGGGAACCTTGCTAGAACCTTCTGATGAATTCATTCTACAAAAAAAGAATTATAAAAAATTTAAAAAAATGCAACATCAATGATATTTCATATCTAGATGCCCACAATATTGTCATATTGATGTCATCATTAATCAATATTCATTGATTAGTCTGAAAACATAGCTGAATAATTTTTTTTCACATCATATGTTGCCACAATGCCGCAAATATAGAATTATATAGGATAAGGGAAGAGACAAATATAGAGAAATAGAAAGAAAGAGAGGATTATGAATAGATACAACCACATTTCCAAAATGCCACAATGTCAGTCGACTGCCATAAGGATTGACCACAACCAAAATTCCATAATGCCAGTCGACTGCCATAAGGATTTTTTCATAGCCACAATACCACAGTACCACAATGTCACAATGCCACAATACCAGCCAACTCTCATAAGAATTTACCACTGTCACAATGCCAACCAACTCTCATAAGAATTTACCACACAACAATTCCATAATTCCAGTTGTCATAAGACAGATGCATATCATAATTTGCTACGAATACTGTCCAACAGATAGAAGAAAAACTGTAAATTTACGGTAAAATTTGTATACCACACAACAATTGAACATTTGTATACCCTATATGCACTTGCGTGTGCTCTGAGCCACTGATGCAGCAGATTAAAGAAAAAGCAGATGCAGCACTGCAGCAGATAGAAGGAAAATGGCCGAGAAGGAAAACCAAAAGCACCAAATAGTCAGTCGAGAAGGAAGAAGAAGGATGAAGAGAAAACTAAGCCCTAATTATAACTTAAAAATAAAGATAAAGCTCACAGTGCTGAAGGGACGAGCCACAGAAGAGGAGAGGAAAACTGTCCAGAACCAGTGCGCTATATGCACTTGCGTGTGCTCTGAATCTCTGATGCAGTAAATTAAAGAAAAAGCAGATGCAACACTGCAACAGATAGAAGGAGAACGGCCGAGAAGGAAAACCAAAAGCACCAAATAGCCAGTCGAGAAGGAAAAAGAAGGATGAAGAGAAAACTAAGCCCTAATTATAACTTAAAAATAAAGATAAAACTCAGTGCTGATTGCTGAGGGGACGAGCCACAGAAGAGGAGAGGAGAGGAAAACTTTCCAAAACCAGTGCCGATAGAAAGACGGCCGACGAAAGACAGCCGACGAAAGCTGTCGAGAACCAGAGTCGAGAATCACCGGCGAATCAAAGAACCAGAGAGCAAGCAGACCACACTTCTAGTCGAGAATCACCGGCGAATCAAAGAATCAGAGAGTCAGAAATCGCGAGAGAGAAAGAAGTCGTGAGAGTAAGAAATCGCGCGAGAGAGAGAGACTAGGGCAAGCCGAGGCGGAAGATGATGAGTCGGGGGAGGAGGAATAAGTTTATAAGTTATATTATACTAACCCTAAAACTTATAATGAAATAATGAAATAATGAAATAATTAATAATTAATATTAAGTTATAAACTTATAATTAAATAATTATATAAATAATAACCCTAAAATATTTTAAAACGCCAGAAGCAATATAGCGTCGCCATAACCCGCCATAGCGGGCCGACATGTCCGACATGTAGGCCGCCATTCTGGAAAACGAAAAAAATTCCATTTGCAGCGGCAACGTTGCGATTTCACCCAAAAAATGACACGTCGGCCGACATGTCGGACATGTCGGCCGCAATCTACAAGATTGCCCTTATTTATAGAAAATGGGGGAGATGAGATAATACAACAATCGATGTGAGACTAAATACAAGTCGGGCGGCTTGTGCGGTTTGACATGGTCAAACCGCACACTATACAATGAATAACAGAACACCCAACGGCTACTAAGGAAAACCGCCACAAAGCCAGGGAAGACCGCTTGTTCAGACCGCCATACCGCAACTGCGGGTTGCCACCAGACTGCAGTTGCGGCTAACCATCAGACCGCAGCTGCTGTAAGCTATCAGACTGCAATCACGACTTAACCATCTGTCCACTGCCGCAACTTCTTCCAGACCGCTGCGGCTTCATCCAGTCCGCTGCGGCTTCATCCAGACCACTGCGGCTTAACTCCAGACCGCTGCTTAACTCCAGACCGCTGCTGCGGCTTCCTGCCAGACCGCTGCTGCGGCTTCCTGCCAGACTGCTGCTGCGGCTTCCTGCCATACCGCTGCTACGGTTTCCTGCCAGATCGCTGTTGCGGCTATCCCTCAAACCGTCAGCTGAGGTTCACCAACAGACCGCTGAGCTAAACCGCCAGACCGCTGAGAGAGACAGACCGCTGCAGTTAGACATAAGACCGCCCAGTCTCCTCAAGCTTCAACACTCCCCCTCAAGCTGGAGCATATACATCCACCATGCCCAGCTTGCTACAAACCTCCTCAAAAGAAGTAATCAGTTTGGTGAAGAAATCAACTATTTCTCTCTCTGAGGTAACAAACAGTGTGCAGATTTGATTTTTCAAAATCTTATCTCTAATGAAATGACAATCCACCTCAATATGCTTTGTTCTCTCCTGAAAGACTGGATTTCTCGAAATATATATAGCTGCCTTATTGTTACAGAACATAGGTAGGGGATGATCATAAAACTCTCCCAGATCAAGTAAGAGTGTCCGTAGCCACTTCAACTCCCAAGCAGTCTGAGCTATGCTTCTATATTCAGCTTCTGCACTTGACCTGACAACTACAACCTGTTTCTTGATCTTTCAGCTGACTAGATTATCTCCAACGAAAGTACAGAAACCAGATGTAGACCTCCTATCTTCCTTATCATCTGCGTAACTTGCATCAGAATAAGCCTCAACCTTCAAATGTCATCTTTTCTGAAACAAGAGCCATTTTCCTGGTGCACCTTTTACATACTCTAAAATCTTTAGAGCTGACTGCAGATGACATTCTCTGGGGGCTTGCATAAACTGGCTCACTTTCCCTACTGCATAATAAATATATGGTCTTGTGACTGTCAGATAAATGAGTTTACCCACAAGACGCATGTATCTGATAATATCTTCAAGAATGGGAGAATTTTCATTCAAATATTTGTCATCTCCAACATCCTAGGAGTCCGAGAGGGTTTAGCCCAAGAAGGCCTATCTCTTTCAAGAGATCTAACGCATACTTCCGCTGTGAAAGAACTATAGAACCAGATTTCCGAGATATCTCAATCCTCAGAAAGTACTTAGGAGACTCCATATCCTTGGTAACAAAATGCTGAAGCAGATGCTTTTTTGTCATGTCAATACCGTTTCTATCATCCCCTGTAAGAAGAATGTCATCCACATAAACCGCAAGAATAACTGGACCAGCCGAGGTTTTGCAGATGAACAGAGAATGATCTGCAACACTTCGAGAAAACCCAATCACATAAATAACTTCATTAAACTTGTCAAACCAGGCCCTGAGACTTTGCTTAAGACCGTAGATCGCCTTTCACAGTTTACATACCTGAGACTCCCCCTGAGCAACATACCCAGGAGGTTGCTCCGTATAGACAGTTTCTTGTAAATCACCATAAAGAAAGACATTCTTCACATCCAACTGAGACATCTCTCAATCTCTGTTCACGGCCACTGAAAAGAACACAGATTGTAATAATCCAAGTAACCAGAGAGAAAGTATCAAAGAAATCCACACCATAGGTTTGCGTAAACCCTTTGGCAACAATCCGGACATTGTAATGATCAATAGTACCATCAGGAAGAAATTTGATGACAAAGACCCAGCGACAACCAACCACATCAGCTCCTGGAGGGGTTGGAATAAGAGTCCAAGTACCCCGTTCAGTGAGAGCGTTCATCTCTTCATCCATAGCAGCTTTCCAATGAGGAATAACAAGAACATCTTTATTGGAAGCTGGTACAACATTTGCCGATAGAGCTAGAGCAAAGCTCTGAGACGAAGGAGATAACCACGCATAAAAAACCACATTATGAAGATGATGTTGAGTGCATGACCGAACACCTTTCCGAAGAGCAATCAGAAGATCAAGGTCTGTTCGGTCTACAGTATCAGTACCATCCGAAGAAGGGATTGCTAGCCCAGGAGCAAGTGGCAATAGCTCATGAGAAGAATCAGAGACAGTAGGAGAATCAGATAGAAGGAGAAGGAATAGGTGCAGGCTCTGGAAGAGGTGCTGACATAAGAGGAGAAAAAGCAGAATCAGTAGAAGAAGGGAGAATAGAGGGAGAAGAAAAGAACGGAACATCTTCAAAGAAAGTAACATCTGCTGAAACATATTATTTCCTGAGAACAGGATCAAAACATCGGTATCCTTTTTGTGTTGGGCAATAACCCAAAAAGATGCACTTAACAGAACGAGGAGAAAGTTTGTCACGACCAGAAGAGAGTGAGTGAACAAATGCTGTACATCCAAAGACACGAGGAGATAAAAGAAACGGAGTCCTATCAGGATACAAGATAGAAAATGGAGATTTGCCACCGAGAACCGAAGACGGAACTCGATTAATGAGAAAATAAGAGAGAAGAACAACATGACCCCAATAAGACCGGGGAACATGCATATGAATGAAAAGACTACGAGCCACATCCAGAAGATGACGGTTTTTACGTTCAGTAATGCCATTCTGTTGAGAAGTGTAAAGACAAGTTATTTGATGGACAATGCCTTGATTCAAACAGAATGACGAGAATTGATGACTAAGATACTCCTTAGCACTATCAGTGCGAATAATTTTAATGAGAGTATCAAATTGTGTACGAATCTTGTTATAGAACGCAGAGAAAATAGAAAATATTTCAGATCGGTCATGTAACAAGTACAACCACGTACACCGAGAGAAATCATCAATGAAGATAACAAAATACATGCTACCTCTCCCAACAGTCGGAAGGGGAGCAGGACCCCAAATATCCGAATGAATAAGATCAAAAGGACGAGAAGAACTGCGTCCATTTTTAGTGGGAAAAGTAGAACGGTGATGTTTGCCAAATTGACACGCCTCACAATTAAGGGAGGAATCCTCCCGAGGTAAATCAGGTAGAAGCTGATAAAGAATTTGAGGAGGAGGATGCCCAAGGCGAAGATGCCACTGAAGTAAAGAGGAAGATGAAAAAGTCGAAGCAGTATCAAGATAGAACAACCCACCGCTTGCGGTTCCAGTAGCAATCGCCTCCTGGGAGTAAGGGACCCGAAACACACAGGTAGAAACAGTAAAAACAGCTTCACAGTTCATCTGTTTGCAGAGAGCAGTGACAGAAAGAAGATTGCACGAAAAACTCGGGACATAAAGAGTGTCCTGAAGCTCAAGAGAGGGAGTAACATACACCGTGCCAGACCCACTAACCAGAGACGGGGAACCATCCGCAATAAGAATCGGAGGCAAATGATTACTCTTGTCAAGACAAGAGAAAAGACGGGAATTCCCCGTCATATGATTGTGGCACCAGAATCAATGAGCCACCTTCCGGTAGTGGCCAACTGAGCAGCAACAGAAGTAACGAGAGAAGAAGAGGAAGATGAGATGGCCATAGAAATAACTACAAACTGCACGGTTTGAGAAAAAGCCGGAAAAAGACAACACAGAGAATCTGCCACCAAACAGGAGAAAAACAAGAAGAGACCGCGCGAGTAGAGGCAACACCCCGCGCGAGAAGAGCAAAAGAGAGACCGCACGGTCACGGTGACAGCACACCAACGACAAGGAAGATGCCGCGACCAAAATTCGGAGCCCGCAGGAAGAAACAACCCGCCGGAAGAAAGGAGAGAAGGCAGCGCGAACCGAACAAGTCGCAAAGAAGGGCGACTAACAAAGAAGACGGCTAAAATAAAACAAGACACACAGCAAACCGCAAAGAAGCAAACCAAGCCGCAAAAACCAGCGACTGGCAAAGAAGAGACGCGACAAGAAACCCACAAAGGCCGCACAAACAAGCAGCCACAAGGAAGAAAGAGCAAGGCAGAGCGGGTAACAACAAAGGTCGCGCGAACAGAACGCGCGCAAAGAAGAAATTGCAGGAGAGCGACAAGCAAGAGAGTGAGGGAAGGGCGGGAAGCCAATAGGAAGAAGTCGGCTCGGGAAGCAAACTGGAAGAAGCTGCGCGAGAAGCAAACCAGAAGAAGCTGCTCGAGAAGCAAACCGGAAGAGGCCGGCACGGTTAGACAAACAAACCGCAATCTGATTGGAGCAAAAGATTGATTGCCTCTGATACCATGTGAAAAATGAGCGAGGAAATGGTCAAGAGGTAAATAAATCGCAAATTTTATTGCTTTAAAAAGATAATTATTACATAGGTATGCCCCTTTATTTATAGAAACCGGGGGAGATGAGAGAATACAACAATCGATGTGAGACTAAATATAAGTCGGGCGGCTTGTGCGGTTTGACATGGTCAAACCGCACACTATATAATGAATAACAGAACACCCAGTGGTTACTAAGGGAATCCGCCACAAAGCCAGGGAAGACCGCTGGTTCAGGCCGCCAGACCGCAACTGCGGGTTGCCACCAGACCGCAGTTGCGGCTAACCATCAGATCACAACTGCTGTAAGCTATCAGACTGCAATAACGGTTTAACCCTCTGTCCACTGCTGTGGCTTATTCCAGACCGCTGCGGCTTCATCTAGACCGTTGCGGCTATCATCAACTCTACTGCTGCGGCTTCCTGCCAGACCGCTGCCGCGGCTTCTTGCCAGACCGCTGCTGTGGTTTCCTGCTAGACCGCTGCTGCGGCTATCCCTCAGACTGCCAGCTGAGGTTCATCAACAGACCGCTGAGCTAAACCGCCAGACCGCTGAGAGAGACAGACCGCTGCGGTTAGACATAAGACCGCCCGGTCTCCTCAAGCTCCAACAAAGGCAACACCAGAGACTGAAGTCTTACTTTGCTACTCTCCGCAGTCCATCGCCTTCCGATCTCTGCTGCCTCCTGCAGCCGCCGGACTTCGTCGGTCTCCTCCGTCCTCTTTTGAGCGCACTTTTGCCCTAGGTTACCACCTCCGTCCTCCATTGATTCGATGATATCGTCACACTCCTCCTATGCCTTCCTTCAAAAGGTTGATGTCATCCTCGACGAACCGAACTACAAGACATGTTCCACCACCGTCGGTGTGATCCTACGTGGTCTCGATCTCTGGGATCACATTGACGACACCGAGCCTGCTCCTCCCCCACAGACTGCCAATTCTACGGACACCCCACTGGTTGCCAGTCCTGCAGACTCTCCCTTCCACTGTCAGCACGACCACTTCCCCCCAGCATTTCGACTGGGCGATGTGGCGCTCTGACGACTCTTGCGTGATAGACGTCATCTATCAGTCCCGTGAGCTCTCCATTCGCATGACCGTTTACGAGTTACCTAGAGACAAAACGATGTGGGATCACTTGCGTCGCCTCTACCTGCCATCTAGCCAGGCTCTACGCTACTCCCTATTTTAGACTCTTGGTGTCTGCTACTAGCGTGATTGGTCTGTACAGTTTTTTTTTGTGCTGAGTTCCTGGACCTGATGCAGGACGACGCGTAGGGTTTACACGTCTGTCGGCTTTTTCTAGGAAACCCTAAATGCATGCGATGATTAGCGTAATTTTGCAAAGTTTTTGAGCGTAATTTGCACGAACTTTAAGAAATGAGGCAACTAATTTTTTTGTAAAACATAAAATCGCTATTTTGTTTTTGTTAGAAAAGCCCATGTAATTAGCCCATTATTGAGCCCATTATTTATTGTTTTCTTTCTTCTCTTCTTTTAGTCCCACATCATGTATAGGATATCTTCTCTCCTTCTCTCTCCTATATATATGTATTCTCTCTTTGTATTTGGATACACAAGCAATACATACAAGTTTTGAGCTCCTTCAACATGGTATCAGAGGGAGGTTTTCGGGCCATGCGGTCTCCCCTTTTCTAACCGCCTGGCCTATTCCCCCCCTGTCCGCTTCCCCCCTTGCGGCCTCTCACTCTACTCGCTCCGGGTAGCGAGTTCGCTTTTCCCTTACGGTTACTGTGTGTGTTAACCGCGACTTGCCCTCCCGTCTCCTCCTCTCGTGGATCCACCCTTCCTCCGTATATTTATAGCCTTTCTCTTCTCCTCTCCCGTGGGCCCCCCCTCTCTACCCGCGCTACCCGCTGCCCTCTCTCTTCTCGCCGCGCGGTCTGCATCTCCTTGCCGCTCGAGTATTCCTACTCGCGGCCTCTTTGTTTTCGCGCGGCTTTCCTCTTCTCGCAGTAGCCCGCGTGCCTCTCCGCTTGCGGTCTCTCCTCTTTAATCGCAGCGATCTCCCTTCTCGCTGCGATCTCCTGCTCGCCACTTCTTTCCGCGTCTATCCGCCAAGGTTTATCTCTCTTCCTGTCGCGGTCTCCTGCTATCCGCTCGAGCTCTCCTCGCGGATTGCTCTTCTTCTCGCCCGAC
Source organism: Platanthera zijinensis (assembly GCA_039513925.1). NCBI lineage: Eukaryota > Viridiplantae > Streptophyta > Magnoliopsida > Asparagales > Orchidaceae > Platanthera > Platanthera zijinensis. Next base: position 20,159,078 of record CM077087.1, on the reverse strand, counting down.
TTTGCTTATCTCTCGCCCGGCTTGGCTTATCTCTCGCCCGGCTCCTCTTCTCGCCGCGCGATCTGCGTGCCCCCCTCTTGCAGCGGCCTATTTCCCTCTCGCCGCGGTCGGCCTCTCCGCTGCGGTCTCCTCCTCTACCCGTGCGGGTTGTGTGCCTGGTGCCCCTTCTCTCCTGTTCTCCTCTCCGGCGGTCTCCTTTTCTACCCGCGCGGTTATCATGGGCTCTTCAGTCGATTCAATCGGCCAGCCGGCTACTGCCTCTGATGACCGCCCGCCCTCTCTTCCAGAACTTCGAGATGAACTTCGGATCACCACTATTTCCCTCTCCGGCAAACGGAACTTCATTCCGTGGGTGCACTCTGTCCGCCGCGTTCTTCAGGCCAAAGGCCTTGTTCATCATTTGACTCAGGGCCCGCCATCTCCTCTTACCGACGAGTGGCTTCGTAATGACGGTAGAGTTCAGACTTGGCTCCTCAATTCCCTGGAGGGTGAGCCTTACCAAATGGTCATGTACCAGGAGACGGCCCAGTATATGTGGACGGAACTGCACTCCTTATACTCCGGCAAGGATAGCCTTCAGCACCTTTATGATGTTATTACAGAACTTCAAACTCTCGATGCTGGCGGGGTTACGGACATGACATCGTTTGTTGCTCGGGTTAAGACTCTTGCGGAGTCCTGGATCCAGCATCAGCCCTCTACTTCTGATCATGCAGTCCAACGGGCACAGAAGGAAGCCGTTTGCATAGCTATGATGCTGGCTCGAGTCCCACCGCATCTTCAGGGTATCCGGACTCATGTCCTTGCTTCCGCGACCACTCCTTCCCTCTCAGATGTGTGTTCTATGGTCCTTCGTGTGCTACCCCCCCTGGAGTCTCCCATTCCCTCCTCTCCGACCCTTCTCCAGCAGACCCTTCCTCCCTTACTGTCCACACCGCCCTCTACTCGTGGCGGCCGTTCTGGCTTCCGTGGACGGGGTCGTGGGGGTCGGGGCCGTGGCAGGTGTTCATACTGCGGCCGGGACGGCCACACAGATGCGGTCTGCTACAAGAAACACGGTTACCCTCCTCATCCAGCTGCTGCTGCTGCCACTGATGGCTCCTCCTCCACTGGTACCGACCTTGAGGCCGTTCGCCTCCAACTACAACACCTCCAGGGGCTTCTTAGCCCACCATCGGCGTCTGTTGCCTCCATCTCTCCTGCAGGTATTACTTGTCTTTCCTCTGGTCCGCGTTGGATCTTGGACTCAGGTGCAACTCATCACATCACCTCGCTGCGGCCATAACAGTACTCGGATGCTCCTCATCCGAAGTCTATCACCGTGGCTAATGGTGCGATCGTTCCTGTCTCCGGCTGCGCCGACATCACGCTTGATCCTTCCATCTCTCTTCGCTCGGCTCTTTATGTTCCGGGCTCTCCGTTTAATTTGCTATCTGTTGGCCGCCTCACTCATGATATGGATTGCTCAGTAACATTTACTCCCTCTACTTTTGTGATACAGGATCGACGGACGCGGAGTACCATTGGTAAGGGTCGCCTGCAGAACGGGCTCTACCTCCTCGACACCTCTTCAACAATCCTATCCTCTGTCTCCTCTGCTGACTGACATCGCCGTCTTGGGTATGCTCCCCTACCCATCCTTCAAAAGGCTCTGCCTGATGTATCTTTTCATGCTTTTCAGTGTGAGTCATGTATTTATGGCAAACAACCGCTTACTTCTTTTCCTGCCCATTGTACTAGGAGCTCTGCTCCGTTTGATTTGATACACTCCGAAGTTTGGGGTCCGTTTAAAATTACTAGTATCTCTGGCTATCGATATTTTATGACTTTCATTGATGATTTTTCCCGCACGACATGACTGTACTTACTTCCTGATCGCTCTGAGATTCCGCGCCTATTTCGTGCTTTTATACAGGAAACTCAAACACAATTCTCCACAACCATCAAAACCTTACGTACCGACAACGCTCGTGAATACACCGGCCGCGAATTTGCAAATATCTGCGCCGACTTTGGCATCATTCATCAAACCTCATGTGCCTACACTCCACAACAAAATGGAGTTGCCGAGCGAAAGAACCGTCACCTTCTTGACGTTGCCCGCTCCCTCATGCTTCAGATGCATGTTCCAAAGACTTTCTGGAATTTTGCGGTCTCCACGGCTTGTTTTTTAATTAACCGTCTTCCTTTCTCAGTCCTTAACTATGCCACTCCTTTTAGCCTCCTATTCCCCTCCACTCCGGCCTACCCACTCACCCCAAGGGTCTTTGGGTGCACTTGCTTCGTTCACCTCCTGGGTCCATCCGTGGACAAATTGGATCCCAGGGCGGCTAAAACTATCTTCGTCGGTTATTCACGTACTCAGAAGGGCTACCTTTGCTACTCTCCGGTAACCCGGAAGGTCACCATCTCCGCCGATGTTACCTTTTGGGAGGATAAACCGTTCTTCTGCTCCACTTTACCTACCGCGTCACCAACACCCTCTCCACCACTGCCTCGACCCGTCATACCCACTACTCTGCCGATTCTCCTACCTCCCTCTACCTCACCCCCGGCTCCCTCTACCTCAGCCCCTGCTCCCTCTACCTCAGCCCCTGCTCCCTCCAAACCTCCAGTTATCCAAGTTTATACCCGCCGACATCCTCCTCGCTCTGCTACCCCTCTGCAGTCGGCCTCATCCTTGGATACACCGCGCTTGGCCGATCAGGTATCTCCCTCCACCGCTCATCCTCTGGCGAACTATGTCTCTCTGCATCGCCTCTCTCCCCAATTGCATACTCTTGCAACTTCTATTTCCTCCATTTCGGTTCCTAACTCTGTGCAGGAGGCGCTTCAACATCCTGGCTGGAAGGCTGCCATGGAGGAGGAAATGGCGGCTCTCTGGGCCAACCAGACCTGGACTCTTGTCCCTCTTCCTCTCGGACAGTCTCCGGTTGGGTGCAAATGGGTTTTCGTCGTCAAACATGCAGCTGATGGGACTATTGACCGTCTGAAAGCTAGATTGGTCGCCAGGGGCTTCACCCAACAACAAGGGCTGGACTATGAGGATACCTTCTCTCCCGTTGCCAAACTCAACACTGTTCGGGTTCTGATCTCTGTCGCTGTCCATCGCCAATGGCCCCTTCTACAACTCGATATTAAAAATGCCTTCTTAAATGGCGACCTACAGGAAACGGTTTATATGCAGCAACCTCCCGGGTTTGAGACCGCGGGGGAGTCTCGGGTGTGTCGCCTTAAGAAAGCTCTGTATGGCCTCAAACAGTCACCACGGGCATGGTTTGACCGATTCAGTAAGGCTCTTCGGGAGGTTGTTTTTACTCGCAGTACAACAGACTTCTCTATGTTCAGTCGCCACCGCACTGCTGGGACGGTACTGCTGTTGGTGTATGTTGATGACATCATAATCACGGGAGATGATTCGAAAGGAATACAAGAGGTCAAACAACATCTTGGTACAGTATTTCAAACAAAGGATCTGGGGCCCCTCCTGTACTTTTTGGGTCTAGAGGTTGCTAGACGGCCAGATGGTCTCGTCCTCTCACAGCGGAAGTATTGTCTCGACCTCCTTCATGACGCAGGTTACTCTGGGTGTAAGCCGATCAATACTCCAATGGATGTGAATCACAAATTAGCACTCAGGCCTCTGATTCAGATCTCTTACTCGAGAATCCTGAGTACTATCGCCGTCTAGTTGGCAAATTAATCTACCTCACGATAACAAGACTGGACATCTCTTTCGCGGTTGGTATAGTTAGCCAGTATATGCATTCCCCGAGAAAATCTCATCTTCACGCCGTGGAACGCATTCTAAGATATCTCAAAACGGCTCCTGGTCAAGGTTTAGTTTACAAACCATCACCTACAGCTCCTACTTTTGTTGCCTACTCAGATGCTGATTACGCTGGGTCTCTTGATGATCGTCGGTCAACAAGTGGTTTCTGCACATATTTTGGAGGACATTTGATTACCTGGCGGAGCAAGAAACAAGCAGTGGTTGCTAGATCATCTGCAGAGGCCGAATATCGGGCAATGGCTTCAGTTGTGTCTGAACTAGCTTGTCTGGAAAGTCTTCTTACCGATCTTGGTGTAAGAATCCATTCTCCCGCTCTCCTCTTCTGTGATAGTCAAGCGGCTATACATATTGCCAAGAACCCGGTATTCCATGAGAGGACTAAACATATTGAAGTTGACTGTCATTTCATCCGAGAAAAGTTCAAATGAAGAAGATCGACCTAAAACATGTTCCCGGGACAGAACAGGTTGCGGATGTGCTCACTAAGGCTCTTCCCAGTTCACTCTTCTATCAGTGCTTGTCCAAGCTTGGTGCGTACGATTTGTACGCTCCAGCTTGCGGGGGAGTGTTAGAAATGCCCATGTAATTAGCCCATTATTGGGCCCATTATTTATTGTTTTCTTTCTTCTCTTCTTTTAGTCCCACATCATGTATATGATATTTTCTCTCCTTCTCTCTCCTATATATATGTATTCTCTCTTTGTATTTGGATACACAAGCAATACATACAAGTTTTGAGCTCCTTCAACAGTTTTAAAATGATTTTCTTAAATAAATGATTCAATTTTAGATACGGGGAAGGAAGTTTGCAACTTTCGTTCCGTTCCCCTTGTCGTAGCAAAACGGAAATCGTGAACTCCAAATACGTTTCCGTTTGGAGTTTTTGATGTAGCGTTTGCTGACGAAATTCGGGCGAAAATCCAACAAGAGTCTAATTATCCTAATGAGAAAACTTAGACACACACAAAGGAAGGAAAAATAAACAACTACCCACGAAAGAGACGTCTTCCGTATTTCGAAGTCGATGACGATCACGCGAGAAACTCCTCGTCACCTTCGATCTCCGCTCCGAGGTCGGCCGCTATCGCATACGGGCACCAATGAATTAAGTCACTCCCTCACACGAAGTGGTTCACGGAATCACTCAACAAAGTAAGGAAGCCACAAACTAACAAATCTAAAATTCATTCGCCCTCACACTAGAGGTTCCACGAAATCTCGCACACTCGCGGTGGCTCCACGAAACCTCACACACTCTAAGGGTAAATTAACTTCTCTCAACGAAGCAATCTACCATCTATTGTTCACGGAAACAAACAATTTTGTTCATCACTGTTCTCAGCAACAGTAATAATTATCAACTACTCTACACCTCTCAAACGGGAAATTAAAATGTAAGCAACAAACTTAATCAACTGACTTGAAAATGAAGCCCAAAATCATACAGTGGACAACAACAGGAAATCAAAAGCAAGCGCAGTAAATTAACTTTACTGTTCATCTTCCACGCCTCTCACGGAAGCAAGGCACAAGAGCAGCAGCCCGGGAAATTAAAACCTACTCTACAGCTCTCACATGGAGCTTCAATCGCGCCTAAATTCTAACAGGAAGCACACAACAACCTCAAGGGAAACACTTTCACAACAATTTCAATTTCAATATTCAACAATCACCAAAGAGAATACAAACATATCCCCTTTTATAGGGTTTACAGCAGAGAAGAAGAAGCAAAGGTACCGGCCATGGATGTAGCTTCGTGGCGCTGAACCGCCGGGGAGTTGGGTGTCGTGCTCTGCGGTTGTAGCCAACGTGGAGGCTAACGACGTCGAGGAGCGGCAAGGGGCGAGCGGTCCTGCGTGAATCCCGCTTGGCTTCAAGTCGGAAATGGCGGAGCCATGAATCTGCGGAATCGGGAGAGATGCACAGTTCTTTTTAATGTCGCTTGGCTGCTTTTCTGAACCGGGTGGGGGTGAATCGGAGTTAACCTAATATACTTGCAATATATATATATGTATATATAAGTGTGCATTTATATATATATATAATAAAATTAAAATGTTCATATATATATATATATTTATTTATAAATTTATATATATATATATTTTACAAACACATACAAACAATTAACAACAAATTACACAATAACACATCACAATATGCAGACTTAAGGCCGATAAAGGTTCGGTCGAGTGCGACGTTGGACACTTTTGCAACGACCTGATCTGGGTTGGTCTCCACCAGGACCTCTAGTGTTAGTGTGATGAGATGACACCTTTCCCCCGCGTTACTTGCACTCAGTGTGTTTCTACATCCCGAGATCGCGACTTTCAGCGTATATATGAGTTTCTTATGCACCTACGCTCCGAGTTTGAGCTTGTTCGAGTACAACTTTTGCACCGGGATCCCCCGCCGTCTCTCAATGATACCTTGGCCTTGGTGATTGCTGAGAAGACTCGTCTTCACTCCTTGGACAATACTACTCCTTCAGGTGTGATGTCTCATGCTGTTTTGGCAGCTCCCCAGCTTCTACCGCAGTCTACTCTTGTGAGTGCTCCACTGCAGTAACAACTATACTGGGATCCTAGAGTTAAGTGTCGCCTTCAGTCCTGATCTCGGGAATCTCACCAAGCCTCCAACTTTATAGTCGTGTGAGTTTTATGTTTGTTGTGAATTGTTCTTTGTTGAATTATTGATTATTTCCTACTTTGCATTATATCTTCTTGTAAATTGTGTTTACACACCGTTTATGGTTAGCGATGCTACTTATTTACTTATATATTTGCGATTCACGCACCTCAATCTCTCATTAATACTACATCACACGTTCTCTAATTTGTGGAGTTTTCTGTTATGGGCTTCGTGCCCAATTATTATGTTGTCTTTATTTATATTAGTCTTTGTATTTGTATTTGTCATTGATGTTGTAGTCCAAGGTTGGGGATTTAATCACATATATATCTCTTGTATCTCTTATTTAAAGGCCCCTTAGGCTAGTGAAATGCATCTAAGTACCAAATTATATTTCTTTTGTCTTCAAAAGATTTTAGTAGTTCTCTGTCTCTGAGTACACCCCGGCTATGCAGCCGCGGTTCCGACACCACAATGTTCTGCGTCGTCATCACCCCCGCTTCTATCCATTCTTCGATGAATCTATTGATGTGTTACGAGCGAGCTCATAACAACTTTGATATCAGAGCCTCCTCCATCTCCATCTTTCACTGTCGTTCCCACAGACATTCTCATAAAAAAGGAGGGGGGGGGGGGGAGTCCTTTCCATAGGGTTCAACCACTGCTCTCTACCTAGTCTCCTGCCAGTTCACGTCAGCTAGAGCTTCCAATCACTGTCTTCCAGCACTGCATAAGCGTTCTAACTCCGCGGCCTGAGATCCGCTTCTCTGATTCAGCTTTGACTTCTTCCCGCATTAATACTTTGGCCTTGACGTCTTCCCGCAGTGCTACTTCTGCTTCAACGCAGCTTACAACTCGTCATCCACACCAGGGTTGCTGATCGCTCTTCTCCTGATGCCGATCCTGCTGCCATCGCAGTTCTGCCTCCTCCAGCACTTCCAACCACCAGTCGACCTCGTGGACTCTAAAAAAAACTAAAACGAGACATTCTCCTGCCGATGTCTTCCACCCTTTCCATCTCTGCTTGATCCCGTGACATTCTACTGAACACATGTGGGGGAGCAGCCACGCCTTCAATTTATCGTGCCCCCTCCTTGAGTCGTATGCTCTCCTCCGCCCCTTTTCGAGCCGGATCATGTATAGCCTTGTGCTTTTCAAGCTCCTTTACGAGTTAAGACGCCAAGCGTTGCTATTTACGATGCTCGCAGACGATTAACTAATTCTTTATTTTATATACAACAACAACACTCAAGCCTTTATCCTACTAAGCTTATCTATATAGATCCTTTGCCGCCATTGTGCCCTATCTTTAGTCATAATCTCACTAATGCCTAAAGACATCATGTATTTCCTTATAATTTCATTCCAAGTCTTTATTGGTTTACCCCTCCCTCGTTTAACATACCCAGTGACTAAACTCTCACAACGCCTAACAAGTGCCTCTAATGATCTCCTTTGTACGTGTCCAAACCATCTTAGTCGAGCCTCTCGCATCTTCTCTGCAATTGGTGCCACTCTTGTCTTATTCTTGATACATTCATTCTTAATTTTATTTAGTCTCGTGTGTCCACACATGACACATCTGCCTAAGCATTCTCATCTCCGCAACTCCCATTTTTTGCTCCTTTTCAATTCTTTGTTTTATATATTAAAAAAACAGCAAAGGGGTTTTTTATTCTTGAGTGGCAACATAGGGAAGCGTCGTAGATCTCATGACAACTCACAACTAACTGCCTCAGAGGAATCGAGCTGTTCAATCACTTGCTCTTTATCTAGTGCTACCTCCATTTTCTCTTACAGTAATCCACACTATGGGGAACTCACCCGATCTAATGGATACTATCAGAGACATAATGCAAGCATTCATAACATCCATGAAAGAACGCCTTCAGGATGTCGAAGTACGTCATCAGGAAGACATGATCACACTCATGATCGTTGGCTACAATAGCCGTTATCCTGGCGGAATAACATCGGCAATGCACTGATCGTAGTAATATAAAACAATGAGTTTCCTCACCGAGTATCGAATAACGTGGAGCGTGAGTGAAGACACAAGGATTTCCTAATCCTTGGGCTAGCTAAGCAAACAATTATAGAGATGAGTTTTCCTAAATTCTACAACAAAGAAAGAAAACTACGCTAAGTGCGGGTCACCAACAACGCTTCACACACACTGCGGGTTGCCTTCAACGCTTTGTATTATTTCAATGTGGGTCGCTTTCACCACTTCGCTTTCACAAGCTCAAAAAGAACAACAATTCACAAGCTCAAATTATAAGCGCATCAATAAGAACACAACAATAACATCAGTATCTCATCTACCATTCACAATTGAAAGTGCCCCTATGAACATCTACATCCAATTGTCATGTGTAGATGCTTTAGAATACACTTCAATAAGATTACAAGTGTTCCAAAAGAGAAGGGCAAGATACAAGTTATCACTCCTTGATACGGAAGAAACGAGAGACTATTCTTCAGAGTAGTAAGAGGGCACGGCTTGGTCCACCGACTTCTTCAAACTCCCCCTTGGCTGCCGTCCACGATACAGGAGAGAGTTGTCACCTCTTCCTAGTCAGGTCTTCTCTCCGGTTTGTTTGCCTCCACGTTAAGTGCTTCGACTTGAAGCTCTAATGGAATATTGCAATCACCTTCTTCTACCTTTAGAATGCTTGGGGAGGTAGGAGAAGACCTAGGGACGAAACTCTAGTGCTCTAGGGCGAAAAATAACTAAAAATGGCGCTCCATGTCAACATCCTAACCTAAAATTGTGCATAACATGTATAGGCAATCTGAAAAAAAGAGGCGCACGCTCGTGCGGCGCAAAGCACACGTGTGGGTGCAATAACATGTAGAAGAGAAACTAGGCGCCTAGGCCTCGCACGGGCAATTGCACACGCGTGAGGAAATATTGCACGCGCAAATTCAGACTGTCTCAAAGTCAGTAAAACTATAAGAAAAGAACACACACACAAATCTATGTGCACGCACGCACATTCGAAAAATTCACGCGCGAATTTAGATAAAGAATTTGATAGCAAGGGATCAGGAGACGCACGCGTGTGCACCGCAAAGTGCACGTGTGCATGAGCAATTTTTGACATAAAGTCTTCGGACACACAAAAGACGACACCTGTAGAAAGACATTCAAACATACCATATTTGCATTAAACATAAAAGGAACGTACTCCCAAAACTAATATGTAATTGTATGATTAGTTAATGAATTGCAGGGGGAAAACAAGGGATGAAAAACACGCTTCAACTCATCAACAAGCTTAATGATCTTACAACCGCCATTTCGGTCGTTATTACCCCACCTACTGATCAAGTCGACAACAATCATACACTGCCACCACCACTTATACGCCTGAGCCATCGTCCTCCGTACACCCTGAAATTGTTATTTTGCCACGCTACACAAGTTAGAATTCTCAACATGCGATGGGAAGACTGTTCCATTTGGGTGGCTAACCAGGTGCGAGCAATTCTTCATCTACTAACAAACACCTACAATGAAATGGATAAGTCTGGCCTCCTTTCACATGCTTGGCATCACTCAAATATGATTCATCCGTTTGCTGGCCGACAATCCTGGAGTGATCTGGTTTAAGCATACCTTCAACTTGCGCTTTGACCCCCTGATTCCCAACAATCCCCTTGGTGCCCTCATGACATTACACCAGACATGGTCGATTGATGGATATCTAGAGCAATTTCATGTTCTTCTGGCTTACATCACGATACCACATGAGATGCAAGCCGCTATTTTTACAGTCGGGTTTCGCTGTCGACTTCGCTTGGATGTCGAATTTGAGGCTCCCCGATACTTGGTGATTGCTATGAGTTTAGCCAGATTGTGCGACCATCGACTTCAGCTGACTCAGGAGGCCTACATCACCTCAGGCATAGGGACTCAGGAGGGATGTGCTGAGCGAATTCCGCAGATCTGTCGATTGTCTCGTGCAGAAATGTCTGACCGACATGTACAAGAGTTATGTTATAACTGTGATAAGTAGTATATTCGCGGACATCAGTGCAATTTTTTTTTATCTGCACGTGGATGAATCTGATGATGAGGGAATTGGGTGAAGTAGGCACCGCCGTTGATCTCCCTTGCGTCGAGGTCAAGCTCTTTTTGCACAACGTGAGAGATGTTGTGGGTTTCGTGGATAATTATTATGTTGTGTTTTTGTGTTTGTATTTATTGTTTATGTCGTCGTCCAAGGTTGGGGACTTAATTACATGTATGCTCCTTGTATCTCTTACTTAAAAGCCCCCTGGGATAGTGAAATGCATCCAAATATCAAATTCTATTTCCCTTGTCTTCAAGAGATTTTGGTAGCTCTATACCCTTCCAAGACAACCGTGGTTCCTGCTCTACAGTATCCCGCACCTCCATTACCCCCGCCTCCGACCATCATCCGATGATTCTACCGTCATGCCCATAACATTTTCTTTTATTGTGGTTTGTCTTGCTTTTGCTTTTATAAATCTTATTATTGCAAGTTAGTCATCAGATTCAAATTGTTGCATTTAAAGGCTCCGTTTGGCTTGGTGGCAGCGGTCGTAAACGCATGGGTTAAACCGTCATTCGTTAAGGATTACCTAACAAACATCATCCATTTGAACATAAAAGTGGATGAAGTTTCAGTTGAAATCATGTAGTGTTTTTTGGTATTTTGGGACTTTACCCGCATAAGGGTATTTTAGGACTTTGTATGTTTTTCCCCTTCCTTTATATATATGAGTGAAGGGATCTCTTAATAATAATCCTGTTTTTATCCTCTCTACTTGGTATCAGAGGGATAGTCACGTAACCCTAGCCGCGCCTTATCCCGCACCCCTCTTCCACCGCTCAGAACTCTTCCGTCGCCGCTCGCTCTCATCCCGTCGCCGTCGCCCCTCTGCTATTTTGAAATCGTTCCCATGGTGAACCGCGACCTCCTTGCCGACGGTGGTGTGCGCTGAAGGAGATTGTCGACTCTCCTCATGATGCGCGTCGTGTTGCCGTCGACCTCTTATCTCGTCTTCTCTGCGCCTGATCCAGCCGGGTGATCGCGTGCTGCGCCAGCATGCTTCCAGATCGCGTGCTGCCGCTGCCATCGCTACACGTTGCTGCTTGCTTCCAGTCGATCGCCGTCGCTGCTTCCAGATTCGCTGCCGCCTGCTTCCAGAGTCGCTGCGCCTGCTTCACAGATCAGCTGTCCACCCTCCAGCTCTGTTGTCGGCCGTTTCCGCTGGCTTCTTCTCTTTGTTGCTGGAGCTTGTTCAGTGCTATGACTTCTTCTCTTCGTGCTTGGTGAAGCTTTATACTGTTTGATCCTGTCAGTTGTTCCTCATGGATGATTCATCGACGGTCGTTGATTCTCCATCGCCGAGTGTTGTGGCACCCCGGATGGGTGACCCTCAGCGATCTTCGGGTCACGCTGGCTCCCTGAAGATCACCACGGTGCCCTTAGATGGGACAAATTACCTTAAGTGGTCTCGGGCAGCACAACATGTCATCCGCAATCGTCAGCTATTTGAATATATTGATGGGACCATTGTGGCGCCTCCTCCGGGTGATCCTTCCTTGAAGAGATGAGATTCCGAAAATTCTCTGGTAGTATCCTGGCTCCTACATTCCATGTCCTCGAAGGTGTACCGAAGTTACATGTTGATGGATTCTGCCTATGAGATCTGGACTCGGGCACGTGAGACTTATTCCCAGATCGGTAACTCCACTCAGATTTATGAGCTGACGCGTCGGATGTTGGAGTTACGTCAGGGAACCATGACAATGTCGTCTTACTTCTCTGAGTTCAAGCGTATCTCTCATGAATTGGATTATTTTGAGCAATTTACTCCCGTCTGTACTGCCGATACAGTGTTGTTACAGAGAAAGGACGAACGATTTCACCTTCATGTGTTTCTGATGGGCTTGAACATGGAAATGGATTTGGTTCGAACAAATATTCTACACCGGTCTCCTCTTCCATCTCTTCGGGAGGCCTTTAACATGGTCCTTGGTGATGAAGACCGTCAGAGGTCTCTCAGCACGGCTGCTCCTCACTCTTATCGCTCCGCTCTTACTAGTGTTGGCCGAGGTGGCTACAACCCTACCAACACGATTCCTACTTGTGATTACTGTGGTCGTAGGGGCCACACTCGGGACGTGTGCTTCAAGCTCCATCCTCACCTTGCTCCACCTGGATCCGGCCGTGGTCGTGGACGTGGTCGCGACCCGGGACAAGGACGTGGGCGTGGCCCTTATGATGTTGCTTACTCCACTGAGGTCCATGACGACATACAGGGTCCTCTCCCAAGACATTTTACTACCTTGGAATTGGATGCTCTCCGTTGCCTCCTGCACTCCCAGTCTGCCACTTCTCAGAGCAGTACCTCTACTTCCTTTGCTACTGCTGCTATACCTAGTGCCAATGTTGCTGCCACTCCCTCGTCTGAATGGATCATTGACTCAGGAGCTACCGATCACATGACCGGCTCCTCCTCAGGTTTCACCTCCTACTCTCCCTTGTTTGGTAAGGATAAATTTATCTCTGCAAATGGTACCTTATCCCCCATTGCGGGTAAGGACAATATTTCATGCTCCTCGTCTCTTTCGCTCTCTTCTGTTTTGCATGTCCCTTCATTTCCTCGCAACCTTCTTTCAATTAGCAATCTTACTCGGTCACTTAATTGTTCGGTAACTTTTTTTCCTGATTCTTGTGTTTTTCAGGAACTGGGTACGAAGCGGATCATTGGCAGTGATAGGAATCGCGGTGGTCTGTACTATCTGGATACTCCCTCATCGACTCTTGCTCTCTCTTCTACCGCTATTACTGCTGCTGATGCTCGACGCTGACACTTGTGTCTTGGTCATCCGTCTCCAATCTATCTTTAGAAACTATTTCTTACTTTATCTCCTTTTGTAAAAGTTTTAAAATGTGATGTTTGTGAACAATCTAAACATGTTAGACATTCTTCGTCCCATTTATCTTCCCCTAGCACTACTCCTTTTGCTCTTATACATTCTGATGTTTGGGGTCCTTCCCCTGTTGTATCTTTAACTGGTTATCGTTGGTTTGTTACCTTTATCGATTGTTTTTCTCGTACTGTTTGGGTTTACCTCTTAAAGAAAAAAAAAAGAGGTGTTTTCTGTTTTTCAAACCTTTCATAAAATGGTGCAAACTCAGTTCAATGGTAATATCCGGGTTCTCCGTAGTGACAATGTGGGGGGAATATGATGATCGGGGAGCATTTGACTCCTACCTCGCTAATCATGGAATCATTCATCAAACCACTTGTGTTTACACTTCCACCCAAAATGGTGTTGCTGAACGGAAAAACCGGCATCTTCTTGATGTTGCACGGTGCCTTCTCACTATCATGCACCTCCCTAAATCATACTGGGGTGACGCCATCCTAACCGCTACTCATCTTATCGATCGTCTTCCCTCACGGGCTCTAAACTATACTACTCCTCTCGCCTGTCTTTCCTCTAATTCTGAGGTTTATATCACCCATCTTCCACCACGCATTTTTTGGGTGCGTATGTTTTGTTCACATCCATCTGTCTCATCGTGACAAGCTTGATCCTCGGGCTCTCCGGTGTGTTTTTCTTGGCTACTCTGCCACTATAAAAGGGTATCGGTGTTACCACCCCCCCTTCCAGACGTTTTTTCTATACCTTGGACGTGACCTTTCGGGAGGAAGAATCTTACTACTTGTATTCACCTCACTCCACTCGTCAGGGGGAGATCAGTAATGATGACATCGAGTCTGTGCCACCTCCTCTGATTACTATTACTCCTACATCTATCTTACCTTCCACCGTAGCTACTCCTACTACACCCCATTCGTCTCCTACACCTACCTCGCCTACACCTATGTCGCCTTCTGCCATATATCACCATACGTCCCTCATCTCGCCGTTTCCTCATATATATCATCGCCGCGAAACAGGTAAACAGTCCTCCGTTGTTCCACCACTGTCAGTGCCGTTTTCGAACTCAGATTCTGATGTTAATCTGCATGTTCCCATTGCGGTGCTAAGAGGTAAGGTTGTGTGTACTGAACACCCTATCTCTAATCATGTTGCTTATGATCATCTCTCTCAGCTTCACCAAGCTTTTATATCTTCCATGTCCGTCATTACTATCCCAAAGACGTGGCAAGAGGCGGTTTGCATTCCGACATGGACCCAAGCGATGCAGGAGGAAATGTCCGCCTTGGATAAGAATCACACATGGGATGTCTCTTCTCTCCCTCCTGACAAGAAAGCCATCGGTTCTAGGTGGGTCTTCTCCGTTAAGCAAAATCAGGATGGTAAAGTTGAGCGATATAAAGCCCGTCTGGTGGCTCGTGGTTATTCCCAGACTCAGGGGGTCGACTACCAGGAGACCTTTGCCCCGGTAGCAAAGATGGACTCTGTTCGTGTGATCCTGTCTTGTGCAGCGTGTTTGGGCTGGGACCTACATCTGCTCGATGTCAAAAATGCGTTCCTGCATGGCGATCTCGATGAAGAGGTGTACATGACCTTTCCCCTAGGTTTTGTTAAAAAGGAACAAGAAGGACTGTTCTGCCGACTAAGAAAGTCTTTGTACGGGCTCAAGCAGTCTTCAAGGGCTTGGTTTGACAAATTCCACAAAGCCATGATCAAGTTTTGCTACAAACAAGGTCATTCAGATCATACTTTGTTTGTCAGGAGAAATGAGGGAAAAGTTGTTGTCCTTATTGTTTACGTTGATGACATTGTGATCACCGGTGACGACTTAAAGGATCTCAAAGCTGAAGACCCTTCTGTCAGCTGAGTTTGAAGTTAAAGACTTGGGAAGGCTGCTACTTCCTAGGTATTGAAGTGACTCGTTCTGATCGAGGTATCTTCATCTCGCAGCACAAGTATGTGTTAGATTTGTTAACGAAGACTGGAATGCTGGGTTGTGTTCCTACGAACACCCCTATGGAGGAGAATCATAGGATTGATGAAGACAACAATGGGGATCACATAGATGCTTCAAGCTATTAGAGATTGGTTGGAAAGCTTTTATACCTCTCACACACTCGTCCCGACATCACATATGCTGTTGGGATCTTGAGTAGGTATATGCATGCCCCACGGATCAGACATCAGGATGCTGCATATCGCGTCCTACGGTACTTAAAGAAGGCTCCGGGTCGGGGGCTGATGTTCTGAAAGAACAACCATTTAAAGATTGATGTATTTACTGACGCGGATTGGGCCGGAAGCCGCGATGATAGGAAATCTACAACGGGGTACTACACCTTCGTTGGTGGAAATTTGGTCACGTGGCGTAGCAAGAAGCAGAATGTGGTGGCCAGATCTAGTGCTGAAGCCGAGTACCGGTCTATGTCTCAAGACCTCTGTGAAGGTCTATGGTTGCGCACTTTACTGCAAGGCCTGAACCTCCAGGAGGATGCTCCCATTTCTCTGTTCTGTGACAACAAAGCTGCTATCAGTATAGCTCACAATCCGGTCCAACATGACAGAACCAAGCATGTCGAGGTTGATCGCCACTTCATCAAAAATCATCTTGAAAAAGGAAACTTAGTCACACCGTTCGTTCACTCCAGAGATCAGTTGGCCGACTTCTTCACCAAGAGCTTAGGGTGTGATGTCTTTATTGATGATATCCAAAGACTTGGAATGACTGATATTTACCATTCGACTTGAGGGGGAGAGTTGAAATCATGTCGTGTTTTTTGGTATTTTGGGACTTTACCCGCATAAGAGTATTTTGGGACTTTACCCGCATAAGAGTATTTTGGGACTTTGTATGTTTT
Organism: Platanthera zijinensis; assembly: GCA_039513925.1. Taxonomy (NCBI): domain Eukaryota; kingdom Viridiplantae; phylum Streptophyta; class Magnoliopsida; order Asparagales; family Orchidaceae; genus Platanthera; species Platanthera zijinensis. The sequence continues at coordinate 20,142,865 of CM077087.1, read as the reverse complement.
TCCCCTTCCTCTATATATATGAGTGAAGAGATCTCTTAATAATAATCCTGTTTTTATCCTCTCTACTGTTTCTTTGGTGGGGGTTAACAAATGACAATTTAAACCCCGTGTTCATGACCACCACCACCATACCAAACGGAGTCAAAGTTTACCCCGCAGCCCTGCTAGAACCTTACCCCGTGTCACTTTGTTTCTTAAAAGGCTCATTTAATAACTTCTCAAAGTAGCATTTTTGGCCAGTTCATTTGTATTTAGATCCTATTGGTTTAATTCTATACCTTTATGTTGATTAAAGTATTTTGATCTCATCTCTTTCCTTAGCTATTCTATATATCTCATTTTCTTCTTCCATGGTACACAATATATTATATAAATCATCAATATATGTAGTTTATCAATAAATGATATTTGTAGACTCTCCTAAAATGTTCATGACAATCTGCTCAATGTAACTTATCATTTTATCTCATATTAGATTTGACTCCATTAAAGAACTTTTGTTTCCTTGTTTCACTACCGGTCTTTAAAACTTGACAAATCCTCACATTTCAAATTTCTACACCTAATTTTATGGCAAATAATTTTTAAGTATAGTTTTTAAATTTAATTTTTTAAATTTAATTCATGAAACTATAAGGAAAGACATGATGTACTTAGACATTAGTGAGATTATGACAAAAGATAGGACACAATGGCGACAAATGATCCGTATAGCCGACCCCACTATAGTGGGATAAAGGCTTGAGTGTTGTTGTTGTTGTTAGAAGTTATGTCAATTAACTACTATTCTATGCTTATATTTTAATTTTGAAACAAAAGAAATTTGACTTTTTATTATGGACTTTGTTATCAAATGCTGGAAATAAGCATTTTGGAATCTCTTTACAATTTTTTGTTTTATTTGTTTATATTTTAATTTGAAACAAAAGACATATTTGACTTTTATTATGGCCTTATTGTTATCCAAGGCTGGAAATAAAGTTAGCTTCGCTAAATTGAAACTCAATTAACATAAACCATTTTGAAATTTGGGTTAATAAATATGAACATGCATTGAGATGAAAGGAAGAAAATGCGAAAAAGTTGTTCTTAATATAGAGAGGATTTGATTTCTCACCCAAAAGTAGAAGAAACTGGATTCTTTTCATAATACCAACTTGCCCTTGTTTTAACCCCAAATTCGATTTATCTATCTTGTTTCATATGGCCTATTTGTGTTTAGACAAATTAGTTAAATATAAGAAACTTATATAATAATGTTAATCAATTACTTATATATAGAAAATAGTAAATAATTTGTATTATGCAAAGCACTTGGTCCTAAAAAGTATATAATTTCTTTTCCTTTTTTTTCATTGTAGTCCAAATCAGGGATGAGATGAATATTTTATTTTTCTCTTAAAACTCGGAGTCATCAATAACAAACTATATGTTAGGGCTAGGGAAAGAGAGGAAGGAAGGGGGGAAGAAATTAGAGGAGAAGAGAGGGAAAAAATTCAGAGATCCCAAATACTTCAAACATACCCAAAAAACAATATCCTCCGGCTTATATAGACGTCGGTCACAACATAACGGTAGTGAACATAATAACGCCAATAATAGAAAAGATACAATAACACCCCCGACACATCTCGTGTTCTCTGCGCTCGCGACGTCGACACACCCACCACACTGGTGGTCGCCCTTCGCCCTCGTCCGCTCCGTCGGGATCCGTAACAATGCCGCCCTCTGGGAAATTCGCCTTGTCCTCAAGTCAGAAATCTAGAAACAAGTGACGTATATCTGCCCGATCAACCCATGTCGCCTCCGAGACTATGTTGTTAAAGGCACGCCTTAGGCGTTCTTCATGATCCTGACTCACCAGGCTCTGAGGTTTGCGCCTTCGTGCGCCTTAGGGTATTAAAGGTGCGTCTGAGTGTGATTTTTGTTGTAAATCTTTTTTTTTTCAGAATAATAAAAAAATTAATGCAAGAACTCAATATTTTTTTTATATGATTAGTGTTTTTGAAACATATTCAATCTTTGAGACTTAGATATGATGCAAACAAACATATTGATTTTATTTTTTAATAGATATAAATGATAGTAATGGATGATTAATGAGTAGATTATATGAAGAATCTGTTCAAAAAGATGAACTGATGTTTGATGCTGATTATTTTAAATGAATGTGGTTGTGTCCTTCCTTCTTCGGGCGCGCGTTTGCGCCTAGGCTCTAAGACCCCTTTGCGCCTTGGTGGGCCTTGCGCCTTTAATAACTAAGCTCCAAGAGTGGACAATCCTGCCAAACCACTAAGACCTGATCCACTGGCTGCTCCGCGCGGAGAATCATGCGCTCGTCAGTAATGCTCTTAGGAAGGAACACCGCTGAGGTGGTGCCGAAAACCGTCGGGGAAAGTTCCTTCTCGACTGGGTGATCACCGATCACCCACTTGAGTTGCGAGATATGGAACACCGGATGGATGCGGCTCACCGGAGGTAGGCGAAGGCAATACACCTGAGTGCCCACCCGGGCTAGGATCTCAAAGGGGCCGCCAATTTGGAGTGGGTCCGCGGGGTCACCGTCACTTGTCGGTGTGGCCGAAGTTTAAGAAACACTAACTCACCCTCGGTGAACTGGACGTCGTGCTGATGGCGATTGGTTGAGGTCACCATCCTATCTTGGGCACACTGGAGGTGTTGGCGCAGCTGACGGAGCATGACATCACGGTCGCGAAGGAGGCCGTCCACGGCGGCTACCGCACATTCGCCCGACGCGTCCTGTGTGATGACAGGCGAAGGTCTACGATAAATTGTCTCGAACGGTGGTGTAGGTGTTGGAGTGGAAGGCTGTATTTAAGGAGTATTCCGCCCAGGAGATCCACTTGGCCCATACATGCGGGTGATCATAAACAAAACAACGCAGATAGGTCTCTGGGTATCGATTCATGACTTCGGACTGCCCGTCCGTTTGCGGGTGGTAAGCCGTACTCATCCGAAGTTGCGTACCCTGCATCTTGAACAAGCCTGCCAAAAGGAACTTAGGAAGAGGGGGTCGCGGTCACTCACAATGGAGCGAGGGCCCATGGAGGCGGACCACCACGTCAACAAAGGCAGGAGTCACTCCGAAAGTCGTGAGCGGGTGATGAAGTGGAATGATGTGAGCATACTTGGAGAGGCGGTTCACGACCACCAATATGCAGTCTCATGTCTTGGAGCGAAGTCGGGAGATTAAATCCATATAAATGTCTTGCCGGATCTGTGTTTGGACGGGAAGCGGTTGCAGGAGGCTCCCAGGAAAGGTAGCTTCATACTTGGCGCGCTGGCACGGTAGGCAGGCAACGACGAAGGCCTTGACCCGCTTGAACGTTCCCGACCAATATAGCGAAGCGGCTAGGCGGCGATACATCCCGAATGCGCCCGCGTGACCCCCTTTCAGAGTCGTATGGAACTCGATGAGTGGGCGGAGAATCAACTGAGAAGATGCGGAAAGTACCCAGACGATCATGATAATAGAGGCGGCGATGAGGTGAGTGGGCAGTGACGTCCGACCGCTACTCTGCCACAACTTACTGGAGCTCAGGGTCGGCTGTAACTCCTCACTGAAGAATGGAGGCGTTCTCCCAGACCGGTCGGGAAATGGCAGTCATATTTGCCGTTTGCGATAGGCGGGAGAGGGCGTCGGCCGCCCGATTGGACGATCCCGCTTGAAACTCTATGTCAATGTCGTACCCAAGAGTTTGGCCACCCAAACCTGCTGCGTTGGGGTAACAATCTTCTGGTGGAGGAGATAGCGCAGGCTGTCATGATCTGTCTGAATCGTGAAGCGGCGACCAAGTAGGTAGGGTCGCTAATGCTGTACTGCTAGGACTAACACCATCATCTCAGATTCATATGCGGAGCGAGGGCGCACGATGGAGGCAAACATACGGCTGAAATAAGCGATGGGCTGTCCCGCTTGCATCAAAACCACACCGACGCCCGAGCTTGATGCGTCACAATCCACCACAAATGGTTGTGAAAAATCTGGCATTACTAACACGTGGGCGGTGCTTAGGGCCTACTGAAGGGCCTTTAAATGCGCGTCAGCCGCCGGTGGCCAATGAAAAATGTCGGTCTCTGACTCCTTCAACAGTCTGGAGAGAGGTTTGACAATCTTCTCGTAGTCCCGGATGAACCGACGTTAGTACCTGGCAAGTCCCAAGAATCCACGGACGTCGTAGAGTGATCGGGGTGTGGGCCACTGAAAGATGGCCCAAACTTTGTCTGGATCCATAGCTACGTTGTTTGCGGATATGGTGTGCCCCAAGTAACTGATTTCTATCTGGCCTAAGATGCATTTCTTGGGATTCACATAGAATGAATGCTCCAGGAGGGTGGTAAGAGTGGCCCGAACATGATATAATTGGTCTTGCCAAGATGAACAGTAAACTAGTATTTTGCGCTGGACTGGACAAAACAGATCATTTATTATAGCCTGAAATGTGGCTGGAGCATTCATCAGGCTAAAGGCATGGCCAGGAACTCATAATTACCATTATGAGTTTGGATTGTCGTCTTAGGAACATCCTCCTCTCGGACCCATATCTGATGGTAGTCGGCACCGTAGGTCCAACTTAGAGAAATAGACTGCTCCCCGTAACTCGTCCAGGAGCTCCTGAATGACCGGAATAGGGTACCTATCCAGAATGGTGACTTTGTTGAGTTCCCGGTAGTCCATGCAAAAGCGCCAGCTACCATCTTTCTTGTGGACCGGGAGGATCGGGCTCGAGAAGGGGCTAGCGCTAGGGCGAATGATGCCAGCCGCGAGCATGTCACCCACCAATGTCTCGATCTCTCCCTTCTGAGCGTCGCCGTAGCGGTATAGTCGAACCAAGATGGAAGACACACCCCCTTGCAGGGGAATGCAGTGATTCATCGGCTTGACAGGGGGAAAATGGGTCTTGTCAGCGAAGACGTTCAAAAAAGGTCCAAAATAGCCTGCAGCGCCGAGACAGTCAGTGAGCATTAGGCAGAATGCCCCTCCACGTGCCATAAGGAGGCCGCCTAATCTACGTCGGTGGATTTCTGAAGGGACCTTAAGGAGACAGACTGCCGAAGTAACGCCGAATTTGTAACACCCTAACCTAGTTTATCAACAAATTAGTAGTCCGATCAGGCCCCGAGATAAGAAGTAAACTTAGAGACTGTACTAAAACCGGTACATATCTGGCAAAAACAAAAATTCTAAAAAGAAGCTTACAACAAAAATAGAATAAGAAAACTAAGGGTAAAAGTGTACCTCTATTTCTGAATTCACTGAGCCATTTAGAACTGAAAATATACTATGCAACTGAAATACCAAAAATCTGGAATAGTCTAGTACATCAAAGTATGAATGAAGTACAAATACATAATGTCTGAAAATAAAAAGTACAACAAAAGGGAGGTACATCTGAAGGGAACTATCGACGGTGAAGACCGCATCATCTATCCTATGCAAATCCCCTGACCTGAGATATCTGTAAAAACAAGTTCCAACTGGGTCAGATCTGCTGGAGAGTAAGAAAAACTACTCCTCCCAGCAACACTAAAAAAATATATTTACTTGTATATAAAAATATGTAATATTCAATACCAATAAGCTTGACATTCAATATTCTAGTTCTGTACATGGAATTGATTTATTACAAGCTCTGACACATTTTCTAATTTCTACTAGTTAATGATTTTTGGAGTTTTTGAAATGTGTTTGCTGTAAGTTCTAATAAATTTTATGATCCCTGAACTGAGGTAGATTTCATGATTGTCTTATTAAATCTTGTTTTTAATGACAACTGCGCACAAACTGAAACCTGAAAGTCTGGGTGGCAAACTTGATGGTGCCCTGAACTGAGTGTTCCTCGAGAGGAACACAGACTCATGTCTGAGGGATTTTTTGTATGGAATCAAGGGTCATCAACCGTAAGTCTGAAACTCGTATGGTGGGTTGCTGGCCCTGTGAGTATGGCGGTGTGCGCCCACTAAAAATATGAGGGAGAACCTCTTTTGCCATTTTTTGGATTGATTTGATTTAGTGGTTGGTATGACACTCATGGTGTAACATCCAACTTGAGCACTAGATTAAAGTTTTTCTTGCGGATTAATCTGGTATTTTAACTTAAGTGTTTCTAACACTTTTAACTGACTTTGTTTGCGAATTAAGTTTTCATTTCAGTGTATAGCTGAATGCCCTGCTATGTTAACTTGATTATCACATGGTTCATGATTTTTGGCTAAAAATTATTAAATTCTCATTCATAATATCTTATTTCTTTGTTGTTGGTTTGATTTATGACAGTTGAATCTTCATATATGTATACTGACACAATTTAATTCATGAATTACACAAAATGATATGTCTAATTGAAAAGAGTTGAATTTCTTACAAAGATATTGCGGCGTTCACACACATGATGCGGCGGCATAACTGTCTAGGTTACTCTGGAGGACACGAATAAATCTCCTCTGGCACAAAATTCTCTTTCCCTAAATCCCCCTGTGTACCCTAAAGGGAAAAACATTAAACGTTCAATTAATTTTCTTAAATGTATATATATGAACACAATCTCAAGGCGAAGGAAGGGGACTTACCACCCCTCTAGTTACAATTTCTGGAATGGGAGCAATCTCGCACAAATGAAGTTGTTTATTCAAACGACTGAAAAAGAAACCCACTACTTTAGCTAGGGTTGTCTAGAAGTGTTGAACCACACTAATGTAAGGATAAAGTTTTGAATTTGCAAGAACAGATCGACATTACCTGAGTAGGGTTGCCCGACGAGGTCGATTTGCCTAGAAAAGGGTCGACCCCCAACTAGGGCTGTCGAGGCCTGAAGAAATCTTTGAAAGGGGTTGTTGGGGCTTGAAAAGTGCGTACACCTAGAACCATAGAACCCTAAACATTCAGACTAAATTTCTGAAATTGAGATATGAGGATACATAGAACCATGAAAATGAAGTCTCCTGCGACTTACCTGAAGCAGACGGAGGGGGAAAGTTAGCCAAAAGTCGGATCTGCCATGAGAGGGGTTGTTGCGGCTTGAAAAACGCGGAGGGTGAGTCGATTAGGGCTAAAATTGGCTGTCGGTTACTAAACAGGCCCCGATCTCGCCGCTGGAAGCGTCTGTGAATCCCATCGGTTTTGTCATTTGACTAGCGAGATAGAGGAGTAGAGCTGCGACGACTTGGGTTGATCCTGCGCCTCCTGGTGTCGACGAACTGTAGTGGAGGGGAAGCCCTAAGGCCCCTAACTTCTTATCAGGGGAGTTGCGAGGGAGAGGAACAAGTGGCGGCTTCTTTGCGTGCGACTGAGGGTGATTAAAAGGGGGAGGACGCGAATGTCTTTAAGAGGAGAATTAGGGTTTCAACATAAATTATGAGACTTCCACTGTCAGAAATTTATCATTTAAGTGCTTTCCATTCTCACGCACCCTAAACATTCATAGAATTAAACCTCTTAACAAATGATATTAATAAAAATGGCGATTTGGCCAAAAACAGTACACTAACAAGTATAAATACCACGATTTGCCTATGCTGCCGTTCATTCTTATACGCGATCGGATCCTGCAATTAACATAACGTGACACATAAGTTTTTGGGATGTTACAAAATTTCCCTCCAGCAAGCAGGGCGTGCCCCTATAGAGGAAGCACATAGTCATGCGGTCCCAGATAATGTTGACATCCCCAAGAGTGCGTAGCCAAGCCACTCGAGAATAACATCCACCCCGCCCAAAGAGAAGGCATAGAAGTCTGTCTGAAATGAGTTGTGGCCTATGATGAGAGTGAGGGCGTGCTCAGGCCACCCGTAGCCCGCCGCCTATCATCTCCTTAAGCAGACCAAGAAGCGCTCAGCGATCTGTACTGGCAGCATCAGGCGATCCACCAGGTGCTGAGAAATGAAGTTGTGGCTCGCTCCGCTATCAATCATCACCACTACAGAGGCCCTGCGAAGTGTCCCCCGAAGCTTCATCGCCTGTCAGCTTGAGAATCCATCGACGGTAAATAGTGAAAGGTCCAAGCAGTGGAAGGTGGCCGCTGGGGGGTCCTCGGTCGCCATATCCAGCTCAAGGGCTTCAAAGTCTGCGAGTGTCACTTCGGGTTCCTCCTCGCCAATGAGGATCTGGAGATCTTTCAGTGGACACTCAAGCGTAGGGGAGTAGGGTTGTTTGCAGCGAAAGCACAACCCCTTGGTACGCAGATCATGGTACTCCTGGTTGGAGAGCCGGGGGTGGGCTATAGGCCGAGGTGGGCAAGGCGGCTGTGCGGCCCGGCCGGGGGCCGGAGGTATCTCCAACTGTGGTGGATGGTAGGCCATTGTTGGTCGGTTGACCGACCGGGCCGGGGGTAGGGGGGGGCTTGCCTGTGTCCAGAGGCCGAGTCTAAAAGTCCGCTTCAACCAGGCAGGAGAGATCCATTGCCTACACAATTGACGACGATTGACGGATGGTGGGTGTGGATACAGGCACGCATGTGTGGGAGGAGCCCATGCATGAAGAAGCTGAGGTACACGTCCGACGGAAAACCTGGTACATGCGTCGCGAGGGCGATAAACTCATCGATATACTCGTCAAGGGAGTTCGTCTGGCAGACGTCGCAGAGCCGCTCCGCTGCGGAGCCCGAGTAACAGGTGTCATAACGGCGAATGAGCTCTCGCTGAAGGTCCGACCAAGATATGCTCGGTTTGGACTGTCGGAGCCAGCACACCTAGTGGAGGGCGGAGCCCTCCATGCCGATCAATGCCATGCTGACCTTCTGTGGTTCCGAGATCTGCTATATCTTAAAGAACTGTTCATCCTGAGCAATCCATTACATGGGGTCGGTGCCGTTGAAAAATGAAACATCAAAGGAACGAGGGCTCAGTGATAACACCATGGGCTGGGGGCCGTTGCATGGAAGGGTTCTGGGGGAGCTCCGAGGAGGGACGACGAACGGACGAATCCGCCGCAGATGTTGTAGGGCGGCCGACCAAGAGGGAATCGATCTTAGCATGCATGCGTAGCATGAGGGTTTGCAGCGATGCAATCGAGCCGTCATGTTCATCTAAACTATGAAGGATGGCAAGATCAGTGGTTGGGGGTGTCGGTGTGGCATCAGTGTTGGCCATCGATCACAGTCTAGGGGGCATGCACTCGAACGGTGGAGGAAGGGACACCGGAAGTTGCTGGAAGCCTTAAGCAGAGGGACAGAGCCCGCTGGAGCCCGATCTATTGCAGGCGAGACGATCGCAGGTCCTGCATGTGCGATGCGACCGGTGGAGGGAAGGATCTGGGAGCCGGGAGCCCTAGGCGGCGAGAGGAAACCCGCGGAAGCCTTGTCTAGGGCGGGCAAGCCGACGATGGTAGCGAGTCGCGTGATGCGAGTGCGCCAAAGCGGGAGTGATGTGCGGCAGAAGCCGGAACGACAAAAGGAGCACGCGAGGAGCGGAACCGTGCGTCGATGCAAGATTGCTTAGGCGCGGGTACTTCTGGCGGCGGAGACTGCGGCCGGAAGGGGCAGGTCGGACCAAATTGTTAGGGCTAGGGAAAGAGAGAAAGGACGGTGGAAGAAATTAGAGGAGAAAAGTGGGAAAGAAATCTAGAGATCCCAAATACTTCAAGCATATAAAAAAAAACAATATCCTCCGGCTTATATAGACGCTAGTCACAACACAACGGTACCGAACATAATAACACAAATAATATTAAAGATACAATAACACCCCCCGACAAATGTCAGTTATGCTGGCATGTTGCGCGCGCCGCGCTCGCGGCGTCGATACACCCGCCACACTGGTGGTTGTTCTTCACCCTCATCTGCTCCGTTGGGATCCGAAACACTATATATCAAATGTCTTTTCATCTCTATTATTCTAAAGCCTATGTTTTAGCGAAAATATTTTGGCACGTACACGTACGGTGCAGGTGCAAATCCGACCATACACGTGGCGTAAATACGACCATATTTGAAATTCAAAAAATACGGTCATATTTTCACATAAATCCCAGCCGTCAGATTGCGTATCGTGCAGTTACAATTGTATAACGCACCAAATTATTTGGTGCGTTGTACACTTGTACGCATGAAAATATTTCTCCTGTTTTAGGCTGTGTTCAGTTTGGAGAAATCAAGTGAAAATGAAAATACTGTTTACCTCATAATTGCTTCTTACTTGTTTGGCTTGGGTGTAGTTCAATACTATTTTGATTGAACTCAAAAACTCGAACATGTACAGATTCTCTGTATGATTCTCATTTAAACACTGAGAGAAAATCATGTAAAATTGAAATGAATGATATTAAGTTATATTCAGTCTTTAATTTATTTCTTATTCCTTGAAATAAAACACGATGAAAAAATTATTGTTCCACTTTATTTCTCCTGAACCAAACAAGAGAGAGAAAACTCGTTTCTGGTCAATTCTTTTCTATCAATTCCCTCAAACCTGAAAGATTCTAGTTTTCTCAAATGAAAACTATTTGCGTCACATTGTTGGATATTTTACTGTTTGATCTATTCTGAAGTTGGTTTGTGAAGGTGAATTATTCCTGAATATATATATATATATATAATATATGTATGTTCAAGTAACCCTTGAATTCTTATTATGAGTTATTATTGCAGGTGATATTGGTTGGTCATGATTTTGGTGGTGCATGCATATCCTATGCTATGGAAGCTTTCCCTACTAAGATTAACAAAGCTGTTTTTCTTTCTGCATATATGATGAAAAATGGGCAAACTACTCTTGATATGTTCTCTCAGCAGGTTTCATCCATCTCACCAATATTCTTTCACCAAAAAATGTTGCATTATTCATGTTGATAAATAAGGATCTGCTTATCTTGTAATCTTCTTGGTTGTGTGAATGCTTTAAATTGTTATTTAGTACCTGTGGGGATCTGAAATTGTAAATTCTTTTTTTAATTGATATTACAAGTTATATTTTTTGTTCATGAACATTGTTTGTTTAGTGAGTTAGAAATAGTATCGTAGAATTGAACACAGTATGATGCTTTACAGAGATGGGGTTTGTGGGCCTAAGGAGGTGCGAAGGCGGGAGAAGCAAGGATGCAGGCAGGAAAGGGGAATTTCTCCAAACCTGTCTCTGATACCAAGTGGAAAATAAATTAAGATTATTTCTAAACTCAACTTTTACATCTTGCCTCTATATATACATAGACAAGGAGAGATAAACATCTAATTGGGGGTGTGAGACAATACAGAGAGGTGGAGACCACTAACTGCATACCATTTTGCGTTATTTACACACCAAATACCAACAAAACAATTACTTATATGTGGAGGGTGTTAAAATTCAAGCTCGTTCTAAAGTTAAGGCAAGTTTATCCTGCGGTGCCCACATCAAAGAGGATTTATGGACTAAATTGCTTGGCAGAACAAAGGCATTTCGAGGTACTGCGAGCCTTACCCACTAGAGACTTCTCTTTGGTAGTAAATGTTAATGGCATTGAAGTTGTCTTTGCCGATGACATAAGGCACACTAACTACTTCGTTTGTGTTGAATTTGTTGAAGTGAAAGTGGTGGTCTGGCCGGGCAGACCGCGCGGTTAGCAGTTGGCGGACTAGCCAGTCTGACTAGTGTTCTGCGGTCTGTGTTAGCAAGTTCCCAGGTTTGTAACCGAGCGGTTAAGAATGTCTAATCGCGGGTGTGGCGGACTCATCTTGAGTTCGCCGAGTCTGACATGATTATGTGCTTGCAGACTCATCTGGAGTTCACCGATACCGACATGGTTTTATGCTTTTGGTCTTGTTCTTTGGTGGCTCGGTTTGTTTTGGAGACCGGGGTGTTTTTGTTCTGGAGTCCGCGGTGTCCGCTGTTTGGCGGGTGTTGTGGTCGCGGACTACTGTGCTCGCGGATTGCGGAGTCCGATGTCTGGCGGATGTTGTACTGTACTTGTGGATTGCGGAGTCCGCTGTCTGGCTGGTGTTGTGACTAGCGGATTGCGGAGTCCGCCTGTGTTGAGTTCGCACCGGGTTCAGCCAGAGACTGCTGAAGTTTTGGACTTTGTCACGGTGATGTTCCAAGTCCGGTTGCCTAGATCGCTGAGTCCGCATGTTTTGCGCGGACTGGATGTGGAGTTAGCGGCGACTTGCATATTGTCTTACGCGGTCTGTCTGTGTCCGCACTCTTGTGCGATCTGATACGGCTAGTCGCACACTGATGAGCGGTTACCCTATCGCATTGGCGGTGACTTCACTCCCTTCGCTTGCCTATAAATAGAGGCCTCAGGCTTGTGATGAAGACTACGGCGCGCAACACCTTGAAGACGGCGCACTGACAAATGACCGTGAAGAGCATCATCATAATAGGCGTCCTGATCGCAAGCCGATTTATTAATAGTTAATAATAATTGTTATCAAATTATTATTAATTATTAATTCATGCTTTGTGTGTTTTATTTTTAATAATTGCACTTTTATTTCATGTAATATGTGCATTATGGTTATGATATAAAATCATGATGTATGTGTGTGTTTTATTTTCATGTTTTCATGTTTGGGCTGCATGTAGCCAGTTGGAGTGTTGTTGTTGTAGCCTATATATAGGCATGTACCCCCCTCTATTTGGAGGGGATTGAATGAAAAGAAAATTTGAAATCCTAACCTTTTGAAGCTTCCTCCTTCCTCATCTCTTGGCCGAACTTCCTCTTGCTCCTCCTTCCCTCTCCTTGGCCGCCGGCCACCTCTCATCCCCCCTCTCAAATCTCGGCTTTCCTCCTCCCTCTTTCTCCAACCCGGCCACCACTCCTCTCCTACCCGAGCCACCATCCACAACTCCCAAGGCCGCCACCTCTTCCATTTCCCTCCAACAAGAGCCGTCCACCCTCCTCCTTCCTCCTACCCGAACCACCACCATCAGGGCCAACCCAAGCCACCTCCTCCTCCACCAAGCCAAGCCGCCACCTCCACTACAACAAACAAAACCGACCCCCTCCCTCATAAATTCCTTCCTAAATCCTAAACAAAATCCTTCCAAACTCATTCTAAAATCATACCATATTCTCCCCCACTTACCATAACCAAAATATCACCTACCATAAATTCCCTTAACTCTCCATATTGGGAATATCTCTTTCCATTAATATTTCTAATCCACCACATTTTCTCTCTCTTGCCATACTGGAAGATATTTATTTCCATATTAAGAAGATTTCGACGGGACTTTCCATTTCCGGCGTAACGCGACGAAGGCGGACGAATTTCACTCCTACCGGCGTGATTCCGGTGGAGCCGTTGAAGAACGATCCTCGCCGAGTGAATCGGAATCATCCATTCCGGTTGGGTAACGAACCTTTCCACTTTTGTGTGTTTCTTTTCTTAAATAATCCTGTGGTGGAATTTCTGGCATTAAATTTTGAAATCATTTAAAATTTCGTGACTAGCTTTAATTGTTTTTGCGTTGTTTTCTTGATTAACTTAATTTTCGTAAAGGGTTTGGCGAACCCTCGTTTTCTTTTGTTGGGAGAGATCTACCTTTTCCGAATTCGTGATTATTTTCGGTAGATCTCTTTGGGTACAACCTTCGCTCGTCCGGATCCAACATTGGTCCTTTTAGCTCGATCGGATACAGGCCTATCGCCCTTATTTGATTGCAAAACGGTTTGGCTACCCGTACGCTAGCGTGAAATTGAATGAATGTAATAGCGTGAAGCGGCGTGGAACAATTGTGTGAGCGTAGAATTAGTTCGTGAAGAGATAGTCGTGTGCGTCCGTAATGTTATTTCGGTCCAAACGTGTACGCCTACATCAGCTTGTCATTTACAACGTGAACGTGAACAATAAGCTTTGAAGCTTGTGTTAAAACTTGCGGTCTGGTTTTCTTAACCGCGCGGCTTAGATAAAGTAACCGGTTTTGCTGTATTGCAGATTGTGCGGCTATCACTGAGCGACCAGGGACTTGGTTCTGACAGCAGTCAGGGTTCAGTGCGGCTTAGCAGATAATAGTATGTGGGTTGCAGCAGGTCGCGACTTGCGACCAGACGGTTTTCTCTTTGACAAAGTTTTCCCAGTTCAATAAGTCAGTCCGCCTCTGGCGGTTTGACTCTGTTCAGTTCGGCAGCAGCTCTGTTCGCGGTTCTGGCAGCTAGGCGACCTTGTGGTCAAGAGGCTTGCAGATGCGGACAAGTTTCTTTAGCATTCAATAACGGGGAGTGCTCGTATGTTTTTGTTTCCATCGGGTGCATTGACGAATCATGTCTCGCAATGTATGCCTTGTGCTATAAAGAAAATTGATAATACAAGTTTTTCTTTCCTTCTGTTGTGCTGGTTTATTTGAGCTTGATATGGTTGTGTGTTCCTGACTTCATGCAACCTTTCCCGCTTCTAGAAAATTTTACTGTTTATTGGTCTAGATCCGCTTCCAGGATATGTCCATCCCATGCCAACATTTTGAGGACTTTGAGAGTGTTCTCTGCCATCGCTTGCCGAGCTGGATCTACTTTCAGTTCTTCATCATTGTCTGCTGCTCACTGCGACTAGTATTTGCAGGCCCAACCCTTGCTCTTGGATTGCTATTTCTAATATTTATTCACTCTTTTGTGTTTCACCCATCGCTTTTCTTTTCGTCAGGTGGTCAACTCACCGTTAGTGTGAAGATTCTTCTCTAAATTTGCTTTTCTTGGAACTGATAGGTAGGGCAGTGAATTGATTTTTGTCATGTTTCCAGCTTGTTGTTCTCTTGTGTTTGAATCACTCTACCCTCCATTTCTCTCTCTCTGTTTTTTTTATGATAGAGGAAGAACCTACATAATTGAAATTGGCCCAAAAATCTATGTGGAGCTCCCATGGGAGGAACACCTCTTTTGCACCCAGCTCCTTTGAATTTTTATTGGGAGCTGTAGAAGATTGAGGTTCATCACTGAGTCAAAACCCGCACCGGCCATTACTATCCATTATGATGCAGGACAGGCGTCACAACTGCCTGCTACCCTGGAGTCCCACCAGGGGGCCCACCTGGAGTCAACACCAGACGGCTTTCATCAGGGCCGCGGCCCGTACACCCCAATCAGCTCTCCGTCATGGAGTCACCACCATGCGGCAGGTTGTTGAGGCCGAGGCTCGATCCCCAGACCTCCTAGATAAGAGGCCTTCACTAGCTCTCTCATCACCAACTGAGCCGCGACCCTCAACAACCTACCGCATGGTGGTGACTCCATGACAGAGAGTTGGTTGGGGTGTACGGGCCGCGGCCCTGATAAAAGCCGTCTGATGCTGACTCCAGGCGGTCCCCCTGGTGGGACTCTAGGGTGGCAGACTGGTGTGACGCATGTCCTGCATCACATTGTATGAGGAATGGGAAGGTAAATTTTACCATCCTCACCGGTTGATTGATTCTATGGAATCCAGTGTTGCCAATCATGTCTTGTTTTGTCATAATGCCAAGGAGATATGAGACGAATTAATAAGTACTACTAAAAGAAGAGGGATATTACTAGAATTTATCATCTGTAGACTAAGCATACTTCCATAGTGGATTTGGATGGCTTTGGGGGGCACTTCAATAATCTAACTCACAAGTTGACCGAAATTGATCAAATACTCTGATTTTAAGTCTGTGGAGGATTACATGAAATAGCTTGCGTAGAAGAGAGTGTTTAGATACTTTCTAGGCTTCCTTCTGAACTTGAATGTAGAGTTTAGATCATTAGCTGCCGGATTTGAAAATTGTTGCTCATTCACTACCTTAGAGGTGAGATCAATCATATAAACTCATTCTGTAATAGTGGAAATGTTGGATACTAGTGATTTGCTATGGTGGTTGAAGAAAGAAGGTAGAAAACCAAATCTTTCAGTTCTGAATCCGAAACCAATGATGTTAAGAGTAAGTTGAAATGCCCCTATTGTGGAAAGATGGGGTATATGAAGGAAATTTCCGGGGAGCTGCATCCTAACTTGGTTCCCTCTTAGTCACTGCTTTCTGCATATCATATTTTCTAAATGCAATGCAAACACTATGACACATTCTAGATAAGTGGGGCCTTAAGTAGTAAACATACTTATGCTGTCACTCATAATAAGATTAGTCTATATGTGTTAGGCTTTAGTATAATTATTATTTTGTACTTGTATTATTGACCTCTTATATATTATGGAGGGTCTCCTTTTTCCTAGTAATGCATTATCATTTTGCACCGCTCAACATGGTATCGGAGGGAGCGATGCCTTAAATTGTTCCGCCTCTCGATCCCGCGCCTCCGCTCGGTTCCGCCTTCCGTTTGATCCACCGTTCCAGTGCGCCCCGCACCGCCAGCGCATCCGCAACCCAGCGCTAGCCTCCGCCACTCCAGCGCGTCCCTGTTCCGTTTCCGCGACCCCGCTCTGCCAGCTTACGCGACCGAGTGTCCAGCACTCCGCTCCGCCTCCAGCTTCTCCGCACAGCCTCCAGCGTCCCCTCTCCGCCTTCAACGCCTCCGTTCCGTCCCAGATTTCGTTTCTGGACGCCAGATCTTGTTGGTGATGTCCGTGTGAGGCGATTCCCTTGATTTCTGGTGTCCATCTCTTCTGCGTGAGGGATTACTGTCATTGTTCCCTTCTCTCTCTTCGTCGGCTATCTTGTCGGGCTCAACTGAGCACTTCTCTTTCTATGAGAAGTTTTGTGGGCTTTGCCTCTTGATTCCCATTTGGTTTCCTTCTCGAGGTTTCTATCTTCGGGTGGCTATGGATTGGAGCATTGTGTCTCCAGCTTTGTCCTCCGACGTACGTATTGAATCCTCACCGATGTCGGCATTGGGCTCCAACCGTGTCCTCCATGACCACGAGAGCCCTCAAATTACCACCTTGAGGCTTGATGGCACAAATTACCTCCAGTGGACTCGGTCTATCACTCTTGCTCTAAAGAGCCGTCGTATGTTTGGCTATGTTTCTGACACTACTGCGGCTCCCCATCCTACATCTACCGAATGGTCGCCATGAGATTCCAAAAATTCCACGGTCATGCCGTGGCTTCTCAATTCTATGCAAGAGAGCATTGCTAGGAATTACCAATTCTTTGATACTACGACAGATATTTGGAAAAGAGCTGAGGTTACCTATTCCTGTCGGGGAAATGCCGCTCGGATCTTTCAACTTCGCTGGCGGATTTTCCTCTTACGGCAAGACGATCGGTCTCCTTCCTCCTATTTCCTGGAATTTACTCAGCTCTACCAGGAGTATTACCACTTTGATGCTCTCAACCTTGTCTCCCCCGAAAATTGGATTCTTGTTCGGGCTCGCGAAGAACGCAATCAAATCTTTGAATTTTTAAATGGTCTGTATCTGGACTTTGATCAAATTATTGTTTAGACCCTTGGTCATGCTCCTCTTCCCTCCTTGCAGGAGGTTTTCAGTCTCGTTCAACAAGAATTTGATTAGCGTCAGATTCTACATACTGGCACTACTCCTGACAGCTCTGCTATTGCTGCCCATGTTCGTCCAAGTGGGTGTTCTTCGCTGGACTTGCTACCTAAGTCTGGGGAGAAGGATCATCTTCTTTGTGATTATTGCGGGAAGACTCGTCACACACTAAACACTTTTTCCAAGCTCCACGGGTTTCCTTCGCCAAAATTGGTTCAACTATTCGTGTTGGTCGTGGTTATGGTCGCTCTTTGGGCCATCATTCTCTGTCCCGCTCTGCTCACCTCTCGGATGCTTTTGCTGATGCGTCTACCCAGGCTGCTCCTCCTGCTCTCTCCTCCGATGAGATCCTTGCCTTTCGCCGTCTGATGCACGGTCACTCCTCCGAGGCTTCTGGTTCCTCCTCCTATGCCCACCAGGGGCCCCCGGGTGCTCATTCGGCTACCAGCTGCACCCCCACCCAGTGGATCATTGACAGTGGGGCGACCGATCATATGACGAACACTGCTTCAGGTTTTGTATCCTACTCTCCCCTATCAGGTCATGACAAAGTGAGTGTTGTTGATGGTTCTTTTTCCCCTATTACTAGAAAAAGAATTATTCCCTTTTCTTCCCTCACTCTCTTGTATGTGCTTCATGTCCCTAAATTTACTCGAAATCTCCTTTCTATCAGTCAATTAACTAATTCTTTGCATTGTTCAGTGATTTTTTCCCCTTTTTGTGTCTTTCAGGATCTGACGACGGAGAAGGTGATTGGCTCTGGTAAACTATGTAAGGGACTGTATCTCTTTGACCCCCCAACTCGGCTCTTGCTCCTTCTTCGCAGGCTCTTCACATGACTTCCTCTACTATTTTGGAGTCTTGGCATTGTTGTTTGGACATCCTTATGTCTCTGTTATGAAGTTTTTTTTTCCGCTATGCCGTCTTCTGTTTTTGCTGCTTTTCGTTGTACTGTTTGTGAACTAGGTAAGCACAAGTGGGCCTCCCTTCCTCGGATGTCCCCTCCATGTGCTACTCCTTTTGAAGTTATCCATTTTGATGTTTGGGGCCCTAGGCCGGTTGCTTCTACTTCTGGGTATAAATGGTTTGTCTTATTTTTTGACTGTTTTTCTTGGTGCACATGGCTTTTTCTCATGAAAAACAAATTTGATGTGTTTCCACTATTTCAATGTTTCCATACGATGGTTGCCACCCAATTCAATGCCATTGTGAAAATTTTTCGAAGTCATAATGGCCGTGAATACACTGACTCTCAATTTGAATGCTACCTGTGTGACTTAGGAATCATCCATCAAACTTCATGTTTGTACACTTCTGCCAAGAATGGATTGCCGAGCGTAAGAATCGGCAACTCCTAGAGGTTGCTCGTTATTTATTACTTCAGACCCACCTACCCAAATACTACTGGGGTAATGCAGTCCCCACGGCTACGCATCTTATTAATCGGTTGCCTACTCGTCTCCTAAACCACAAGACTCCGTTAGAAACTCTCAATATCCCTTCTAGTGATCTCACCTTGCATATCTTTGGGCATGTGTGCTTTGTCTATGTGCACCATACTTCCAAGCTTGATCCTCAGGTGCTTCAGTGTGTTTTCATTGGATACTCAAACACTCAAAAAGGCTAAAGTGTTTTCATCCTGAGACCCGAAAGATCTTTGTCATTATGGATGCAACTTTCCATGATTTGAGCACTATTATGGGAGCTCTCTTCAAGGGGAGACGGGCATCAAGGAAGTGATCTCCCCCACTATCCCTCTTCCTATATCTCCTCCACATCAACCTCCTTTCTCTGCTCCTACTATCTGCCTTGTTGATCCGTAGCCACCTGTGGATCCGCCGTCTCCTTTACCTCCTCGTCCTGCTCCTTTGCAGGTTTATACTCGTTGGCGAAGGGGCACAAATGGTCAGCACCTGCACACTATACCTGAAGCCACATATGATCCGTTTATAGGTCCTCAAGGTAACCGTACTTCCACCCTACATCCCTTATCTAATTATATGTCTTATGACTCACTGTCCTCCCGGCATAGAGCCTGTCACTTCTTTGTCCTCCGTTTCTATTCCCTCCTCGTGGCAGGAAGCTCTGGGACATCAAATATGGAAGGATGCTATGCAGGAAGAGATGATTGCCCTTGAGAAGAACTACACATAGGACCTTGCTGATCTCCCTCAAATCAAGACTGTGGTGGGATGCAAATGGATTTTTTCGGTGTAACAAAACCTCCAAAGCCTTATGGACCGGTCCAAGGCTATGTTAGTGCCTAGAGGATACACCCAAACGACCGAGATTGATTATCAGGAAACATTTGCTCCTATTGCAAAGATTAACTCTATCCGGATCCTTCTCTCGTGTGCGGCATGCAAATGGTGGATTCTTAGCCAGTTAGACGTGAAGAATGTCTTCCTCCATGGAGATTTGACAGAGGAAGTTTATATGGCTCTACCTTCAGTCTTCACCTCTGAGGGATCTGCGCAAAAAGTATGCAGATTGAAGAAGGCTCTATATGACCTAAAACAGTCCCCGAGGGCTTGGTTTGGGAGGTTCCAACGAGCAATGGTGAAGTTTGGGTACACTCAGAGTAATGCAGATCATACTCTATTTGTTAAGCACAGACAAGGAAAATTGTCAGTGTTGATAGTCTATGTGGATGACATTGTTATAACTGGGGATGACTTGGAGGAAATCAAACACTTGAAGACAAGAGTAGCTAGTGAATTTGAGGTAAAGGATCTTGTGAACCTCAAGTACTTCCTTGACATAGAGATTGCCAAATCCAAGCACAACATCTTTATCTCCCAGAGGAAATACGCCCTTGAGTTGCTGGAGACTACATGGATGAGTGGGTGTAGAGTCTGCAGACCTGCTGACACCCCCATTGAAACGAATCACAAATTGGGAAGGGATGGTGGAGAACCTGTCACTGACATCAATATCTTCCAACGGATGGTGGGGAGACTCATTTACTTATCTCATAGTCGTCCGGATTTCTCCTATATTGTTGGAGTTATCAGCCAGTTCATGCTTGCTTCCAAGTCCACCACTTGGATGCTGCTCATCGGATTTTGAGATATCTCAAAACTTCACCGGGACGTGGCATCTTGTTCTCTCTTGCTAAAGAATTATCCATTGAAGTTTTCACAGATGCTAATTGAGTAGGTTTTATTGATGATCGGAGATCCACGACCGGGTATTTTACCTTAGTGGGGGGAAATCTGGAGACTTGGAGGAGTAAAAAACAGCATGTGGTTGCTAGATCCAGTACTGAAGCGGAATTCAGGGCGATGACCCAGGGCATATGTGAAAGAATGTTGATTCGATCCCTTCTGCTTGAGCTTGGGATTCAAAGCAATGACCCGATACGTTTATACTGTGATAACAAGACCGCTATTAACATTGCCCAGCATGACCGCACTAAGCATGTGGAAGTCGATCGTCATTTCATCAAAGAAAACATTGTGAGGGGAGTTATTAGCATTCCGTTTGCCCCTTCGGATCAACAATTGACTGATGTGCTCACAAAAGCCTTGTCTCATAAGTGTTTTGGTAACATTATGTCCAAGTTGGGTGTGACAGATATCACAAGCCCAACTTGAGAGTGAGTGTTAGGCTTTAGTATTATTATTATTTTGTACTTGTATTATTGACCTCCTATATATTATGGAGGGTCTCCTTTTTCCTAGTAATGCATTATCATTTTGCACCGCTCAACAATTTGTTTGAAAGAATGAGATTTTGGCTCTATTTAGGAGAGCGTCGGTTGTTGTGAATGTGGTAGTGAAAATTAAAGGTAGCATTTTGGTAGTGTGGACGCAAATATCATTTCCCCAAAACGTTACCACAATCATTAGATGTGATCTGATTTCAATGACCATGAACTCCCCAACGCAAAAAGCAGAGTCCAAAACACTGTCACGAAAGTTCCAAATGCAGGTAAAATGCCATTTCTTCGCTTACTACCACAATTTCATACGGCCATGGCTCAAATGCCACAGCTATTCCAAACACGGCCTTTCATCTATGTAGATGCACCTGTGAGAAAACTTCAAAGTTTTGATGCTGGAGGCTTGTGTAGGGATCAAGGATCTGGAGGGACTTTATGACCTTAATTTCAGCCCGTTTCAGCCTTTCCATGTGTTGTTGGTGTTTCTTGTTTTTGAGTCAATTGAAAGCTTTATTTTCATGTAGTTGTTATTCCTGGATGACAATCATACTCTTTGAGTTGAGCAATATTGATGCTCCCTAAAGTGATAATCTATTGGTCAGCACATCAGAACCATATCTGCATTCAATATGCAAAATGAAATGGTTTATCATTCGACCTTCTTAGATTATAAATATGACTTTTTCATACATATTCGACCATAACATGATTAAAAAATGGTCGAATTTCAACCAAAAACTGGGTGCATTTTGTATCCGGGATGTAGATAGATCATGATGCATGTGCCCAATCAGTTCCCCTCTAATCTGCATAAGATATCAACCTAACTTGTGTTTAGTTGTTGAGAAATATAGATCCTATCTAAAGTGAGAGATTATTGGTAAGCATACAGGCAGAGGCGGAGCCAGGAATTTTGTTCAGAGGATGCTAAATTTAATTATAAATTTTTTTATTCAAATTCAGGTATATCAATTTTGAATAATCCAAAAAATTTTTAAACAAAATAACAATATTTAAACATAATCACTTACATTGTTATACTTGATCAAATTTGTACTCTCCTGGTCTTCATTGCTTGAAAACGCTTAATAATTGTTTCGTTATTAACAGCTTTGAATGTTTCTCTCTCAATATATGTCAGTAAACTGTCATTAAGCCATTCATCACTCATCCGATTGCGCAATCGGATCTTTATAATCTTTATCGCAAAAAATGCCCTTTCAACAGTAGTTGTTGCAACTGGTAGCAATAATACTAATTTAATTAGTGAATATACCAAAGGATATGTTATATCCAGCTTGATTCTAACAAACTGTTTAACAAGATCACTGATAGCATTAAGATCAAAAAACTCAACACGTGATCTGACGTCTAACACATAAGTCTCAAGCTGACTCTGAAGTGTTATAAGCTGAATTTGAGAGAAGTCAGATGGATAAAATTGTGCTAAACATAATAATTTCTGTATCTCAAAGGCTGAAAAGTTATCACTTGGATCAAAACATGACATACAAATGAGTAATTCAATGCTGATCTCGTTAAATCTGTGATTTAACTCATTAAGTTGTAAATCAATTACTGAATAAAAAACATCAACCCGATAGTGATGCAAATTTGTTTTCTCTTCAGCATTACAATGTGATCTTCCCAAAGCTCAGAAATGAATCATTCATATCCAAAGATTTTATTTGATGTTTATCACAAAATAGATTGACTTCTGTCATCAGAATTTCCCATCCACTGTCCCTGAACATCTGCAGTTGTGCCTTTGTTATCTTTACTAAATGCATTGCATTAATGATATTCTGATCTTTCTTTTGTAAAGCTTGTGACAAATCATTTGTCATTCCTAGAATAATTTTCATCAAATCTAAATTGAAAACAAATTCATAAGTTTGCACAAAAGTCAGAATAGAAGATGCTTCAGCTCTTTTTTTAAAATCTGTATCACTCAATCGAATATTATCAAACACATCTATAACAGAAGAAAACATGAGTATCAAGCTTAAGATAGAATTAAAATGCGAACTCCAACGAGTATCGCCTGCTCTCTTGATATTAATTTCTTGATTTAAACCACGCCCACTAGAGATTTCACCATTATTCAGTTCTGTTGTTATTCTAACAACTTCTTTTTCTTGAAAACTATCTCTTTTTTGACATGATGCTGCAACAATATTAGATATGCTGGTCATCAAAGAAAATAACATTGCAATTTAACAATCATTATTTGCTATTCCGATTAGTGCTAGTTGTAACTGATGAGCAAAACAATGTACATAATGAGCAGATTCATTTTCTCTCAGTATTAAACTTTTAAGGCCTTTATATATACCCTGCATATTACTGGCTCCGTCATATCCCCGCTCTCTTAGCCTTGAAATAGATAATCCATGAGTGGAGAAAAATATATCTAATGTTGTTTTTAATGATAAAGCAGTAGTGTCGCTAATATGGATAATAACAAAAAAACATTCAATAACATGTCCTTTTTATTCACATATCGAAAAATAATAGCCATTTATTCTTTAATAGAAATATCACGTGACTCATTAATAGTCGTGGGCACATAGCCCAGGCCCGGAAAGCCCGCCCGGCCCCGGCCCGACAAAAGCCCGACCAGGCCCGACCCGGGAAAAGCCCGGCCCGGGCCAAGGCCGGGCTAGACTGAGCCCAACACTGGGCTAAGCAGAAATTGCCTATGATTAGGCGGGATTAAAATCCTGCCTAATCATAGGCAGTATTTAATCCCGTGATTAGGCGTGATTTAATGATTAGGCGGGATTAAAATCCCGCCTAATCATAGGAGGGATTAAAATCCCGCCTTTTGTATTCAGGTCGATCGGGCCCGGGCCGGCCTGAAGGGCCTAACCGGGCCGCCTTTGAGAGGGAGCCCGAACCCGGCCCGACCCGGTTCAAATTGGGCCCGGGCCGAGCCCGGTTGGTAAAAAACCTGGGCCCGACCGGGCCGGGCCAAACTACATTATCATTGTGGTGATGTTTAAGATTTTCAAGTGCATTTTTAAAAGCAACACTTGCTACATTATCATTGTGATATGCTAACCATTCTAAAAGCTCAAGAAAAATTTCTTTTATTGTGAGAAGTATCAGATTCATCATGCCCTCGGAACGGTAAACCTTGGTTTAAAAGAAATCTTACAACATCAATTGATGCAATCAATCTGGTACGATAATCAGTTTTTGAAATATTTAATTGCTTAGAAAATGCAACTGTAATGTGAGATTTTTGATCTATGAGCAACTGACATTTTTTAAGGCAACATTATGTGCACTATCATATGCCTCAACATGCTTTTGTAGTTTTGAAGTTTTTTTTTCAATAAGACCATCTAGCAGTAGCAAATATATTTCCTCCACTTTGTTCCCCATGATCAACTCTAAATAAATAACAACATAAACAAAAGACAACATCTTTAGAAATATCATATTCTAACCAATCACCGTATAAGTTGAACTAATCTCCAATAAAACTTCGTGGATCTTTTCCAAAACAAGTCAATTTAAATTGATGGTTACGAGGCTGACAAAGACTTTTCAACTAATATGCTCTTCGAACTTGGTCTCGAATGTTCGCACAAAAATAAAAAATTAAAGGGCGTAAACCAGGATCAGATATTATTTCAGATAATTCAAATTGTTCTCGAAGTCTTTTGTAATTATTGAATTTACTTGATACACCAATTTTATCAACACAAAGTCTTTCTTTTGATATATCAATACACGGACTTGGAACACTCGATCTCTTGATTTGAATTATCAACACATGAACTTTCTAAAGTTTTCTGTTTTTTCTTGAAATATTTTTCCATTTGAATAACTCAAGTCTCTAATTACCTAAAAAAAATAAAAAAAGTACATATTTTTGAGAAGATATAATATAAAATATAACAATACAACAATTGAACATAAACCATATTGGAATTTGAGAAGAATGAAGATAGAGCAAAAGCTAATGTGCCTTGCAAGTTTGCTAATTTGAGAAGATCTGAAGATAGAACATAAAGCATATTGAGATTTGAGAAGAAATCCCAATGGAAAGCTTCATCCCCTGGAGATGCCAATCAAATAAATGTTTGGGTTCTAGAATGTCAATGACAGACGACAAGCTGGCGGCTGGAGAATTAGGGACTAGGGCACAGCCGCACAGGTGCTGAGGCGCACAACGACGAGATTTCTTTTCGTGGATTGTGGCCTGCGGGAGTGTTTTGGGCTACCGGGCTAGGGTTGAGATTTGAGAAGATAGAGCAAAAGCTAATGTACCGCTGTCTATTAGAGCAAAAAAATAGGGGAATAAACAGTGATTTTTATAAAAACCGATGTTTATGTTGTATTAATTTTTTTTTTTTTAAATCAGGGGGTGTGGCTGCACCCCCTCGCTCTACACTGAATCTGCCATTGCATACAGCCATCATTTTAGATCGTAAACATGTCTCTTTTTATCATCTATATGACCAAAATAAGATTAAAAAATGGTCTACTCAATAATTTTTCCTCTATTCTTCATAATCTAGCAAGTTTAATATTTTCTTTAGTTGACATAATAGTCATTTTCTAACAGGAAGGAGCAAGCAATTTCATGCGAGAAGCTCAAATTTTTCTATATGCGAATGGCAAAGACAAGCCTCCAACAGCTATAGAACTCGAGAAATCTTTGATAAAAGATCTGTTATTTAATCAAAGCCCTGGGAAGGTAATCCTCACTGCTCTGAAATTTTCTTGCATGTTTTGTCATGAAAATTCAAAAGATCACGTCGTTTTCCTTTTTCATTTGTCAATGTTTCTCTCAATGCTATCTGCTCTTCTCCGAAGGATATTGCTCTGGCTTCAGTCTCCCTAAGGCCGGTCCCTTTTGCCCCAGTAATCGAGAAGCTCGTGCTCACAAAATCCAACTATGGTTCGGTGGCGAGATTTTACGTAGAAACTACCGAGGATAATGCGACGCCGCTTCCCCTTCAACAAAGCATGTGTCAGTCTAACCCGCCTGATAAGATTTTCCGTATAAAAGGTTCGGATCACTCTCCGTTCTTCTCGAAACCTCAGGCACTACACAAGATATTGCTAGAGATTGCGAGGATTCCCAGCACCCAAAGAGAACAGACCAATTCTGATCAATAATCTTATTTGAGGTAGAACCTGATGAGTCTTAAATTGCTTTTTCAACTTTACTTCAGGTTTTAGCTTCAAAATTTTTTTGGGGGGTGTATAAGATTTTATTGCATTCTAATAAAGCTCATGTTCATTTTGAACAAAAAGCCAATTTAAGGATTTAAAAAAAAAATCCAGAAATGTGTTTGTTAACAATATCATCATTAATTATTCGGGCTACCTTCAGGAATGTTCATTATTCGCTCATTCTTGCGAAAAATTGCTTGCTTCGGCGGATATATATGAACGAAAAATTAATCATAAGGTAAAATTAAATGAGATTTTAAGAGCCTGTTTTGGCTGACTTGCAGGTATCTATAAAGTAGGTTGTGAGATTGTTAATACTAGAAGTAATTATTGGGAGGTGTTGTCTATAAAGTAATTATTGTATTATTTGATAATTTTTGTTGCTTATGTAGGTGTGGCCATTAGTAAATTAATAAACTTTTATATTATTAAGAAGACCCTAAACTATTTGAATGATGATGATGTTAAATTTTTTTTATAATATATTATTCCAATATGTGATAATTTTTCAAGAAACTTTTTTGCTCTTCCAAATACATACAGTGCTTTCGCACTTAACTATCATATTTTTGGCACCTCGTAGCAAACTCCTTTGTGCCGTAGTTTTGAAAATAAAGGATGCACATCACTCCTCAAAATTCTAGTATACCTATCTCTCAATAATAGAAACCAAAATTCACAACTTATTCATATCTCTACATGCGATATTTCAATTTTGCCCCAATGTCAAGATCCAAATTAGGCTCACACACGAGATCACTATTATGATGCTTTGTTGAATTAAGGCTGCATTTGATGCGGCTTATCACAGTTTATTTGCTCCGGTGAGGTTGGACAAATACGTCATTGTCATAGAATGTATGTTTGGTATCACAAATGTTACAAAAAAGAAACTAGTTTGAGACATAAGATTTGGTATGACAATGACATTTTTATCCAACCTCACCGGAGCAAATAAGTCGCGATAAGTTGCTCCAAACGCAGCCTAAGTTGATGTTTTCATTCTTGAGTGCAAGAAAAATGAAGGAATCATGAAGACTCCATCCAAGCCCATGAAAAACTACGATCGGCCACCTGCTGCCGCCTGCGAGCCCCTGTCGTGCCGCCTATCTTTTGGAGGTGGCTGTCAATCTTGATGATGATCTCTTATGTCATGACTATTTTCTTCTCTCATCTGCGTTTACACCTTCCTCCTTTCGACGACATCTCTCCAAATGCATTTTTGTGCGACGGGTGAAGTTCTCCAAGGATTCCAAAGCTTAGTGCGCTCATGCTAGAGAACTCACGAGATCGCCAAACTTCTGGCAAAATTAGATCATGAGAATAAATTTGTGAGATGTGATATGCCACATGGGACAAAGTATATCACATGAACTATTATACATGATGGTAGAGTAAGACTCTATTTGGGAGGACTTATTTTCACCGGTCAAGCGGTCACAATCGCATGAATCGGGTCTTAATTATGGTCCGATTCATGCGGTTGTGACCGCTTGACCGGTGAAAATAAGTCCTCCCAAACAGAGCCTAAGACATAAGCCATACGATGAGAAGTTAGTGTCGTGCGAGATGAATTGTTATGTCGTGGGAACACCATCTTAAAACTATTTGGGACAAAGCGCATACGCAGATGGATGTATGTGTATATTTGGGTCTCTTTGAAGGATTTTATTTGTTCAAGAGGTTGTCTTTTCAAAAAGCCATTCATAATGGATGTAGGATCCGCGCGGTATAATCATTTGAACATGTGAAATGTTAAGGAACGCTAAATAGCTGGCACCCAAATGGATCATAGCAGCGTCGGCGCTTCGCGGAATCACTTGCATGGTAAATTTGCGGCTCCAAACCGAGCCCAAGAAGTCTGCTGAGATTATGATGTCGGCTACTCTTTGTGGAGAGCATTCGCCGACATCACTTTTGGAGCATATATGGAGCCACCAACTATTTCATCAATGTTGATTCTCTGAAGTCAAATGCAATATATATGTAGTTATCATATAAACATAAACCTCTTGGCCAAAAGGCACACAAGAATTAAACCAATTTAGACATTTCTTCACGCCCGCTTTCTTGCTCGAGAATAATTCCTATAGCATCAAGCGCGAGTCCTCAAACAAGAAAAGTTGAAACCCTAAAAGCACAAAGAATCGATTCCGAAATGTTGTACCCGTCCATAACCAGAAAAAAATTCATTAATCATAGCTCAAAATGTAGAAAGTGTTAATTACACACGACAGTCGTAACATGAACACTGTCATAATCCATCGGATATTCATCGGTCCTTCACGGTTTTTTCGCTCTATTATCCACGAAATTTTTTTCGCAAATAAAGAAATGTGGAAAGGGAGGAAGATGTGATTGCTTTTATTTGGAGGATATTCTATGTCATGGAATCAAATCATGAAAATTTGGTGCATATTTCTCAATCATGATATTAGTGGAGTTGTACTATAAAGTGCAAAACAAATAAAAACCCATGGGTCTACTAACTTTAGTAGATGACCTACAACCAATTTGGCATATATTATATATTGATTTGGGATGGAGAGACACACCTGGACAAAGGATGAGCGGCCCCGCAACGCAAAAAAGGCGTTTGGGAATAATAAAGTGCGGTGCAAGTTGGGGGTTGATTGTTGGATCCGGATGACGGAAACGATTGAAGGCTACTTATGAGCTTTTTCGGGGGATAAAGAGAGTGCATTGTGGATTAGCATAGCATATAGCGGAACTATCGCGAAGAGCTGATAAAAGAAAGGCAAGGATATGGCAATCTGAGAATTGCGAAAGAACGCATGCGGTTCGCCTCAAAGATAGGGTTATATGGGGAAAAAGAAAAGTAGGAGTGCATCGGTTTTTCCATACCAAAATTCTACAATTAGCACACACACACACACAAGCTTAATGAGCACATGATCCCTCACGTACAATATTTGGTCGATGGTGTCTATACTTCAGTCGCCTTAGGTCTTTCGTGCAAAATGTTTGCGGCAATAATACATTCAATAGCCACATTTTTATCATATGCAATTTAATTTTTTTCCGCGGTTATATTTGTCTAACTTATTTCATTATTTATCTTCTATTATTTTACATTGTTATCTCTTTCCATTTGTGCACTTTAATTTTGTATTATATTGTTTTGTTTTGTTTAATTTACTATACTATATTTTATTTTATTTTATCTTCTATTATTTTATATTTACTTAATTCTATTTAATTTGTTTTAATTTTAATTTATTGTAAAATTTACAAAAAAATAGTTATGTTGGGGTAAATCCATGAAATCATGACAAAAACAAATTCATTTTAGTTGAAACATTGAAATAAAATATTGATTGGAAATATATCTGAATCCATGAAGATGAGTTGTCGCGGTCATGGATCTTTCAAGTCTACAAAACCCGGATGAAAAAGAGGATCGTTTTTCCTCCACTTGCTCTCTTTAGCAATGAAATGCTATGACTGAATGATAGTGAACCAGTGTCTTGTGACCCCAAGATCATAACCTATTTATATTAAAATCTTATGCGACCATTTTATACTTTAGCTCATCATATAAATGAAAAATGATGTCATATATCCACACATAATCTGAATCATTCATAAAATATTATGAACATAATAAATTAGAATAATTAGATCACCTAAATTGAATCTACATTAATGACATCAACAATACATGCAAGTAATTAACATAATTGGATCATAGGTTATTATTTCTAATTTATTTCCCACTTGGGAAATATATGCTAAATTATTATAAGTGCATTACAAGATAAGCTAATGAGCTCAAAATTGATTATCATTACTAAAAATGTTTCTAACCAATATGGCCTTCGATTATACTAATGTAGGATCAAATCAACTATTGATATATTCATCATTGGTAGACACATCAATGGTCATGTATGTTAACACAACCAACAATATAGGTCAAGTATGAATATGTGACATGAAAATTAATTACATGTAATGTGATCTTTACATGTCTATTTCTAACTGACCATTCTTTAAATTTAGTGAAATCAAAATGACTACATTCAGAATCCAAGAAAATGAAGATTTTATTTTGCTGAATATTAATTAAACATAAAAGTGTCTAAAATAAACAAGCTTAATACAAACTCTCACTAATACAATATATGAGCAGCATGCTCGTGAAAGGCCTTTAGTGTTAAACCCTTAATAAATAGATTTATTAATATGAAATTTATCTCAATATAGTCTATAAACACCTAACCACTCTAAACTCTCTTTTTAATAACTAGAAATTTAATCTTCATGTGTTCATATTTAAAGGTACTTCCGTTGTTATTGGAATACATAGTCACCGATTTATTATCATAAAATAACTCAAGTATTCTTACAACAACATCCAAAATGCACAGCCATGTAACAAAAGTTTGCAGTCATATTTCATGATTGGATGCCTTGTAATATGCTATGAACTCTATCGTCTTGGTTGAAAAATTATGAGTGTCTGTTTGACATTCTTTCAAGATATAGCTTCTTCAGTTAAAATGTATTTGCATCAAGAAGTAAATTTTCTATTATTTTGACATCCAACAAAGTATGAATCAGAAAACTCAATGATCTCAAGCTAATCCGACAATCCATAAGTAAGCATGAAAGTCTTAGTTCTTTTTAGATACCGCATCACATGTTTGGCTACTTTTTTAATGAGCCAATCGAGGATTACTCAAATATTAACCGGACATTCTAACAATAAACGCAATATATGAACATGAACATACTTAAGCATACATAATACTATAATCGATACATAAGAAAACGGTTGCATATCTAATTCTTCAGCTTTAGTTTTGGGGTACTAATTGAGACAATTTATCTTCCTTAGCAAAACAATTTGCTGTCAACTCTTAAGACCTTTTCAATATGTTTTTTTTCTTGTGATAACCCAAGTATATCCTGAGTATGATCTTGATGTATTTGTATGTCTAACACAAAATAGAAAGCCTCAAGTTTTTTCATTTCAAATTTTCTTAAAAGAATTTCTTTTAGTTTCATGTAGCATATCTATATTAATGTTGACTAACAGAATTTCATCCACACATAAGAGGAACAAAAATTTGTTGAAACATGCATTTAATAAATGTTATGATTTATTTGAAAAACTTATAATAAAAGATATTTTACTTTAAAATTTTATAGAGAAAATATTGTTTAAAATATTTAAGAGAGGAAGAAATAAAATCAAGATAATAAAATGAAGAAGAAAATGAATTTATTTCATAAAAGTGATTACAAAAATGTTGATTTCTATGAAACAAGAAACTGAGGTGGAATATGAAAAACTCTTTTCATTTCTCTTCTTTCAAAGACCAGTTGACTCTAGTCTATTTCTCCCTAGATAAGACATTAAGACACACCTAGTTCTAAACCCTAGATCTAGTCGCCAATACCTGCAACAAATTTGTCCCTAAGCCATGCAAGAACCTAGTCTTCAACAACCGTGGTGAATAACAATACCAGTACAAAGATAATCAAAAGTGAAAGAGAAATACAAGATAAGCAATTATAAAATCAGAGATAAGAACTCCCTATGATGAATAACTCTAAAGGAGAAGATGAAGACACACTAGAGAGGTTGTCATAGTTGATGAGTGCATCCTTTATGTAGAATGAGCGTCGATCTATCCCTCCTTCAAGTTTCTTTCTTAATCCTCAAGGATGGAGTAGGGAGTGCTCTGGACTAAGGGTGCAAGTTGAGTTGAGCCGGCTCGAGAGCTCGACGGGTTGGCTAAAAAAAAACTCAACTCGAGCTCGAGCTCGACGAGCTCGAGCCCAGTAAACCTTGTACATGGGCTCGCGAGCTTTATTTATATATATGTATATATTTTTAATTAATATATTATATTAATAAAAATAAATATATAATATATTTTAAT
Source organism: Platanthera zijinensis (assembly GCA_039513925.1). Classification (NCBI taxonomy): domain Eukaryota; kingdom Viridiplantae; phylum Streptophyta; class Magnoliopsida; order Asparagales; family Orchidaceae; genus Platanthera; species Platanthera zijinensis. The sequence continues at coordinate 20,110,760 of CM077087.1, read as the reverse complement.
ATACAAACCCGCGGCAGGTCCCGAGGTGAGTGTTTGCAGTGACAGTCTGATCATATATAATAATACTAGATATATTAATATTTTTAATAAATATTATTATATAATAATAATAAATTTCTGTTCCTCTCCTCTTTCAACGCTTTCCATGTTAGGGTTTCTCAGGGAGCGGGCCGAGTGGCTGCAGAGCGAGGTGTCTGCGGACGGCACCTTTCTCGCGAGCGCCGAGTCGGCGGACGACGACTGACGAGCGGCGGACGATGGACCACGAGGGCGAGGAGCTCAGTTGAGCTCGGGGAGAGGCTCAGTCGTGGAGCTCAGTTGAGCTCGTGGAGCTCTGCGAGCTCGTGGAGCTCTGCGAGCTCGTGGAGCTCTGCGAGCTCGTGGAGCTCTGCGAGCTCGTTGAGCTTTGTCGAGCTCGAGCTTATTAAACACAAGCTCGAGCTCAAAAAAAAGCTCGAGCTCAAAAAAAAGCTCGAGCTCGAGCTCAAGCCGGCTATTTTTGTCGAGCTCGACTCGAGCTTGGCTCGTTTGCAGCCCTACTCTGGACGCTTTGGGATGAGGGCTCTCATGAAAGGTTTAGAGTTATAACTTTGGTGGATGAGAGAAAAATCTTGAGCGGAAGCATACATGAATTCATAAATATAGATCATTGCAGTCACAAATCTTCCAAATTTAAAAGGCCTTGATGAAAAAGACGACTCCTCATTTTCCTCCACTTGTCTATGAGGCTCTATGAATAAATGAGAGTGAACATATGCTTTATGACAGATTATAACTATTTAAATTAAAACCATTAGGCAACCATTTTAAGTTAAGCTTTTCATATAAACATAAAATAACACTCATTATTCACACATAATTTGAGCACTCCATACAATATGAAATATAATTGATCCGACAAATTTATTTACATAATTTGAGTATATATTAACGACAACCCAATAAAACGCATAATTAACATAATTGGACAATATGATTATTATTTCTAACAATATATAAAGTTAAAGTGTCAGTAATTTAAGGCAAAATAACTAAATCAGTCTCTAACGTTTAGGGTAGAATTAAAATTGTTCCATAACATTTAGAATGTTTGAATTAGTCCCTAATGTATAACCCGTAATTTGTCGAGATTAGAAATGTGTAAGAAGATGCTTATTTGCAGACCATTCAGCTCAGCAGCCTGACAGCTATTCATAGATCTCACCAGAAGAGTACTGAGCATTCTCAAGGAAGAGAGTATGGGTAGATATGGGCGAGTATGGGCTAAGAACCATACCCCTCAGGATTTGTCTATAAATAGACCCTAAGGGATACCAAGAATGACATGGTGAGATCCCCTCAAGTTCGATACTCACCAAGTTTGCGCCTTCCTCATATCTCGCTCAGCCTTTTGGTTGCAGAGGGAAAATTTTTCATAACTTTCGGGTACATGGTGTGACCTCCCAGCAGGACCTAGGATGTGTTTGTAGATATCTCTCTCTCTCCTTTTGGTTGCAAAAGGGAAAGTTTTTCATAACTTTCGGGTACTTGGTGTTACCTCCATGCAGGACCTAGGATGTGTTTTTCATAACTTTCGGGTACATGATGTGACCTCCATGAAGGACCTAGGATATGTTTGTACATGGTGTGACCTCCATGCAGGACCTAGGATGTGTGACCTCCATGCTACACTTTGATCCGAACATTTGAAGTCAGAATTTTTCTGACTTCAACACCTATCATTTTCAAAAAAAATTTTGAAATCGGTATCATTTAACAATTCACCCTCTTTTTTAAGGGAATAAAAAAATATTGGTGCTGATTGGGATGCTAAGTTGGATATTGACTATGTATCAACAAAAGTTTATCCGATCTTCCTATTTTCCTTCACCTTCATTTAGACTTTGTTTGGTTGGGCTGTTGCTGATGAAAAGCTGTTGATGATGAAAAGCTGTTGATGAACTGTTGCTGATAGAAAAAGTACTGATTATGGAAAACAAAGTTTTGCTAAATAACTGTTTGGGTGAAACAGAGTTTACAAAATGGAGTTTTCAAAAAGTTGTTTGGATACAAAACGAAGTTTTGAATAATATTTTTTTTTCAAATATAACACAAAATAAAATTGCATTCATACATTTTTTTCCAAATTAAAATTTTTTCCAATCATAACATATATTTTTCAAACATTAACATCTTCTACATATCGTAACACCCAACATCCAGACAATTTGTAGGCCTATGCTCTAGCTTCAAACACCTCATCTGCTATAATATCACGCAGTGCGATCATCTTTTCTATACTAGCCGCAGTGTCAGGGAAATCTTCTTGCCCATCTTTATAAGTCAAACACATGCATATAAAAACAATATTCAAAAACATTATAAATGTAAATCTAAACAATATCTGAATCTAAATCTAAAATCTAAACACACATATATACACCATCTTACACAAACACACAAACACATACAACTCACACACACACACACACACATAATCACACACACATATAACTCACACACACACATACACAAGCATATAATTCACACACAAACATACAAACTCACACACACGCAATCACATACACATATACACACACACACAATCACATACACATATACACACACATACACACCTAAACACACAAACATACAACTCACAAACAAACAATCACCGGAAAAACAAGGGACAAGAAAACAGAGGAGATCGGGAGCAGCATCGCAGGGAGGAGAACGGGAGCTCAACCACACCGGAGAAACGGGAAAAATACGGCAGCTGCGTGAGCTGCAGTGGAAAGACGGAAGCGCCGGAAAGAAGAAAAAACGAGGGTTTTCATACCTGCGTGGGCTGCAGTGGTCGCTGAGGGGGAAGACGGAAGCGCCGGAAGGGTCGATGTCGTGGTCGACGGCAGCTGCCGCCAAAGACGCTAGGGCTTCAACTTCTTCTACCCGTCGGGAGGAAGATCGGGACGGCTGCTGTGCGGATGGGCTGGAAAAACAAATCGCGGATGGATTATAGCACAAAGGGGCGGAATCAAAAAAACGGTGTTTCGTACAAAAGCTAATCAAAACTCAGCTTATACGAAAAACGGAGTTTTTTTGAAACCGCACCACAGGGCATAAGCCCAACCAAACGCCACCTTAGTCTCTGTTTAAAATAAGTTCTTCAACATGGCTAAATAATTAAATCAACCTCAACATTAATTTGAGTTTGAAATAGGTCCTTCAATTTTAATTTTTCTCATATTGGTCTCATTATTTTAGCCAAAGTTTAAAATATATCCATATACTAACCTCCTTTAAAGTTTTTAGCAATTTTAAATGATGTGGGCTGATATGAAAAAATCGGTCCGAAAGCAGATGATTTTTCCGTTCCAATAAATTATGTAACGACAAAATAAGCGGTTACGAAGAATAATAAACATGAAAAATAAGGAAAACATCACAGTGGTTACCCGAAATAGAAAATGGGTACGTGCACTATGCAGACATATATTTTTATTTTCTTTCTCAAACATACAATACGACTATAAGGGATGGAAAAATAAACTGAGAGAAAATTCTCCAAGATCCGTCCGTACACATCCGACGAGAAAGAAATCCGGCGGCAAGAGAGAAGCCGACGGCCGGAAGACTAGCACGTTGTAGCAAGGAGGAATCCCGACGGCAAGACTGCAGCAAGGAAGAAGCCTGATGACGAAGAAGGTGGCCGCCGACCACAATACGCACACAACTTGCGACAGAGAAGAAAGCCGGCCTGCACACACCGGGTTCGGCCACCACCAGCGCCTCCTCTTGCCCAAAATTTTCTGTACCCTAATACATAGGCGGGAGAAACCCAAAATCAGATATATTGGAGGAGGGCCGGCTAAATCTAATCAAAAGCAAGGAATAAATTTCCTGCCAAATAACTCTCTTTCATCGTGGGAGATAATGGAATGTCAAATTTGAAGCGGTCTTCAAAACAGGGGGCTGGCCAGGAGATAATTCCCGCCGGCGGGAATCATGAAGAGGCGTCAACACAACAGCGGACACATCACCGCCTTCCTTACAAAAGTATAACAAACAGTTAACCCTCTTTCTCAGAAGCAACGTTGAATTAAACTTTTTTATGAATCTTTGAAAACACACGAGCATAGAGAGCTTCATACATGTCTATCCATAATCATAGTTGTCAGGATCGAGATCTTAGATGAGATCGTTTCAAGATAGAATCGGATCGGATCGAGGGTCGCTTTACAAAATCAGGATCGATTTACAAAATCTAGATCGTAGGATCGTAAGATCCTATGATCCGGATCGCGATTCTCACAACCATGTCAATAATATAATACTAATGGGGATGCAGTAGAAAGAGGGCAGGAAAAAAAACTGAAGCAGAAAAGTACTTTATATATATAAATATATAGGATGTAAAGCTATTTATACTTACAGGATGCATAATGCAGTGCAAAACAATATAAAACTCTGCTTAAGCATGGCAGCTTCTTCTTCATTCTTACAAAAGCAATACTCTTCCGATAAACAATAATCATGGCACCGAGATCTAATATTACATACTACTGAGGCTAATAAGAAGAGCTCATATCAGTGCCTAGAAACCGCGCGGCAGACCAAGCGATTCTTCATCTCGAGCGACATCTTCAAGCATCCGGTCAAGTCGACGCCGCCGCTCGACGGAACCCACTCGAAGGACTGAATCAGCTGAGCGAGCCAGAGGTGAACCGTGGCCAAGCCCAACGCCTTCCCGGGACAAACCCTCCTGCCCGAACCGAAGGGCGCCAACCTCAGATCAGAGCCCATTATGCTCACATCATCGGCCAAGAACCTCTCCGGCTTGAATTCGTCGGGATCGGGCCAGATGTCGGCGTCGTGGGTGATGGCCCACATGTTCACCATCGCGGTGGTTCCCGCGGGGACGAAGTGGCTGCCGACGCGAACGTCTTGGACGGAGAGACGGGCCCAGGAGAGGAGGGGGCCGGGAGGATGCATTCGGAGAGTCTCCTTGACAATGGATTGAAGGTAGCGGAGGCTGGGAATGTCGGTGTCGGAGACGAGCCGCGAAGGCCCGACGTGGGCGTCGATCTCGGATCGGGCTTTGGATTGGATGTCTGGGTGGAGCACCATTCTTGCCATGACCCATTCCAAAAGAATGGCTACTGTGTCTGTTCCTCTGAAAATCATCTCCTGAATTTAAACATTTTCACGCAGCACTCATCATTTGCTAGTTCTTTTTTTTTTTTTCGAAAGAGAAAAATTGATGTGAAGGTACGAAAATGTAACATATAAATGGATTGTAATTAATTATGTCGCATCATTTAGTAGAATATCGTATGTAAATCCTATAGTTTGAGTCACTTGCTCCTCCTGAACTTTGCCTAACCATGGTCAAACACTTATTTAACTTTACATTTTTTACTTTATGAGTGAGGGTCAACCAAATTCAATCATCAGAATCTATCAGATGTGGGACTAATAAAGCTCCATTGTGGTTTTGAGAAAACGTAAACACTATTTTTGCCGGTTCGAATGGCCTCCAATTAGACTCACCGATCACGCAAAATATCATTCAAGAACATTATGGTAGTCACTCACCCTTGAACTTTGCTTGAACCTGATTGAAGCAACCAAGATTCATGGGAGCCACAAACCGCATGATTTGGCATATTCGAGAGCGATGAGTACCGGAAAATTGAAGTTGAATGCCGTCAAATACATTCATTCGACCAAAAAATTGAAGTTTACAGAATCATCATAATGACAGAATCTACACGACGCTTAACAAAGACCCTATTCGTCGTTTGAGTGTTTTTTCTTCGTTACGTTATGTTTTTTCAGAAAACATAAACATTATTTTGTAAATGTTGGAATAGCCTACATTTAGAATCATGACCTCCCCTAAATGTAATTTTATGTCTGATTCCAACCTTAGGATGGGAAGAAACTTCATTCAAACACATTGCCCTAAATCGCTCAAAACAAAAAAAAGTGGAGTGGTGGAATTATCCTGTAGGAGTTGCAAGGGATGGCCTTCAATTCCGTCCAATTGCCCTAAACTCCTGTACAAGTGAGTACCAAGTTTTGCCCATAAAAATAATAGCTATTGTACAAGGCTACAGTATTAATGTTGCAGAGAATGCCCAATGCTAAAAAACTAACAGCTAAACAAATGGATAGCAGACATCAAAACAGAGTTAGAACAGAGGAAGCTTACCCATAAAACAGCAACCATGTCCGAATCAGAGAGTTTCTCATCCAGCAGCACATCCACAAAGTCCCCAATCTCGCCATTAATCTCCCCCGCATCTCTATGCCTCATCCGATGCTCTTCTATAATCCTCCCAACAAACACATTAACCCTTCCCAGCAGGGCGCCGCACCTTCTCCTCACTCCCTGCAAATCCATCCACCCTAAAAATGGCAGATGATCACTCCAATTCAAACCCCCCAGCAGCTCATACCCTTCCCTCACCATGCTTTCAAGCTCCGCCCCGTCGCCGCCCTTCCCGAAATCAAATCGCTTCCCAAACACGCTCATCATCACGTTGTTCAGAGCGGCGAAGTGAAGAAGACGCTGCAGCTCCACCTCCCCCTGCTTCCCCATCAAAACCCGAACCTCGTCCGCCATTCGCTCGCCGATCTCGCTACGGAAGCCTCCGAATGCGGCGATCCGGCGGGGGCAGAAGAGGTGGGTGGATGAGATTCTCCTCAGGTTTCTCCAGTAATCCCCGAACGGAGCGAATCCCACGGCGCGGTGGAAGAGCAGCTCGCGGGCGGATTCTTTGATCGGCCGGTCGGAGAAGGCCGGAGAGTTGAGAATCTCTCTTGCCGTCTCCGGGTGACTCGAGACGATGAAGCGGGTGAAGCCGACGGAGAACGCCATGAGGCGTTTGGCGGCGTGGCTGCCAGAGAATCTTGCCAGGGCGGAGTGGGCGGAGCGACCTGAGAGAGCTAGAGAAGCGGCCAAGCTGCCGGGCCCCGGGATTTGCGACCTTCCGCGCGATAGAAACCACGCGATGCCGCCGGGAGAGAAGAGGGCGGTGGCTGCGAGAAGGAAGAGGAGGAACGAAGCCGATGAAGCGGTGGAGGGAAGGAGGAGGAGGAGGGAGGGAAAAGCGTCGGCGGGAGAAGACATTGCGAAATCGAGCTGTGGATTGCGAGATTGAAGGGAGCTTTGGGCTGCTTTCGGGCGAAGAAGAAGAGAAGAATGGGATTGAGGTGGAGGGAAACAAATGGCTTTCGAAGGCGGTTAAATAGAGCGTTGGAGCCGGGTTTGAAAATTAACCAAGGTGGTTAGTTTTTACTGTGAATATTTAACCGCAGTTAAGATAGATGAAGAAATGGTAAAAAAGAATAGACCGGTTTAAATGCAAAATCTCTCTTGACTTGGACCGCCTCTCAAATCTCTTCTCTTTGTAGTACAATTATCAATGCCTTCACAGTAATATGTAGTCTTTTTTATAGTGATCTAATCTATAAAGTTTTAAACATTATTTGATCGTGAAATAGAATATTTTTTATTTAATTAATAGAAATAATATATTAATGGAACGAGCATGTGTCACTAGTGCGGTTGTGCCCATAATGATAGATGGGGGCGGGTGTGCAAAAATAGAACCGGAGAATCGAGAATTGATCTAAAATTGAATCGATTCGATCAATTTGGGTCGGTTTTGGTGGTTTTTTCTGTTCTATTCTACTTTTTAAAAATTTTGGAACCGATTTTTCAGTTTGATTCTCGATTCTTGGAAGTAGAATTGATTGTCTAATTATAATTTGGTTGTTTGTCTGCGGGATCGAAGGGTGGAGTTGGAAATATTTTTGAATTGAACACAATTATTTCTAATCTTTATAATAATTTCGATGATTTGTATGCACTAATATATGTATAACACTATTTGCATTAATCAATGTCATGTTTTCTCAATTTAATCTTATATACGTTTTTTTTGCGGCTCAACTAATATTCTTACTATTCATTGAGTTTGATTCAGTTTAACGAAAAACAATAAATCATTCAAATTTTAATAAAATGTTCTTATCGTCATTCAAAGATTGTTTGTATCGGGTTGACAGTTCATCAATGTGATCGCCGTATCTCGGGAAATCATTACCGGATCTTCGTCGTCGGAAAACAAGAGCGTTAACAGATTATGCAACAGTTCCCATTAAGCCATTGTAGTTAATAATTCTATCATGTATAAAATTCAAAATAAATTAGATTATCTTGAAATCAAAATTAAAATTTTTCTCTTAAAAATCTATTTTGTTGAACTCCAAGATGCACAAGAAAGCTTGTGATGTATGCATTATTGGGTGAGAAAGGTGGAGAAAAAATGGGGCTTTTTTTGGAAGAAATGAGAGTTTTATAAAATCCTAAGATATTTTCTCGTATATGGGGTTAGCTATGGGGTTAGCGCGGTCACCACAGATAAGACATATATTCTCGGTGTAATAGCAAGAATTATGGCAGTCTCATGAGTCATGAACAATGCTACTCCCTATCAGACCGAAAATACACACCATGATAGCGCTAATTATATGCCTTGAATCTTAACCCAAAATACAGGTAATTATCACGAGTATTTTGGGTATTTTATAAATGTATTAAATGTTAAATAAATTCCTTCTACTTCTTGGGTTAATGTATTAATTAGGAAATCTAAAACTCCATCTACTTCGCTGTATCCTCCTCTATTACCATTTAGGCATTTAGTGAAAAAGCGGATTGCAAATCCTGTAAATGTAGCCCATTTTGAGTAAAACATGTAAATGCGTCTATTGTATTTTGTTTTTTGTTTGTTTCTGATAGGCTCCACCTTAATTTATAAGAGAAAGGAGCCCCCCATGATCCCCATGAATGGAGATCATGGGCGGGCCCCCCTAATCCCCATGATCTCTCATGGAGATCATGGGAGCGGGCCCCCCTCTCTCCCCATCATTAGGGGAAGGAACCGCCCCCGGCGGTTCCCCTCCGGCCATGGCCGGCCGGCCACGATCGTGGCCGGCCGCGGCCATGGCCGGCCGCGGTCATGGCCGCCCCGGCCATGGCCGCCCCGGCCCTGGCCGGCCAGGGCCATGGCCGCCCCGGCCATGGCCGCCCCGGCCATGGCCGGCCATGGCCATGGCCGCCCCGGCCATGGCCATGGCCGCCCCGGCCATGGCCGCCCCGGCCATGGCCGCCCCGGCCATGGCCGATTAGGGGAAGGAACCGCCCCCGGCGGTTCCCCTCCGGCCATGGCCGGCCGGCCACGATCGTGGCCGGCCGCGGCCATGGCCGGCCGCGGCCATGGCCGCCCCGGCCATGGCCGCCCCGGCCCTGGCCGGCCAGGGCCATGGCCGCCCCGGCCATGGCCGCCCCGGCCATGGCCGCCCCGGCCATGGCCGCCCCGGCCATGGCCGCCCCGGCCATGGCGGCCCCGGCCATGGCGGCCCCGGCCATGGCCGCCCCGGCCATGGCCGGCCGAGGCCATGGCCGCCCCGGCCATGGCCGGCCGAGGCCATGGCCGCCCCGGCCATGGCCGCCCCGGCCATGGCCGCCCCGGCCATGGCCGGCCCCGGCCATGGCCGCCCCGGCCATGGCCGGCCCCGGCCATGGCCGCCCCGGCCATGGCCGCCCCGGCCATGGCCGCCCCGGCCATGGCCGCCCCGGCCATGGCCGGCCGTGGCCATGGCCGCCCCGGCCATGGCCGCCCCGGCCATGGCCGCCCCGGCCATGGCCGCCCCGACCATGGCCGGCCTTGGCCATGGATGGCCGTGGCCGCGGCAGCCATGGCCTTGACCGCCGCCGGCCTCCCTCGCCGGCCGCCCGGCTGCCGCCGCCGTCATGATGGCCCGCCATCGTGGGAGGACCTCCCCGCCGTCCGATCAAGGCAGGGGCCCCGCCGGCCGTCCGATCGGGACAAAACCACCCACTAACCCACTAGGTTAGTGGGGGGGCCCGCCATAACTTCCCCCTGGAGCCTATAAAAGGACCCCAGGGGCTCCTCATTTCCTAACTTTCTTCTCCTACGCTTCCCCCTTCTTCTTCTTCCTCAGGTGGGAGCTCTCCCGTTCTCTCCGCCAGCGGCCACCCTTCGTCGTCAACCACCGGTGGCCACCTCTCGCCGCCAACCACCGACAGCCACTCGCAACCTCCAGCGGCCACCAACGGATATTAGCACCCGCCAACAGCCACCAGAACCCGTCATCGGTTATTGGCACCCCACCAGAGTCCAGTTGCAAGGGGAACACTCCAAAGACCGGGGAAAACGCATGAAGGAAGAGGCGACGACTCCAGGACAAGCGGCGCCTCCCAGCACGTGCGACCGAAGTACCTCGCGCATTTCCACCCTCCAAGTCCCGTTGGCAAGGCAGTCTGTTGCCCACCAACGAGTGCACATACTCTCTCTCCTAAAGATTGTAACGGGAGCGGCCTGTCGCCCTGATTTCCCTATCAAACTGTAAAACTCCGACAACCTAGTGGATTTTGATCGGCACCGACCCGGTCACGTGGTTTTTCACCCGGTTGAAGGGTTTTCCACGTTAAAACTTCCCGTGTCCATCCCTCATTCTTCAATTGACTGTGTGCGCGCTCGACCGCTCCGAGAGCTAAGGCGGTCCAAGAATATCCGGTCCGACCGGAGCATCGAGTTAGACCGCAACAGTTTCATTATGTTACACAAGTTTCGGCAATAGATAGCGCTCACATGCTCATCGTGAGCATCTCTGCAGTCCGATGATTCTTGGATCCACTGAACGACGGTCAATGCATTAGTCCAGTATCTTCGATCAATCACACCTTGTGTAATGTTTGAAGAGTCATACCTGAATTGAGAACCATCGCAACTATCCTGATTTAGGTTAACCCAATTGGAATGATTAAAAAAATATATAAAAAAAATCATGTAGAGATGAATAACAGCTTGGACAGGCTAGCGGTCTTTTGGTTCCATGTGATGAAATCCAGAAGGATATTTGGGCGAATATATAGATTGTAAAGCAGCCCCAATGTTCTTGGAACGACGAAGTCAACACTCCTATGAGGTCAACGACTTATAGGGTCAACGCGCAAAAGATGTCAACGATCCTCCTTTAGGTGCTTGCTTCTCTAGCTAGTTTCTTTGGATGAGAGCATTGATCACATGCAATTACCCACAGCTGTCATGTTAAACCCATATTTTGGTACGGTGATTTTTTAATTTGCTAAAATTCATCAGGAGCAAAAACGTCGCACCAAATCGATGATGGTTTGTAACCACCAAGTTCACGACGCCATGCCAAAAGGACCTATAGACCTATAGTCTCGTATTGAGAAGTTGGAGATGGGGGCCTAATTAATGTTCCACACAGGTGAACTTTAGGGCCAAAATTTGGTCATTTAACCAGGTTAGGTGACTCGCTCGACCTAATTCTTAATTACGGGGTCTTGTGATTATCTTCGAAATAATGTTAGGTCTTTATGTGACCATGTATAATTTATAGGAGAACCATCGCGCGCCAGATCGATGCGCCCGATCCATGCGTGATCCGTGCGTGAGATTCCATCACGCGCACAACCCAAACAACCGCCTTCGGATGGTCGCCACCGCCGTCTCCGATGGCGTTCGTCTGGTCGGCCTCCGTGAGGACGGTGAAGGGCGGCGTCTCCCTGGTCGGCCTCCGTGAGGCCGGCGCCAGGCGCCGCCCGCCCGGCCTCATAAAGGCCGGCGCCAGGCGGTCTCCGCCCGGACGGCCTCCGTGAGGCCGGCGCCAGGCGCCGCCTGACCGGCCTCATAAAGGCCGACGCCGTGCGGCCTCCGCTCGGCCAGCCTAATAAAGGTTGGCGCCGACCGGCCTCCGTGAGGCCGACGCCGGGTGCCGCAGGCCAGCCTCCTAGATGCCAACGGTGTTCGCCCGGCCGGCCTCCGAGAGGCCGACGCCGGGCGCCGCCCAGTCGGCCTCCGCCCGGCTGGCCTTTGTGAGGTCGACGCCAGGTGTCGTCGGCCTCCTGGACGTCGGCCACCCGCCACCCTGCCGGCCCTCCCCGACCGGGTCTCTCTTCGGTCAGTTTACTGTTAACCACCACCGCCCGATCGCCCACCAGCAATCATCATCGTCGTTTGATACGTGGGCAACCACACACATAACCACCAACATAACCACCGATGGTGGTGGGTGCGAATAGTCGGGATGACGATGACCTGTGAATAGCAAAATAATAAAAAAGAATACGCACCTGAAACTATATTAAAAATGGATTGCACCTAATAATTTGTGTGGTTACTGTACAACTCCAATTTGGCGAACTCTTGCTCCGCTCCCTCTTGAATAGCAGGATTTTGCTATTCACAGACCATCAGGGGGTGCCAATAGCAAAAGTAAAAAGACTTAGACCGTTATTTGCAGGCCATAAAGACGATTTTGTCCTTGGTTTGGGGTTTGCCTATAAATAGACCCCCAAGGCACCTTTGAGAGTCAGACCCAACCTCCTAGAGCTCCCGGTTTTCAGAGAACATTTGCTCAGTGTCATCCAAGGTGCCGAGCTTAGCCTTTGGCTTTGGGAGAGGCCGACAATGAGTGGCTTTTGCCCGACAGAACTCCATGAGGCCGGCGCCGGGCGCCGCCCGGTCGGCCACATAGAGGCCGATGCCTGGCGGCCTCCGTGAGCCCGACGTCGGGTGCCGCTGAATGACCTCCTCAAGGTCGGCGACCACCCGGTTAGCCTACCCCTGTCGGTGCCGGGCCGACCCTCGCCGGTTGGGTCTCCCCCCGGTCGGTCTCTTGTTAACCACCACCGTCTGATCCCCTACCGACGATCACCGTCGTTCGATACACGGGTAACCACCCGCATAACCACCGATAATGGTGGGTGTGAATAGCCGGGATGATGGCGACCTATGAGTCTTCTCCTCCTATATGCCAGAACTTTGCCAAAATCCTACTACGAGCCACCTCCTTTCGAGAACTCAGAGAATTCGTCCACTTTCACGACGCTCCGAAGAGAAAAACGTTCGACCGACCTCTCCAATAAATCTCCTATATGCAAGGTGTTCTGCAAGTCCTCCTCAACAAATCTCCTATGCACGCCGATTCATCGTGTTTCGTCCGGGCAACGTCTGAGAGCGTCCACCACCAACATAAAGAGACAAGTTTTGAGTTCAGTGAGTGACAGTCTGTTGTGAGCCGAGCGCACTTGTGTACTCTCTCATCTCCCAAGCTGTAACCAGGAGCGATCTGTCGCCCTCGATTTCTCTGATACCTTGAAAATCGATGCTGATAGTGAAGTTTGACTGACACCGATCTGATCACGTGATTTTTTACTCAATTTACAGGTTTTCAATTTTAAAAACGTCATGTGTATTTCTTTACTTACTATGTAATTGTTTGCGCGATCGACCGCTGCACGAGCTAAGGCGACTTAATTTTGTCCGGTCTAACATGAACCTCGAGCGGCCTGCAACATGTCTATTTTGTCCTTACCGAGGCTAAACTCAAACCATTGTGAGATTCAAAATTGTCATTTTAGGTTTGATCACTCAATGGGAGAAGAACACACTATCCAAGTTGATTCTTTTGGGAACTTATTGAGTTGCAAAGAGAAAAAAGGGGCAACTTTGGTGTATATTGGTGCACACCATGAATCACACTCTTGGTGATATCATTTGGGGGTAAAACAAAACCAGATGCATTTTACACATGGATCTATGAGGTTGATATACTACAAAATTTTCTCTTGCGAAAAATTTGAATACTACCAAGATACTCATTTCACGAAAATAAATTTTAGTATGATCTTACCAATTAGCTAGATATGGAGGACGTGCACCGCATATGAACTGTCCTCTGGAGTCAATAGAGGATGAAGGGTCATTCATTTGTGAAAGAGTTTATAAGGGCCGGAATAGTCCCCTAGCTAGAGCTCGATTCGCATGCCGTTACGGTCCATGATTAGAATAATTAGGTACAAATAAAGTGAAGCAAACCATATTCTCTTTACAAAATAGAATGGTGAAAAATTATTATGTTCATGTTCTATGTAGATTATATGATTATTATGAAAAACAACAATAAACAAATTACAAGACAAAGGTGAAAAAATAGTATGTTCATGTTCTATGTAGATTTTATGATTATTATGAAAAACAACAATAAACAAATTACAAGACGTGAGACTTCAATATGATGAGTTCTTGCAAGTTAAAATCTTCCGGTAGAATGCCCTGAGTTAAGATGCGAGTAGAAATGATTTTGATATTCATACGTGATTCTGCCGTTTGTCTGTGAAATATGGCGTGAGGCCCCGACCGGACTCTCTGTTATATTTCATGTGACGGATTGAGGCGTTACATTAACTCTCTCAAAAAAGAATATCTTTATTTTACAAAGAAATATACGCCTAATTTGTTGAGCTCAAATGTTGGTAAGTTGAGGTGTAGGTCTTATCACACAAATATACCAAGTGTATGATTACTTGACTATTGAAGGAGGAAACCTTATATAGCAGAGAAGATCGAGAAAGATGCGATCATTGATGAATTTTATGAGTTGAAAAAACGGCGTGCACAACTAAAATAAGGTAACATACATATTGTAATTTTTCTTTTATTGTTAATGCTAAAATTTCAAATTAGAAATTTTTTTGCTTATTATATTTTGATTCATAATTTTTTTGGGCCCCCTTACTTCGAATCCTGAATCCGCCCTTGCTTCAAATGGTAGACAAAATACAACCATTTTTAAAGACACATATGAAAGGAATTACTATTTTTTGTTTTAAAAAAAACTTTGAATAGAGGCTTATTATTACACTGATTGTGCGAGTTGTATTGACTACTTGTTCGTGCACATCGCCAAAGCAGCTATCCTCATGCGGAACAGCATGTTCCCCGTTGTGAGCTCAAGAATCTCTCTCCCGCCCCGAAAGTGTAACGAGAAGTGGTCTGTCGCCCTCGATTTTTCAAACAAGTTGTAACTGCAAACAAATAGTGGATTTTGATCGGCACAGACCCGATCGTGTGATTTTTTACCCAATTAAGAGATTTTTCTACGTTAAAACATCGTGTGTACATTTTCTTTCGCTTTGACTGTGCGCGCTCGACCGCTCCGTGAACTAAGATGATCCAAGTTACTCCGATCCGACCGGGGAGCCAGGTTATCTGTATGCAAATTGCAATCCACTGCCAAGGTCGAAGCTTTTTTGTATAAAAAATGTCTAAATTTTTAATAATTTTGTGTGTAATGTCTACTTATACAAAAATATCAATATTTTTAATTATTTTTTTGAATAATTTTTTTTTTAAAAAATTATGATGTCGTGAATAATAGAATGGAGAATTTTTCACTGAAAACGATGAGATCATAATCACTATGTAAATCCTGTTTTATTGACAATTTAATGAATTTTATAATTTATAATATATATGAGGGCAAAATTAATATAACTTAATTTTCATTAGTGTTTTTTTTCTTTTCAAAATCAGTGCGGCGGCCGCCCGCACTTGGTCATATGTAAGTCCACCATATTTGTTAGAGATTATTACATTCGGGCTCCGTTTGGAAATCTCGGTCCGGATGACAGGAAGAGTTGGCGCGTGGAGCTATCAATGGTCGCGACATAAAGAAAAGGAAAAGTAAAAAAGATAAAGACGCGAGAACCCGTTCGAAAAATCGCGCACAGTCACTTTCGCTCGCCCTGAAACCCGGATTGAATAAGCGCGCCCTACTTGTAGAATTCAAGATGAAAACTTAAACAAAAGTAATAAGTTAAACAACTCTTTCCTCTTCACTGTTTTTTCTGAAAATTAACTCTATATTCATGTAATTTAAAAAGAGAAAAAAATTAAATTACATAAAAAATTCATATTTTGTCGCTGGAGAGAGCGGGCCAGCTGGCCGACAAACTAAATATTATTTATTTAGCACTAATAATTAGGTATTTAACGAGACAAAAGTTGACCGTTGAGTTATTTGTTTTAACACTAAGATCGAATCAACCTTTTTAAAAAAAAAAATCTTTTTTTTTATTAAAACATGCAACGTGATAAGAGATTATGTGCCACTAATATATATTATGAATACTTTTAATGACATTTCTACCATATTTTTTAATAATTTAATATTTCGTAATCACTAAATGGGAGCCCATTGCTTGAACACATCAAACCTCCTTTTATAATAACGCAAAGAGCAATGTTATTAGCACCCAAAAATCGCTATTTTAGCCGTTGTATTATGTTAGCATCTCTAAAAATACAATATGAATGAACACATCAAACCTCCTTTGATAATATAGCAAAGAGCAACGTTATTAGCACCTCAAAATTCGCTATTTTACCCGTTGTATTATGTTAGCATCTCTAAAAATACGTTAGGAATGAACAGTTATTGAGGAGAATGAGTGCGAGGGTTGAGGGCAGTGGCGGACACAATAATTTTTTTCAGTGTGAGCGGACTTAAAAATTGCTTGATTCATACTTTTAAAAAATAGGGTATTTGTCACGATTTAAACGGTGACAAATACTATTAAATTTTTTTTAAAAAAAAAGAAACGGGTTACTGTATATACGCGCAACACGTTTTTCAGGTATATACGCGCAAATGAAAAAAACACATATATGCATGCATTTTATCGAAAAGTGTTCAACATGAAAGTTGTAGATCTCGTTGAGATCTACAACTTTCATGTTGAACACTTTTCCTAAAAATGCACAGTTTAAGAGTATTTTGAAAATGCGCGAAATTTATCGTAACTTTTGCGAAATCGCTAAAGCTTCGCGTCGTTATTTTCGGGCGGAAAAAATACCTATATGCGTGCGTTTATTTGAAAAGTGTTCAACATAAAAGTTGTGTCAAGATCTACAACTTTCATGTTGAACACTTTTCAAAAAAAAACGCATATAAGTGTTTTACTTCATTTGCACGTATATACCCGAAAAACGCGTAACTCGTTTTTCCATATAACTGTAAAAGAAATGAGTGTGGGCGGCCGCCCACCCTCGTCCCAAGTTGGGTCCGCCCCTAGTCTTGAGGGTTAGGGTGGGATGAGAGTACACGAGTAGGGTATTATTAGAATTTGTGTATTTGGTGCTAATATTCAAAAAAGGGGCTTATTTGGTATTTTTAGTGGTGCTAATATATTCATAAATAAGATCATAATATAAATGCTCTATCCCAAATATTCATAAAATATATGTGTTATTTGGTATTTTTCGGAGTGCTAATATTCATAAACAGAGTGATAATATAAATGCTCTATCCCAAATTCTAATTGATTTTATTTATAAAATCAAAATAAAAATGAGAAATATTTACTTGTTCTACTTTTTTTGTGTGATTATTCTAAGAGCCAAGATTATTCTAATTTAATATAATGATTAAACGTGTTGCGGCCAAACTCGGCGCTCCGGTCGGACCGGAATAACTTGAACAGTCTTAGCTCTCGGAGCAGTCGAGCGCACATACCGTCAATGAAAGAAAAATTATAAACACGAGCTTTTTGTTAGAAATAATGAGTTATATGTCCGCTCGTGTCGGGTCCGACTCGGAACGGGTTATTGGGTTCGTGTCGTTCTAGGGCTACGCTCTACGCTGGAGGTTCTATATATACCTATTCCAAACTTGATAGGTATACGTAGAATACCTTGAGCGGAGCCAACCTAACACTTTTGACGTGTAAAAACCTCTCAATTGGGTAAAAAAATACGTGACCGGGTCTTTGCCGGTCAAAATTCACTATCTGCTTGTGATTACAACTTTCTTGAAGAATAGAGGGCGACAAGCCGCTTCTCGTTACACTTTGGAGGTGAGAGAGAGTTACTTAGGCTCACGAAGGGCAACAGACTGCTCCGCGCGAGACTGTTTGTTAGGGGAATTGTGGACGAACGGGGCGGTTGCTGTAGCAGAATTTTTTTTCTCGTCACTCGTTCGTGGACTTAAGCAGATTTTGGTGGTGCGACGAAGACTTGCGTGTAGCTCGAAGAAAGCTTGTAGATTGCTTGGAAATGACTTGAAGGTGGCTTGAAGGTGCCTCGTAGAAGGAATCTGGTAGAGCTCTAGCCTGAGAAGGAAGAAAGCAGATGAACGAAAAAGTGAGAAATTAGGAGACCTGAGGGTCTTTTTATAGCTTCCAGGAGATGGTTACGGTGGTTATGCGGCTAACCGCACACCGTAACCACCAATATCATAATTATGAACATGGTTTTGGGGAATATTAATAATATATTTAATTTTATTAAATGCAGACCCCCACTAAAAAGAGGGGTGGTTATGCGGGTGGTTACTCGCGCATCGGACGATCGCGGTCGTGGTAGAACGATCGAACGGCGGGGAACACGCCCAAGGAGGGCAAGATAGACGGCCAACCGCCACCTAATGGGTGGTCGGCCTCTGCGGAGCCGGTAGGCCGCCAGCGCGGCAACGACCGGCGCGGGTCGGTCAGACGCACCAGGGCGATGCACCGGGTGCAGCCACGACGGAGTGCGTTGGGCGCGGCCCCGGCACCGGACACCGGGCGCGAGGCTCGGCACCGGTCGGCCGAGCCTTCCCCGCCAAGGGGCGGGGTGTGGCCGGCCGCGCTGGCCCCTCCCGCGGCGATTGCGGGAGGGAAGGCCTCTCTGCTGGCCAGGGTTGCCGGCGGGAGCACCGCACCTTGCGGCCGTGGGTGCACGGACGCACGGTGCGGCTTCCCGCTGATCGGAATCCGGGCCGGCTTGAGCCGGCCCGCCGGCGGCGGGAGAGAGGGGCCGGCCCCCGGACGGTTCGGGGAAGACAATCCCGCGCGCAGGGATCGCGCACGGGGATCGCGTGTGGGGATCACGCGCGCGACGGTTCCCCCATGATCCCAATTTAGATGGTGGAATTATGTGAGAGTGGACTAATCGCACCCCAAAAGTATTAAAAAATGGACTTACCCCATCGATACATTTTATATTCACTGATACATCCACCGGAATTTCCTTCATTTTCTTCATCAACAGTTGTCATCCATTTTGATCGGCATAAAATAATATTTTTAATAAAAAAATGGATTACTAAACATTTGTCTTTTTGGGAAGATCTGAGCCAATTTTATTTGCCTTTACTTTCTGATGACTAGTGTCTAGTGGGAACAACCTTTACTTTCTTAATGAATATTGCTTGTTTTTTTAATAATCCAATTAGTATTTTTATTGGCCGACATTAAGCCACGTGCGTCTGTTCTTAATCGACCCCTTCTTTTATTTATTATTTATCCTTAATTTATTTATAGATGAAAAATAAAGTCCTGGTTCTTTGTCTATCAGCATTATAATTATTATTGTAGATATGCGTGGAGAAATATTTTTGTGCAATAAAGTATTTAATGACTTTTATAAGGGGTTCAAAAGCTGAAAAGTCTCTATATGAACAAGCCTACTGTGCTAATGTTGTGCATTTGCAACCATTGTTTTGTGCTGAAGATGCATGGGAGTAAATACTTGCGGGAGACAGATTTCTTAGAGAATTGTTAAAGGCAAATTTAATTTGACTAATCGTAAATCAAAAGTCATAAAAACTCTCCCGCTTTTTTCTCCAATAATTTTTAGTACGCAAACCCTAAGGCCGCAAATTGCAAACCTTGTCATTCGCCGGAGAAGACCCCGTCGTCTCTCCCGGCGCCTCTCCCGTCGCCGCTTCTCCGGCCACCTCTCTCCCCGCCTCTCCCGACTGCTTTTGTACTCACCGACGGCTGGGGTGAGGTCACCGGCTATAAAATGTCTCGTCTACCTTGTTGTTTCTATATTGTAAAAGTGTTATTTTGTTGAAATGTTGTGTTGGAAAACCTAAATAGTGATTTGTATTAATGATTTGTTGTTAACAATGTTAGTTTGTGATTAAGATTTCGATTTGCACACAGTATTTTTCAGAATATATGGTTTACTGTTAACAATGATTTACGGATAGTCATTTTTGTTTTACCTTTAACAATTCACTTTTTAAATCCGTTGCTTCTTACATCACGGGGTTATTGGTTTAAGCATAAAATGACGATACCTTTAGCATGCGAAGGATATGGTGTTACTGGAAGCAGATATTCTACTAATAACGAACTAATTGCTTAAAAATTTCATGCTTCCGAGGGCGAGAAATTGATGACCGTGGGTGGAAGAAGATCATTTGCTAGTGATGAACACTAGCAATGCAACCTTGATTGATATTAATGAAAAATGCGATGACATGGTAGGACAACAAAGAGTATTGTCACGTCACAAGAATTATTCGAATCATGAATACACGATCGCAGTGATTTTTGCATATGAAGAATTGGACGATCGGCCCACAATCTTTTAGGGTGTGATTGTTAGTTTAACATTAGATTTTGATACTTTGCAGCACATTTAATTTCTCATATGCATAGCATTTTTGTTCTTTGTTCTTTGACGACTACTATGTGTATTGTTTTCTTTGGTAATATAGCTTATTCTACAATTTCACTAGTGAAGGAATGATGAATATTCAGATGCATGATTGAATGAGATATGAAAACTTCATTTGGTGCACATTGTTGGGCAAACTTAATTCTACAAGCTATGATTTTCAACACGAGTCAAAATTCAGAAGACGTCACGCGAGTGCGCTGTGCTCATAATTTTTCAAGGAAAATGACTACAAGGTACATTTACGGTGGATTAGTCTTCCACTACTTGAAAAGGAACTGATCGGGATGCTTCAATCGCCCTAATGTCATGCATGTTGCCGAGATTTATCGATTTTGTTACCTATTTTGGATGAATACTAAGAGCTGACGCAGTTCAATAACAAAAGGCAAATACAAAAATATTTTGGAAAGTGTCATACAAACCACGCAGCACAGAACCGGAACAGCAGGTAAACAAACGGTCTTGCTAGGCGTTTTTGCTGGGTGTTTCCCGCAAACGCCGCCGGAACAGCGGGTAAACAAACGGTCTCGTTGGGCGTTTGCCGCGTCTCCTCCCGCAGCAAGGAGGAAAAGCCGCGGGTTTTCGATCCCCGCCTCCCCCCCTCCAGTCCGAAACCCGCTTCTCCACCCGCCGTCTCCGCCCGCCACCGCCGGCCAAATAAAGCATAATATGCTCATTTCCTCCATATCGATACTAAGGAATACATATATTCTACATGAATGATATCAAAAGAATAGTAGCAACAATGCAACTTCAAAGAGAGTCAAATGCATAAATCTATCTAAAAACCCCACCAGCCGCTACACATGTCTCTATGAATTACATCATAATTCCTTTCATCTCTGCAAAAATATCTATAATAATCTGTGTCGGCATATGCTCCGTTTGGTGCGGTGGCGGCGGCCACAAACACGGTGGTTATGAACTGTTGTACATGAACGCCCGGCCTCACCTAAGTATCTAAATCAATTTTTATGTTCAAAACTAATTAGCTTTTCTTTGCCGCGGTCATAATCATTGTCTTGTCAAACATACATTTTATGATAGTGGCGTTTTTGTCCAAACTCAAGGAAGGAAACAAAACTGCGCCAAGCGGAGCCATAATCTGCACGAGTTCACGCACATAGGTCTCACACGGGTGCTGAATCAATGATGGCGAGTAATAAAGGTTGTTGCCATGGCAAATCATGCAACCTAGTATGGTAAACATGTTAGGGTGTGGTTCCCATACGAGTCGGTAAAAACCACCGGGCACGCTTGTAGCTGCTCGTGATGTTTATGTTTGGAGGCCGGAGCGATGTTGGAGCTGCCTGGGCTCAGGATTCGTCGAGAAGCGCTCCATAACCGAGCTAAAATGAGCACAATTTGGAGTTAGGTGGTACCTACCACCAAATTAGGTGTTAGGTAACACCTACCACCATTTTTGGGGTTAGGTAGCATTTGTTTTGGGCCTATAAATGGAAGCCAATTCCAAGGCCAAAACATTCATTCCAAGAGAGATTTGAGTGGAGGAAGATCAAGAGAAGATCTCGGAGAAGAGAATCGAAGATCGGATCGTCGGATTCTGAAGAAGAAGGGGCTTTGTGTAGCCTTTCTCCTTTGCGGCATTCGGAATGGATTTTTCAATCCATTGGGTAATGGTTTCTTGATTTCTCGCTTGTTTTTCCCTTGTCAATCCTTGTGTGGTTGTGGGAGAAGAGATTTATGCTTTTGCAGCAAGGAGAGTTTTTTGTATTCCTTTGTGGAACTGGTACCTTGTGTAGGTGGTGGTGATCCGTTGTGGATCGATGGTGGAAATTGTGCCTTGTGTATGTGGCGCTGGTGAAAGCCCTGTAATTTGTTGTGCGTGATTTTCACGCCTTATAGTGGGGGCTTTCAAGGGTGGACGCTGATAGTCCCGTGATTTTCACCTTATTGGGTTTCCACGTTAAAAATTGTTGTGTCACTTTATTATTGCTGTGCTTGTATTTGTCTTACTTGTAAATCCGCTACAGGTGCCCTGGTCGGGATCGTGTTATTTTTCCCAACAAAACATAGCAATCATAACTGGCACCCTCAATTTATGGTACCATATACTTTATGACGGCGGCGTTTGAGCAAAAACGCTGCTGCGTCTATACATTTTAGCTCCATTTTTGATAAGAATAAAATGTCACAACTCAAAAAACTGTTTGGTAAATCTCCCGTTCTAACCACCGCTATTCCAAAATGATATTTTTAACCTATCTAGAGACCTGCAGCCATCTCTCTGCATCCCCCACCGCTCTTGCTCTCACCGCCCAAACAAACAGATTCTAAATAAGAGCTCTATTGAGTACACATGGAGACACTGTCATGTGAGTCACAGGATGCCAATCTATATCCTATAACTCCAGCCCGCGTATAAAACAATGTGCGCCACAAAATCAAACGCCAACGGTCATGCACGAGCACAAACATAAAGATCTTGTGAGCAGATCTTGGTCCCACAAGAAGATCTTCTCCTTTACAACAAATTATGTCAACGTCTATCAACCCACTAGACACAAACAAATAGTCCCTAGAGGGATATGCACTTCTATATGGCCACCCCAAATACAACCTCCATTATGCCCCTCAATTGGCTTTTACAACTAGGATTCCATACGCCATGGACCACCCACTATGTGAACTCATAAAATGAGCAACATCGACGACGTTCTAGGTCTCGCTCGGCAAAATTCAGCATCACCAAGTCACCTTCGACGATAGTAGTACCTTTTTTCGCATAAAGGAGAAGAGCGGGAGAGAATTGTGAATTCGAAGAAATCCCGATTCCATTCACAATTGATTAATAACAAAAATACAATCTCTTCTATATATATATATATATATATATATATATATATATATATATATATATATAGAAGGGGACAAAAACATAAATATAAAATACGAAATATCAACAATTCCTGATACATCATAGTCGCATAAAGGATGAATAAAACACAGATTTGCATTAAACGAAATACATATACAATCAGAAGATAACTCATGTCAAGCTTCCTTAGGCTGGGTCCTTCTCGACACTCTACTCTCAAAGAGAGACACAAGACTAATTCTCCAAAGATATCAAGACTTCAACCCTAGTGCTACTTATATAAGTGGCGCCTCACACATGACTAAGGCTCCGTTTGGGGGGAATTATTTTTACCGGTCAAGCGGTTCCGACCGCATGAACCGGGCCTAAATTAAGGTAATTTAGGCCCGGTTCATGCGGTCGGAACAGCTTGACCGGTGAAAATAAGTCCCCCCAAATGGAGCCAAAATACTTAAAAGGATTAAGTAAAATTTAATTAATACAATAGAGTAAATGAAACATTGAGAATCCCGCGAGCTGAGGTCGAACATCTGAGCGTAAGCGTGTGACATATTCCCCAATGCAAATACGTATCACCCAATGTAAATACGTATCGCCCAATGCAAATACGTATCACCCAATGCAAATACATATCACTTTCCCTTGAGATGAAACATATATATCGTATGCATCAAGCTTGCAATAAATATAGAATATCACTGAGCTATTGAGTGACTAGGTGAAGAGATCAGCAAGTTGATCATTCAAGTTGATGAAGTAGTTATTATGGACATAACATTTTCACAAATAAAATGACAGCCAATTTCTATATGCTTTGTTTGTTCATGAAAAACAAGGTTGGATGCTGTGTGTAAGGCCGCCTGATTATCACATATGAGGGACAAAGAGTTGATATTGTAGAACAATTCAGAGAAAAGTTGTTTTAACCAAATAAGTTCACATGTGGTTATTGTAATGACTCGATACTTTGTTTCAAAAATGGATCTAACAACATCTGCTTCTTGTTTTTCCATGATATGAGATTTCCTTCGATTAATACGCAATATATAGAGGTTGATCGTCTATCTTGGGCAACCATCCTAATCAACATCAGTGTAAGCAAGTTGTCGAAGTGTCCTCAATTTGCATAGACAGCTCCTTTACCTGAAAATCCTTTGATATATCGTAATATACAAACATCTCAATGAAAATCGTATGGTGAGTTAAGAAATTGACTCGAAACACTAACTGCAAACGAAATGTTGGGTCTAGTAACAGTTAGATAATATACAAGCATCTGTGTCCAGAAGTGCGTCGATGGGTTTAGCATCTGGATCCACCCAATTTCATCCGGAATGTCAAGGGCATAATTCCTTTGAACTATAGCTATTCCAGATTTAGATTGGGCCACTTAAATTTAGAGAAAATAGCGTAATCAACCCAGATTTTTAAATTGAAATTGACAAAATAGATGTTGTTTGAGATTCATAATTTCTTCATGATTATCTCCTGCAATGACAATGTCATAGATATAAACAACAAGATAAGTATTGTGATTATTGAAAAAGTATATGTAGAAGACAGAGTGATCCATTTCACTTCAAATCATTCCAAATTCTTGAAGAGCCGAACAAAATCATTCAAATCAAGCACATGGAGATTGTTTGAGATCATATATGACTTTTTGTAGTTTACAAACGAAATGACCGGACTCCCCATGAGCAAGAAAGCCTTGCAATTGCTCCAAGTAAACTTCATCTATAAGATCACCATGGAAAATGTATTTTTAATATCTAATTGATATAGAGACGAATTATGCATCACAATCATGGATAAGAGAAGACGTGCAAAGGTCATTTTAGCAACAGGATAGAATATAACTCCATAATCCAATTGATATGATGAAGCCAAGCGGTTGGCCTCAAAGTTCGGACTTGGGTACATGCAAAGGTTACTGGCCCATTGAAGTAGAAACCGTGGCGAAGAAAAGTGAACAAGAAAGAAAATATCATAGCTTCGAAGTCCCGCCTTACATCCGTAAGTGTATAGAAATTACCTATCCCAAACCCAATGTTGGGGGGAGATGGGCTCGAGGAATGCACTAGAGAGCTCACAATTTTGAGCAGATATGATGAAGCCAAGAGGTTGGCCTCAAAGTTCGGATTTTGGCACATGCAAAGGTTACTGGCCCATTGAAGTAGAAACCGCGACGAAGAAAAGTGAACAAGAAAGAAAATATCACAGTTTAGAAGTCCCGCCTTACATCCAGAAGTGTATAGAAACTCCCTTTCTCAAACCAAATGTTGGGGGGAGGCAGGGTCGAGGAATGAACTAGAGAGCTCACAATTTTGAGCAAGGTTTCATGTAGGCTTGTCGCACTGCCTCTTCCCCTCGCTGATAGGTCATATTTATAGGCCACAACAAGGGATAAGGGGGTATACCCCTAAGCCTGTAGGTGGGGCGCACCCCTGTGCGAGGTTGATTTGGTCATCGACGAGTTGTGGCGAGTTGATCCCGCCATCCAGCGAGGCGATGATGACTCCCGACAAGGTGTCTGCGGACCAACCACGAGCTGATTGTGAGTTGGCTGCGAGCTCTCCCTTGTAGGGTCATCTCGGTACTTATCCTCATGTTAGCTGCCCTTTATCGACCACGTCGAGTACGGGTCATACGTCATAGACCTGTGTGTACCATTTAACAATTAATCTAATTTTAGTCGATCAATTTCCCCATCCGGGCAAACTTTGACTGTAAAGATCCATCGACAACAGCTTTCCCCTTAGAGATGGGAACTAAAGTCTAGGTAGAAATGGATTCTAGAGCAGACACTCTTCAATCACGGTTTATCGCCAGATAGGATGGGACATTGCTTCCTGAACAATTTTAGGAAAAGAAACATAAGAGAGCCGAAACAAAGTTTTAGTGGGTCGGTGAGAGGCAGAGGTAGTTCAAGAACTGGTAAATAGGATGAGGATTACGAGTAGAGCAGTTGCCTTTACGAAGAGTAGTGGGACCAGGATCCGAAGCTGATTGAGAAGTGGAGGAATGAGTTGAATCACCAAGAATGATGCACGGACCTTTCTATCTCGATGAACATTGGGTTCAATGATGGCAAGTGATCAGAGGAGGAATGGAAGGAGGATCCGGATGAGAAATGAGTATCAAGTGAGTGGGAGGGACAGGGGTGGGAAGGACCTGAGAGATAAATTCAGATGTGAATGAAGATGCGAAGTACGGTGTATCCTAAAAAATGGCATCGATAGATATATATTGACGACAAGTACTAGAAGGAGAGTAACATTTATATCCCTTTTGCAATCACAAATAAGTGAGAGGTCATGAACAAAACAAGTTGAACCATAGGTCTCAGAGGAACTTGAAATAAGCTCTCTTTTGGACACAAAAAAGAGTGAGGAACTTAGTGGCTAAGAGCAGATGGTGGCATACGATTGATGAGGTAGACAACACTTAGAACAACATCACCCCAAAGATTAAGAGGGGCATTATCATGGATCAAAAGAAAGTGTGTTGTCACGAGTATGTTCCCATTTAGTATCCCCATTATGTTGGGATGCATGTGGCCATGTGAATTGATGAATAATATCATGTGATGAATAAATCGAGTGGGGTGTGATGACAAATATTCTTTGGAATTATCATTATGGGAAATGCGAATGAATTTGTAAAATTGATTTTATATTTCATAATTTTTTAAAAAAATGATAAATATTTCAAAACGATCTTTCATTAAGTAAATCCAAATGCATCTGAAAAAATCGTCAACAAAGATAACAAAATACATTATTCCAAAAGAGAATTGACACGACTAGGTCCTCAAATATCAGAGTGGACTAAATTAAAAAGGAGACTCAGCACAGTGAACACCTATGATTACCAAGTTGACACGACTCGCGGTCTAAAGACTTCAATTGAGAGAGATAAGGAATCATTCCCTTCAATTTACTTTAGGATGACCAAGATGGCAATGTAGAAAAGCATGAGAATCAGAAATCTTGCAAGTAACATGATGTTGGTGGAGATGCCAAGTGGACTAACAGAGACAAGGTTAAAAGGACATCCGGGCATGAAGAAAATAGAATGTAAGGGTATTAAAGAAAAAGGAGTCGTGTTTCCAATACCCATGGATTTAGCTTTAGAGATATTGGCAAGAGTAATGTGATGATTAGTGTGCAGTTGTCATAGATTGGAAAAGAGAGGAATTATCGGCTAGGTGATTAGAAGCACCAGAATCCAAATTTCACGAGCCAACGGGCGTAGTGTAAGAAAGACACCGTAGAATTACCGGTAGATATTGTAGTAGAAGCACCAGAATCCAAATTTCTCGAAGATATTCATTGAACTCATTGTCACTCGGAACATTTAGAGGAGCATGTTCAATGATCAGATGGTTGCACATGAATGACATTGACAGATCTATCAAGAAATCCATCAAGTGAGTAACACTTGTCCCGACTATGTCTCAAGCATTTGCAATAAGTGCTTTGTGGTCGATTGTGGGTGTTGCGGCCACCTCGTCCATGTCCGTAGCCCATGTTGTCCCGAGTGGACATGAGAACGGAAGAGTCAAAATATGATTTGATTAGTGGCACCTGATGTGTTCTCAAGAGAGGGAACACATAGCAAACAACCAATGAGAGCCTCAATAGTGGGAATAATTGGGTTCATCAGAATTTGAATGCGGATAGAGTCCAAATGTTTATATAAGCCAAAAAGAACAAAGAGCATGCATACATTATCAATTTTCATCGGAGTATTGGGCAGATCTTTATCAGTGAAGAGTAATTCCACCTCTTCCATAGTAGATAGAGCTTTAGTGAGATAGAAGGGAAGATCATGATCCGGCATCCGAGGAGTGGCAAGTTTGTAGACAATATCATAAAGACATTGCACATCATTTGAGTATATAGTGTGTGCCTATTTCCAGATGCCATAACATATCTTGTAGGTTCTGAAGTGGACCAATAGCTTGTGATCAAAAGATTGCCACAAGAGAGACACATGTTGATAGTTCACCTTCCTTCGTTGATCTTTGTCCTCAGTAGGTATCTCATCTACTTGCTTAATTAGGCGGTCAGATAGTCCTTGTCGAGGAAACCGAATTTTGAAGGATGCTTGCCAATTCATATATTTCGTGTTTGAGGGTTTCTCTGTCGTGATGAAAGGATTGACAGATAAAGTGAGAGACATTATCCCTTTGTTGAGAGATGTAGGAGCAACACTAGATTTGCCAAGTGGAATAACCATAATCCAATAACACGAGCTCAAAAAATAGAGGGAAACAACTAGGGGCAGTAGCTGGACGAGACGACCACTTGACAGTTCGTTTCTAGAGGGGAAAAAAGCCTCCAGCATAGTGGGGGAAGCAACCGGAAGGAACGACTATCAGACAGTGAAGGCTTAGAACAACGCGATGGGGAGATTGGGTTTTGGATTACAAAAGGTCGACGAGGAGAGCAGATCAATGTCGAAGATGCTAGACGCGAGAACGGCGCTTGGACGATGTGTCATCATCAGTGAAAAGGCTGGATGTCGGAACGATGCGCCGACAGACATTGGACGAGTTGTCGAAGTCGAAGAGGTTGGGCGACGGGTTGACGAGTTCGGCCTCCGGAAGGGAGGTCAACGAGAGGCACGGGCCGATGAGGGCGTGATCGGCTAGGTCACCCGCTCTAATACCATGTGAATTTATCCCGATTTCATTCACAATTGATTAGTTACAAAAATACAATACCTCTCCTATATAGATAATAGAAGAGGAGACCGAAAAATAAATACCCCCAATGTAGAAAAAACATAAATATAAAAAGAAATACAAAATATCAATAAGAACAAACAAAAAAAATAACATGAGAGAATAAGAGAGCAAGAAAGAAGAGAACTTAAGAATTGCTACTGAACTGAATGTCTTCCAAATGAAAAACTTCATCCCTTTTATAATCATTCAAGACAAATATTCTATTATTTATAAGCTTGTTTCATCACTAACTTCATTCTATCATTTACAACATTACTGACATCATTATAACAATTAAGTCAATGTTGATATCAATCAACCTATTATTTACATCATCATCGACATCATACACTTACTTACATCATCACTTATATCATGATTCATGATTTTGTATCTCAAAATCAACAATACCCACTAGTCCAATAACAGATATTGGGTATAAATGAGCAAGAGGCTCAGGCTCCGTTTGGGGAAACTTATTTTCACCGGTCAAGCGGTTACGACCGCATGAATCGGATCTTAATTATGGCCCGATTCATGCGATCGTAACCGCTTGACTGGTAAAAATAAGTCTCCCCAAACGGAGCCTCAACAGTATACCGCTCACGCTCTCTCATCCACTCACTCTTCTTAACCCCATCCAATAAGAAATCCCAAGCTAAATTTCCTCCTAAAACAGCTCCACTATCGTTGCCTGATTAATAGTGAATGGGTGGAGTAAAAAGGGAACTGTTTTGGCGAGCATGTTTACTCAACCAAAGCAACTATGAATGAAACCGTGGCTGAAGGTCGAGGAACCGAAAGGGAAGAATCACACAACTATACTATACACATAAAAGAAATTATGATGCATAAAATAGGAGTAATATGATTCAGCAGGGGCACAAAATGATAATTAATTATAAGAAAAATACCAGGTTTAGGGAAGCAGACATTTCAACAAGAGTCTACATAAGCTGTCAATTTTTCCCTCTTTAAGTTTGGATTTTATAAAGATAACAACCTTTCTCCGTCTCCTTCTCCATGAAAAGCTCGAACCAGATGAAAATCACCTGCTATTGCCGTCCCCAAACAGGTAGCCGAGAGAGGAGCCGCCACCTGGAGCTGAATGCACCTTCGTTGAAGGCCGGTCCTGCTCATATGTAATTTCGTGTAAGATTAATACTATTTGGATATCCAGCAAGTCTGTAATACTATTGTTCAATGGATTGTAAGAATTATAATCTATACTTACTAATTACCATTATAAAGGGGAAAACTTATACGATGTGTAAGATCATCAAGTTGTATGAGCTGCCCGATTTAAAAAGGGGATTGTTATCCGCACGACAAATATGTCTATTCGCACCCAATATTAGATTTTTTTGTTTCGAGCTTTGGCTAATCACAAACAGGCTTTTTCGTCTCACTCTCATGCGACTTTCTCTCTTCCCGCCGCTCTCGACGCCGAAACCCTGGAGTGATTTCTTGCCTCGCCAGAGCAACGCAACCTCGCCGGAGCGACGCGACTTCGCCGGAGCAAGCGGCCTGGATCTTCCTCGCATCCTGTCAGAGCCGCCTGGACTGGATCTTGCCGTTCCCGGTAGCCTCTCCTTCCTCCTTTTTGGTGCTTCTTCCCACCCGACCGGATATTGCTCTTAGCCACTGGATCTTGTTACATTTAGGTAATATAAACCTTCTTACAACCAATTTTGTTGGGCATTTAAGTATTTTCTTGACATTTGCTAGGGTTTGTGCAGGGGATTTTGTAGGGTTTTTGCTAGGGTTTTTTGTAAGTTTTTCTTGCTAGGGTTTTTGTTAGGTTATTTTTGTTAGGATTATTGATAGGGTTTTTGTTATGATCTATGTTATTGTTTATGTTAGGTATTATCAACATGACGGATACCCAAATTTTGGATACTACATTATGTGTAGATAGAGTCGGTATGCACTCAACCCTTTTTGTTTATAGATTACATTGATGTCTTGATTATTTACTCATTTGCATTTGTTTTATACAAATGTGATTAAGGAAGAAAAAGAATCAAAAGTTGATGTTGGTTGTCATTTTAGTACTGAAAATGTGTTTTGCTCAGACGAAGAGTTAATAGATTGGACACGTCGTGTTGGAAAAAGTCTTGGATATGTTGTTACAATTAAGGCATCTGATAAGGTGGTTGGTCGTTCCAAACCACGTGTGTTGTTAGGATGCAATAGAAGTGGTTACTATCGAGACAATTAGAACAAGGGTGGGTCAAGAAAGGGCTTTGTAGGTCGGCCTCCAAACGTTGTGGTTGTTTATTTGCTCTCAAAGGACAAAAGGTCGCAAATGTGGAAGAGTGGAAAGTTGAGGTGCTATGGAGTGCACAATCATGAAGCAGTTCATACAAAAGCGCATGCATATGTACGAAGGTTAAATATGGAGGAGAAGGTAGTTAATCAAATGTATACTACGGGAGTTAAACCAAGGAGAATATTAGCAGTTGTGGAGTAAAAACAACGGAAATACAACTGTTATTCGAACAATTTATAATGCAAGGGATAAATTACATAAGAAACAGTTAGAGGGGCACACTCCTATACAGTTTTTATATAAGTGCATAGATAATGCGGGTTATGTTAGTTTTAATCAAGTGAATGAAAGTACACAAAAAACTACAAAGTTTGTTTTTTGCCCATTCGGTTTCAATCAAATTATGCAACATGTTACCAATTGTGTTTCAACTAGATTGTACTTATAAGATCAACAGATATCGAATGTTGTTTCTTTGCATTGTTGGAATAACCTCCACAAGTAAATACTTCTATTCGAGTTTAACATTTTTGTCTAACGGTCAACAAAAGAAGGAAATCAAATGGAAATTAAGAGAGATCATTGATCCATCATTGAGCCACACGGTAGAGCCATCTGTTCCATTGAAGTTAAAACGGAGGCCGAAAGGAAGCTACAAAAAATTTAAACAAGATGTTTTGTCAACAAAGCGACTTCCATCTCATTTTGAGTACGCTTTGTTAGAGGATAAAGTTTTGGAAACAAAGAAAAGAAAAAAATATTAAAATTGCCTATTTGTAGGAAAATAAAACTTGTTGACAAGGTTCGACATCAATTTACATCATTTTGGTCGGAGCACATGTCAGACGCCTTTGACGTGTTGGGCGATAATCATTGTGGGTACCAAGTTATTAGTGTCGCATTGAATATTTCCGGTGGTTGGCTACAAGCATGGTTGTCAGGATCGCGATCCGGATCATAAGATCTTACGATCCAGATTTTGTAAATCAATCCGGATTTTGTAAAGCAATTCTCAATCTAATCCTACCATCCGTTCCGATCCAACCTCGAATCGATCGCATCTAGGATCTCGATCCTGACAACCTTGGCTACAAGTGAGAAATGACCTATGTAATAAGCTACATAATCGCAATATTTTATATGATGTTATCTATGAAAGCAAAAGACGCTTAGAGTTATTAGAATCTTTGCAATGCACCGAAACTCCGGCTCCATTAAGTGGATGACACTACTAGATATGAGGCTTGTTATCTCTTTATACTACAACGTAGCCTTGGTTGAATTATCAAAAGTACAAAGTTTGAGATTTTTTCCTCTACATTCGTTCATTCCGAATGTACCAACACTTGTTTGCATTGGATTTCTAAATAACAACCATTTTATTTGGTTGAATTTGGGTGGTTGCTCTCCAATACAAACCATTATTCCAACTTGGGTGAAATATAAAGCAATTATTGCGAAAGGTTCGGTAAGACACTACAGCTTACGAGAATCTCAACCAATTACGGGGATAACTACTATGATAGACTTATGTAATAATTTTTAAATTTATTAAACTT
This sequence comes from Platanthera zijinensis, assembly GCA_039513925.1. Lineage (NCBI taxonomy): Eukaryota > Viridiplantae > Streptophyta > Magnoliopsida > Asparagales > Orchidaceae > Platanthera > Platanthera zijinensis. The sequence continues at coordinate 20,078,020 of CM077087.1, read as the reverse complement.
GCACTCTTTCATTTTGAAAACTATAAAATTAATTTGATTTTTTACTTCATTATTTTAGGTTACAAAAGTGGATGTGAAAGCATGACAATTTGGAAGAATATAAGGACATCAAGTTATTTGAAGATAAGAGTGACTTATTTTGAAATTTTGTTTATTAACTACTTACATGTACTTTAAAGAATGTTTTTTGATTACTTTTGTAATGTGTTTTGGACTGTTTAATGATTACAAGTCATGAATGAGTGAATTTAAACCTATTAAAAATTTAACATTTATTTGCGGATATCAAATTTGTTTGCGGATATCATTTCTTAAAAAACTGTAGTACGGATATCAAAAAGTTGTGAATAGTCATATTTGTAGTGCGGATAACAATCCCCTTTAAAAATGAATAGTGACATAATGAGAGAAAATGATACAGACATGCATGAAGAGACAACATGGTAGATGGTCTACACACACAAGAAAGCATCAGGACGTAGCCCAATGGAGTTGTCAGAAACAACGGAAATTGCTTCTATTTCAATATCTTCGTTTTGAGTTCATTTATATTTTTACTAATCGCACTCCCGAATTGTCGTTGTTCGCACCATGCTGCTATAAGGGGAGTTGTATGTAATCATTTAGGGTTATTTTGGATTTATGCAAAGAATTAAGGCTGCTCCCTAAGATTTCCTCTCCCTCCCTCCTCTTCCTCTACCGCCAGCCACTCCCTTGTCGGTCTCTTCCCTGAGATACCTAATATTTGGTCTGACATCCTGACAACCTGCTCACGCCGCCGGTCCTCCTGCGTTTGCGGCCTTTGCCAGTTGCTTCGGTCGTCGTCCGCTCCTTCAGCCGGCCGATCCTTGTTTCGTTCTCCCGCCGCCCGCTCACACCCATCAACATCCGCTCCTACAGACAGCTCGCACCAGGCAATCATTCCTTCATTGTTCCCTCCATGCTTTGCTAGCACCATTGCCAGCCGTCGCCGCCACAGTGTTTCCACATGGCCCCTTCAACGCGACTACATCCTAACCCCTCCGCGGACAACACGAACGATGCCGTCGCCTGAATACGCATGACCAATTCTTCTCCATGCACGCAATGATCCTCGCCATCAACACCAAGCTTGACAACCTCCAAGCAGCAGCCGCAGCCTCCAAGCTTTAACTCTTTTATTATTTATGTCATAAAGAAAAGAAACATTACTTAGCTCGCAATCATAATTGCTTCATCAACACCTTGAATAAGTACCATAAAGTTCTTCCACAAATCTTAGATTTTATTGTCATTTTCAATAAAAAGAGGAATGTTTACATGTATTAGCTAGTATTATTATATTATGGCATGACCGTATACTTAAAATCTCGAGAAGAAATTTCTATACTAGATTTTCCATGAAAGCTTTTCATGCAAGATATATGTGATGGCTAAAGTTGACAGTTCCTTATTTTATGAAATTTATATGAAGCAAATAATCAAACCAACCATTTTATGGTTGTTATGACGGTTTCTTAAGTATGAAAGTTTAATAAATGTGATATTCCTAAATGTAAATGGAAAAATTAGTAACTCCTATTGCTGATCGAAAGTTTACTAAGTTTTAGAAGCATAATACATTAAATAATTAGGTTAAACACAAATAAGGGCCCAACCAGAAAGCCCTTTGGTTGTTTGGAAGATCTTTCAAGATTGGAAGCTTAATAAGCACAAAATATGGACTAATATATAAGATAAAAGGGAAATTAGCAAATCCCATTGTTGTTAGTGTTCTTTTTCAAGCCTAATGCATGGAATAAGAGGTCAACCAGCAGTCACTACGCTGTTTGGAAATTTTTCAAGTACTGGAAGTCTAATAAATTTAATATTTAAGTCAAATACATAAATTTCAAAGATCAACCAGCAATCCCTTTGCTGTTTAAAGTTTTCTCAAGCCATAGAGCTTATTAAACTCAATATTTAAGCTAAATATATGAGTTAAAAGACCGACCCACTATGTACTTATGAGTTGGAGTGTATGTTAATCAGTTTAGAGACTCAAAATGTTTAAATAAACTCAATTTTGTAAGATAAAATAATGACCTAGTAAATATTCACTTGAATCAGATTTTTAAGTGATTTAAAAATGTCAATATACGAAAGATAAAAGAAAAGAATAAAGGTGAGCTCACTGATGAATTCACTTGGGAGTAAACCCATGAAGGGCATGGTTATACCTTGCCATAACTAGGTGGAGCCCCACCATAGTTCATAGCATGATCCAATTACTCATGAGGGGTTAAGCTCTCTAGCGGTGAGGCTTTCTGCCCACCATAGTTAAGTTTTACCTAAGGGGGTGAGATTATTCTCACCATAGTTATCCCATCAGGGGTAAGTGCTACCTTACCATAGTTAAAGATCATGCCGAGATAAAGAACTCTCATTAACCGCAAGAGTTAAGCACGAGTTTTACTCCTAAGGGATTTCACTAAAAACCAACTAAAGAGAAATGGTTTAAGCAACACAGTAAGAGAAATGATTTAAGAAACACTTTAAGGAAAATTTCCAAAGAAAATGTTCAAGAAATGTTAAAGATTTATGATTACTTGAAGTAGAGTTCTAATAGAAGGAAAAAAGAAAAGCCTAATGGGAAACTAAAAGAAAATACAAGTTGAATATGAAAACATAATCCTAAGATATTATAGAAGTAAGAATAAGAAAAATTTCTCATTGAATATGTTATACTCACTCTTTATTTTTAAAATTTTACAGGGCTTAGAAGGTGCTCATGAGCTTCGTGATGATTGAAATCCTCAAACACCCATAACAGAAGTATGTAAGTGTTTATCAGCGTTCATAACTTTATATTAGTTGTTGCTAGAGATTTTGTGGCCTAAGTGCCAGTCTCTTCCCCAGGACACCTACTAGAAAATATATAAATTAAAGAAGCCAGCCTATATTTTTATATTTTATATTAAAAAAACTTAAAGTCGTCATGGCACTAAAATAATACCATCAAATGAATCTAAGTCCTTCAGTTTTAACAAAGCATTATTTTTTGTAATACGTATGGCTAAAAGAAAAATGTAGATGTTATATATATACGAGCATCTTCGCACGGGCTACGCCCGCCTGCGTACGGGCTTTGCCCGCCTGCGCACGGGCTTCGCCCGTGCTCGATGCGGGCTGCGCCAGCCTATGAGCGGGTTGCGCACGCACCTGAAATCTTTTTTTTCAAAACATATTCATATGAGTACTTAAAATGACCGTAAAAAAATATAAAGTACTATTTCTATTTTTATTTTATACAATTTTGCAAATTTTAATCTATAAAAATTAATTAATCTCTCTCTCTCTCTTTATCACTCCCCCCTCTATCTCTCTCTACTTCTCTCTCCCCCCTCTATCTCTCTCTCCTTCTCTCTCCCTCCACTCTCTCTCTCCCAAATCTCCCCCCTCTCATGCTCTCTCTCATGATCCAATGGTCAATATTAAATCTATGGTGTGCCTCCAAATATCTATATTTCCTTATATATATAAGATATATATATATTGTCGGCCGTGCACCAGGTTTACCTAGGTGTAGTGGGCGATAATAGTACTCATCGTCGCTCAAATGGCAGTCCAGTATTGTCATCGTGGCACCTAAAAATGGGAGAATCCCGTGCATGGCTACTACACTTATATAATATAGAAATTGTGATAAATGTGAATATGTAATGATATAAGACTTCATATTAAAAATGAAAAGGACATAATTAAATCTCTTACAACTTTTAGAAAATAAATAAATAAATCCAGAATTTATAAAAAAATTACTCAAATAAGGAAATAAAAGTCTCTTAAAAGAGGTGTCAGACACACTATTGTCGCTGAATATCATGCACGAGAGAACATGCGCACCTAAGATGGATAAATGAATAACTTACAAAGATGTACCTGTAAATTTTATAATGCTATAATATGATAAATTAATCATAATAATTTACTGCAACCTTATGATTTAAAGTAGAGAAATCGCAGTGGGATTCCCCCGACACCTCTACCCATGGTCCCATGTTTCTTCCAATTTTGGATTCTAAAGATCCATAACTGCTAAAAAAACATTTAAACACAAATCAAATCTAAGAAATCCTAAACCCCGGTTCTAAGTTAAACCGAAAACCTAGCTGAACCAATCAGTTCGGCTTGGTTTTAGATTCAGGATTGGGTCAGTTTAGAGCCAACTTGAGCCATACATACACTGATATACCATGATAATGAACAATAACTTAACTGGGGGTCATAAATGGAAAATATAGTCTGGGGATAGATACATACAGTGATGAAATTTCCATTGTTCTGCCCATCTGCTCTGAAGTAATTGTTTGTAACATTTCCGGGAACCCCGGCAGGAATCTGCATGGTATTATTGATGGGACCTGGCGGAGGATTAGAGCTGTCACTAGCCGTTTTGGGTTCCTCGCCACTTCCAAAGAGGTAGCCCAAAGAGCTTTGCCCTCCACCGCTGCTAACGCCACGACCCATTCTGTAACCAAAAAAATACAGAGTTCTTAAGTTCACAATAGCGTGTGAAACAGTTGTGTAATTTAATACATAGTTTAATTTGAAAGACACGGCAAACAAACAAGTGATTATCTGCGATTCTAATGACAATTTGTTTCTAACTCATCATCAACATCTGCATTTTTATCCCAACAAATTTGAATAGGCTTTATAAATTATATTTATTGTTAAGATAACTTGTACAAAGGAAAGGAGCATACAATGACCCATTTAGAGCCCATTTCATCCTTAGGAATTAGTCTCACATCACAAAATGGAGTTTAAACTCTACTCCTTCCTATATATATATATGTACAAATACTTGTAATTATTAGGCTCGTCTATGAGAAATTAATAAAATGTTGATTTTCTCTCTCTATTTTCATGTATTTCTACATGGTATCAGAGCTACTCAATCATAGGGACTGGATTTTCTGGGATTGAGCTCGTGTTCTCGTGCATCTTTCTCCTAACGGACACCCTTGTTGTAACTGCCCCACGTTGCCTGGGCAGACTGCCCACTGTAACCTCCATTGTAACCGCCCACCCTTCTATGCCTGCTGCTTCAGCTCTCAAATGCCTCTTGTACTCTTTTCCATGGACTCCTCCTTTTATAAGCTTCCTCCTGTGTCACCTGCTGAGAACCACCACCGCTCTCCACATGTCCTCTCCTTACGAGACCGTGAGGCCTTGCATTTGATCTGCGCTACAACATCTACTCAGTTCGCAGCTTACATCACTGTAACCGCCCATCCTTTCCATAGGCTTTTGTGAGTTCCATCATTGTAACTGCTCCATCTGTCTCCTACTTGGGCTTGCGGCAGCCACTCCTGCAACAATCCATCTCTTCTTGCGGTTGCCTTCCTACGATTATTTTTAATGCCCCCCCTGTCTTGTCTCCTGCACAACACCACTATTCGTCGTATTCGTTCCTCACGCAAAGAAGGGGGATCATCAGACGGTGAAAAAGTAAAGGTGCGAGGAAAGTAAGGAGCATCTTCAAACAAAGTGACATCAGCGGAAACATACTATTTCCGGAGAAGGGGATCATAACACCGATACCCCTTTTGAGTTGGACAGTAGCCAAGAAAAATGTGTTGGATCGGGTGGCCAACCTTAGAGGGGGGTGAATAAGGTTTTCAATTAAATTCAGAATTAAATTGAATTTCAACAGGGCAACCTGTTCTGGAAGCTACCACAGGACGGTAAGGCTACTACCGCGCGGCGGAAGGTCACAGACACAATTTTCCCTGTAGAAAATTGTTTTTAGGTTACCCACACAACCCTTAATATACCAGCAACATGCAACCACGAATAAAAAGATGAAACAATGAAACTGAATTTTATTTAAAACTAATAAAATGTTTACACAGAAAACAAAACTAGAACTCCATAACGCCGGAGATCGGAGGCGATGAAAACAATTTTTTTTGGTTTTTATACCGACCCTCACCCAAGACCGGTTGGCTATCTCTCCATTTCCTCCCCGGAAAGGTCTTAGAGCCCCACTCCTCACCTTCCTCCCCGGAAGGGTCTTAGAGCCCCACTAGATCTCCCCGATCGAGACGTCCTCCCGGGACGATTTCCCACAGAACCCTTCCCGGATTCTGGCGACCACCCGGACGATTTACCTTACACAAAACGATTATAAAAGAGAAAAATACAACTAGAAAAGAAATAGAAGTTAGAAACTATTGCTCCCTCAAAGAAGGATTCCTCCGTAGAGCGGCGCGCGATCGATGCTTCTGAATGTCGTTCTTATTGCACACGATTAACTGTTAATGGTCGTTGAAGACTTCGCACTTTGGAGTTCTTCAATCACGAACGAGAGGGAGATAATTCACTTTTTCTTGCGTCGAGACGATGGTTCGCAACAACAGAGGCAGCAGCGGAACCCTAGACGTGTAATACTCCTTGTCTCATCAGGAAAAGAAACGCGCGCTCTTATAGTCTTTTTAAATAAGTTGTCGTCGGCGCTAGGGTTATCGCGCGACGATATGTTTTTTCACGCGTTGTTGTCAGCTGTCCATCATCAAATCGGGAAAATATCCTAAAATATTCTCTTGTCGTTGTTTGATAGTGCGACTCGGTTGCTAGCGCGGCGCGGTAGTTTGGTCTTCTCGGCATCACCGTGTCTTCTCGACGCTACCTGTTCTTCTCGACGCCACCGACTTGACTCGACGCTATGGCTAATGCGGCGCGGTAGTCTTATCGCCAGGCGGAAAGTCACAAAGAGAATCTGCCATCCCCAGCTTGTAAGATGGTATGACTAACGCAGGCGGTAGGGCTAGCGCCCAGTGGTAGGTCACAGATAGTGGATTTCTGGTGTCTTCATACCTATAAACCAGCACATTATACCCAACACAAGTATGATCAAATACAACTAGGGATTTGATATTGTTAAACCAAAATGATGCAGAATACAGGTTCCACCAAACTCCCCCTTTTGATAATATCAAATCCCGTTCATGAGATATAAATTATTAGCAGCATGGTATAGTGTAATCCAACAATGAACATGAAATATGAACAGGTTTATGTATCAAGATAGCACAGTGTGAACATAGTACAACTCCCCCCACATATGTATTCACCTATCGATGTGCATGATAGCCACATAACCCCCCTACATGTGATCTCCCCTAGGTGACTAGCATAAGACTAGTTCATGAATATTCTAATCTCTCCCTTTGATGTTATCGGATGGGCTGGGCAAGATCGTAAATGGTTTGTGTATACAAAGAGATATGCAGTTTTTAATACGCATAGAAAATAATGCATGAGATAGATATGCGCATGAAAGCCACAAAAGCGACCAAAAACATATCAGAGAATTAAAAACTCGGGTCAAAAGGACTGGACAACACACGAAAAACAAAATCATTTGCTTTTTAAACTGACAGATCATATGAATTTTGGACAAAAGCATATGAAACTAAATACACTAGATTTATTGTACAATGATAGGTGATTTATAGAGTTAATACAATGTAACATTGTAAGCGTCATGAATAACAATCGTGTATTAGTACAATCGTGCAGTAAATAAGAAGTGAAACTTAAGTCCATTTTTTATGCATGAAAGAGTTAGATAGAACAATGATAGGTGTATGTGTAGCATCAAAGAAAAACATTAAGTAAAAATAATCATTAATATATGTTTGATCTTGTAAAGAGATGCCTCAAACCTTGTATATACTTCTTGAATGAATAGTTACAAGTATGAATACACTTATATAGGAGAAGAATGAGAAGAGAAATCCTAAATACAAGATGTGAGACTAATACATGGAGAGAGAAAAGAGAGAAAACATGGGCCCTTAATTGGGCTTTTCTAACACTCCCCCGCAAGCTGGAGCGTATGAGTCGTAGGCACCAAGCTTGGATAAAAACTGATAGTATAGAGGCCTGGAGAGAGCTTTTGTCAGGATATCCGCAACTTGGTCTTTAGCAAGAACATGCTCCAAATCTATCTTCTTTGACTGTACATTTTCTCGGATAAAGTGACAATCAACTTCGATATGCTTTGTGCGTTCGTGAAACACCGGATTCTTGGCAATATGTATTGCTGCCTGACTGTCACAAAATAAGGTAGCCAGTGATGAGAGACGAACACCCAAGTCTCCCAGAAGGCTCTCAAGCCAGGTTAGCTCGGAAGCAACCGCAGCCATAGCTCGGTACTCGGCTTCAGCAGAAGAGCGTGCAATCACGGATTGTTTTTTGCAACGTCATGTTATGAGATGACCACCAAAGTAACTGCAGAACCCCGTAATGGAGCGCCTATCATCGATAGATCCTGCGTAGTCAGCGTCAGAGTAAGCGACGAGTGATAGAGATGTGGATGGCTTATACATAAGTCCTTGTACGGGGGCGATCTTGAGATATCGAAGAATGCGTTCGACCGCTTGAAGATGAGATGTCCGAGGAGCGTGCATGAACCGACTCACAACTCCTACAACAAACGAGATGTCCGGTCGAGTCACCGTAAGGTAGATCAGCTTCCCAACCAAACGTCTGTAATATTCCGGATTTGTAAGCAGCTTGTCAGAGTCAGAACTATGGGCCGAGAGCTTGTGATTGGCGTCCATAGGAGTCTCCGCAGGTTTGCACCCAGAATAACCTGCATCATGAAGGAGTTCCATACAATACTTCCTTTGAGATAACACAAGACCATCAGAGCGTCGTGCAACCTCGAGCCCAAGAAAGTACCGAAGATTGTCCAGATCTTTGGTCTGAAAGGCGGAATTTAACTGTTCTTTGATCTGTTGTATTCATGCCGCGTCGTTGTCAGTAATCAGGATATCGTCAACGTAGACCAGAAGAATCACAGTCCCGGTTAACCGGTGGCGGGTGAAGAGAGAAAAATCAGCCGAGCTCCGAGTGAAGCCACTAGCACAGACCGCCTTACTGAATTTTTCAAACCACGCACGCGGGGACTATTTGAGACCATAAATGGATTTTCGAAGGTGACATACCAAAGACTCCCCCGTAGTCTCAAACCCGGGAGGTTGCTGCATATAAACTGTCTCCTGCAGATCGCCGTTGAGGAAGACATTCTTAATATCCAACTGATAAAGCGGCCAGTGACGATGAACTGCCAAGGAAAGAAGAACGCGGACCGTGTTCAATTTGTCCACTGGAGAGAAAGTTTCCTCATAATCAAGGCCATGTTGCTGAGTAAAGCCCCGGGCCACGAGGCGTGCCTTCACACAGTCAACAGTTCCATCCGCCGCATGCTTTACAACAAAGACCCATTTGCAGCTCACAGAGGTATGACCAGTAGGAAGAGGGACCAGATCCCAGGTCTGGTTAGCCCAAAGAGCCCGCATTTCATCTTCCATGGCTGCCCGCCACCCTAGATGTGTAAGCGCCTCCTGCACAGAGTTAGGAATAGAAATAGAGGAAAGAGAGGTGGCAAAGGCGTAGAGAGGTGGTGTCAGCCGATGGAGAGAGACGTAGTTGGCCAAGGGATGAGCTGTAGAGACGGGAGCCGGATCTGCCGTAGCCGAGGTATCGCTGGTAGCGGGGAGCTGGTTCACGGGAGTATCCTTGGATGGACGTCGAGAGTAGACCCGGATAAGTGGTGGAGGAACTCGAGGAAGAGCTGGTTGAGAGGAGGAAGAAGAGGGTAGAGACGATGGCGTGACTGGTACGGCATGCCGGGGAAGAGGTGGAGCAGAAGACGAGGTGGGGCAAGGTAAGTGGAAGGGCTAGTGTTCGCAGAAGGTGACATCTGCAGAAACAACCAGCCGACCATCAGAAGGAGAGTAGCAGACATCCCTTTTGAGTCCGGGAGTATCCAACAAACATATACTTGGCAGCCCGAGGAGCAAGCTTGTCGGAAGGAGGGCCAAGATGGTGGACATAGCACACACACCCGAAAACCCGTGGTGTGAGAGAGGTGGGGTTGGTGGAGGGATAGAGAAGTTGGAGGGGTGAGGAAAAATTTAGCACAGATGAGGGGAGGCGGTTAATAAGATGACAGGCTGTGGAGACGGCAAAATTCCAATATTCGACCGGAACCTGCATTTGGAACATAAGGGAGCGGGCAACATCGAGAAGATGACGATTTTTTTGTTCGGCGACCCCGTTTTTCTGAGGGGTATAAGCACATGAAGTTTGATGGATGATACCGAACTCGGTGCAAAGAGTAGATAAGGCACGCCCGGTATATCCGCGAGCATTATCGGTGCGGATGACTTGGAGGGGGGTGGCGAATTGCGTACGCATCTCAGTCAAAAAAGCACAAAACACAGAAGTAAGTTCAATACGATCATGTAGTAAATAAAGTCATGTAGTACGCAAGTAGTCATCAATAAACGTGACAAAATAACGATAACCAAAAATACTGGGGACACGATAAGGATCTCATACATCAAAGTGTACTAAAGAGAAAGGAGTACTACTCCTGGTACAAGCAGGGGGAAAGGAAAAGCGATGTTGTTTGTCGTAGATACAGAATTCACAAGAGAACTCCTGCAGAGGTACATCAGGAAGAGCCCGCTTGAGAATCGGTAGGGGGGCATACCCAAGGCGGCGATGTCAATCAACCGTGGAGATAACAGATAGAGTAGTATGTGGGATGTCCAAGATATAAAGTCCGTTCAACAGCTGCCCCTTACCAATGGTACTCTGGGTGCGACGATCCTGCATAAGGAAAGAAGAAGGTGAAAAAATTATGCAACAATCAAGGTCGTGGGTGAGACGACTAACAGAAAGTAAATTGAAAGGGGATCCCGGAACATGAAGAATCGAGGAAAGAGAGAGAGACGGAGTAAGCTGAAGAGCAGCGATGCCAGAGACAGGAAGGGTATCACCGTTGGCCACAGTGATGCAAAGGGGATGAGGCGTCCGTTGGTACTTGGTGGGATTCTGGGAGGTAATATGATGAGTGGCCCCGGAATCAACGATCCAGCAGGGACTATAAGAGAGACAGGTTATACCTTCCGCAGAAAAGGATGCGACGGAGCCGGAGGAGCGGCTGAGGGCACCTTGAAGCTGTTGGAGTTGGGTGCGAAGCTCATCAATATCTTGGCGGGTAGTGGAAGCCAGATCGGGGGCAGAAGGCCCAGTGGGAGTAGGAGCAGCAGAGGTAGTAACAGTAAGGTGAGGAGGCAGACCGTGCTTGCGGTAACAAGTAGCTTCGAGCTGATTATCGCGGCCACAGTAAGTGCATTTCATAGAAGAACGACAACCACGTCCTCGTCCCCGAGACGATGGCCGCCCCCCCCCCCCCCCCCCCCCCCCGAGTGGAAGATCCACGAGTAGGAGGGTTCGGAAGGAGAGGTTGCTGAAGAAGAGCTGGGGCAAAATCATGAGGAGCCTCAGAGGGAGGCGTGGCTTTGAGCAGCATGGAGTATACATCAGACAGTGAAGGAGTTGTGGCGGAGGATAGAATCTGGGCCCGAATACTATGCAAGTGGGGAGGAACTCGGGACATCATCATGGCGATGACGACAGCTTCTTTCTGGTTGCGTTGAGTGGTGAGATCGGTAGTAGGAGGCTGATGCTGAATCCAAGCCTCTGCCAAACTCTTGGCTTTAGCCACGAAGGAGAGCATATCACCAGGAGCACCCGAGGTAAGATTTTGAAGATCGGAAATGATATCATACAGATGTTGTAGGCTGTCATGACCAGAGTAAAAGGCGTGAAGCTCCTCCCACATGGACTTAGTCGTATCATGATACATAGTCGTCCTGTAGGGTTCGGGATCCATAGAGTTGAGAAGCAAGGACTGGACCCGACCATCATCACGAAGCCAGTAATCAGATGGAGCAGTTGGAGTAGCGCGGGTCAAGTGGTGAAGAAGACCCTTCGTCTGCAAAACCCGGCGAACGGAGTGAACCCACTCAACGAAATTCCGTTTTCCAGTTAAGGAGATAGTAGTAATCCGTAACTCATCATGGAGTTCGGAAGACATGGCAGCCGTGCGCGCCGGTGGAGCAGAAGTAGCAGCGGAAGTATCGGAGGCCATGCGGCCAAGAGAAGAGGCCAGGCGAGTAGAAGAAAGAAGAGGGGCGACCTGGGAAAGGAGGTCGGGCGGATAGAAGAAAAACGATTGGCGGCCTGGGAAAGAAAGCCGTTCGCAGCGGATAGGAGAGGTAGTCGCACGGTCTCGACGGACAAACCAGCGACCAGAAGGTCGCGACCAAAATGCGACTAGGAGTAGAGGGGAGCGGTCAGCAGCAAGAAACAAGTCACGCGGCGACAAAGAGGAAGGTCGCGGCGAATAGAAGAAGCAATGCGGCTAGAAGTCAGAGCTCGCAAAGGAAAGAGGGAGCGAGCACAGGGACAGGCCGCGGCGACTAAGAGTAAAGGTCGCGACGAATAGAAGAACAAGCCGTGCGGCTTAGCAAAGGAACAGGCCGCAAAAGAGCGGTGCGGCTAGCAGTAGGAGCTCGCAAAGGAGAGAGTGAGCAACGGAACAGGCCGCGACGACTAAGATGAAGGTCGCGGCGGATAGAAGACGAGCACGGCAGGGCCTGAAGGGAGAGAGTCTGCGACGAACTGGAGCAATCCGTAAGAAGATGGCCGCGGCGGACTGAAGCAATTCGCAGCGGACGGAAGCAGTCAGCAGACAAGAAGGGAGCTCGCAGCGGATAGGGAAGGCAGACCGCAGGTAGCAGGGAAAGGTGGGCCCCGCGAGGTCTAAGAAAGGCGGGCTATAAGAAGCCTGAGGAGAGGGTGGATCCACGAAGAGACAAGGAAGAGAAGAGGAAGCGGCGAAGGGAGAGGAGGCCGCAGAGGCCAAGCGGGCTGGGAAAGAAGCGGATAGGAAGCAGGTCGCAAGAAGGAAAGACAGGCCGCGCGGTTAGGAGTCCAGACCGCAAGAAGAGATGCGGACAGGAGACCGGAGTCCGCTGGAGGATACGTGTGCCTCTGATACCATGTAAAGAGAGGCCTCAAACCTTGTATATACTTCTTGAATGAATAGTTACAAGTATGAATACACTTATATAGGAGAAGAATGAGAAGAGATCCTAAATACAAGATGTGGAACTAATACATGGAGAGAGAAAAGAGAGAAAACATGGGCCCTTAATTGGGCTTTTCTAACAGATCTCAATAAATCAATATGCTAACACAAGAGTAATGAAGTGAAAAATCATGTCACGTTTTTTATCTATTTTATACCAAGACTAGAACAAAGGGCTTTAACTCAATTTATTGTCTTTGCACAAGATCGAAACGATTCCATAGAACTACGTGCACATTCTCACAATGCTCACAGAGACTTATTAGGAGAGATGAGTAGTGTTTGGGGGGGGTATTCTTGGCACATAATTTGATAGCATAGATATAATGTACACATTTTTTATTTCCTTTTTTCACTATCAATTATATATATATTTTTGAGTTCAAGGTCCCTGAAACAATTGAAATCGACCAACATAGATAGATGCACTTTAACTTATATACAAAAGATCTAGTACTGTAATGATGGCCCAACGCTCTAAGCTCTATATATGAAACAAGAACGACGTGACATTGATTTTTCAAGTCATTCCTATCATGTTAGACACAATATCATGAGTTGTAACATGTAAGTTTTTAAATTTTTACAAGAGTGTATTTTCTAGAGATGTGTGATCAGTGAAATGTCATTATGCTACCTAAATCCTCACACATACCTAGAGTCATGTTAAACATTCACTATCATATTTACTCGCACTCAGTAGCTAAATACCAATAGATTAAACACATCATGACAGAAACATACAATGTTAAACAGTGTTTAGCAATCCTACATCAAACATTGCACGTAAATCTTTATGCTTTCAGTTCCAGGGCATGCATGTCCCAATAATGATAATACCTTTTTATTGCAATTTTGTTTTTTAATGAAATAAACAAACGTGAAAACTAAGCAAAAAATATATATTTTTGCAATTTTGGGCTTTTATATATTTTTTTTGTTGAAATAATTTTGAAAACAAACTGCCTACGAACAGTCAAATAGGAAGACTGAAGAAATCAAAATCAGAAAAGAACAAAGAAAACAAAGTATGCATGAAAAACACTTATCGCCAGCGCTAGTACTAACGCGTGGCGGTAGCTCACAGAGACTCGATTCCACGGAAAAATAGCCCAGATTTCGATAGGTTTTTGCTTCCAATGATGCTTATATATGAATGTGCAATATGAGCTATCAATCTAATATAGCAGAAAGCTGGACGAAATCACACAACTGTTACCGATCATGAGAATTAAGCATTGAGATCCAAAACACCAAACTCTAATCGAAGTAGAGAAAATCGAGCGTCGGGGAGGGATTTGGTGAAGATATCCGCAAACTGATCGTCAGTGTCAATAAAGCTCACTCTCACGTTCTCCTTCTTAATGTGATCACGAATAAAGTGATGTCATACGTGTATATGTTTCGAATGAGAGTGGTGCAATGGATTGTTCGTTAAGTTTATGACACTCTTGTTGTCGCATCTAAGTTCAACATTCTTGAAGGAGAGACCAAAGTCCTCTAACGTTTGTGACATCCATAGTGCTTGCGCGCAACAACTTTCTAAGGCAATATATTCGGCCTCGGCCGTGGAGAGGGAAACAAAATTATGTTTCCTACTCGACTATGAAATTAGTGCAGACCCTAAGAAGTGAAACGTGGGCACTTGTGCTTTTACGATCAAGTGAACATCTGACATAATTTGAATCGGAATATTCATGGAGTGTGAAGTTGGAGGTGTGTAGATACCAAAGACCAAGATCCTGAGTGCCTATGAGATACCTAAAGATACGTTTAATGGCTTTAAGATGAGATTCTTTATGACTAGCTTGGCATCTACCACAAAGACACACAACAAACATGATATCGGGTCTAGACGCACTTAGCTATAATAGAGATCTGATCATGCCTCTTAATAATGTTTGGTCCACCAAAATGACACTTTCATCCTTCCCTAGTTTAAGTGATGCGCTCATAGGAGTTTTTGCTCGTTTCAGATTCTCAAACCCGAATCGCTTAATCATATCTTTTATATATTTTGATTGACATATGAAAATTCCGTCTTTTTAAAAAAAAACTGAAAGCATAAGAAGTATGTCAATTCTCCTACTAAACTCATTTCAAATTCACTTTGCATCACTTTTATAATTTCTTCACATAATTTTTTGTTAGTGTTGCCGAAGATTATATCATCGGCATATGTTTGCATGATCATTAAATTTGAATCACCGCGTTTTACAAACAATGTAGTATCTGTACTACGCATCCTAAAACCATGATTGACAAGAAAAGCCGGTAGTCCATCATACCAGGCACGAGGTGCTTGCATTTGTCCGTATAAGGCTTTTATGAGTTTATAGACATGATTTGGATGATTACAATTTTTAAAACTGGGTGGTTGCTCTATATACACTTCTTTAATATGATCATTTAGAAACGCACTCTTGACGTCCATTTGATACAATGTTATCTTTTTAAAACTAACAAATGCTAAGAAAATCCTAATGGACTCAAGGCGAGCTACGGGCGCAAAAGACTCCTCAGAATCCACCCTTTCGATCTGAAAGTATCCCTGAGCAACCAACCTAGCTTTATTTCTCGTTATCCTAGACTCACCATCAAGTTTATTTTTGTAAATCCACTTAACACCTATAACGATGGTTACTGGGGCGCTCCACTAATGTCCAGACTCTATTTCTTTCAAATTGATTAAGTTCTTCGTTCATGGCCAAAAACCAATACTCGTCATTAAGTGTTTAAGAAATGTTCTTGGGTTCAATTTCAGATATAAAACATAAATTTGAAAACGATTCATGCAAGGTTTAACGAGTTCTAATCTCATGTGAAGGTTCTCCAATTACCAGTTCTCGAGGATAATTTTTTGAAAAATTTACTTCCTTTGGAGATTTATTCCTTCTGTATCACCTAATTCGTCACCTATTACTACTACCTTTCTCTTCACACTCTCCTCTTCTTGAGAAATGACATCATTATCAATTGTATTTAATTTCGGGTCTTCTTTTGGAGTATTTTTGTTAAAGTGAGCATTGATTGATTCTTCTACAACCAAGGTTCTTCTATTGTGTACTCTATAGGCACGACTCGTGGAGGAATATCCTAAAAAGATTCCTAGGTCAAATTTTTCATCCAGTTTTTCTAAATTATCATTGGTGTTAAGAATGAAACAGGGGCAACCGAATACTAAAAAATAAGAAACAGACGGTTTTTTATCAAAGTATAGCTTATAAGGGGTGTGTTTTAGAATAGGGTGAAGCATGGTCCGGTTCATCACATAACATGCAGTGCTAACCGCTTCAGCCCAAAAATATCGAGGCAAGTCGTACTCGGCCAACATTGTGTGAGCTAATTCTTGGAGTGTCCGGTTCTTCCTTTCTACTACTCCATTTTGTTGTGGAGTGCATGAGGCTAAAAACTCGTGTCGAATTCCTAAATCATTACAGAAATTTGAAAAAATTTCATTCTCAAATTCTCCCTCGTGATCTGACCTTATACATTCAATTTTTTGTTCCATTTCGTTTTGAATTATAGTGCACAGAATGGAGAAATCAGTGAAAGCATCAGATTTATTATCAAGGAAAACATGCCAACAAAAACGTGAGTAATCGTCTATAATCACAAATGTATATCGTTTCTCACCTAGACTACACGTGCTAAGAGGACCAAACAAATCCATGTAAATTAATTGCAGTGGTCTAGAAGTGGTAATATAATTTTTTGCTTTTAAAGGATGATTTTGTGAATTTTCCCTTTTGGCAAGGAGCACACAGAGAGGTCAAACTACCACTTAGTTGTCGAAGTCCACGGGTTAGTTTTTCTTTTGACAGTTTGAATATTAGTTTACTCCTGGAATGACCAAGTCTCCTATGCCAAAGTTCTAACTCTTCATTTTTAGCGACTAAACACCTTAAATTAGACGAAGACAAGTCCTCAAACTTAATGGTATAGACATTATAGTTTCTATGTGCAGTGAGCAACACGGTATTTGTTTTAAAGTCTATAATATTGCATGTATTCGTAGAGGTTTCAAACAAAACATTCAAGCTCTTATCGCATAGTTGACTAATAGAAATCAAATTGTGCTTTAAACCATCTACAAATAGTACATTTGAAATAGAAAATACTTTGTTACCTATGATGCTGACACCAAGAATGCATCCTTTGTTGTTGTCTCCAAAAGTCACCATGCCTCCTTTCTTCTTCTCCAGGCTAAGGAACTTGTCTTCATCACCAGTCATGTGCTTGGAGCACCCGGAATCCAAGTACCACACGTTCTCCCTGTCCGTAGCCTGCCAACATACCTAAAAAGAAAATAAGGGTAAAGATCTGGCTATCCAAGTTGTTACACCCATAATGTAGGTAGAAGCCTTCGGTACCCAGATTTGCGTTGGTTTCTTAGACCCTTTCTTCAAGCATGAGTTGAACGTGTGACCAAACTTTTTACATTTGGCACACAAGATATAAGCAGTGGATGCCTCCCTTTTTGTGCTTGTGGAGCTCATGTAGGAAGGAGACAAGCTTTCAAAGCTACCAGTTTTATTTTTGGTTCTCATTCAAGTTTTGATTCTTTGCTGGAGATCGGTTACCGTCGGCGCTAGTACTAGTGCTTGGCGGTAGCTTTAGATTCACGTATCCTAACCCAAACTTTCCAGACTCCTGATAATGTGCTCCCAGCAACATATTCAGAGATATCTGCCCTATCCCAAATTTCTAGATAACACAGTTTAGATCATGGATCCTTTTTTTCAAGGCGGTGTTTTCCGAGACAAGCATCACGCACCGATTTGCGAACTGCTTTTTACTGTCTCCCACTTGTGCACGAGAAATTTGAAGTCTTTTCTCCAATACCTTCTTCTCATTAGTAAGACTTTCCACTTTTGAGGAAATCTTGGAGAGGCTTTATTTCAACTCATTGATCGTTGACATCGAGTGAGAGCACTCCTAACATTCGACCTTCTATTTGCCACATTTGATCAGTTCCATATCTAAAGACTTTTTCTCATATAATAATTTATCAAGCTTATCACATAACAATTCATAAGTCTCATATAATTCATCGTAGGAGGGAGAGTTTAGCTCAATGTCGCTATGAACACTGGATTTGCTGTCGGATTCGTTGTGATGTTTCCCCATGAGACAGATTCACATCGTCATCACTTCTTGAGCCGAAAGCGCTCGACTTGTCAGAAACAGCATCGTCCCATGTTGACGCTTTAAGCACTTTCCTCTTTCCTTTGTCTTTGTCTTATCTCTCCTTTTCTTCCTTTTGCAGCTTTGGACACTCTTCATATGCCCAGACTTGTGATAATGAAAGTACTCAGGAATAGGCTTTTCTTCATCAGTCTCCCACCCCTTTGACGGTTTGTCTCATCTCCTATTCTCTTTTACACCTTTCTTTAGAAATCTTTTGAACTTCTCATGCCTCTTGGAATTCTTCATGAAACTTCTAAATTCCCATACATAAAGGCTCACTTCATCTTCATCATCAGACTCTTCCACTACCTCATTTTCCTTTGTTGCTTTCAGTGCTAGAGCTTTCTTCTTTGCCTCTCTTGAATATTCCTCATTTTGTATCTTCAGCTCTAGCTCATGGGTCATCAGATTCCCAATGAAGCTTTCAATTTCCAAGGTGCTGATATTGTGTGACTCAACAATGGCAGTCACTTTTGGATTGAACCGTGGAGGAAGAGATTGCAAGATTTTCCGCACCAAGTCTCCATTTGAGAACGTTTTTTCGAGTGATCTAAAGGCATTCACAATTTTCGTGAAGCGAGTGTACATGCTGTCCACCTCCTCATCAATCTCCATTCGGAACTATTCGTATTCCGATTCAAGTCCAAACAACTTCGACTCTTTTTCTTGTGAAGTACCTTCATGCGTTAGCTCTAGTAATCGTCATATATCATAAGCAGTTTCACAATTACAAATTCGATTAAATTCATTTTTGTCTAACGCACAAAAAAGAGAGTTCATAGCTTTCGCATTGTTAGTACATTTCAGTTTATCAGAGTCATCCCACTTGTCATGCGGTTTCTCCAAAACTTATTCATCTACAGTGGTACTGGGTGCAGTGTATTTTGTTTCAACCATGGCTCATACGTGCATACTGTGTCCATGATTTGATCGGATGGGAACCCAATTCGAAACGCCTAGAGGTCGAGCGACTCCTCCCCCTGATGAGGATCCCCAGGAGGGCCCATGAGACGCGACACCTTCTCCGGAGAGGCGTGGACCGCATGGTAGAGATATACCTTGTCGAGACCCCCCTCCCTTTGCGAGGGGAATTATCGTCGTTGATATAAGTGTAGGCGAGATCCAGGGAGGGATCATCGTCCACCTGGTGAGCCTCGCCCTCCCCCACCTCGTCGTAGAGATCGAGCAAGATATGATTATGATTATAAGGATGATTATGGTGATTACCGTGAGCCGCGCCATGGGATGACTCTAGAGGAGGATGACATCATCTGGTGCATTCGCATTGATGCGCCTTCCTTCGACGATCACCTAGACCCGAAGGCATTCAGTGATTGGCTCATGGACATGGATTACTATTTTGACTGGTTTGAGATGAGCGACGAGAGGCGAGTGCGATTCACCAAAATGAAGTTAATCGGTCAGGCAAAAATTTATTGGTCGAGTCTAGAGAGATCTCTTGAGCGGGATGGTTACTACCCCATCACTCGATGGGATGAGATGAAGCAATGCTTACAAGATAAATACCTCCCCGCATCGTATCGAAATTAACTTTTAGATCAGCTCTACGTGCAACATCAGGGGACTCTCTCCGTTGCATATTATGTCCCAAATTGACGAGCTAGTAGTTCGCAGTGATATTATGGAAGAACCCATCGCCACTGCATCTCGCTTTCGTGCGGGACTTAGAGCGGACATTCGGAGGAAATTAATTCCCCACAATATGGAGACGGTTGAGCAGGTCTTTCAGCTCGCGCAAGAGTACGACCAATATTAATGTACTACTGGCCCGAGGCAGGGCACCACTCGACCCGACGCCTCCACGACTAGGAGACCCAATCTTGCCACGACTACTGACACCCCTTGCGCAGACGCGACTGGAAAAATTATTGTACCCGGAGGCCCCAAGCCTGGGGGCGTCCAATGCCATCGATGTTCTGGCAGAGGACATTTTGCAGCGCAATGCCCTACTAGGAATTTATTGATCGAGGATTTGGGCGAGCCCAGCACTGAGGCTGAGGATGTAGCTCTTCAGGAGATTATTGTCGTCATAGAGGATTGATGGGAGAGCGATGCGGAGAGATCGCTAGAGGTAGGAGTCCTCCGACGCACCCTCCACACCCCACGTGCTGAGGAGGATTTGCGCTGCACCACTATTTTCTTCACATATTTCTCTGCAAGCTCGCTATTGATAGTGGGAGCTGCATAAACATAATTGCAAAGAAGGGTTGGAGAGGGTGCAGCTTACGGCCGAACCACATCCGCATCCTTAACGTGTCTAATGGGTGGACAAGTCCACCATTCATGTCACGCAGCGGTGTTTGGTATCGATACGTTTAGCAAACAAGGAGGACCAGGTCAGGTGCGATGTTATCCCTATGGATGTCGCTCACATTCTGCTCGGGAGACCCTGGTTATATAATTGCAACGCCACGTACTATGGTCGGTCCAACACGTGAGTGTTCTTCGACAAGGGTCAAAAGATTACCCTTACTCCGACCCAGCCTAGGGATCCTCCCAAGGGCAAGGTTGACTCGTCAATTAGTGTGGGGTCGTCAAGACCCTTACATGTTTTGAGGAAGGGTGATTTTTTGAGAGAGAGCCTAGAGGTCGGGGTCATGTTTATCATAGCAACCACGATGATGGCCGAGACCCCAGGCAGGACTGAGATTACTGACCCATATGTTCGGCAGTTGATGGATGATTTTGTAGACATTATGCCCGAGGAGCTCCCCGAAGAGCTTCCCCTACTGAGGGACATCCAACATACGATTGACCTGATTCCAGGGGAATCTTTGCCCAATCTCCTGCATTACCGCTTAAATCCGACTGAGCATGTCGAGCTAAAGCGACAAGTTGATGATCTTCTGCGGAAGAAGTTTATTTAAGAAAGTTTGAGTCCTTGCGTCGTACCAGCCTTCTGACCCCAAAGAAGGACGGTAGTTGGCGCATGTGCATTGATAATCGTGCCATAAACAAAATCACGATGAAGTATCGTTTTCTGAATCCCCGCCTCGATGATCTCCCGGACTCGATGACTGGTGCCCAGATATTCTCGAAGATCAACTTTCGTAGTGGGTATCATCAAATAAGAGTTAGAGGGGGGATGAGTGGAAGACGGCCTTCAAGGCGAATGACGGCTTGTACGAGTGGCTAATGATGTCGTTCGGGCTATCGAACGCACCTAGCACGTTCATGAGAGTGATGACACGGGTCTTGCGGCCCTACATGGGAAAATTCTTGATAGTATATTTTGATATACAGTCAGGGCCGCACCGAGCACTTACGTCATATTCGCCTAGTGTTCGAGCTTTTCTGAAAGTAGCATCTTTATATCAACTTGAAGAAGTGCTCGTTCCTGTCCACATCCGTCCATTTCTTGGGATACGTAGTGTCGGCGTTGGGTATTTTTGTTGATCCTGACAAGGTCAGGGCGATTCAAGAGTGGCCTATCCCGACAAATATTCATGAGGCCCGTAGTTTTCATGGACTTGCCACCTTCTATAGAAGGTTTGTCTATGTCTTCAGTTCGATCATGACTCCCATTACGAGCTGTTATCGTAAGGGTGATTTCGTTGGTACGAAGGCCGCCACTCGAGCCTTCGAGGAGATCAAGGAGAGACTGTCTCCCGCTCCCGTTTTACGCTTACCAAATTTCTCCAAGCACTTCGAGGTAGCATGTGATGCCTCGGGAGTGGGCATTGGCACAGTCCTTAGCCAAGAAGGCCACCCGGTGGCCTATTTTAGCGAGAAATTGAACGAGGCTCGACAGAAATATTCAAATTATGATCGGGAGTTCTATGTCATTGTGCAGGCATTGCGTTACTGACGACATTATCTCCTGCACAAGGAGTTTATTCTATATTCAAACCATCAGGCATTGAGATATCTCGACTCACAGAAGAAATTGGGTCACCGTCACGCCAAATGAGTGGAGTACATGCAGGAGTTTCATTACGTTCTCAAGCACCGAGCAGGTGTTGAGAACAAGCCGGCCGAAGCCTTAAGTCGCCGAGTCAGTATTCTCCACACCATGAGAGCCCGAGTTGTGGGATTTGAGCAGTTAGTTCAAGCTTATCCCGAGTGCCCAGATTTTGGGGACATTTACGCGACATTGTCAAGGGACACGCCGGCTTTTCGTGAGGGTTATTCGATTTCAGATGAGTACTTATTTCAGAGTTCACGCCTCTGCATTCCTCAGACCTCCTTCTGAGATTTTCTTATTTGGGAGCTTCACGCAGGCGGAGCTGCGGGACACTTCGGTAGAGATAAGACGATTGCGTTGGTTGAGGATCGTTTCTTCTGGCCCGGCTTGAAGAAAGACGTCACTACGACTGTCAGGCATTGTCGGGTCTGCCAGACTGCGAAGGGGACTCATCATCCCACAGGGCTATACACTCCGCTACCCATCCCCGAGAGACCCTGGTCTGGCATTAGCATGGATTTTATCCTCGGGCTTCCTCGCACCCTGAGAAAGTTCGACTCGATATTTGTGGTCGTGGATCGTTTTTCTAAGATGATACATTTCATCCCATGCCGCAAGACTGCTAACGCCTCTCATGTAGCGACATTATTTTTTAGAGAAGTGTTTAAATATAACAGTCTCCCTGCGTCCATTGTCTCTGATCGGGACGTGTGTTTCATAAGTTATTTCTGGAAGACCTTGTGGAAAAAGACCGACACAACCCTGAAGTTCTCCTCCGCCTACCACCCGCAGACGGATGGACAAACCGAAGTGGTTAATCGTAGTCTTGGGATGCTTCTTCGTTGCCTCGTTGGGGATTTCCAGCCACCTGGGATTCTGTTCTCCCTATAGCCGAGTTTGCTTTCAATAGTTCTATCAATAAGACTACAGGTTTGAGTCCGTTTCATATTATGTTAGGATACGAGCCTAGGAAATCAATTGACTTAGTGGATATTCCCATAGGATCCAGACCCAGTGAGTCAGCAGAGTCCTTCATACAGTATGTGCATGCACTCCACAAGTCAGCCCGAAAAAAATGTAGTTAGTAATGATTTTATAAAGATCAAGCAGACCAGTACAGGCGGGAGCAAAACTTTAAGGCGGGAGAACAAGTATTGATTCGCATTCGATCTGAGAGGGTCCCACAAGGACCAACAAAATAATTAAGCGCACGCAGAATGAGCCCCTACACAGTTGTACGACGGATTGGTAAGAACACATATGAGATAGATATCCCTCATGGTATGGGCATCAGTCGGGAATTCAACGTATAGGACTTAACTCCTTACTACAAGGAGCACGTGTACGTGCTACTCGCGGTGTCGCACCATGCAGCTAGCTCTGCACCACCGATGGTTCCCCCAACACAGCAGTCATACGTAGATACATCACTGCCAGACGGAGATACATTTGTGTCACCCTCTTCTCAGATCATTTGTCACGACTTCTACACCGCGGGAGGGCGAGATAGTGTGCGTTATCTTGTCCGTTGGAGCGGTCGGCCTATGCACGATGCTACTGGATATCTTCAGAGGAGCTCGAGAGACTCGTTGCACGCTTACACAGCGAGTACGACCATCTTCACTCACCGGAGATAAGTGCATTCAAGCCGGGGGGAGTTGACGGCGCGCCACCACCGGCACGTGTATATTCCCGCAGGCAGCGGTGATCCGTTTCCCGGATGGACGATCTGAGGCCTTGATTGCATCCGGATGATCGATTCGAGTCGAGATCATATAATACGTTTTTATTTTGAAATGTATCCCCCCCCCCCCCGATCGGACCAGACAGTTTGAGCCATCCGCGACAAGGGTGACATGATGCCAGGCTTAGGCTTCTTGGTGTCGGGCAATAACGTTGGCATGGGACGTCATAAGACCACACATCTGATCCCGAAGTTTAATCATATTGATAAAGAAATCGCCCATGTTGCAAATAGTAATGAATTAATTACTCTAAGGTAATTAATTATTTAGAATAAATAAAACTCGTCCTAAAAAGAAGCAGATGATAGCAAAAAAAAGATGGGGCCCTCTGTATGGAGTCGTAAGCGTCAATATGGGATCTTCCTTGTGGTTCCAGCTGGAGGAGAGGGCGTTGGGCTCAAGAAAACCAAGGGCGGTTGCTTTTATGGGAATCGGCTCGAGGAAATCAGGAGAGCATGTGGTACAACGGGAGGGTTGGGCTCGAGGAAAATGGGTTTGCAGATCGATATGCGGGAGGTCGCGAAAATAAGCGGTTTAGGAGTTGTTCGAGAAGACCGGTGCTTGAGAAGAGATCGTGCTTGAACAATAATGTATTTCCAATGATGTTGGGCTCGAACTGACGAATTGTTTTCTTGTGCGGGGCTCAAAAATAAGAGGTTGTCAATGCGGAGAGGACGTGGTTTGTGATGACGGTGAAACACAGAGCAACAGTCTCGACGATGCGGCGATGCTTTGGTTGTTCAAGGGTTCGAAAGTTGTTGTTGGACTGAGATCGCAGTGGTAGGAACTGAAATGAGGCCGCACGACTTGCTTCGACGTTGTGTACAGAATGAAGACAAGGTTTAAAGACAGTGTGGATTATTGAGGGAGAAATTGTTGAAGATGGCATCGGCGACGGAAAATGCTTTGACAGTGGTTGTTGTGGAAGTGGGGAGGAGGAATGTGGTATCGGAGGAAGGAAGTTGATACCAAGTTGTTACGAACTTCTGTAAAAGCGGTGGCATTGCCGAAGGAGGGGGCAGAGGTGGAGATGAGTGTACAATCCCGTATTCGCCGAGTGGGACACCTCGACGAAGCCAAAAAGTAGGCGAGTCGGGTAGGCAGACCCGCACTCGCCCATAGAGGACAAAAAGGCTTTCGCCAAAACAGGCGTAAGGGCTTCCGCAGAGGGCGGAAAGGCTCTCGCCAAATCAGGCGAATGACATGTGAATCCCACACTCGCCCTTTGAGGAGCTGTGGAGGCGAATGCCCGGCTCACCCCAACATTCGCCTCTCCAGGCGAGTGGTGCCTTCATGGACCACTCGCCCAGTGGGGTCCAGAGGTAAATTTACCTAGATGCCCTTGAAGACCTGCAAATAGCTTTTCAGAACAGCGGAGTTGCGTTGTTGGCAGACCAAGTCTTGGAATTCTATAAATAGACCCTGTGGGCACCTTTGGAAAGGATCCAGTTCATTTTGGCTTCTTCCTCCTTGGGTTATTCTGGTTTGACTACGTAAGTCCTCCAAGGTGCCCAACTCAGCTTTTGGCTTGGGAGGGGAAGCGCTCAAGAGACCTTCTTGGTGTGTGGTGGGACCTCCATGCTACAGCCCGGGGTCAGTTTTTTAATTCCTAGCGACTGGTCAGGAGCCCAAGTTTGGGGGAAGTAGGTGCAAGCTATACCCTTAGGTCCGAACTCTCGTTGAGACCAAGTTTTGGCTTCAACAATGAGGGAGGCGAAGAATACATGAAGTCGGAACTTCTGCCTATGCGTGGCGTGCTCGGAAAGAGAAAGTACCACAATCTCATCAAAGGGAAAAGTAATAGATTTCTTCTTGCTTGTCTTCATTTCACACGCGTCTTCAAATAGACTACAAGACACCACTAACTCTTAACTAATAACGACTTAATGACGCAACATTTAATACCTTAAAAACGATCAAACTTAAATAAAAGATAACTGGAACGATGCCCCAAACGACAACTAGACTCGATACATATAGCAAGGTACAACATTAATAAGATAACACTTAAGGCGACTAGCCTAGCCCACACTTATCTCAAGATAAATTGCCCATCGCTGGTAAATACCTCTCAAAACATCCGGGTTAAAGGGGAGCATTGTAATCCTCGTCCAACTAACCATTCCTAAATATAGTTGTTTCATATGGCCTCCAAGTGGATTGGTCGAACCCTAGGGTTTTCTAGGGTTTTTAACCTAGTAGTCAATGTGGCAGCATCGTCCCTTAGGTCATCAAATTTGATATCAATCTATCAAATTGATTTAGAATGAATTTTTGAAAATCAGTCGTAGACATGTCTGTGTTCGAACTAGTCCCTCAACTGATCGTGATGTTTGGTCCTGCCATAGACAATATATATGGCATACAACTATGGAGCATAAAGTGGCTCAAACATTGGACGTTGATATCAACTGATGTATGATAGGCTGTGTGTGTTGGACCCCTTATAATGCAATGCCAGATTGAGTTAATATATGATTCTAATCCAAAATTATCTCAAGCCATGGTAACTTGCAGGTAAAAGTGAAAACAAATGACTTTAGTCCCTTCTCATTTGGAGTAGCACTAGCAAAAACAATAAACAAATAAATTCAGAAAATCTATATTTGATTATGTTGATATTTTGTATTATATTTTATTATTTCGCTCTTTCCCTATAGTCCTCCATACCCATATATATCATAGTGTAACTCAGACTCCCGCGTCGTTCCGTCGGCGCACCAGATCCAGTTCCACCTTCTTGCTTGGCACCAAAAATGTTGCCCTAATTTGAAGGCATTTCTGGTGTCGGTTTCTATTGGTTGATCCTACATGGATTTGGTTTTGTTTCTCTTTCTATGAGAAAACCCTGCTTAATTTCTCTCTAAGTGGGTGTGGTGTTCCTTCTCTTGACTCCTTGATTTATATTCTTGGATTATCCTGGCGGGGAATGGTGAATCTCCTACAATCACTTCCGATATTGGAGTTTCCTCCACTACTTTGATATCCGATGGATCTATTTGGTCAAGTCATGACTATAATACTCTTCAAATCACGACTATACATCTGGATGGATCCAATTTTCTCCTGTGTTCTCGAACTATCACCTTTGCCTTGAAGAGAAAATGTCTGTTCGGCTATGTTTTGGGTACTATGCCGACGCCTGCCCAGAATTCCACTGATTGGTTGCAGTGGGAGTCTGAGAATTCTTTAGTAATGTCTTAGCTAACTAACTTCATGGTGGACTCCATTGCCCGAAATTACCTGTTCATAGATATTGTGGTAGATATTTGGAAGATGGATGAGGCGACTTATGCATGGGGAATGTGGCCAAGATTTTTCAGCTACAACGAAAGATCTTTCTCTCAAGCCGGGGTGATCGTCCTCTTGCAGTCGATTACTTGAAGTTCACTTAGTTTTATCAAGAGTTTGATCACTTTGACTGTCTTACTCTTCTGTCCTCTGAGGATGAGATTCTTGTTCAGGTTTGAGAAGAAAGGAACAGAGTTTTTGAGTTTCTTCACTGTTTGCATCAAAACTTTGATCAAACCAGTGTTCAGATCCTTGGACAGTCTTCCCTGCCTTCTCTTCCAGAGGTTTATAGTCATGTTCAACAAGAGTCTGATAGGCGACAAAATTGGACTCTTGATGCTACTCCAATTTTCTCCTGTGTTCTCGAACTATCACCTTTGCCTTGAAGAGCAAATGTCTGTTCGGCTATGTTTTGGGTACTACGCCGACGCCTGCCCAGGATTCCACTGATTGGTTGCAGTGGGAGTCTGAGAATTCTTTAGTAATGTCTTAGCTAACTAACTTCATGGTGGACTCCATTGCCCAGAATTACCTGTTCATAGATATTGTGGTAGATATTTGGAAGATGGATGACGTGACTTATGCATGGGGAATGTGGCCAAGATTTTTCAGCTACAACGAAAGATCTTTCTCTCAAGCCAGGGTGATCGTCCTCTTGCAGTCGATTACTTGAAGTTCACTTAGTTTTATCAAGAGTATGATCACTTTGACTGTCTTACTCTTCTGTCCTCTGAGGATGAGATTCTTGTTCAGGTTTGGGAAGAAAGGAACAGAGTTTTTGAGTTTCTTCACAGTTTGCATCAGAACTTTGATCAAACCAGTGTTCAGATCCTTGGACAGTCTTCCCTGCCTTCTCTTCCAGAGGTTTATAGTCATGTTCAACAAGAGTCTGATAGGCGACAAAATTGGACTCTTGATGCTACTCCTGAAGGTCTGCCCTGTCTGATTAGTTTGGTAGTAGAACTCCTCGTGACACAAGGTCCAAGTCCAATGACAAATATCATTTGATATGTGATTACTGCAGGAAGTCTCGTCGTAGCAGGTACACTTGCTTTCGTATTCATGACTTTCCTACACCACGAGATGTCGAGGTGGTTCTGCACCGAGAGGAGATCGAAGTTATGGTCGCTCTCAAGGTCATTCAACTCAGTCTCGGTTTGCTCATCTTTCTGATGCCTCGGAGGAGATCTTGCCTTTCTCTGCTACTTTTGTTCCTTCTTTGGCTCTATCTACTGATGAGATCCATGCGCTCCGTTACTTGATGCAAGAACAATCTACCGATACATCCGCTTCTTCACCCTCATATGCCCATTTGGGGCCCTCAGGTGCTCGTGTCGCGTCTTCTCGTCCATCTACCCACTGGATTATTGATTCTGGAGCAACGAATCACATGACTGGCTCTGCTATAAGTTTAATTTTTAACATTCCCTTGTCTTGTATAGACAAGATGAGCATTGCAGATGCTCTCCGATTGCTGAAAAAAGATCCATCTCATGCTCCTCTCTTACCCATTTTTTTGTTTTTTATGTACCCAAGTCTACTCGCAATCTTATCTCCATTAGTCATCTACCCAATTTTATGAACTGTTTTGTGACCTTTCCTTCGTCTTGTGTTTTTCAAAATCTGAAGATGGGAACAGTGATTAGCTTTGGTAGTCTGTTAGATGGGCTTTCCATGTTTGACTCCTCCAATCCTACTTCGCCTCCCCATGCTCTTTATGTTAATTAGTCGGCCACATTAGAGTCCTGGCATTGTTGTCTTGGGCATCCCTCTTGTCTATGAAACATTTATTTTCTACTATGTCATCTGCATTAGTAAATAATTTTCATTATGATATTTTCATCTGCTTCCTTTAATCTAATTTTCTCTCCTAGTTCTACATTGTTTAATATTATATATAGTGATGTTTAAGGGTCTGCCTAGTTGATTCTATTTCAGGGTGTTTCTGATTTGTCATTTTTATTGATTGTTTTACCCGAACAACACGGGTATACCTAATGAAAGATTAAAAAAAAATTCATTATTTCAAAGGTTTCACAACATGATTTCTACGCAATTCAACACCACTATCAAAATTTTTCATACTGACAATGGTCGTGAGTCCATTGACTCTCAGTTCGCATACTACCTTGCTAATAATGGTATTATCCACCACACATCTTGTGTTTACTCACCTGCTCAAAATGGGGTGGTTGAATGCAAGAATCGTCACCTTTTAGAAGTTGTTTGGTGTCTTCTTCTCTGAATGCACCTTCCCAAATACTATTGGGGGATGCCGTTCTCACTATATCCCATTTTATTAATCGTATCCTATTTTATTAATTGTATGCCCTCATGTATTCTAGGGTATAAAACTTCCCTTAACACCCTTTGAGTTCCTCCTACCAATCTTGCACCCTTGTGTCTTTGGTTGTGTGCTTTGTTCATAACCATCAAGAAACTAAACTTGATGCTCATACTCATAAGTGTGTCGTTATAGAATATTCTCCTACTCAAAAGGGTTATAAATATTTTTACCTGGTCCACAAGAAAGTTTTTGTAACCACAAATATCACTTTTCGTGAATCTGAGAACTATTATAGACCCTCACTTTAAGGGGGATCTCTCTAATGTTGGAAGTGAGCTCTTTAACTCTCGTTGATTCTCTCTCTACTACTATATTATTCATTCATCCATTGTACGAGTCCCACTCGACTCCTGCTCCTGTACTAACTCTTGATGCCCCTATGGAGAAACCCCATGTTCCTCCCATGCAGGTTTACTCTCGACATCCTAAGGGAACAAACACACGGGTGATGCAGGCCTACGCGGTGGGGTGTGTATGACGAGTCCAACGATGGCTCACTCAAGTCCTTTCTGATCGAGCACGCGCGCAAAAGATCTTGTGACCACTCCAATATTTCGTTTAATTCGCAGCACATGCACAATAAACACCGAGAGAAGATCTGACCAAAACGACAATTCGGAAAGAGGTCGATTTTACTCCTAACAAGAAAAAAAACATAGGATTTTCCCCAAGCCTTGAGTGTCAAAAACAAGAATTTACCCAATACAATCAACGACAAAAGAAGGATTTACCCAATCCTTTAAATCACAAGATCGATCGGAAAACAACGCAAAGCTTCGATTAAATCCCGCGAATAAAACAATGGTTTTGAAGGCAACGCTGGCCTCTTCCACCACACAAAATCACGTATAAGGAAGAACACTCAAGATAGAATAAAGAAAATCGTTACCCAGACACTCAAGGTAATTTTTGTAGACAATCTCTCTACCACGGGATCCACCGGAGTCACAACGAATGGAGGATACTGTGAGTCAACACTTCACAGAGTCACACCGAGGAAGCGGAGGAAGGCGCGGCGGTCGAATCCGACAAGCAGTAGGCGGTCGACGCGGTTGTTTCACACAAGATCTGCACCACATGAGGGGTACAAGGAGTTGAGCCCTATCTCGGGGCTGCTCACATCGGCGGAGGCCGTCTCGCACAGCTCGCATGCGGGCGGAGGGGCGGCGGCGGTGACGCACAACACGTACGCAGGAGGGGGTCGGGACCGAACCCTAGGGAAGAAAGCTCACGGTTTTTGATTTCATTCCAGCATTTCTACATCTACTTATAGTGTTTACAATAAATAAATAAGATAAAAAACACTCAATTAACTACTAAAGACACTAAGCAGCACACTCAATTAGAAAATACACTAAACAACACAAATAAAACCGGACCAACCACACACTAAGCAGCACACTCAATTAAAGACACACGAGACACCAAAAACAACACCAAAATGGCCATCCCAGAATTATGTGGTCGTGCATGGTCGTGAACCAAGGTCGTAGCGGCGGATATCTTCGTTATCTTGATTGTTGCGGCGACGCGGCCGCGAGCGGAGGTTGTAGCGGCGGATAGCTTTCATTATCATGATTGTTGCGGCGAACATCTTAAAACATTGGCGGGTCGGCGCCATCAACAGACCCCTATCAGAATCCTAGACTTGACATTTGATCCGCCTTCAAAGACCATTGCTCTAAGGGAAGATACCTCTACACAACATCTGTTATTTCAGTTTGCCTCTTACTCTTCTTTAATGGCTTCCCAGAGAGCATTGGTCACTTCATTGTCTGTTATTTCCGTTCCTACAATATGCAAGGAAGCCCTTTCTGACTATAAGTGGAAGACAACTATGCCTGAAGAAATGCATGCTCTTCAAAAAAATCACACATGGGACACGGTACATCTGTCTCAATGGAAGATGTCGTTAGATGTAAGTAAGTGGGTGGAAATTAGTTACCTGGAGGAGCAAAAAACAAGAGGTTGTCAGATCCAGCGCTGAGATGGAGTTTAGGTGTATGGGTTGTATGGCTCATGGGATCTGCGAAGGACTATGAATCCTACTATCATGAAAGATCTTGGTCTTAAAGGAGCCTATATGGCTATACTGTGATAACAAGGCAACCATCAGTATTGCTCGCAACTCAGTGCAACACGATCGTACTAAACACATTGAGATCAACAGACACTTCACCAAAGACCACATAGTGAAAGACATTGTGGTTATTCTATTTGTGCCATCTAAACAACAATTGGCTGACATCCTCATTAAGAAATAATGCACAAGTGTTTTTGGAAAGATAATTGAAAAGTTGGGTATGGTTAACATCGCACGCCCTGTTAGTTATGAGATGTTTCTTCACCTAGAGGGGGGATATGTGATGTCGTATTTTTGTAAATTATTTACGGAATTAAAAATGAATCACAACACAAATAGACACAACAATTTATAGTGGTTCCACGAGTTGGGTGCGTCCACTTCCCCCCTCCGCTTATCTAGCAGTGAGCTAGCGGCAAACTTCAACAAAAACTCAGATCCGCAGATCCTACAACTCAGAGACAAGATTTCCTACCTCAGAGGCACTAGCTGGCCCCTGCCTCATATCCCTTAGCTCAGGATCCTACAACTCAGATTCCACACGGGAGTCCTACACTCAGATTCCACAAAGGAATCCTACCTCAGGTCACAAAGACCCTGACCCTACGCTCAGATCTCAGAGAAATCCTACAGAAAAATAACTTTTTGTTACAAAACTTTATTTAGACTCCGAAAGATAAATCTTTATGGATCTGGAGTCTTCTTGAAGCCTGATAAGAATTGGTTTTAGCTTGATCTTCTAGCAGAAGACTTTAAGAAAAGTTCTTTTCGTGAAAATTACTCCACCTGCACGTCAGAAGATCCTTCTTCTTGTTGCTTATTGATTGAGCTTTGAGTAGTTCAGCAAGTTGAATCGATCTAGTTCTTTAGGAGAATGAAGAGATTAGCTTCAGATGTTATCTTCTCCAAGTATGAGCCTCCTGATGTAATGACACTTCGAAAAAGAAGACGGCGGAAAAGCTCAAGTTCGATTGTATCGATTAGGGTTTACTTTTCACGTCTACTTCTTTTTATATGACTGAGATCCTTAACGGTCGAATCACATGATGACTTTATGTCAGCAATCTTTTTTCTTAAAAGACTGATCTGATTGGCCCTTTCTGCGGCAGCAATAAATTGAATAACGCCAAAATAGCACATCAATTCGAATATAAACTTGTTTGGTCGATCGACTAGATATACGGTCGAATCTGCTTCATGTTCAGTCGAATGGCTTGATGTCAAGTCGAATTTTTTTTACTTAGAGCATATTTTTCCAGAAGTTTGCATTTGAATGACTCCTTCATAGCTTCTTCTAGTCGAATGATGAACATCTAGTCAAATATGGTTGTTCATTCCTCTAGACAACATGATCTGACATATCTCCATGAATACTGCTTCTTCTCCTCGTCTGGTCGAATGGATCTAGTCGAATCACTAGATATTCAGTCGAATTATGACTTAAACAGAAACTTCTTTCTTTAAGACTTCAAGACAACTTGAGCTTTAAAAGACATCTAGTTGAATTGTCTTGAACCTTCTGCACAATAGACCAAATGATCTAGACGAATTTGTACTCAACAGTTTTATCCATTCTAAGCATATATTCGAATCGTTTTGATTCATCTGCACGAACAGTTAGATTGTGTAGTCGAACTTACACTTACACTTTTTGCACTCTGAGTATACCAGCTTGAATCGACTTGATTCCCCTGCACGAATGATAAGATCTAGTCGAATTTGTACTTGTATAGATATGACACTTAGAAGTCATCTATTGATTTATCTCCATCCTTTTGCACGAATGGCTAAATCATCTAGTCAAATTTTAACTTAGACAGTTTGTTCTATTCAGAAGACATCTACTCGAATCATTCTGAGTCTTTTGCACGATTGATTAGATGATCCAGACGAATTTGTACTTAAGACAGATTCTGTACAACTACTCAAATCATCTTGAATTATCTATACGATCGGTTAGATGATCTGACTGAACGACTAGATGTATAGTCGAATTTTGACTTAGCCAAATTTTTATCTTTCTGTATTTGAATCATTTGCACTATCCAAACTTCTAGAATTTGTTTATTGATCTTTTAGGGGTGATTATCAAGTCCAATATAGTCTAGATCTTAGGTCTTGACAAAACTATGTCTGATGACACTAACTCTAGCATATGTTGGGCTTGTAATATAAAGTACCTGGAAACAACACAACTAAAGCATACTCATCAAATACATTGTGTGTTCATCTATATTGTGATGAATTCTTCAAATCAGGAATATTGTGAATAATTTTCTCAACACGCCCAACTTGAGGGGGTGTTTTAATTTTGTATTTTGCTTTAGTATTTCGTTATTTCCCTTAATCCTGCATACTCATGTATATTATGGTGTAACTCCTTATTTTAGTGATTATCAAATCAATATCAATAGGTTTCAATTAATTAGGAAACAAACCAGTACAAATCAAGCTTCCATTAGATAGCATGAAGCTCTGATGCATGCAATAGAAAAATAATACATCCAAAACTACAACACTTACAGTTACTAGGTTGTATTCAAGTGCCTGATGGATGCAAGGTCGTGGTCGCCTATCATGGGACGGGGACTGTGAGGAAACAAGGGTTGGGTTGCTGCGTGGGGGTCTGGATGGGGCGGGGTCTAGATGGGGCTCGGCCAGTCCATGGGATGGTTGTATGTGTGTAATTGGATAGGGCAAAGGGGCGGTGGAGCTTGCAGAGGCAGTGGAAGGATTAGCAGGGCATGTGGTTGCAAGAAGCCGGATGTTAGGCGGTTTGATGCAGGGGAGTGGTTGTTGGGTGCGTACGGTGATAGGAGTGGTTCAGGGGTGTAAGGTTAGGGAATGGGGTGGTTTGTTGTAGGAGGGTTGTTAGGTGTGTGCGACGACAAAGGGAGGGGCGGCCAAAGGGTTTAGGGCTAGGAAAGGGGGTGTCTTTCTTGTAGGGACCTGCTATGATGCGTGTGATGGCAAGAGGAGGTGCGGATGAGGGATGTAGGGTTAGGGAAGGGGGAGGTTTGTTGTATGGGATGCTAGGTGTGTGCGACGAAAAGGAGAGGGGTGGCCAAAGGGTTTAGGGCTACGGAAGAGGGGATGTTTCTTGTAGAGAGCTGTTATGGTGCAGGAGAAGGCAAGAGGAGGTGTGGCTGGGGGTGTAGGGTTAGGGAAGGGGGTGGTTAGCAATAGTATGCAAAGGAGCAAGAGAAACTTACCCGAGGAGTCGACACCAAGGGTCGCGCTGTCGACACCGCAGAGATTCACAATTTTGGAGGAAGAAGCTGCTTTAAAACCTGGATAAGAATACCCTTCGGCCCTAGCACTACTATAAATAGAGTTCGAGGGATTAGGGAATCCATTATGAACGGTCTCGATCGTCCCTTAATAATGGGTACCTAAATCAACTATTTAGACATAAATAAAATATAAGAATAATCGCTAAAATCATAAAAGGACGAGTTGGACGCAACCGTGGTCTCAGATCATCGAAAAGAAACTCCAACCAACACCTCTTGTGTGTATGGCCTCCTAGGGTGGGCTGGAGCTTGTCTCCAGATTGTATCTTGTTTGCTATTTTGCTTAATGCCAGTTTATTTCTTTCGAATGTTCACTCTTGCGTCACTTTAAGTTTTCTTAGTTGCAAGCTCATAGAAGGTCCTTATTCATAATAAGGGGTCACGAATTATGAGATTCCAGCATAGGAGTCACACACTCAAACTATGGAGAGGTACCACCAAGGTACCCTCCACCAAAGTAGTGTGAGATTTCAACATAGGAATCAAACTATGGAGAAGTAGCGTCAAAATACCTTCCACCAAAATATTATGAGATTCCGACATTGAAGTCTTATACTCAAACAATAGAGAGGTACTGACAGGTATCCTCTAACAAAAATATTGCGAGATACCTGCATAGGAGTTCACACTCAAGCTATGAAAATGTACGGCCAAGGTACCCACCGCCAAAAATATTGTGAGATTCCAAAATAGGAGTCTCACCATAAAACAAAAGAGAAGTGTCGTTAATGTACTATGTATCCAAAAATATTGTGAGATCCCTAGAAATGAGTCTCACATTCAAATTATAGAGGTTGCCAAGGTACTCTTCTAAAATATTATGAGATTTTGATGTGGGAGTTTAACATTCAAATTATGGAGAGGTTTCATGTTACGGTCGTAGCTCCCAAAACTGGGTTGGGCCCTAGGCAGGCCTCAATCCTCCTGGGCAATTCTCATGATTCCCTCTTACAATTCTCAGCCTAGATACCGTAACAGGGTCGCGACCCATCCACCCCAACCCTTCTATGCACCAGTTCTCAACACGGTGGGTTGTTGAGGCCGGGGATCGAACCTCAGACCTCTTTGATAAGGAGTCCTTAACATGACTCCCATCACCAACTGAGTCCCACTTTTTTTTACGGTAGTAGCTCCCAGAACCGGATTGGGCCGAGCAGGGCCCCAAGCAGGCCTCAATCCTCCTGGGCAATTCCCACGATTAACTCCCACAATTCTTACTTGGGTAGCGTAATAGGGTCGCGGCCCATCCACCCCAACCCTTCTTCGCACCTATTCTCAGTGCGACGGGTTGTCGAGGCCAGAGATCGAACCCCAGACCTCTTTGATAAGGAGTCCTTAACATGACCACCTAGGGTTGCATCTTAGAGCCCTGCACTCACGGCCTATGTTGCTTCAAATTGATATTTTATTCATTGGATTGAGTGCAAGCTTCCAAGTCATTTTAGGGTTTGTCGTGTATCTTTGTATTTGTTTATGATTGTTAGCATTACATCTAGGACTAGGGCATCACGAGTTCTCCACTTATAGATTCTTCCTGCGTTAAATTGGAATCAAAACCAGGTTCAAGATTTGTTTTGGTACGCGGTCATTAGTTTATAAGTCCATTTATGGCATGTTATCGTCATTACTCTCCTCTATTTGAGGATCCCGAGTTTGTCTATAATCGATCACATAGAGCCCCTTAGGAGATATCATCATACTATAATGATTATCCTCTTCCTCGACTCGTCGCTCATAAAGATCGGATTGACCCTTCGACATGACTCAATTATGGTAGGAGAGACTACCACGATGATCATCTTTTTGAGAAGAGTCTAGAGTATAGGTTTTGTAGAGTTGTCCCACGTTTGATGGCTTGTCAAGTTCAGAGGCCTTTATGTATTGGCTCGTGAACATGAGAGATTATCTAGATCGCTTTTAAGTAATTCAGTAAGCATTGTGTCAGATTTGTAGCATATGCTGCTAGGTCAAGAGAAAAAGTACTGGGATAGCATTGAGAGGACCCTTATGCGAGATCATCTTCGCTCCACAACTAGTTGGGAGAATATGAAGGGGAAATTGTGTCATAGGTATCTACCGACATCATATAGAAGGCGCCTCCTCGAGTAAGTATTTAGCCTTCAGCAAGGATCCATGTTTGTTGTAGAGTATATAGACTATTTTGATGAGTTGGTGATGAGAAGCGACATTCATGATGAGTTAATCGCAACCAATGCTAGATTTTGTTCCGGACTTCGATCTGCGATCCACATAACATTTAACGATCATCGGATAGATTACGTCGAACAAACGTTTCAGCTCGCCCACCACTACGAACAATACTTGAGATTCGCTAGAGTTTCTCGAGTAGACTACACTCTGACCACCCCATCATAAAGAGTCCTGTACATCCACAGGCAACCACCATGTCTGCGTGTGTCCTTATGGATGTGAAAGATGGGGCTCTTCATAGGAAGCCCTCTCACCCTAATGAGGTAGGGTGTTTGATGAGTGATCTACCAATTGACGATGGGATCGAGTCAGTATGAACTAGCTCCAAAGGCTCCGATCTCCTGGTGGACGTGTGGCTCTGGAATGAAATCCTGTTCTGCTTCCCAGCCATGCAGTGGTCACACCTCTCCAAATGGTTGCAAGAAATTTCACTGATCAGCTTCTTCTTCGCCAGGCATCCCAAACCCTTCTGGCTAATGTGAGCCAGCCTCCTATGCCACAAGGAAGTGGATGCCTCATCCCTGACGGAGTTGTCCTGAGCAGCTTTAGGCCTCCCCTCCATGTAATACAGTCCAGAATCTCTATAACCTCTGGTCATCACGAGTGGCACTGACAGAGAGTGATCATGAGCGACCTATCACGCTCGAAGTAGTACGATGCCCTCTCCATACTCCCTTCCTAGTTCTAGTTAGTGCTCATACCATAGACACTACCTATAGATCCATTCTCGAGTACAGGTCATTTTCATTCTTCTCTTGTCGTTGTACGAAGCCTCATCAATATCAGGAGCCAAGTGTTGGACTCATAATTGTTGTCTCACCCATTTATGAGAACACGACCTCCTGCGATGGTAATCATCTAGAGGATCATGATCCTATTGAGGAATTCTTTGATGATTCCCGCTGATAAGCCACTTGATGAGCCATTGTTTCCTTGTGAGGATGAGATTCAGATGAGTTACTCGTTTACGAGTATTAGTTCATTGATATCTCTTCAAATTCTGCCTCCGAATTTCCCCAGAGAGTGAACCTTGTGCTTAGCAACAAGTATGTAAAGTTTGCATCACATACACCTGAATATATTCTTGATATTTCATTATTTTGAGAACCTACCATATGTCCCCTCGCACTCTTGATTAATTCTTGGACATACTGCTTGCTGACCCACCAGGTGAGTTTTTTCTCCTTTGAGACACTTGCCACACTCTAGTGTTGCATTCAATTATCGATGTCTCGAGTATTCACTCAGGTGATCGTTGCAATCGCGATGAATTTTCACACATACCTCCTGGAGAGCCACTTGACAAGCTTTTTCCCTTTCGGAGGAAGTCGACGCATCTCAGATAGTTGTCCATGATTTCCTTACCACTGAGGGGTGAGATACATTGATGTATCCATTCGTTGGCGCGTCCGCCTGATTTCAAATGACACTTTGATCTCCCCAACAGAGCTCGAGTGTCTAGCCCTTAGGCTACGTCAGGAGTATGATCATCTTCATTCAACGAAAAAGAATATTTTCAAGGCGGGGGAATTGATGGGGATCAACGGCCCACACACATTTATTTCCACATGAGATAGTGATTCATTGTTTGTCCGGACAATCCAAGTCCACGGATGTGTCTAAATGATCGTTTCGAGACGATTTTGTATATTTACTTTTGCATTTTTAGTTGTTTGACATTGGATCGGTTCGGACATTACGAGTCATCTGATTTTGGTGTCCTAGTAGTTACCCTCTTAACATAGATGTGCAGGCAACAATTTTGGGGGATTGACGTTTTGGTTCAGAAAATTGAAATCGTTTGTCTTCCTCCGATGCGACACTGTGAGGCCCTCTTGGCGCGACGCCTTGGGCATTGACCTTCCACTTCTCTCGCAACACTAGCCGGTACTCCGACCCTGCTCCAGTCTGCTAGTCAGCCATCCTCCAGCTTCTCCATCGCAAACAGATGTTCTTCTGGCCACCCCAACGCAAACCTCCACTTCCTCCATCTTCTCCATCGCAACCCGCCACTTCCTTCGGCCTCTACTTCGCAAGCCATTGCTTTCTCCAACCTCTCCATTGCAGAAAACATCCTCTGATTTATCCATTGCAAACCGACATCTCTCCAATTTTCCCTGCCGCATTCGCCACTTCTCCCCTCATGTTTCCTGGTTTCCCAACGACCGATTCACCGCCAGCCACACTCTTGTACCCACAATCCCACTCCAGTCCCTCTTTACCTCATTTACCCAACTCAACACCAAATCCAGGCCACCTCAAAATTATCATAACCGCCTCCTGCAACTGCCCTGCTACAGGACACTTCAAACCCAGAGCCACAACAGCTCCAGCCCTCCTCCCTCCAACAACGACATGTTTCGCATATGCATGTGCATGTAAGTAGTAGTTTAGTGTTTTTGTTTCCTACTACTGTGTACTTGGGCTTTATGTTGTTGGATATTATGTTATATGTTTTTGCTCCTTGAAATCGTATAGT
This sequence comes from Platanthera zijinensis, assembly GCA_039513925.1. Lineage (NCBI taxonomy): Eukaryota > Viridiplantae > Streptophyta > Magnoliopsida > Asparagales > Orchidaceae > Platanthera > Platanthera zijinensis. The sequence continues at coordinate 20,038,474 of CM077087.1, read as the reverse complement.
TTCCAAGGTTTATTTGTTGTGCACTTGAAAATACTTGCGCTCCATTGTGTTTGAATTAATACATGTTATTGTATTTAATTCCTGCTAGTGAATGTGCTCTTGAATAGACTCTTTTTAATCAATTAATTATTGTTAATTTTATTTGGGATGCATTAATTGCATTCACACATCATTAGGTCATTCAGTAGTCATCTCACACTCCACTTAGGGCTGCATCTTAGAATCCCTCACTTACGACCTATCCTGCATCTAATTAGTATTTTATTCATTGGATTGAGTGCATGTTTTCACATCATTTAGGGGATGTCGTGGACCTTTACATTTGTTTATGATTGCTCGCATTGCATCTAGGGGCCTATGGCTAGGATATTGCGAGTTCTGGACTTATACAATCGTCCTACGTCAAAATTCTTGCAAGGGCAACGTAAATAAATAAATTATTCCTTACACCATGAGCCTTTAAATAAGATTACATGGCTGGGACTTAATTGTTAAAACACCCTCACAAGAAATAAAGTAATGCATTTCAACTCTAATTAGCGGAGTCAAGTAATGACACAAAATGACAATAGTAGTAGTAATGTAACACAATAATACATATAAATCAATCAAATAACTGGCTGTGTGAGACCATAACACACTCATTAGCAATTCTACTATATACGCCTCACTAGTGCTTCTCTCCTGATATATCCCTTGTTGTGAATGCCCGCCTTGACCCTCTCATCCTTCCATTTCTCCAGCCAAGAATGGCAAGAGGTAGAGCATAGTAGTAGGTCGCAGAGGGATCAGTCCCATCCCTAGAGTAAGGGAAGCGGGTTATGGATCAGTGGAGACTAGTAACAATGAGAATTTGCGAGAACTATAGAATATACACAGCTATGAGAATTTACACAGCGAGAACTATAGAATATACACAGCTATGAGAATTTGCTGGAGACCATAGCATGTATGTCGTTGGTGATGGCTGCAGCAGGACTTACACTTGGTGAGGGCCGCAACAGGCATCCCAATTAGTGACGGATGCAACCAGTAACACAACAATGAAGATCCAAGCAATTAGTAGAACTAGTGGAGACACTCGACCAATTGTGTAGTAGGCAACATGTCATGGATCGCTAGTTAACGGCGCGACAATGACCATCGACAAAAGTGTGCATGGTACTGGTTGTATCCTTCACTAATTGGGAGGATGGCGCGATAAGCTTCAATGAAGTCAAAGTCTTGGATCGCTAATGAGGCTGCAGAATGGCGCGATAAGCTTCAATGGAGTCAGTCTTAGATGTGGGGAGCCCATGACACAAATATGATTTTATGCTCAAGATGTTTGTGTAGGGGCCAAGTAGAGCTAAATCAAAGTATAGTGCGGCAAGACAACATCAGAGACATTGCATGATTCTAGCATGTCAACAATAGTGACACAGAATGGGAATCCCATGGATAAAACAAAGTGAGGGGTTAGGCATCGAGCATGAGCAACAAGAGCACTGCAAAATACAAAGAAAAATTCCTTAGTGCTCAAGGCATAAACAATATATGTGGTGCAGGTACTTAATGGGGCAACGTAGATGGCACAACATAAGGCGAGCATCATTAGTATACTTGGGAAGACTGGATGGTTAAGAAACCTAACTTGTATAAATATTGTTCTTTAAATACAGTGGATGTAATCTCCATGCAGTCATCTATCACGTAAATGTTTCTTCTAGGTTATTATATTATATCGTTTATTCTCTCATTCTCACAATCTATGTTCACACCAATTATGAGATATTTATCATTTTTCCAACAAAAAGAGGGAACGGGCATTGGTCACATATTTTCCAAGCATAATGGATTAAGAAAATTTGGATAAAGTTTAAATCAATTATGTATACACTTGGAGAATGTTACGCCCCCGCTACGCTTCACGGGGCGTCATTATGTTCGGCGGTGCAAGGGAGCGGCGACCAACGGGGCTGAACCAACCGGTTCAACCCCTAACCAGTGAACCGGCCGGCCGGGGCTGAACCAAATGGGTTAAGCCCCAACTGGAGGGGACGGCCGGCCCCTCTATGGCCCGGGTATATTTACCCGGGGCTGCTCTCATGGGAGGGTTATACAAATCACTATCAAGGTATTCTTCTCCCTCCTCTTCTAACCCTAAATCCCCCTAGTCTTCTTCTCTAGATCTCCCTCCCCCTTCCTCCTTCCTATCATTTGGTATCAGAGGATTGGTCCTCCGACGATGGTGACCACGCGGACACAAAAAGAGCTTTCCCGTTTGGAAACTTTGGAAGAAAACTACGGTGGTTTGGCGGATTCGGTAGCCGCGATCGAGGAAGAGATGCGCGCGTCTTCGCAGCGGCTGGAGGAGCATCTGGACGCTCGTATGGAGGAACTCACGGCGATGTTGAAGGGGAAAGACACGTGCGATGAAGGATCGAGCGGCGGAAGACCCGATCGGTCCGCCGATCTATCAGGAACTCCCGATCTGGGCCGTGCGGGCACCGGAGTGGCAGCGGAGGCCAGCGTGGCTGGCGTGGGGTCGTCCCGACCCTGCGGTACCTCCGGCGACGGCGTCCAGGCAGAGGTTCCAGTGGGAGCTTCGACGGCGGCAGCGGGAGGCCTTCCGCCTGGTTCGACCGCACAGGGGGATGGCGCGCATTCCTGGCGTCCGGGCGGGGGTTCCAGCGGCCCTGTTTTTGGGGATTGGGGCCGACAGCCGTGGCAGCGGGCTGATGGGGGGGCGGGAGCAGCTGTGAGGGCTCCAGGAGGTACGGGAGGCCTTCTTCCTAACCCGCGAGGCGGCGTTCTTTCCGCTGGGTACGGAGGCCACGTTCCGTGGGCCGGTCAACACGTTCCTCATCAGGTTCAGCCACCTATGGGCCACCCAGGAGCGTACGAGGGTCATATGGGTCCGGGACGTCAGGCATGGAATGGGCAGGGACAGAACGGGCTTGGACAGGGATGGCAAGGGCAAGCGGGGCCTCGAGCGTACATGCCACCCAAGTTGACACGAATGAACTTCCCCAAGTTCAAAGGGGGGGATGCACTGGAATGGGTTCAGAAGGTGGAATTATTCTTCAGTTACCAAGAGGTCCCGGAGGCGCAGTGGGTGCAATTAGCGTCATTCCATCTGGAGGACGACGCATTTCAGTGGACTCAGTGGTTCCTAAGAGGTAGAGATTATGTGTCATGGACTGATTTCGTGGAAGGGTTCACCGCCCGGTTCCGGCCCCCGGAGTACGAAAATTTTGAGGCGCTACTGCAGAAACTGCGACAGAAGGGGACAGTGACTGAGTACCAGACAGAGTTCGAGAAGTTGGCAAACCGGGTACAATGGGAGGAGAGGACACTGCTGAGTTGTTTTGTGTCAGGGCTGAAGGAGCATTTGCGCGATGAGGTTCATGCTTATATGCCACGCAGCTTGAACCACGCCATCAGTTTAGCCCGCATTCAGGAGGAGCGATTCAACAGGTAGAGAACCCGGGCCACGGGTAGGCCATCGGTGGCCGCAGCAGTAGTAGCACGGCGGGATCCGCCAACTGGTAGCAAGCCAACAGTGACACGGCCTTCGTGGAGTGAGGTGGCCGCTCGAAAGAAAAAACGGGTATGTTTTAACTGCGATGAGAAATTCGTGCCGGGCCACAAGTGCCAAAAGATACAAGTTTTTATGTTGCATGAGGATGTGGAAGACGAGCCGGCTCCGGACGAGGAGTTGGAGGTGGACTTGGCCTTGACCGAGTTCGGAGATTCCATACACGCTCTCGAGGGGTGCGCCCCTCCTTTGCTTACTATGCGGCTTGCAGGACGGATTGCCCGCGAGAAGGTGACTGTTTTGGTGGACAGTGGGAGCACCCACAATTTCATTCATCCAGAGGTGGCACAACGAGTGGGGCATGTGATCGATAAGGGGGTTGCCTTCCATGTTATGGTGGCGGATGGCAGCAAGCTGCAATGCGAGGGGGTGCTGAAGGGTGTGGAGCTACGGATGCAGGGCTATAGCGGGTGTACCGACGTCTACCTGTTACCCATTCGGGGCTCGGATATGGTATTGGGAGTACAGTGGCTACGTCAGTTGCGGAGGGTAACGCTCGACTGGGAGCACATGACTATGGAGTTCCTCCACGGGGGAAAGCAGTTCTGTTTGAAGGGTATCATCTCTTCGCCAGTGAAGGAGATTTCTCTTCGGAGCATGCATCGCTTGGGCGAGGAAGGAAGGATGATCGCCGTCTTTAGGGAAGTCCAAACGGCCGACACGACACATTCGGAGGTACCGATTCAGTTACAGTCTCTTCTTATGGAATATTCTGATGTTTTCCAGGAACCACGCACATTACCACCACCTCGATTCATAGATCATCATATTCAGCTTAAGGCGGGCGCCGAACCCCCAAATATTCGGCCATATCGCTACCCACATATTCAGAAGGCAGAGATTGAGCGTAGCGTCCACAAGATGTTGGAGGCGGGCATCATTCGGCCGAGTACGAGTTCATTTTCAGCCCCCGTCATCTTGGTAAAGAAGAAAGATGGTTCATGGAGATTTTGTGTGGATTACCGGGCCCTGAACAGCGCCACGGTAAAGGACAGCTTTCCGATTCCTGTAGTGGAAGAGTTACTAGACGAGCTACATGGCGCACGACGGTTCACCAAGCTCGATCTACATTCAGGCTATTACCAGATTCTGATGGCACGGGAGGGCATCCATAAGACGGCCTTCCGGACTCATGATGGCCATTACGAGTCCTTAGTCATGGCCAATGGGTTGACTGGCGGTCCCGCCACTTTTCAGGCGAACATGAATGAGACCTTCCGCGAGCTCCTGCGGCAATTCGTGCTGATCTTCTTTGATGACATTCTGATCTACAGTGGCAATTGGGAGGACCATGTGGGCCATGTTGAGCAGGTTTTGGCCATACTACGTCGTCACCTGCTTTACGCCAATCGTTCCAAATGCTCCTTCGATCAAGAGGAGGTGGAGTACTTGGGAAACTTGGTTTCCGGCCAAGGCGTCAGGGCCGACCCAAGGAAGACAGTCATGGCCGCGGCCCGTCACAGTCCGTGCTTTGCGGGGATTTCTGGGGCTTACAGGGTACTACAGGCGATTCGTACGAGATTATGGGAAGATAGCTCGTCCTTTGACTCAGCTGCTACAGAAGGATTCCTTTTCTTGGACTGAGGAAGCGGAGGCAGCTTTTCAGGCTCTTAAGCAGGCCATGACCACCACTCCGGTTCTTGCATTACCGGATTTCACGAAGACATTTGTGTTGGAGACGGATGCCTCTGGTGTTGGCATAGGGGTAGTTCTGATGCAGGAAGGGCGACTGTTAGCTTTCTACAGCAAGGCGTTGGCCCCCCGCACCTTGGGTCTCTCCACCTATGAAAAGGAGATGTTGGCTATCATTCATGTTGTGGTGATGTGGCGGCCATATTTATTGGGTCGACATTTTAAGATCCGCACCAACCACCAAAGCTTGAAACATTTCCTGGACCAAAGAGTCTCTTCTCCTCTACAGCAGAAGTGGGTTACTAAGCTTCTCGGCTATGATTACGAGATTGAGTATCGAAGGGGTAAGGATAACGTGGTAGCGGATGCTCTTTCTCGCCTACCGGAGGGTAATCTCACTCACATTTCTGGGCCGTTGGTGGATTCATTAGATGATATTCAGGTGGAGGTCATGCGTACGACTACTTTACGTCCCTTGGTGGAGGCTTTGCAGCGGGGAGAGACGGTGGCTCCCGGTTATCATCTTCAGAATGGCTGGCTATACTATCAGGGCAGAGTGGTTGTGCCCGCCGACTCAGCATGGAAAACGGTTATGATGCACGAGTTTCACTCTTCCCCGATGGGTGGCCATGCAGGGGTGCTCCGGACCCTTCAGAGGGCGCGAGCGAATGTCTTTTGGGTCGGCATGCGTCGGGACATACAACAGTTCGTACGACAGTGTGAGATCTGCCAGCGTCAGAAGTACGAGACTTCGTCCCCGGCCGGGCTATTGGTTCCTCTGGCGATTCCACAGCAGATTTGGGATACGGTTTCCATGGACTTCATTGACGGGCTGCCTAAGTCCAAGGGGAAATCGGTGATTTTGGTGGTGGTGGATAAACTATCCAAGTACGGGCATTTCCTGGCTCTCAGTCATCCGTACACGGGCGAGTCGGTCGCCGCACTTTTTGCTCAGGAGATTGTCCGATTACATAGCCTTCCTCGTGCCATTATTTCTGACTAGGATCCTACTTTTGTGAGCAGTTTCTGGCGGGAACTTTTCCGGTTACAGGGTATGTGTTTACAGTTCAGCACGGCACATCACCCTCAGTCAGAGGTCAGACGGAGGTTCTCAACAGGGGTGTCGAGATATATTTACGTTGTTTTGTTATGGATGAGCCTCGGACTTGGTCGGAGTGGTTACATTGGGCCGAATATTGCTACAACACCTCATATCACTCTGCCAGCCGGATGACGCCGTTTGAGATTGTTTATGGGCGCCCTCCCCCGACCTTGGGTAGCTATGAGCCAGGCAGCACCGCCCTGCCGGCGGTTGATCGAGCTCTTCGTGATCGGGATAGTATGTTGGCAACCCTCCGAGAGAACCTCCGCCTAGCTCAGGACCGTATGAAGATGCAGACAGACAAACACCGCAAGGAATGGGAGTTCGCGGTGGGAGATGAAGTTTTCCTCAAGCACCAGCCTTACAGACAGTTATCAGTTGCTCGTCGGAGCAATCAGAAGCTTTCTCTTCGATATTACGGCCCCTTTCGTATACTCAGCAGGGTGGGGTCGGTGGCTTACAAGTTAGCTTTGCCGGAGGGATCCCGCATTCACCCAACCTTTCATGTGTCTTTGCTCAAGCGAAAAGTGGGTGCCAATGTACAACTGAGTACTCTTCTACCTGAGGTTACTGCTGCGGGCGAACTTCGGCCACTGCCGGAGGATGTGTTAATGCTTAAATGGAAGAATCGGGGCACGGAGTATCGGCCGGAACTCTTAGTCAAGTGGAAGAATTTGTCGACGGCGCACAATTCTTGGGTGGATTTCCTGGAGTTCAAGGAGCTCTACCCTGACTACCACCTTGAGGGAAAGTTGGTCCTTGATGGGGAGGGGAATGTTATGCCCCCGCTACGCTTCACGGGACGTCATTATGTTCGGCGGTGCAAGGGAGCGGCGACCAATGGGGTTGAACCAACCGGTTCAGCCCCCAACCAGTGAACTGGCCGGCCGGGGCTGAACCAAATGGTTCAACCCCAACTGGAGGGGCCGGCCGGCCCGTCTATGGCTCGGGTATATTTACCCGGGGCTGCTCTCATGGGAGGGTTATGCAAATCACTATCAAGGCATTCTTCTCCCTCCTCTTCTAACCCTAAATCCCCCTAGTCTTCTTCTCTAGATCTCCCTCCCCCTTCCTCCTTCCTATCAAAGAACTAGCAAAAACAATAAAGGATGAATTCACATAAGCATGTGCTTAAATTTCTCTACAACGTATTAAATGTTTGTACTTCATGTAACACTATTATGAATAAAAAATTTGTTAGGATCGCAACAACTGGCAATGCTCATCGAGTGCACAGCTCAAACTCATCGTTAGAGTTTCCTCCGTCTCAAAGTGAGGTGAGGTTTCAAATTCCCCACTCCACAAAAAAGTATCCAATGCTTGCCTTGAACCCCATTATACCTATCATTATTTGGCAATATATGAAAATATAAAGGGTTGAGAAAGAATCATACGTAAATTTATAGATCTTAGACAGACATGTGCTAGAAGGCGAATTTAGAAGGATGGAAATTTGAAGAAGAGAGTTTCTCCTTTTAGTCGCCCGGTGCCGGAGCCGGAGCCTTGGTGCAAAGCCTAGGAAAATCTCTCCCCCTTCCCTTGGCTGGACATCCTAAATAAAAATAATGAAAGGTTTTAGTGTTTCATTTGTTAAATTTATAGGTTGCCCAATTTAATTTTGAGTCAACTAAGAATAAAGAAAAAAAGTGCTCAATTTGGAGCCGGCTCGATTCAATTTCGAGCCGGCTCGGAATCGAGCCATTTCGAATAGAACCGACTCGAATCGAAATCAGTTTTGATTTCGAGCCAAGTTCGAGTCGAAAATTTCGATTTCGATCAGAGCCAAAATCACTCAAACTCGACTCGATATCAGCCCTAACCCACTCTGTCATATTCATCTTATCCCATTATCAAAATCCCCCCCCCCCCACACGCCCTGAATTTTGGCCATGTCTATAGGAGTTAACCTCTAACCCACCCCTCCCCTCACATTAACTATCACATTGCCCTCTCTAAGACACTATTATAACCTCCATTAAATTTCTGTTTATTATTAATCTCCACCAAATAATAGCAGGCAGTTCTTATACGTTCACTCACCTGCACCCCTCTTCCAATAACCATTCCCCCCACCCACGATCTCCCCAAATCCAACAATTTTCCTCCAAATCAGAGTTCCACCCATTCTCTGAAGCCCAAAACCATTTCCCTTCACACTACTCCCTAATTTGACCTGTCCAATCCCCTCCAACTCCCACCCAACTACAGGGAGCCTCACCAAATACTCCAGGCCCAATTTTTCCCATCCAGAACTCACCCAACTATAAATTCCAGCCTCTGGAATTGATCCCAGATCCCTCCCACCTCCTAGGAACCATCCAGAACTCATTTCCCTCGTATACCCTCCCTTCCCTGAGCCGGAACAGCCTCAGACAATCCAGAAACATATTTTCTGGGTGCTGGAATTGCTGAAATTTCATTCCAGCCCCCTAAGAAATTCTCCCTCAACCTCCGGGTCTCGAAATATCCATCTGTTCTCCCCTAGGTCCTGGACAGAGCAACAACTCCCTCCAAAGCAACCTCAGCTCCACAATCATCAACCCAGCATTCCACATTAAGGCTTCAACTTTTGCTCCACCTTCAGATTTCTCACCATACATCCACCGAGCCTTCTATCTTGCAGTCATTGTAAGTTAATTCTTTGGGTTGTAATTTTTGTGTTGTCTTGCGTGATTAATTCGCTATTTTCTCTATGAATAAAGTCATCTCTACGTAGTCTGCAACTTGGATATCTCATTACTACTGATCAAGCTCAAGCTACCTATGGTATGCCAACCAAGAAATTGGGTTGATTTGTAAAATTTGTGTCAAATATCTCCAGACTATCAGGCTTTGTTCGTTCTAATATTTATTTCTACAACACTTGCAAACGTAATACATTACTTGTTCTCTTAATAGAAACTCTACTTCATTGTGATTGTTGTGTTATAATATTTTTAATTTTAATTGTTGCAAGGATAGTCGCCGGATAAGTGTTTAATTCAATTAGTCATTCATAAAGTCAACCTATATTTTTGTTACATCAGTCAAGCGTCAAAGGCTCCACTCGCCACTTAGCGACTCTGGGTAACATGGTAAGATAATATTCTCTAACAACAACATAGCACCAATATTGATACATCAACTCAAAGTTAGAGAGCCGCATTTAGGTGTACTCATCAACATGCATTTGCTCACTATTCCAATGGCTACTTGTTCCTCTTGACTTGGAATACCTATGAAGATCCCATTCAACTGATCTTCAAAGAGCCATTGGGAAAAGTGGAATAAGTATTGGCATAGATCTTCATATCTGACCTCATTAAGGAAGCACATACTATTTGTATGTTTGACAAAGATTCCTTAAAAGAGTAACTTACTTGAATGTATTCTTACTCATCTTTACTGTAGCATGAATTGCAGGAATAGTTACACTATTTATATTTGTAAATTGGGTGAGGAAGTACCTTCTACTTACCGCCAGAAGCCTATCTCTCCTGACCCTTCCTTCTGAGCCCATTATAAATTTCCTGGAAGAATCTCCAAATCGATCCTCATCTACTCTCAAATCTCTTATTGGTGCATTATTATTACATTATGTCACCCGCTCCATATTTGCTAGTGAGTCATGGACCTCATGGTCACAAGTAAGATTATTCTAGTCACCTCCACAGACAAATCAAGTTTCACAATCAAGAATGATCTGTTCTGTAAGAATATTTTGTTTTTGATGGACCGGATTAAACAATTCAAATAAGTTTTTAAGTACATTTCGATCACGTGCATTATACAAAATTTTAGAGCATAAAAATTTGATTTAGAAAACACTTATCATTAATCAAATAGTGATATACCCCTGTCAATCAAGAATAATCAATTAATGATCAATTCAATGTCGTCCGATATTAAAACATCATTCTTCCACGCTAAGTTAAGTAAATGGGAAAATAAGAACACATGCCCTAAAAATTATGTTGACCAAATGCAAAGAAGATGAGCCATCTGAGCTCATGTATAGTATAACCATTCATCCTGATAGGAATGAAACAAATCGATCACAAAGAAAATAGAGAGCATGCTCTCCATGGCTAGGGAAAAAAAGTAAAAAATATCATTGGAGCGTGTTTGGGTGGGTGGTTGCGGTTGGAGATGGAGCTAGTGAGGCATAACGAGATAAGATTAACATATCAGTAATTCAGCAATCTGGGAAAAAAGTCGACATAGAGGATCCACTCGTCATTCTTCAGGGTAACACGGTAGGATATTATTCTCTAGCCACAACATAGCACCAATATTGATACAACAACTCGACATACAAAAGACGCATCCAAGGGTACTCATCAACTTGCATTTGCTCACTATTCCAATGGCTACTTGTTCCTCCTGACTTGGAATACCAACGAAGATCCTATTCAACTGATCTTCAAAGAGACATTGGGAAAAGTGCAATAAGTATTGACATAAATCTTCATATCTGACCTCATTAAGGCAGCACATACTATTTGTATGTTTGACAAAGATTTCTTAAAACAGTAACTTACTTGAATGTATTCTTACTCATCTTTATTGTATTACAAATTGCAGGCATATGCACTCTATTTATATTTGTAAACTGGGTGAGGAAGTCCTTCCACTTAACGCCAAAAGCCTATCTCTCCTAACCCTTCCTTTTGAGTCCATTATAATTTTTGTGGAAGAACCTCCAAATCGATCCTCGTCTACTCTCAAATCTCTTATTGGTGCATTATTAATACATTATGTCACCCGCTCAATATTTGCTAGTGAGTCATGGTCACAAGTAAGATTATTATAGTCACCTCCACAGACAAATCAAGTTTCAAAATCAAGAATGACCCAGATTAAACAATTCAAATAAGTTTTTAAGTACAATTTGATAACACCCATTATATAACATTTTAGAGCATAAAAATTTGATTTAGAAAACAAGTATCATTAATTAAATAATTGTATACCCCTACCGATCAAGAATAATCAACTAATGATCAATTCAATGTCGTCAGATATTAAAACATCAATCTTCCACGCTAAGCTAAGTTAATGGGAAAATAAGAACACATGCCCTAAAAATTATGTTGACAATATGCAAAGAAGATGAGCCATCTTAGCTCATTTATAGTATAACCATTCATCCTGATAGGAATGAAACAAATCGATCACAAAGAAAATAGAGAGCATGCTCTTCATGGCTAGGGAAAAAAGTAAAAGGAGACCATTAGAGCGTGTTTGGGTGGGTGGTTGCGGTTGGAGATGGAGCTAGTGAGGCCTGTCGAGATAAGATTAACATATCAATAATTCAGCATATGGGAACCCGACAAGTCGACATAGAGGATCCACTCATCACTCCGTGATTTAGGGTAACACAGTAGGATATTATTCTCTAACCACACCATAGCACCACTATTGATACATCAACTCGACATAAGAAAGACGCATCCAAGGGTACTCGTCAACTTGCATTTGCTCACTATTCCAATGGCTACATGTTCCTCCCGACTTGGAATACCTATGAAGATCCTATTCAACTGATCTTCAAAGAGCCATTGGGAAAAGTGCAATAAGTATTGGCCTAGATCTTCATATCTGACCTCATTAAGACAGTACATACTATTTGTATGTTTGACAAAGATTCCTTAAAAGAGTAACTTACTTAAATGTATTCTTATTCATCTTTAATGTATTACAAATTGCAGGCATAGTCACTCTATTTATATTTGTAAATTGGGTGAGGAAGTACCTTCTATTTACTGCTAGAAACCTATCTCTCCTGACACTTCCATCTGAGCCCATTATAAGTTTCCTGGAAGAACCTCCAAATCAATCCTCATCTACTCTCAAATTTCTTATTGGTGCATAATTACTACATTATGTCACCCGCTCGATATTTGCTAGTGAGTCATGGTCACAAGTAAGATTATTCTAGTCACCTCCACAAACAAATCAAGTTTCAAAATCAAGAATGATATGTTCTGTAAGAATATTTTGCTTTTGATGGCCCAGATTAAACAATTTAGATATGTTTTTAAGTACATTTTGATCACGTCCATTATATAACATTTTAGAGCATACAAATTTGATATAGAAAACAAGTATCATTAATCAAATAGTTATTTACCCCTACCGATCAAGAATAATCAACTAATGATCAATTCAATGTCGCCAGATATTAAAACATCAATCTTCCACGCTAAGATAAGTTAATGAGAAAATAAGAACATGCCCTGAAAATTATGTTGACCAAATGCAAAGAAGATGAGCCATCTTAGCTCATGTACAGTATAACCATTCATCTTGATAGGAATGAAACAAATCGATCACAAAGAAAATAGAGAGCATGCTCTTCATGGCTAGGGAAAAAAAGTAAAAGGAGACCATTAGGCTAGTGAGGCCTGTTAAGATTAACATATCGGTAATTTAGCAATCTGGGAACCCGACTAGTTGACAAAGAGGATCCACTAATCACTCTGTGATTTAGGATCACACAGTAGGATATTATTCTCTAACCACAACATAGCACCAATATTGATACATCAACTCGACATAAGAAAGACGCATCCGGGGGTACTCATCAACTTGCATTTGCTCACTATTCCAATGGCTACTTGTTCCTCCTGATTTGGCATACCTATGAAGATCCTATTCAATTGAACTTCAAAGAGACATTGGGAAAAGTACAATAAATATTAGCATACAACTTCATATCTTTACTACAACGTTAATCACACACAGTCACTCTACTTATACTTGTAAATTGGGTGAGGAAGTACCTTCAACTTACCCCCAGAAACCGACCCTTCCTAGTCCTTCCATCCGAGGCCATTGTAAGTCTCCTGGAGGGGCCTCCGGGCTCCAGCTCGATCCTCATCTACTATTCTACTCTCAAATCTCTTATTGGTGCATTATTACTACATTTTGTCTCCCACACGATATTGGCTAGTGAATCGTGATCACAAGTTTCAAAATCAAGAATGATATATTCTGTAAGAATATTTTGCCCTTTATGACCCAGATTAAATAGTTCAGATAGATTTTTTTTTAAGCACACATTAATCACATCCATTATATAACATTTTAAAACATAAGAAATCAGTTTAGATAACACGAAAAATTAATTAAACAATTATATACCCCAACTGATCAATAATAATGAACAAATGATCAATTCAATGTCGTCAGATCTAACAACATTCCCTAAAAACAGCCAGAAGTAGTAACTCATAAAGTCAATCCCTCTTAAAATAGCAAGTGCTACACCAGATGAAACAAGGATCGGAAAGAAGTATTCATGCAAAGAGAAGTTCAATCAGGGCAACTACCGTACAATCTTAAGATGTACCGTATAAAATAAGAGGAAAATCCATAGTTGTCTTCAAGCATAAAGCCTAAGTAAAGCTCCTACAAAAATATACAGAATGAAAAATCTAAACAATCCAATTAAAATCAAATTTCCTTCGGCGACAAAACACAGTGCTCGCATTTGACTACATGGCAGTGATCTCAGAAGGAGAAAATACAGGATCCAGAAGACTGAATATCGTTGACCGATTATCCGAAATGGTAACATGAATGGAGTACGAACGTGCAAGCGCCGGCAGCCTCGATAAAATCACATAGGCGACCATAAAAACGCAGAGAAATGGAAAATCTAGAGGACAAATAGAACGATGAAGAACAGTGTATTAGGGTAAAGGTTTCTCACCAGCGGTTCTTCGAATCGGATTGCCGGGGAAGATGATTGCACGGCCGGCAAAGGAGATGGGGAGATGAGATAACTGACGGAGCAACAAGTTCATGCCCTTCTGCCTTCTTTTATATACTTTCAAACGCTTGTTAATGCCCTGTCATTTCTTTATTCCTCAAATTTGTTTTCTGTTTGATGATTTAGAGAAAAAAGAAAGTTTATATTAGTAGCTAAATACTCGATATTCATAGTTTATCACTAATCGCACCCTATCAAATCTATATTCGCAACCCACCTGATATTCGTAATCTAAATTTAATGAAAAATAAAGCGGTACTTAATGATTAAAAGGAGCAAAAAAATCTTTTAAAAATAGTCCATATTTTTTTTTACAAATGAAGGTTTTGTTTGGTTCGGCGTTTCGCCGCCGTACGGCGGGTAAACAAACGGACGTCGGTGGCGTTTGCTTCGTTTGTACCCGCAGCAAGAAGGAAACGACCCGATCCGCTCCGTTTCGACCCCCGCCTCCCCCCCCCCCCTCCCGGTTCCAAAGTCTCGTTTCGACCCGCCTGCTGCACCCGCCACCGCCGAAACAAATATAGTCAAAGTGTCAATGCTAACTCCCTCAGACACAATCATCAAAATCATCCTAAACTTTGAATGGAGATCGAGTGAACCATTATTATGGCTTCATTTGGCGCGGCGGGTGGAGACGGGGGCGGGAGGAGTCGGGCCGTTGCTCGAATCGGAGGGGGGAGGCCGTTGTTCGAAACGCCGCTATCCGCTCCATTCTATAAAAATAGTGGAAAGTAGACATTGCTCCGTCTGGGTGGGAGCGCTCCAGTGAGAAAATTGTCAAGTCCTCGAAGCATCGATGAAAGCGATCTTGCTAAGTCGGAGTCTTGATGAGAGTGCTCCCGTGGAGAAGAATATCACGTCCTTGAAGCCTTGAGTTGCCTTCGCACTAGAGATGGAGCGGAGTGGATTTCAAATGGATGAAAGATCTAAGTCTCACGTCCTTGTCGGTAAACGTCTGAGCTCTTTTTAGCCTCTGGAGTCACTTGTCTTCAAATGAAGGTCTGTAGCCTATTTATAGTTTTCTAGAGTGATATGCTGGCAATTGCATCGGGGCGGAATTTGTGCTGACAATGACATCGCTCCGTTTTGGTCGTCTGAATCACCAATTTTAGCGAAATGACAAAAGTGCCCCTCATGCGGTCCAGACAACCCAGACAAGGTGTCTGACGATGGCGGCGTCCAGAGGCGGCGGCGGCGTCCAGAGGCGGCGGCGGCGTCCAGAGGTGGCAGCGGAAGCGTCCAGTGTCGGGGTGTAGCTCATTTTTACTTCTCTCAAATTAGCTCATTTTTACCCCGGGTTCAAACTCTTCGTTGAACCGTGATTTCCGAGTTTAACAGAGACGTCTCAGAACCAACTTTAACCACAAATAATTGTTTGTCGAAAATTAGAATTATAAATATTTTGATATTTCTTGTCATATCGTGGAAAATATTCTCTGGATCAGGATATCTTTTACTTTGCTGTCTTTTTTGAAACAAGAGAATTTGGCAGAAGATATTCCGGTATTAACGAAGTCTTCCATTATAAGACCTCCTGTAAGGTTTATTAATTAGAGGAGGGTCTTGGCTCTTTTCTTACGCTGTTTGCAGAGTTCTTGGAGTCCTTACTTAGAGTTCGTGCGTTCTTGTCGCCGTCATGCCTCCTTCAAAAAAAGCATGTCTTTCATGAAATTATTCTAAGTCCCGGTGAGGGTGAGTGAGCGAGTGGAAATGGGTATGCGCGGAGGATCCCGCATGAGGCGGCGTCGACGTAGGGAGCATGGAGGAGGCAGCGTGCGGCATGACGGATCCCCGGTGGGGGCCCGGGTGGAGGCTCCAGCGTGGGGGACGATGCCTGTGGGGGCGGCCGCGCGCGGGTATACCAGTGTGGGTGCGCACGCGGGGTCGCCGCACAGACGCATGCAAGGAAGCTCACGAGGGCGTGCATAGGGAAGCCTGCGCGGTCGCACGTGCGGGATCACCCACGCGGGGGCGCGCGCACGCACGGGGATGCCTGCGCAAGTGTGTGCTGGCGATCCCGGCGACGCGTGTCTAAGTGATCGCAGTTGCATGCAGTGGCATTTATTCTCCGGGTTCTGCGAGCATGTGCGGGCGCACGACGCGTGGTTCAACAGGGATTTTTCCCGGTTGCTGCTTTTGTGCTAACATTCGTCTCATTTGCATGTGTCAAAGTGTAGTGCTCTGTCGCGTTCGATACGCCTTCCATTGACTCTGAGCCTCGCCCGAGTGAACGGTTGGTGGAAACGCTTTGGGATTTTGGTAGACATATAGGTCGTGATCCCTTCCTTGTTGGAGCGCATTCAAAACCCTCCTCGGGATCACTTTGCGATCACAGAGGGATGTCTGAAGGAGGGCTTTCGGATCCCTCCTGCTTAGAAAGCCATCGCAGTTTCCAGTTCTATGGTGTTCCGATTACGCAACTCTCTTTAGTGGGGCTGACGAGGATTATGAAATTGTTGTGCTTTTTTTCGAGAGCATGGCTCCCTCATGTCGGTTTGACTTTTCCACGAACTGTGCGAAGTTTGCCTCCGTTTCGGTGACTGGATTGAGGTGCGGTGCAACAAGATGTGACTGTCGTTTAAAGACAAGAACGACTACCGTCATGGGGAACGTTGTTTGGATTTGTTAGGAATTCGTGGAAGCTGCCTGAGATTTGACGGGTGCTTCCGGAACGCTGTCGCCGTCTGGCGGGACGAGAGTATGATTTTTCTCCTCTGTTGTACTTCTAGGATCTGCGCGAGCTGGGCGCCGCTTTTTATAAAATCAGCACGTTCGTCATCAAGAAAAGATTGATTATTGTGGGCCACTTGACGAATGCGGAGCGGAGGCGTGTCATACTGCTGGAGCGTGGAAAGAAGTGGTAGTTGAAGTTTTCACAGAAGTGTCGGGAAGGTGGATTGTCCTTTGCTTCCTCCGAGGCTATTATTGAAGTCACTGATGACTGTCTGTATGACCTAGTCATTAATCCGCCACCTGCTAAGACTGAGGAGTCCTCGGAGCTGCCCGTGGACGAGCCGGTTTCTCAAGAAGACCCCAAGCTACCGCAGGTGATGGCAAAGGGCCAAAGGCAGGAATGTTCTGCTCGTCGAGCACTTCTCCTGAAAGTACATTTTTGCCCCCATTGTTTTCCTTCTTTGGTTCGTTTCTGCATATTGAAATAATTTATCTCGTGCGTTTGCAGTTGGACAAGATACACGAGATCGTGCTTTCCTAGGATAGCAACTACATGACTATGAAAGACAAGTTTTAATTTTGGCGGACGAAGCTGGCTACTCCCGAGGATTCTTCGTCGGCTACTTGGAAGAAGAAGGAATTGGTTTTTCCCTTTCTGGTTAATGTTGAGTCAGAGTTATCTTCTTCCAAGATTGAGATCGAGACTCTTCGATAGAAGCTGAGCGCGGCTGACGTTGAGGTAAAGGCTCTCCATGGGAGGCTGGGTGCAACCGAAGTGACTCTTGCACAGTTGATTCGTTGTACTGTGGCAACAATTGTTGCAATGTTACAATAGGAGGCGGAGGTGGATCAGCTGAAGAAGGAGAAGACTCAACTGATCGCGGAGCTGAAGGACGTCGAGGTTGTGTGGGCGTTGCAGTGGTTGAGTGCAAAGAGTCTCATGACTTTGAGATAGAGCGATCCCGTATCGCGAGGAGGCCCGCTCTGAGATGATGGCGGCCGAGATTTATTTGCTTGTGGAGGATGAGCGTGATGTCGTGTACTGTTTGGGCTTTAGCAGAGGGTTTTGGGCTGCTCAGAGGTTACCAGAGCACGACGATTTGGGCGTGGATGATGCCTCGAATGACGATGCTAACGTCGACGTCGATGGATGATTTCATTGTACCCACTTTTCATTTGTCTATTTGTTTTGCTTCCGCTTCGTTTTGTAGGTGCGTCTATGAACCGACGCTTGTTTTTTATTTTCATGATTATGTAGCTCGTGGGGTATTTTTTTGTTTGAATGGAGATCCTCTTTGTTTTCGGATGTTTTGTGTTCTGGTTGTATTTTGTGTGTGTATACCTTTGACGAAGTAGCGCTTAGCTTGAGTATTCGTGTTTTGCTAGTGGGAGACATTCATCTGCTTGCATTTTAGGAGGATTGGAGCCCACCTAGGAGTTGGTGACGAGGAACCCTTGTCTGTTCGTGCCTTAGGGGGTCTAAGGTACGTTCAAGTGAAGGTGGCGAAGAACCTTTGTTCGTTCGCGCCTTAGGAGGACCGGAGTCCGTCCAGGTGGGGGTGTCGAAGATACTTTTTGCGTTCGCTTCTCAGGAGGACCAGGGTCCGTCCAAGTGGAGGTGGCGAAGAACCTTTGCTTATTCCCGGCTCAGGAGGACCAAGGTCTGTCCAGGTGGAGGTGGCGAAAAACCTTTATTCGTTCGCACCTCAGGAGGACCAGGGTCTGTCCAGGTGGAAGTGGCAAAGAACCTTTGTTCGTTCGCGCCTTAGGAGGACTGAGGTCTATCTAGGTGAAGATGTGGAAGAACCTTTGTCCATCTCGCCTAAGAGATATAGAAAGACTTTCTTTTATCTCGCCTTAACTATTCATGCTCCAGCGAGGCTGTCATAGTTGATGAAACTGAAATTAATTTTATCATTGAAAGTACAGGGGTGCACAGACCTAACGTGCATCTTTTATTATAACGATGACGGAAGACAAACTGTGGATGGCGGCGGAGTTCCCTCGGTGTGCTCCATGCGTCAAGTCACGACAGAGTCCCCGGAAGATGCGTCCTGTGAGCGAATGTCCAACATGATACCTTGAGCTAGTGCGTAAGCGCGGAGCGCCCTCAACAGTCTCCGGAGGATGACATTGCATGTTGAGGCGACTTGTACGATGATAAACTGGACATCATATGTGGACAACACCGGAGGGACTCCCATAATCACTAGTAGGATGATGCTTCCCAAGATGGGGATCGTTGAGTGTCATGCGACGTGCACGCCTCCTGAGCCAAGCTGGACGTCTCTCCCCAAGATTCTTAGCTATAGTAGAGTCAATAAGAACAACATGTTGGCGGATACGTCGTCATCGATCAATATCATGTTCATTACGACCGGTGGGCTTCCGAGAGTCGCATGAATGCACTGTGGATTCGACAAGGGTCCTGGTGTGCTGCGGACGGTCGGCGTGATTGGCCCTTGCTCCTTCCCAGGAGGTGCTTCTTTGTGGTGTCGCCCTCCGACGGGGTTGGTCAGGGTCGGTGGTGTGACAACTCTTTTTTCTTGAAACTCCTTGAGAAAGCTTATTCCTTCATGGTGCAAGCCACTCGACTTTCTCCTTCAGGCGTACGCATTTCTCTATATCGTGTTTATTCCCCCGATGATAGTGGCAGTACTGGGACTGGTCCCCCCTGCCCGAGGGGAGCTCCTTGGGCCTCCGAAACTGAGGGTGAATGGTTTTTGAGTGTGTGTAGGATCTCTATATCAGAGGCACCGAGCGGGGCAAAGTGTTGCTGCCCCCAGCCCGTGAGGTCCTATCAAGTTGCCCGTCGCATTTTTTGGAAGACGGACTTAAATTCCTTTCTTTCCGCCTTCCCTGGTCTCCTTTATTTTATCTGTGTGACGTGTGGCGCGGACCTCTCCACTGAGCGATCAGTGGCCTAAGGGAAATGATGAACAATTGACTTCAAGGGGGTATGTCCCCGTGGTCGGAGAGGCCCCTAAGTCCCTTAGCAGAATGAGCGCTTGATCCCATCGCTCCTCCATCTGATGCATGATAACCCAGAAATCGGTGATCCCTCCCAAGGTAGCACCCTCGCAAGTCGCGGCCTACTCTAGGAGGTCGCGACCTGTCAGCCTCTCTCTAAGGGTGGGCGGACTGACCTCTCAGTCCACTCAGTTCGCGCGGCTAGGGCGGTCTCCCCGGTCTCACCGCCCAGGTCGCGCAGTAGCCGCCCGTTTTGCAGGGGCTGCGGACTACTTCCTCAGTCCGCCCCTGCAGGCCGCGCGGCTAGTTCGGTTAACTATCTAGTGGTTCCTTTTTCCCCTTAGGTGCGAACTGCTCAACTAAGTGGCAGAATCGAATCCATATCCGCCCAGACCGCGCGCAAGATGCTAAGCCAGAGGCGGCGACCAGCCCTCCTATCCGCCAGCTGTAGGCGGACTCAATATTAGCTGACCGCGCGGTCTGCCGAACTCACTAGTCAGTCCGCCAGGTCGCCAACCCTCGTCCCCAAGCAAAGGATGCCACCAGTCGACAACGGCTCTCGCCAATAGGCGCGACCTGAACTTTTCAGTTCGCCAGGTCAGCAGTCCTTGTCGTCGAGCAATGACGACAAGCCACCAGCAGGCAGCCTGCTTGTCGAAGTATGAGACCGGGCGGTCTGGCAGTTTGAGCCTGGCGGGTTGTTGACCGGGCGGTCTGGCGGTTTGTGCCTGGCGGATTGAGGTTGACGGGTTGATTTCCAGGCTGTCGCCGTATGGTATCCGGCGGTCTGTCGGCTTATCTCTGGCGGCTTGGAAACCGGCCGGTCTAGCGGTCTCCTACCGCATCTCTCCCTCTTGGTGTTGCCGAGCGGTTAGAACATTGTCTAACCGCGCGGCCTGTTCCGGTCTCTTATTCTAGCCGCCCAGATCTGTTGTATAGCTTTAGTCCCACATTGTTAATTTGTATTCTTCTCTCTCTCCTCCATTCTATAAAAGGGAGGCCATACCTTTGTAAATGATATCTTTTTGGATAATAAAATTTTTAATTATTCAAAGTTCCGGCTTGTTTTCTAGTCGTTTGTTCGCTACTTTTAACATGGTATCAGAGGAATCGATCTTCTCCTCCTGATTCTGTGCGCCCTGTCCGCGCGGCTTGCCCCTTCTTCTCGCGACCTGTTCTCGCTGTTTGCGCCCTATCCGCGCGTCCTCCTTCTCCTGCCCTTCTGTCGCTGCGACCTGTCTCCTTGTTCGTCGCGACCTGCTTCTTTATTCGCCGTTTGCGTTCGCGCGGTCTATCTTCTAGCCGTTCGACCTCTTCCCCGTCTTGGACCTGCGGCTTGGTCGTGGCTTCTCTGGCCGCTGGTGTCGAACATCCTGACCGCCGCAGCTCGTCTTCTTTCTATCCGCGCGGCTTATATTCTAACCACGCGGCCTCTCGCAGTTATCTCCTATGGCCCTTTCTGAGACCTCCACCACCACCACTCCTATCGCCACTCCGGCGCCGCTTCCTACACCCTCTGGCAACCTTGGCACGGTTTCTAAACTTGTTGGCTCCAACTATCCGGATTGGAGCGTCTCCTTCACTTTTCTTCTCCGCTCTCAGCGCAAACGTCATCACCTCACCGATGACCCTCCTCCCTCAGACTCTGCTGAATTTGATGACTGGGATGCCAGTGATGCGCTTGTCCGCACGTGGTTGGCTAACAGCCTCTCCGATGAATGTCTTCCTGTCATACGCCATGATGAGACGGTCAAGACCGCGTGGCTTCACCTTGCTGCTCTCTACTCAAAGGGGGCCCAGACATCCCGCATTTATACTCTCTACGCGGATCTCTTCGCTCGCCCTTCCATGTCTCCTGCTGCGGCTTATCAGCAAGTTCAGGCTCTTGGGGCCGAAATCCTCCAGAATCGCCCCTTCTCCGCGGACTTGGCCGAACAGCACAAACACTTCCAGGAACTCCTGGTTGTTTGTTATCTTCTCCGGCTTCCTGAGTCTTTTGATATGATCCGCCAGCAGATCTTGGGCGAAGCCGAGTCTCCCACCTTGGATGCCACCGCAGCTCGCATCGCCGCGGTTACTTCACTGCTCCAACGTCCTCTATTGTCTTCCCCTCCTCCACCGGACTCCTATGCTCACCAAGTCCAGCGGGGTGGCAATAGTGGTCGCAGCCAATCTGGTACGCGCGGTCCGTCCAGGTTCCTCTGCTCTCACTGTGGTCGTACCGGCCACTCAGTTGACCGCTGCTGGCAAAAACATCCTCATCTTCGTCCCTCCGGTGATACTTCTTCCTCAACCTCTGCCTCCTCTCGGCAGTCTGCTTCTGTGGCCACCACCTCAGGTAGTGCACACGTCGTTACCCAAGGTAAATGGCTCATTGACTCTGGTGCTACAAATCACATGACCGGAAACCCTCACTGCTTCTCTCTCCTAGAGACGCATGCTCGGTTACCCCCGGTTCTCGTTGCGGATGGTTCGCCTTCCCCTGTTCATGGAACGGGCATGGTTCAAGTCACTCCCTCGCTTCGCTTAGCGGACACTCTCTATGTCCCGAAGTTCCCTTGCAATTTACTCTCCGTTACTACTTTATGCAAGCAACTTCAGTGCTCTGTCTTATTCACTCCTACTTCTTGTTGTTTTCAGGACCCGAGAACCCAACGGACGATTGCTACTGGGACTGAGAGCGGCGGCCTCTACTTCCTCGACAATGTTTCCGCTCTGTCCGCCTTCTCTTCCTCGTCTACTGATCTGCTTCAATGGCATCTTCGCCTTGGACATCCTCCTCCTCGGATTCTGCATCAGCTTCTTCCCCACTTACCTCAACCCAGTCCTCCGCTCAACTGCGATGCGTGTCAGCTTGGCAAGCATCACCGTTCCTCCTTCCCGCAGAAGCAAGGCCGTGGTTCCTCCCGCCCTTTTGATCTCATTCATTCTGATATCTGGGGTCCTGCTCCTACTCCCACCGTTGGTCGGGGTAGTTTTTACTTTGTAACTTTTATTGATGATTTCTCCAGATGTACCTGGGTGTATCTATTAAAAGATCGCTCTGAACTCTTATCTGTATGGCAATCTTTTTATAATATGATTAAAACTCAGTTTGCTATTTCTATTAAAGTATTGCGCTCTGATAATGCTAAGGAATATCTCAGTCATGAGTTTTCATCTTTTTGTATGCAACATGGTCTTATTCATCAGACCAGCTGTGTTTACACCTCCCAGCAAAATGGGGTGGCGGAACGTAAAAATCGCCATCTCCTCGATATCGCTCGCACTCTGATGACACAGATGCAGGTGCCTCGCTCCTATTGGGGCTATGCTGTTCTCCTTGCCTGCTATCTCATCAATCGCATTCCCTCTTCTGTTCTTCACGGCAAGACCCCCTTCTCCATTCTCTACCCAACCAAGGAACCCTTTCCTCTTCCTCTCCGTATCTTTGGGTGTACGGCCTTCGTGCATGCTCCGTCTGCTACTCGCGACAAGATTTCCCCCCGCTCCACCAAATGTGTCTTTTTGGGTTACTCGACAACTCAAAAAGGCTACTGTTGCTTTGATCCTGTTCTGCGCAAACAGTTTGTTTCCGCAGACGTCACCTTCTTTGAAAATGCTTCCTACTTTTCTTTCCCATCTTCACCTCCTCCTGCTGTCTCTGACTCTCCACCATCTCTCTGTGAGCCTTCCACACAAGTCGACGTCTCCCCTCCTATGTCGTCTCCTCCTCCGTCTCCTCCTCTCCCTATTATCTCCCCTCCTTCGTCTCCGCAGCCGTCTCTCTCTAGTCCCGGGCCAGCCTTCTCTGCCACGGATGCTCCGGTCCCTGAGGCACAAGACGACCTGGATCGTCCCATTGCCCTTCGCAAAGGGGTGCGGGCGTGTACCCAACACCCGCTTGCGGCTGTTGTTTCCTATGATCGGCTTACTCCCTCTCGCAGGTGCTTTGCTTTGGCCATCTCGGCTACTACCACTCCCCGCACTTACCAGGAGGCTCTTGTTATTCCTCATTGGAAATCTGCCATGGATGAGGAAATTGCCACTCTTACTGAAAGAGGTACCTGGAACCTTGTTCCTCCACCGATCGGTACTGATGTGGTTGGCTGCCGCTGGGTGTTCGTTGTGAAGTTTCGCCCGGACGGCACTGTGGATCGTTACAAGGCCCGCCTGGTGGCCAAAGGCTTTACTCAGACTTATGGAGTTGACTATTTTGACACTTTCTCTCCGGTTGCTCGCCTCAGCACCATCCGGGTTCTTCTTTCTGTGGCCGTCAACAGGGAGTGGGACATTTCTCAACTTGACGTCAAGAATGCCTTTCTGTATGGGGATCTTCAGGAGGACGTCTATATGGAGCAACCTCCAGGGTATGTTGCTCAGGGGGAGACACGAGTATGCCAGTTGAAGAAGGCCATCTACGGCCTAAAGCAGAGCCCTCGGGCGTGGTTTGACAAGTTTAGTGGCATTGTGGCTGCAATTGGCTTTGCAAGAAGTTCCGCCGATCACTCATTGTTTATTCGCAAAACCGCATCTGGCCTTGTGGTTTTGGCAGTATATGTGGATGATATCCTTCTTACCGGCGATGACCAGGCTGGGGTGGACTTGACAAAGAAACACCTCCGTCAACACCTTGTCACGAAGGATATGGGCTCCCCGAAATATTTTTTGGGGATAGAAATCTCTCGGAAGCCCGACTCGTTGGTTCTCTCCCAACGGAAGTATGCGCTTGATCTTCTACAAGAGGCAGGATTGACCGGGGCCAAACCGGCCCGGTATCCCATGGCCACTGGAGAAGACAAAACATGGACAGATGACTCACCGCTTATATCCGATGCCACGAGGTACAGACGTCTGGTGGGCAAACTCATTTATCTCACGGTGACCAGACCCGACATTGCCTATGCTGTAGGCAAGGTCAGTCAGTTCATGCAAGCTCCCAGGGAATGTCATCTTCAGTCTGCCTTGAAGATACTAGAGTATGTCAAAGCAGCACCAGGGAAAGGGCTACTCTTTCAGAAGCATGGTCATCTGAGAATTGAAGCCTACTCAGACTCAAGCTATGCGGATGATAAAGGTGACCGTAAATCTACATCGGGTTTCTGCACATTTGTTGGAGGTAATCTTGTGAGCTGGAAGAGCAAGAAGCAGTCTGTTGTCTCAAGGTCCAGTGCAGAAGCCGAATACCGGAGTATGGCGTCAACCACGTGTGAGTTAAAATGGTTGCGGGCTCTCATGCTTGACCTAGGAGAGGTCTACAACTATCCTCTGCCTATGTTTTGTGACAACAAAGCCGCTATATACATATCCAAAAATCCGGTCTTCCATGAGAGAACGAAACATATAGAGGTCGACTGCCATTTCATCCGAGAAGAGGTCTTGAAGAAACAGATTTGCACTCCGTTCGTCACCTCCGACAAAGAGTTGGCTGATATCTTCACCAAGCCGGTTTCTACTTCCTTCTTCCATATTTGTGACAACCTGGGCATGATCGATATCTATGCTCCAGCTTGAGGGGGAGTGTCGAAGTATGAGACCGGGCGGTCTGGCGGTTTGAGCCTGGCGGGTTGTTGACCGGGCGGTCTGGCGGTTTGTGCCTGGCGGATTGAGGTTGACGGGTTGATTTCCAGGCTGTCGCCGTATGGTATCCGGCGGTCTGTCGGCTTATCTCTGGCGGCTTGGAAACCGGCCGGTCTAGCGGTCTCCTACCGCATCTCTCCCTCTTGGTGTTGCCGAGCGGTTAGAACATTGTCTAACCGCGCGGCCTGTTCCGGTCTCTTATTCTAGCCGCCCAGATCTGTTGTATAGCTTTAGTCCCACATTGTTAATTTGTATTCTTCTCTCTCTCCTCCATTCTATAAAAGGGAGGCCATACCTTTGTAAATGATATCTTTTTGGATAATAAAATTTTTAATTATTCAAAGTTCCGGCTTGTTTTCTAGTCGTTTGTTCGCTACTTTTAACACTGCTCAACCCGTCCGCCGCGAGGTAGGCGGACTCGTTGCGCAGTACGCTATATACGCCCCAGCTCGACAGCCTGCGATCTGCCTCCTCTCCACAGCGGGCTGGGAGAACTCATTCTGCAGTTCGCCGTCTAGCCCTCCAGCTTCCCGGTGTCCGCTTCTGCCCAGCAGCGGGCAAACTTCTTCTCAGCTCGCTCATCCCGGCGCAAGCTCGCTCAGCAGCAGGGGCGGACCCGTCCCAGTCCGCCAATAGCAAAGCCAGCTCCAGGCAGTCCCAGACCTCGCATCCCTGCGCGGACTCTGCAGACTCAATGTTTGTACTCACACAACCCAGTGTGAGCCGACCCAGCAGAAAAGCCAACTCCAGGCAGTCCCAAACCGCGCGACCCGGTGCGGACTCTGCGGACTCAATGTTTGTACTCGGTCAGCTCATCGCCTCACCGGCGGTGACGTTACCAAGACTGTTACCTCCCCGGGCCTATAAATAGGCCCCCAGACCTCTCATTCGGGAGGACAGACGAAGCAGCAGAGTACAGACGACGCAGCAGAGGCGTCAGGATCTCGCCATTAGTTAGTGCGGACTCGCTTTCCCAGTCCGCGCGACCTGCTCCCAGCTTCTCCCAGCTCGATCAAGCAGTCTGCCCGGCTAAGTTCTGCGAGCTCCTTGATCTGCTAACCGCGCGGTCTGCCGACCTCCCTGGTATGTCCGCGCGGCCTCGGGCATTCTCCTATTTTTAGCCGCCAGCTTCCCCCTTTGTACCCTTTATTCTTCTTTCCATGTAAAGGTGTAACCTCGAGCTGTAACTTCGATTGTAATCAAAGGAAAGCTCGTCGCAAGAGAGGCATTCAGGCCGCGACGGGTGAAGTCTGTTGTTGCCGCTGCTAGCGGCCCTCTCTTCTCTTTTCTTCTCTTGGTCTAACCATCAGAGCCCAACCGCTAAAGTAGTGTCTGATTGACAGTTCCCGATCAAGCTTCTCCCCTGCTCGAGCAAACTTCTCCCTTGCTCTGCCAAACCTTCTCCTCTATCCCCGCAACCCTCCTATTCCTCTAGCTTGTGAGATCGAACAACCCATTAACTGTGTGGTGTCGCATTTCGCGCATCAACAGTTATGTTAACCCAGAAATCAGCGATCCCTCCCAAGGTAGCCAGCTCGTAAGTCGCGGCCTGCTTTAGGAGGTCGTGGCCTGTCAGCCTCTCTCTAAGGGTGGGCGGACTAACCTCTCAGTCCGCTCAGTCCGCGCGGCTAGGGCGGTATCCCCGATCTGACCGCCCAGGTCGCGCAGTAGCCGCCCGTTTTGCAGGGGCTGCGGATTGCTTCCTCAGTCCGCCCCTGCAGGCCGTGCGGCTAGTTCGGTTAACTGTCTAGTGGTTCCTTTTTCCCCTCAGGTGCGAACTGCTCAACTAAGTGGTGGAATCGAATCCCTATCTGCCCAGACCGCGCGTAAGATGCCCAGCCAGAGGCGGCGACCAGCCCTTCTGTCCACCAGCTGTAGACGGACTCAATATCAGCTGACCGCGCGGTCTGCCAAACTCACTGGTCAGTCCGCCAGGTCGCCAACCCTCGTCCCCAAGCAAAGGATACCACCAGTCGACAGCGGCTCTCGCCAATAGGCGCGACCTGGACTCTTCAGTCCGCCAGGTCGGCAGTCCTTGTCGCCGAGCAATGGCGACAAGCCACCAGTAGGCAGCCTGCTCAACCTGTCCGCCGTGAGGTAGGCGGACTCGTTGTGTAGTCCGCTAGATCAGCCCCAACTCGACAGCCTGTGATCTGCCTCCTCTCCGCAGCGGGCTGGGCGAACTCATTTTGCAGTCCATCGGCTAGCCCTCCAGCTTCCCGGTGTCCGCTTCTACCCAACAGCGGGCGAACTTTTTCTCAGCTCGCACAGCCCGGCGCAAGCTCGCTCAGTAGCAGGGGCGGACCCGTCCCAGTCCGCCAACAACAAAGCCAGCTCCCGGAAGTCCCAGACCGCGCAGCCCTGCGCGGACTCTGCGGACTCAATGTTTGTACTCGCACAACCCAACGCGAGCCGACCCAGTAGCAAATCCAGCTCCAGGCAGTCCCAGACCGCACGACCCGGTGCGGACTCTACGGACTCAATGTTTGTACTCGGTCAGCTCACCGCCTCACCGGCGATGACGTTACCAAGACTGTTACCTCCTCGGGCCTATAAATAGGACCCCAAACCCCTCATTCGGGAGGACAGACGACGCAGTAGATGCGTCAGGATCTCGCCATTAGTCCCTGCGGACTCGCTTTCCCAGTCCGCGCGACCTGCTCCCAGCTTCTCCCATATCGATCAAGCAGTCCGCCCGGCTAAGTCCTGCGAGCTTCTTGATCGACTAACTGCGTTGTATACCAACCTCCCTGGTCAGTCCGCGTGGCCTCTGGCATTCTCCTCTCCTTAGCCGCCAGCTTCCCCCTTTGTACCCTTTATTCTGCTTTCCATGTAAAGGTGCAACCTCGAGCTGTAACTTTGATTGTAAACAAAGGAAATCATGTCGCAAGAGAGGCATTCAGGCCGCGACGGGCGAAGTTTGTTGTTGCCGCTGCTAGCGGCTCTCTCTTCTCTTTTCTTCTCTTGGTTTAACCATCAGAGCCCAACCGCTAAAGTAGCGTCTGATCGACAGTTCCCGATCAAGCTTCTCCCCTACTCGAGCAAACTTCTCCCTTGCTCCGCCAAACTTCTCCCTTGCTTCGCCAAACCTTCTCCTCTATCCCTGTAACCCTCCTATTCCCCTAGCTTGTGAGATCGAGCAACCCGTTAACTGTGCGGTGTCGCATTTCGCACATCAACAATGCATTCGCTCTTCTACCGAAGACACTGGTGCAGCGATTACCTCCTAGAGGCACGACGTGTTCCCGATGGGCGAGTCATTAGATACTCTATCACTAGGCTGCTTGTAAGCAGGTTGATCGGGTGTGTGTGTGCCTCCTTTCATCATTAAAGATTGTTAATGATATGTGTGCGTTGTTACCTTGAAATTCGTTAGAGCTTATGGGAGCACCTTCTTACAGACGACGTCAAACTATTGTGGGTCTCCAGGTTTTTCCCTGGTCCGGAGAATCGAACAATCATAGCTCGGAATTGGACAGGGCGCGCAAACCATAAATGAAAAACTTCAGCAATTGATAAAAGATCTTTTGACGTGGAAAACCCGAAAAGGGTGAAAAATCACATGACTGGATTTGTGTTACGACAAAATCCACTATTTCGCTTGATTTTACAAAAGCTCGTAAATTTTCTCGGAGGGTGACATATCACTTCTCCATTACAAACTCTGAATATGAAAAAAAACAGAAAATAGACTAAGTCCTTGGAGCATTAGTGGGAGCGCTCTAGTGGGAAAATTTCTAAGTCCCTAGAGCCTCAATGGAAGCGCTCTTACTGAGTCGTAGCCATGATGAGAGCGCTCCTGTGGAGAAGAATGTCACGTTCTTGAATCCTTGAGATGCATTCACACTAGAGAGGGAGCGAAGCAGATTCCAAGCGGAGGAACGATCTAAGTCTCACGTGCTCGCCGAAAAACATCAGAGCTCTCCCTAGCCTGCAGAGACACTTGTCTTCAAATGAAGGCATGTGAGCCTATTTATAGTTTTTTGAAGTAATATACTGGTAATTGCACGGAGACAGAATTTGTGCTGACGAATGACGTCGCTCCGTCTTGATAACCTGAATCACCAATTTTAGCGAAATGACGAAAGTACCCCCCCCTCTCCCCAGGCGGTTCAGGCAGCACAGGCAAAGGGAGCGACGACAACGACGACTCGAGACGGCGGCGGTGGCCGAAGGGGCCGCCGGCGTGAGCGCGCCCGATGGGCCTACACGCGCTCCCGTGGGGCGAGCGCATGCCCCATAGGGGAGCGCACTGTTCCTGCTTTGGCATGTTGTGCTTATGTCAGGTCCGTTTTTGCTTGCATACGCTCCTCCTTGTGTGATCACTTGGTCCCCTTGACCTGACTCGGAAATATTCAAGGGAAACCCCATCAAACATCATAAAAATCATTATAAAGCTATAGTATACATATATTAACGAGTGACTTGACATATTTTGCAAATAGTACAAAATGATAATATTTATTGTTGTGGGTCACTCACTCTTTTTCCCGGTCCGAAGAAACCGACCACCTTAGTTCAGAGTTGAGTCGGACGCGCAATGAGTTAAAGAAAATCGCAGTAATGGACAAGAGACATTTTTGACGTGGAAAACCCAAAAAGGGTGAAAAACCATATAGCTAGAACTGTGCCGAACCTCGATGGAAGCGCTCCGGATTTGAGATGACGTTGAGCTCACAGAACCTTGGTGGGAGCGTTCCGGCTGGAAAATATTCTAAGTCCACGGGGTTCAGGAGGTTGCGATCTTGTTGATGCGGAGCCTAGATGGGAGCGCTCTTGTAGAGACAGTTGACGTCACTTGAGGTGTGAGGAGTCTGCGGCGCAAGGAGAAGAGCAGAGCGAATTCTTGAGCGGAGAATCAGCCTAAGTCCACGATCTCACCGGAAAACCTCAGAGCTCTCTCTTGTCTCTAGAGTTGTTTGGCTTGAAATGAAGGCCTAAGAACCTATTTGGAGTTTTCTAGAGGGGTACATCAGTAATTGCACCGAGGAGTGATTTGTGTTGGCGAATGACATCGCTTCATTTTGATCACACGGATCATCAAAATTAACTAAATGACGGAAGAGCCCCCCTCACCCCCCCCCCCTGGCAGTTCGGGCGGCCCGGGCAGGGTGCTCGAAGGCGACGACAGGCAACGAAGGGGGCGGTTGGGGCTCTCCGGCGTCGGCGAGGGCTGCCGAAAGCGGCGAGGGTTACCGGTATCGGCGAGGGCTGACGGTGGTGCGCGGCCCGCTGGAGTGGCACCTGCGCAGTGCGCGGGCGCGCGGCCTGGTGGCTGCACGGGTGCGCGGCCCTGCGTGCTGTGCGCGCGCATGCCGCGCACGTGCCTCCTGCACGGGGCGCGGTTATGTGCGATTAGGCATGGGCCCGTTGCGTCCTCCCGGTCTTCTCGGGTGCTTGCGGTTCTCGGCGTGTCGCTGCTCTGATTGAGCTTTTTTGTACTTGGGCTGGACCAGCTCGGAAATTTCATGGGACCCTATCATTTATATAGTTTCACAGAACCATAGTTTGCAAGTTGTACATGTAAAGTAAATTATAATTACATGGAGTGAATATTAGTAGTCATTGAAATGAGTAGAAAAAAAATATAAATATCATTAGTGAATCTTGAAGTCATGTTATGAAAGTTATGTCACATTGTTAGACAACCTTTCATAATACATTGTCCAAATATGAAATGCATGCATCAAGTATATAATGATTTACATTCATAAAGTCATTTTAAATTATCTTTGAGTTATAGGAAGAGTTGAACGTAGTTGAAGGAAAGCGAACGACTATTTGTTTGAAATGCACAAATTGAATGTTGTAGTAAATGTAACTAGTAATCTCAAATGTATGCAATGATTTTCATTTTTAAATGTAAAAATTTGTGATTCGCGGAAAACGAGAAATCAGGCGCAGAAACACTCAATCTACCCGAACCCAAGTAAGTCAGATGCAAACAGAAGAGCAAGTATCGTGTACTATCATAAATTTTTACAAGGCGAGGCATGCATGTCGAGATATGATTCGCTAATGTACCTGATGGAAGCAGAAAAAATACAAGACAAGAATCTAGCTGCGCAGACTCAAAGAGTAACCGTCGGCTCTGCTGCTAACCGCTACGGAGTCCGCTGAAACCGCTAAGTCGCCAAACCGCAACCTTGCAGCGCAGACTACTCGTTATTCTAATGCTGAGCTAACACTGATCGCTGATCTGCAAGCCGCCTAACCGCACGGTCGCCTAGCCGCCATATCACGCGAACTACTAATGCCGAACTGAACAAGACGCCAGACCCGACAACTTATTGAACTGGGAAACAAGTTGCAGAAGAGAAGACCGTTTGGTCGCAAGCCGCGACCTGCTGCTAACCGCTGGTTGCTAACCGCAGAGTCCGCACTGTCCCTGACCGAAGTCAGAACCAAGTCCCTGGCTTTCCACCGCTATCCGCACAACTGTTCACTCTGTGTGTATTGATGTGACATGGGGGGTCCTATTTATAGGAGCGGAGAGGAGTGTGATCACCGCCCTAGCTGATATGATCACCGCCCTATCCCGCGGCGAGACCCAAGTGTATCCGCATAGTCGCGGATACACATCAAGACCGCCACAACTAGGCTAGACAACCAATCCACCAAGGTCGCACCACTAAGGTCGGATACCAAGCCAATCTGCCCTGTCACCAAGGCCATGCCAGACTTGATCGCCATACAGCCAGACTTTGTGAATACCGCCCCAGTCCGCCCACCTGCGGACACAGCTCTAGTCTGCATGAGCCTGCGGACACCACTCCAGTCCGCATACCCCGAGACCACAGCCAGAGCACACAAGGCTGACAGTTGCTGAACTCGACGGACATAGATATCAGTCAGCGCATACCACGCGCTCTCCCGGACTGAGCCAGTCCTCACAAACCGGCGAACTCCGACACTAGTCCGCCCTAACCGGCAAACTCCGCGGTTATCACCAACCGTGCCACTAGAGATAGACCAAGGAACACGCCATGCTGATCTCCCAAGCTCCAGTCCAGTCTGCAACCCGGACTCCGCAAACTCCATACGAGTCCGCACCTCGCCTGTCTTGGAGAGCTCCGCGGATAACAACTCTATCTGCACGGTTACCTTCTGGGAACAAACTGCCTGATGAACACAAGTCGGCCTGGCTAGCCGCCACTTCTGTCCGCACAGACTGCGCGAACAGGCCTCCAGAGCACAAGCTAACTGCAGCACCATTGCTGACCTGGCTAGCCGCCAGTCTTATCCGCACAGACCGCGCGAACAGGCTGCCACTTTCACTTCATAATTTTCGACACTCCCCCTTGAAGTGAGAAGTGGTAACCAGCCCCAGCAGTCCCCGTAACCGTGAACATGGTCCCTTCGATATCACCTTCGAGAATATGTCTGTGACATAGTCCTCGCTCCGCATATCAAAGAACATAAAGGATCCCTTCAACACCTCTTGAAAGGAGTCATGCTTCCCTCCGTCTTCTTCTCCAGCTTTAACACCCACTTGTACGCCACAGGAATAACACCATCAACCTTGGGCTCAAAGTCACATGCCTCGTCACTGATAACTTCCCAAAAAGAAGTTATCCAGTACGTTATTTTGATTTAATAATCATCATATTGGGAAATAAATGAATTAAATAAGGAAAAATATGAGTAAATTCATATTTATTTTATCTGTGGTTAATATGTCTAATTGTTCATTATTTTCTTACTAGAAATGCTGAAGAAATCGATCCGGAGAAGCAAAGCTGGAATTGTTTTTGGACTGCGCAGGTTGTTGCAACAACTGCTGGACGGATTTTGATTTTTAAATTCAAATTTTATGCCAAAATAGAAACTGAAAAGATGCAACTTTTGGTAGGGGGTTGTACGTTTTTAAGAGTATAATCTCATACCATAGAGGGGGATTGGGAATGATTATTGGAGGGAGAAACTTGAGAGCATCATCTTGGAGATTGCTTGGGAGAAGAAGAACTAGGGCAACCCAGATCTTGGAGAAGGACTGCTTGGGGGCGACTTGGAGAGCAATTTCCTGCGTTATTTTGAATCCTTTCCATCATGTGCTGTAAGATCTTCCTTATTTTGTGGTTTTCTTCCGCGGTCATGAACTAAACTCTCTTGATCTTGTATGAGGAAAGTACTATGTGTGTTTTAATGGTGTAGTTTTCTTATGATAAGTTTGTTTGACAAAATCTTCTTGGTGTACTTTTGAATTTATTAATAGAACTTTTGGTTTAGTTTTCATCTTCTATTTCGCATCGAGATTCGAGAGATGAGAGACGAAATTTAGGTTGAAGGCTATCTTATTACACCGCAAGAATCGAGAGACGAGTGGTGTAGATCTTTAACTAAGAGTTTTTACCCTTACGTTGTATTTCGAGATTCGAGAGAGGAGAAATACAATCGCTCATAAGTTCACCATAGTAAGAAAGAGAGGAAGAGATTCCCTCCTCTTGCTAGCAAATCTGATTTTTACTCTTTAAAATATTTCTCATTCTTCCTAAGTTAGAGATGACTAGGGGATTAGAGGATATTAAGATTTCCGAGATTCGAGAGATGAGGACTTCTTCTATCAAATCGTTGCGGGATAATTTAGTCAAATATTCTTATTAAATATTAGTCACATGCACCATTTCTACTCACATAGGAAATCTGAAATACAAGACTTCTTTTTCCATTGATAAAAAGTATTTCTTTAAATCGTATATTTAGTTTAACTCATCGTTTAGAATTTCTACTACTTTTCTAAAACATCTCATTAATCCTTCGCTTGAATTTGAAGAAACGGTGTAACTAGTAGTTGTAAGCACTAAATTAATCACTTCTCCGTGGGAACGATCTCACTCACACTTTATTACTTGATCGACATGTGCACTTGCGTTATTACGTAGTCTATTTTGGGCGTATCAAGTTTTTGGCGCCGTTGCCGGGGAAGTGCAACGAATTTAGTGTTTTTCTTACAATATTAGCGATCCTTAGTATTTGGAGGTCAAGCTTTTATTTTTCTTTAAGTCTATTTGTCTTTATTTTCTTGCACTGCCTTCTTAATCTGCTAGTGTATGTCCAGGTATCGTCCAGTTGAATTAATACCGTTAAATTCAGAAATCGAGCGAACCTGTAGACGTAATAGAAAATCAACTAGATTGGAAAATTTGAATCAACTCAACATGAATAATCAAAACAATGATGCTGAGGTTCATCAAGAGGGACATGACTTAGGCGGCCAAGTAGAGCATAACGGGCACCCAATGGAAAATAGGAGAACATGCCGTGACTATAATATGCCTTTTAGGGGAGGGGTACAATTTAGTATCGCTAGGCCCGCTGTAGAAGCTAATAACTTTAAAATTGATTCCACGGTTATGCAACTTGTCCAGAATAATAAGTTTAGTGGCCATAATCATGAAGACCCTAACTCTCATCTAAGAACGTTCATAGAAATCTGTGACACGTTCAAGATTAATGGCGCATCTGAAGAAGCCATTAAACTATGATTATTTCCTTTCTCTCTAGAAGGGAAAGCAAAAGATTGGCTGAACTCGTTGCCTAATGGGTCAATTACTACTTGGGCTATATTGGTTGAAAAAATTTTAGCCAAATATTTCCCCCCATCCAAAACTGCTAAATTAATGAGAGATATTTCTACGTTCATGCAAGGAAATGGAGAAACCCTCTATGATGCATGGGAGCGTTTTAAAGAACTATTACGTAGATGCCCCCACCATGGATTGGTCGTCCACTAACAAGTATGGACCTTTTACAATGGCCTTCAAACATCTACGATGATCCAAGTAGATGGAGAAGCAAGAGGGTCTCTTATGAATAAATACCCAGAGGATGCATATGGAATCTTGGAAGATTTATCTTCTAATAACTATCATTTGATTGATCGGCAAGGACATTCTTCTGCTACGGCGGGTTTGTACCAAGTGGACCAATTCACGTCATTTGCAGCCCAAATGACGTCTCAATTTAATTCTATTAACAAGAGGTTAGATTCTCTGACGCTAAACCAAAACCAAATGACCCCACAAGTTAATAGCATAATCACTCCCTCGGTCACACCTAATCCCACTCTAACAATTGAACAACTTATAGGTAATAATGAAGAAGTAAACTATATTGGAGGCCATTTTAAACAAAATCAAAATTCTTATTCAAATCATTACAATCCCGAATGGAGAAACCATCCAAACTTCTCTTGGAAGAATAATTCCGGTTCTACTCCACCGAATTTATTTAATTCGAATCCTAGCTCTCAACATCAAAATCATCATCCCAGCCAAGCGGGACCTTCTAGAAAATTAAATGACGACTTCATTATGGAGTCAATGCAAAAGAATGAAGCACGTTTCACTAGTTTGGAGGGCTCAATGCGGATCATTGAATCTCAACTAGGACAAATAGCGTCCGCGTTGAGTATGAGACAACAAGGCACACTTCCTATGGATACCACACCGAATCCCAAGGGAGATAATAATCATCAATGTAAAGCTGTTACATTACGGAGTGGAAGGGAGTTGGTAAGTGAACAAAACAATCAACTTGAGACTAATAGCGTTCAAAAGGATGTGGAGAATGACATTCCTAGTAAGCTTAATGAAAAATTCACTCAAGAGTGCAATAATAATGATGAAGAGGTAGAAGTCATAGGAGAAAACGTAAAAGCCAAGAATGTGGTGTCTCCAAAAGAAAAAGAAAATACAATTATTTACCCACCTCCACCATTCCCTCAAAGGCTCAGGAAGAGTAAATTAGATCAACAATTTCAAAAAATTTTAGAAATATTCAAGAAACTGCAAATCAATATACCCTTCGCTGAAGCCTTAGAACAAATGCCAAGCTATGTCAAGTTCATGAAAGACATATTAAATAAGAAAAGGAAGTTTGGTGTAAATGAAACGGTAGCACTTACTCATGAGTGTAGTGCAATCCTCCAAAAGAAGTTGCCACCCAAGTTAAAAGATCCTGGAAGTTTCACCATCCCTTGTTCTATTGGATATCAATTTGAAGGAAAGGCCTTGTGTGATTTAGGCGCGAGTATAAATTTAATGCCTTTATCAATATATAAGAAGTTGGGATTAGGGGAAATTACTAAGACGTCGCTAACTTTGCAATTGGCTGATAAAACCCTCACTTTTCCAAAAGGGGTTGTTGAGGACGTTTTAGTTAAGGTGGAAAAGTTTATTTTTCCGGCTGATTTTGTGGTTTTGGATATGGAGGAGGATAAGGAGGTGCCTATTATCGTGGGAAGGCCGTTCTTAGCAACAGGAAGAACTTTGATTGATGTTCATAAGTGTACAACCTCGGGCTCACAGGAGGGAACCCAGCAGAGAGGGAATTAGAAGAATCCTCAAAAGGAGATAAGGCCCTAGGTGAGAGGGGCCCGACGCAAAGACCACTCGCACTAAGCGAGAGGGGCCTAAAGTTGGGTCCACTCGCAATGGGCGAGAGGAGCCCAAAAGCTGGGTCCACTCGCAATAGGCGAGAGGAGCCCAAAAGAGGGTCTACTCGCAATAGGCGAGAGGAGCCAAAATGTGGGTCCATTCGCCTGGCGGGTGGGGGTCAAAGGAAGATTGTCTATATGTCGTCTGAGGGTCTCGCCCGCGAGGTAATCCTTTTCAGCCGCAAGGTGGTCCTCTCGTCAAGCATCGGGTCGGCAGGAAGAGATAAGGCCGGTTCAGCAATTGGGTGGGAACCGGTTCACTTAGCAAGCGGTTCATCCTTTTTGGCCTTTTTACTCTTTTACCCTCGGTGGTCTGCTCATAGCCCTTCAGAACAGCGGAGTTTGGCTGTTGGCAGACCCAACCCAGGGTATTCAGGTAATTTCACAGGTGCTTGTTTTGGTTATTTGCAGTTCAAATCCTGAAGCCTATAAATAGACCGGTAAGGTGTCTGAGAAGGGGCATGTGGAACCTTCTTTTTCCTTCTCACTCAGGCACCTAGCTCAGCACTGGCTAGGGAGGGGAAGGATACTAGTCCTTCCGGGTGAGCGGCGGGACCTCCGAGCTGAAGCTCCCGGTCTGTTCCTTCAGGTGTCTTGTTGGGAGCGTGGTTCAAAGAAAGTAAGCGTGGGCTGCAGCCTTAGATCCGAGCTTTTAGGAGAAACTAGTTCGACTGGTTTCAACATTTTTGGTGCGGTGAGCGTGGATCGCAGCCAGTGTCGAAGAACTTTGGATCATCTCATGGCAGGAGATCTAGGAGGAGATGAGGGCGGAGGAAATGAGGGCGGGTCCCAGAACCCAGGAGGATATGTTGGGAGGAAAGAATTCATGGCATCCATCGGGGGCATCATGGGGATGTTGCAGCAGATCTCGCAGCGAGGCGAGTGCGTGACCCCTCTACCTCAGGGGCCGGGCCTCTCGCCTCCGGAAGGAGCCGTCTCGGCAAGGGTGGGCGAGGATGCGCCAGGAGGGCGGCCCGGAAAGGAGAAGGTGGTGGAAGGAAACGGGCGAGATCTGGCAGGAAGAGAATTGTTCCCCAGCCCGGCGAGCGCCGTCTCGCCAGTAGATCTCGTCGCGCGAGTGGAAACGGCGAGACCCCTGGCGAGGGGGTCCCCCTTTTGCGAGCTTGTCCTTTCGGCTCCCGTCCCGGAGGGCTTCCGCGAGCCCGAGATGGTTTATTATGTGGGGAAGGATGACCCCCTCCAACACTTGCAATGGTTCGAAGATGCGGTCTCCATCAGGCCGATGACGGATGCATTCAAGTGCCGCCTTTTCGCGATCACCTTGAAGGACAAGGCCCGGGACTGGTTTCATCAACTCCCAGCAGGGTCAATATATGGTTTTGAAGATTTGAGTATGAGCTTCCAGTTGCGCTTCTCGACCTCGAAGAAGAGGAAGAAAAACCCGGAGTCCATCTTCCTGATCAAGCAGAAGGCAGACGAGTCCTTAGCTCAGTACGTGGATCGCTTCCAAGAGGAAATCCTGGACATTCAGGAGGTACCGGGATTTGCTCTCCAAATGGCCTTTACTGTGGGTCTCAGGGAAGGCTTCTTCAAGATGAGCCTCACCAGGAAGGCACCCTTATCATTTGAAGGGTTGATGGAGAAGGCAGCCAAGGAGATAGCGATGGAGGCAGCAAACCCGGCTTTCGCCAAGAAACTAGCAAGGCTGACGGAGGTAGAGTCCAGAGAACCAGGAGGAGCGAGGCAGCAGGAAGGGAGGAGAAGGGAGGAGCCAAGGGGGCCGGCACAGCAGGAGTTTGGGTTGGAGGCAACCGGAAGGCCCAGTTCAAGGGCAATGGAGAGGTCTTCCCCCGGGGGGAAGGAGCTACTACCAGGGAGGAGCAGGAAGGTTACCGCAGCTGGGGTGGAGACATGGTCCTAGGCCACCCCCACCCCTGCCTCAACAAGCTATGGTAATAGGCCGAGGAAGAGGAAGGGGAAGAGAGCGAGGAAGGGGAGGAGCAGGAGCAGGGAGAAGAAGGAATCACCAAGAAGGGAGGCAGGAGGGGGAAGTAACTATGCCATTCTGTGACTTCCATGAGGAGGAAGGTCACGCGACAGCTACTTGTCCGGAATTTCTAGAGCTGAAGGGGAGAAGAGGAGCGGGAGAGCAGCAGCCACCGACGCGGATAGTAGAGATGACCGGAGTAGGGGAAGAGGATAGATGTGTAGATCGGTCAGATGTGGGGGATAGAGGGGGGATCGGGGTGATTCATGGTGGGGTGGGAATCGAGGCTACCCGAAAGGCCAGCCTTCATACAATGTACCGTCGAGGTGTCGCCTCGACGTCGCAAGCCCCGCCCCCGGACGAGAAGATCACCTTCTCCAGGAAAGACTTGCCGGATCACGAAGACCCATTCTGCGATGCGCTGGTGATTCGGACGGCTATCGAGGGTTTCACGGTATCAAGGATCTTGGTGGACAATGGAAGCTCGGTTAATGTTATCTTCAAAAAGGCATTCAATGAGATGAGGGTGGAAGCCAGGAGGGTGTTAGCAGCGGATGGACCGCTGTTCGGATTCTCAGGAGAAAGGAAAGAAGTAGAGGGGGGAGTCGGTCTCCAGGTAACCCTGGGAGGGCTGTCCACGAACTGCCGCTTTGTGATAGTGGACGCTCCCAGCAGTTACAACGCCATCTTCGGGCGCCCTTTGATTAGTGCCTTTAGGTGCGTACCATCATCATTTCATCAATGTTTGAAACTCAATTCAGGAGGGACCCAGATCAGGGTGAGAGGAGATCCGAAGGCGGCCCGGGAATGTTATGTGACAGCAGTAAACACTATCTCATGGAGGGGGGATGCGGAAGAGTTAGAAAGAAGACTGGAACGGGAGGAACAAGAAGAGAGTAGAGTTGAGGAGCTGGGAGGTGGCATTGCGGAGGAGCCAGTAATGGCAGGGGAGTCAAGGGTCGGAAGAGAAGGGGAAGAGGAGAGTAGAGTTGAGGAGCTGGGAGGTGGCATTGCGGAGGAGCCAGTAATGGCAGGGGAGTCAAGGGTCGGAAGAGAAGGGAAAGAGGAGAGAGGAAGGAAAAGAAAAATAGGAGAGATGGAAGAGTCAGTGCTAGGAGGAGGCCCGGTGCGGGTGGAGGAGAGGTTCGTAGAGAAAGTAGACATGGCAGTAGAGAAAAAAGAGGGTGGAGAGCAAGAGCTCGGAAACCAGGAGGAAGGGCTGGGAGAGGAAGAGGAGATTCCGAAAGATCAGGAGGAAGAAGAAGAGCCCTCGAGGCTGAAGGCTGCAGTCGAGCTACAGGAGGTGGACATCCTAACAAAAGAAGGAAGGAAAGAAAAGATCAGAATCAGCGGAGAGCTCGGTCTTGAGGACCGGGAGGAGATCCGAAAATGCGTGCAGAAAAACGTTGATATCTTTGCTTGGAGCGCGGCCGACATGCCAGGGATTGACGCAGATGTGGCATGCCATCGTCTCAACCTTGACCCCAAGGTTCGTCCCATCCAGCAGAAGAAAAGGGCCATCGCTTCCAGGATGGCCAAGCCTATCAGGGAGGAAGTGGAAAAGCTGCTCCAGGCGGGGTTCATATCCGCAAACAAGTATCCGGGGTGGGTGAGCAATGTTGTGATGGTAAAGAAGGGGGAAGGGAAGTGGAGAATGTGTATTGACTTCTCTCTTTTGAATAAAGCATGTCCCAAGGATTGTTACCCTTTGCCTCGAATCGACGCACTGGTTGATTCAGCCGTCAGTTTTTCACTAATGAGTTTTTTAGATGCCTTTTCAGGATACCATCAAATACGCATGCACCCACCGGACATCAAGGATGTCACCTTTATCACCGAGGATGGATGCTTCAGCTATAACATGATGCCTTTTGGGTTGAAGAATGCGGGGGCGACCTACCAACGGATGATGGATCGGATCTTCCGAGAACAAAAGGGACGGAACCTCGAAGTCTACGTAGACGACTTGATGATCAAGAGCCAAGATCTCAAGTCTCATATTGCGGATCTGGAAGAAACGTTTGCAACGGTAAGGAAGTACAAGATGAGGGTTAATCCGCTGAAGTGCGTATTCGGGGCCAGTAGGGGAAAGTTTTTAGGACATCTCCTCACCCCATCAGGAGTAGAGCCTAACCCGGATAAGGTAAGGGCTATCCTAGAACTAGAGTCTCCAACG
Organism: Platanthera zijinensis; assembly: GCA_039513925.1. NCBI lineage: Eukaryota > Viridiplantae > Streptophyta > Magnoliopsida > Asparagales > Orchidaceae > Platanthera > Platanthera zijinensis. The sequence goes on along the minus strand of CM077087.1, from coordinate 19,997,641 downwards.
AATACCAAAGAGGTCCAGCGTCTTACCGGCAAGTTGGCGGGGCTCAGCAGATTCCTTTCCAGGGCAGGAGAGAGGTGCTCACCTTTCTTTCGGACATTGAGGGGGGGGGGAAAGAAATTCGAGTGGACCTCCGAGTGTGAGAATGCTTTTCTAGCCTTGAAGCAGTAGCTCACCAAGGCACCGCTACTCCAAGGTCCGAGAGAAGGAGAGATTCTATTCTTGTACCTAGGGGTAGGGGCAGGGGCAGTGAGTTCGGTCCTCGTGCGGGAAGAAGGTAAAAAGCAATTCCCGATTTACTATGTAAGTAGAGTCCTCAAAAAGGCAGAACTAAAGTATCCTATCCTAGAGAAGCTAGCCTTTGCCCTCGTTACCTCAGCCCGAAAGCTCAGGCCATATTTTCAGGCCCATTCCATCCAGATCGTGACGGACCACCCTCTCCGCCGTATTTTGGAAGGGGTAGAGCACTCAGGGAGATTAGCTAAATGGTCAATAGAACTCAGTGAGTTTGACCTTTCTTATATTCCTCGGTTAGCTATCAAGGCGCAAGCTGTAGCAGATTTCTTGGTGGATTACACGGTGGAGGTCAAGGAGGCCGAGACGTCTCCCATAGTAGCTTGGGAGATGCTAGTAGATGGGGCCTCGGGTAAGAATTCTTTTGGAGGAGGGATGGTTTTGGTAAGTCCGGAGGGAACACGGATCGAACAGGCCCTGAAGGTTCATTTCATCCTCACTAACAATCAAGCGGAGTACGAGGCCATTATAGCAGGGCTGAAGTTGGCTCGTGAGCTCGGTATATAAGATATTAAGGTCTCCACGGATTCTATGATAGTGGCAAGGCATATAAAAGGAGAATTTGAGGTAAGAGAGCCCACCCTCCAGTTGTACTTAACAAAGGTAAAAAGAATCATTGGGCAGTTCCGCAGTTTCTCAGTTCAACACGTCCCAAGGGAAGAAAATATTCGGGCAGACCTGCTCGCCAAGCACGGTCCTCGGGCCGGAGGAACCATGACAGAGCTCTTTAGACCCTCCATCGAGGAGGGAGAATTGATGGAAGTAGATCAGCAGAGATCCTGGATGGATCCATTTACCACCTACTTGACGACGGGACATCTGCCCGAGGGAGAGCTTGAGAAGAAGCAAGTCAGATACAAGTCGGCGTACTACCTGCTAAAAGAAGGGATCTTATACCGTAAGACGTTGTCGGGGCTGTTGGCCCGATGCATATCCGAGAAGGAGGTTGCGAGGGTGCTGGAAGAAATTCACTCTGGAGAATGCGGCAGCCATTCCGGGAGTCGGACCTTGGAAGGAAGGGTGTTGAGGCAAGGCTATTTCTGGCCCGCCCTTAGGAAGGATGCCGAGGAATTCGCAAGGAAGTGCAGAAAGTGCCAGGAGTTTGCCCCTCTTCAGCTCCTCCCGGCCCAAAGGTTGCGCACGATCACAGCTCCATGGCCCTTCGCCATATGGGGGCTAGATCTGGTGGGTCCATTCCCTCAAGCCAGTGGCCAGAGGAGGTTCCTGCTGGTCATGGTAGACTATTTCTCAAAATGGCTGGAGGTGAAGGCTTTGGCGAAGGTAACGTCTCAAGTGGTCAAAAGCTTCGTATGGGGGGAAATCATCTGTAGGCATGGGCTCCCTCTGGCCATTGTCACGGATAACGAACCGCAGTTTGCCAGCAGAGAGTTCGTAGATTTCTGTATACAACTAGGTATAGACCTACGGTTTGCTTCAGTGCATCATCCTCGAAGCAATGGGCAGGTGGAAGCCGCGAATAAGGTCATCGTGAACCTCTTAAAGAAAAAGGTGGAAAACTTGAGGGGAAGATGGGTGGAGCAGCTCCCCTCCGTCCTCTGGGCCTTAAGGACCACGCCAAGTTCCGCCACGGGGGAGACACCGTTCAAACTTTCCCATGGCTCTGAGGCCGTCATACCTGTTGAGTTCGAGGTTGAGTCACCTAGAGTAGCTGCGGCAAGGAAGGGAGATGAGAAGTGGCTGGTAGATAATAACGAAGAGCAAAGGCTCTCTCTCGACTTGGTGGAGGAGCTTAGAGAGCTGGCATCTATCCGACAAGAGGAGGTCAAGCGCCGGATGTCAAGATATTTTGATAAGCACGTCAGAGTCAAGCAGTTTGAGAAGGGAGACTTGGTCCTCAAGAAAGTGGATGCAGCAGGGAGAGGGGCTTCGGTAGGGAAGCTCAACCCCAACTGGGAAGGTCCTTTTATTGTAAAAGAGGTCTTGAAATCAGGAGGGTATCACCTCCAAGATGTAGACGGGACACCCCTAGATCGCGCCCGAAGCGGCGACGACCTAAAGCATTTCTATCCTTAATACTTTTGTTCATGTTCATTATCTATGTGGAATGAGATGTGGTTTCCTTTGTTTTTCTCTCTCACTTTTCAATGTTAGCCAACCGGGCAAGGGCTTCTGGTACCGCCATACAGTTTCAAATAGCTGTCTCCTCAAAGCAGGAAGATTTTGATTTTGGAGAGGAGACCCCGAGAAGACCCGCTGTCCAGGCTACCATCAAGCTGGCAGGTCTGTAGGCTCACTCGGTGGTTGGAGTTGGTTTTGGAGAGGAGACCCCGAGAAGACCCGCTGTTCAGGCTACCATCGAGCTGGCAGGTCTGTAGGCTCACTCGGTGGTTGGAGTTGGTTTTGGAGAGGAGACCCCGAGAAGACCCGCTGTCCAGGCTACCATCGAGCTGGCAGGTCTGTAGGCTCACTCGGTGGTTGGAGTTGGTTTTGGAGAGGAGACCCCGAGAAGACCCGCTGTCCAGGCTACCATCGAGCTGGCAGGTCTGTAGGCTCACTCGGTGGTTGGAGTTGGTTTTGGAGAGGAGACCCCGAGAAGACCCGCTGTCCAGGCTACCATCGAGCTGGCAGGTCTGTAGGCTCACTCGGTGGTTGGAGTTGGTTTTGGAGAGGAGACCCCGAGAAGACCCGCTGTCCAGGCTACCATCGAGCTGGCAGGTCTGTAGGCTCACTCGGTGGTTGGAGTTGGTTTTGGAGAGGAGACCCCGAGAAGACCCGCTGTCCAGGCTACCATCGAGCTGGCAGGTCTGTAGGCTCACTCGGCGGTTGGAGTTGGTTTTGGAGAGGAGACCCCGAGAAGACCCGCTGTCCAGGCTACCATCGAGCTGGCAGGTCTGTAGGCTCACTCGGCGGTTGGAGTTAGTTTTGGAGAGGAGACCCCGAGAAGACCCGCTGTCCAGGCTACCATCGAGCTGGCAGGTCTGTAGGCTCACTCGGTGGTTGGAGTTGGTTTTGGAGAGGAGACCCCGAGAAGACCCGCTGTCCAGGCTACCATCGAGCTGGCAGGTCTGTAGGCTCACTCGGTGGTTGGAGTTGGTTTTGGAGAGGAGACCCCGAGAAGACCCGCTGTCCAGGCTACCATCGAGCTGGCAGGTCTGTAGGCTCACTCGGTGGTTGGAGTTGGTTTGGGAGAGGAGACCCCGAGAAGACCCGCTGTCCAGGCTACCATCGAGCTGGCCGGTCTGTAGGCTCACTCGGTGGCTGGAGTTGGTTTGGGAGAGGAGACCTCGAGAAGACCCGCTGTCCAGGCTACCATCGAGCTGGCAGGTCTGTAGGCTCACTCGGTGGTTGGAATTAGTTTTGAAGAGGAGGCCCCCGAGAAGACCCGCTACCCGGGCTATCATCGAGCTGGCAGGTCGGTAGGCTCACTCAGAGGTTAGGTAAAGGGGCAGCATATGGATGGAAGTTTCATAATTTGATCAAAAGCAAGATCCTTGTCCCAAAGGAAGAAGAGGAGGAAGGAGTCGGTCCCTCAAGATCCTCTCGCGCCAAGGGTGCCCAGGGGCAAGGCGAGTGGAAGGGTACATGGCTATTCGCACCTAGAGTGAGGGGTCTGCTCTTCGGCCAAAGGGCGAGAAGAGGAGTACCTTCGTCTCGCAAGCAAAATCAAGCATAATAACGATTCGAGACCCACTCGCGCCTGGGGTGTCCAGAGATAAGGCGAGAGGGAGTGATACGTCCCCGCGCGAGAGCACTGAGGGCCCGCCCACTCGCGCCACAAGTAAAGCTAGCCCCTCCATCGATAGGCGAGACAAGTCGTGATCTTGTTCCGCAAAGTGAAGAGAGGGTAGGCATACAGGAGAGATGAAAAGAAGGGCCTTAAAAATAAAATATATATGTGTCATTCACAAAAAGAGGCCGTAATACAAAAATGCCTCAGCAACAAGTATCCAAAAGAGAAAAAGGGGGGGGGGGGGAAGAGGAGTATACACAAAAAAAAACACTGTAAAATAAATCCTCTATCCTTCCGCGCTGGAGGACGGGCCGTCTTCCTCCTCGCCATAAATCTCGGGTACCAGGTCGCGGGCAGTGACTTCCTCGCAGCCTTCCCTGATAACTTCCATCTCCTTCATCATCTTCACGATTAGTTCGGCGGTCCGGATATTGGCGTCTTTGCAGAGCCCCATGACCTCGGCATGAGAATAATAAGAGGGAGGAGGTTGAGGAATCACCACGCGAGAAGGCGAGAGGGCAGCCTCCTGAAGTCGAGTGATCTCGGACTCCATGCTTTTAACCTCCCCTTCCAGAGTAGCTATGCGCGAGTGCATCCTGTCGGCCGTCTCGGCATCCTGCGAGAGGTTTATTCATTAGGGGAAGTTGAAGGTGAACAAAGAAAGGGAAGGAATTGAGAATGGGGAAACTCACCACACCACCCCGAGCTTTGGCGAGAAGGTTTTCGGCCACGGCCAACCGTTTCTCAAGATCCGTAGACTTCTCGCGCTCTGCCGCCAGGCTCGCCTCTGAATCCCTCCAGCTCTTATTATTGTAAATCAGACGGCGTGAGACCTGGTGCGATAGCTCTAGCGAGCGCAGCTGGGATTGCGCGGCCCTCAGGATCAAATCCCGCGAGGGAGGCTCAGCGGCAGGTTCTCGCTCTGCGCCACCGTAAAGGCCAAAGCCCAGGGAAAACGCGTGAGCCGTAGGTTGGTCTCGTTCTATCCAGGGAGGAAGGAGGGTAGAGATAGAGACCCGGTTCGCCTCCTTGTCCCATATCAGGGTTGGCTCACCGGCAGCATCCGGGATCGCTGGGCCCATATTGAAGTTCAGATGAGTGGAGGGAGCCGGGCGGCTGGAAGAGCCCACCTCGCGAGTAGGAGATTTCGGGGGGATGTTGTCAGCAAGAGAATCAGGTTGACCCGCCCCGCCAATCGGCGAGACGGTCCGCTGATCAAGAAGCCGAGAAGGGGATTGGGGAGATTGAGAACCCAAAGAGATGGGGGATAAGGATCCCGACACATCTACCATCTCGGCAGGAACTTGCTTCGCCTTTCCAGAGGGAAGAGGCGCTCCTTTCTTGACCTTTGCTTTCTTCGAAGGACTCTGGCGAGACGGGGCGGAGCCTCCTGCAGGCCTTTTCTTCAGGGAGAGGGGTAGGTTTTCTCTCGCCGCCTCAGCTGCCATCGTGGCGAAGGCGACGTCTTTGGAAGGTTTGATGCTGCTTTTATAAGGCGGGCGAACGGGAACATTTCTTTCTCCTGGAAACGGCGAGACGATGCGTTTATAAAAGCTATTCGTTAGACCTAGACGAAAATAAAGGGCCCCAGCATTTACCTTCGCCTGGAAGCACAGGAAGGAGGGAGTCGAGGCCGCGCCTCAGGAATTGAACCTCGAAGTTCTTGCCGATGAAGAAGTCACAAAGAAGCTTATCCGTGCCACTAACCTGGGGAGTGGTATAGAACACCTCGGCTGGCGACACAGGCGCCAGCAGAATGCCACCCATGTTGCCGCGAATAAAGACGAAGCGAGTAAGCCAGTGATGGTTCTTGTTAGGCGTCTCGCAAACCTTGAGACCCAGCCCCGTGAAATAGGAAACACCGTCGGCATTGGCATGGTAGACAAAAAGCTTGCGGAAGGAGTTCAGGCTGAACTCGATTCGCTCCCGGCGCATGTAGCAGGCGAAGGCAACGAGTACAGATATGGCGTTTGGGTTCAGCTGCGCAGGAACAGTCCCGAAGTATTTGAGAACCTGTTTCACTTCTGGCCAGAGGGGCAACCTCAGCCCCGCTTCGAAATGCGGGACGGGGAAGGCGAGTTCACCGGGATAGAAAGTGTTGATTGACTCGCCCACTTTTGGAGGGCGTGACTCAAAACCTTCCGGCAAGAAATCGCGAGTAAAGGCGTTGTAGTCCTCCTCGGAAATCCGGCCGGGAGGAAAATCATGGTCACCAAACCGCCTCCCGCATCGGCTTCGCCCCTCGCCTTCTTCAGCCTTCCTTTTCCCCATTCTGGACAGAGAGAGCGAAAAGGAGGATGCGAGAAGAACAGGCGAGACGAGGCACCAGCAGGATCAGTTCGCGAGAGAAGGGAGAGAGAGGTGAGGTTTAGGGCGCCGAGACAAATCGAGAGCATGATCCGGGCCCCAGGGATAGGGGGGTATTTATAGCCCGTTGAATAAAGAGAAAAATACGAAGAGGTGGAAAAAAATATATAGTGTAAAGGAAGGGGAAGAGTCGGCCGTCCTTCTCTCTCTCCTAGTCTCGATTGGTGTAGCCTAACGTAAGCCCCAAGCCGGGGACGAGGCAGTATCATAAAAAATACAATAAAAATAAAAAGAGAGTAGTGATTTAAGCACAGATACAACGCGCGAGTCACAGTGTAGAAAAGCGCGGTACTAGAAGTAAAATTATCAAAGGAACTATTAAAAGAAGTTATTAAGCCGACCCATTCAGTAGATCCAAAGAGTTCGGGCGGTAGCCGCGAGAGGAAATGTTATTACAAAACAAAGAGCGGTACAAAGAAAATAAAGGCGTAGGGTGGCGCGAGGGATTCAATCCTTATGCCACCGCCAGCGCCCCCCACCGCGAGACCTCGCGCAGGGAGGACGGTGGGGGAGGTGAAAAGCACGAGCCGCATCCACGCCGCGACGCGCGAGACGGAGTTGTTGATCGACCTCGTTCAGAATCGCCTGGGGATCGGTCTCGTCTATCTCAATGTCAGCATCAACTTCAGAGGTCAAGCGGGCAACCTCCACCTCTAGCCAATCAATCTGCCGGTCGGCCGTTTGCTTGTCTTTCTCCAACTCTTGAATCATGATCGCGTGTTTTCGGAACATCTCGGCCACCCTGCGCTTCATCGCCAGCGGATCCATAGGGTCGCCAAGGTAATCTTCTATCTCGTCCATAGGAGGAGGAGGCGAGGAGACCGCTCGCCTCGGGCGCTCCTCAGCAGGCGAGTCTTCGGCAGATGAGTCTACTCGCACATCTGCAAAGGCAAAAACAGAAGGAAAGACATAATAAAAGGTGGGCGGCCAGAGAAGGCTAGAGCCAAGGGTAGGGGATTCCTAACCAGAGTGGCGAGAGGTCCCAGCGACATGGGAAGGCTCACCATTCTTCCCACCAAGAGTAGAAGGAGGAGTAGAAGGAGGAGGCGAGACAGGGTTTAGATGATGGCTGGCGAGATGAGTTTGTGTGCTACAAGACTGACCGAGGGGTGCGTGACTTTTCTGAAAACCAACAGCAAAAGGAGCAATGAAAGATAGATAACGAACAGATGAGGTATACAAGGACCTTACCTCCTTTTCTTGGGGAAGCGACGGTGTAGGAGGGATGCGTCTTTCCGGGGGATCCGGTAAGAGTCCTCCCGACGGGGGAGCCAGATCGGTTGTTCTCGCCTTCTTCGGGCGAGAAGAAGAGGGCGGAGGTGAAGAAAAAGTGCGAGCGGGAATTAGGTTCAAGGCAGCCGCACTCGCCTTGTTCCGCTGGCGCACCAACGCGATACGATCGCGAAAGCTTTTGCTAAGAGACATGGCAGCATGGTGGATGTAGCGGTAACAAAGAAAGGAGGCCTGCTGCACTTGGGGAGGATCCCAATATTTATAGACTCGTGGGGGGGAATCTCACCCGAAAAAGATTCCGCTTTAAAGTTGCGGAGGTGACGTGAGCCTCGGTTGGACTTTTCTTTTCGGGCTTAGACAACCCCGAAAAGAGCGGGGATTGTGTACAACCTCGGGCTCACAGGAGGGAACCCAGCAGAGAGGGAATTAGAAGAATCCTCAAAAGGAGATAAGGCCCTAGGCGAGAGGGGCCCGACGCAAAGACCACTCGCACTAAGCGAGAGGGGCCTAAAGTTGGGTCCACTCGCAATGGGCGAGAGGAGCCCAAAAGCTGGGTCCACTCGCAATAGGCGAGAGGAGCCCAAAAGAGGGTCTACTCGCAATAGGCGAGAGGAGCCAAAACGTGGGTCCATTCGCCTGGCGGGTGGGGGTCAAAGGAAGATTGTCTATATGTCGTCTGAGGGTCTCGCCCGCGAGGTAATCCTTTTCAGCCGCAAGGTGGTCCTCTCGCCAAGCATCGGGTCGGCAGGAAGAGATAAGGCCGGTTCAGCAATTGGGTGGGAACCGGTTCACTTAGCAAGCGGTTCATCCTTTTTGGCCTTTTTACTCTTTTACCCTCGGTGGTCTGCTCATAGCCCTTCAGAACAGCGGAGTTTGGCTGTTGGCAGACCCAACCCAGGGTATTCAGGTAATTTCACAGGTGCTTGTTTTGGTTATTTGCAGTTCAAATCCTGAAGCCTATAAATAGACCGGTAAGGTGTCTGAGAAGGGGCATGTGGAACCTTCTTTTTCCTTCTCACTCAGGCACCTAGCTCAGCACTGGCTAGGGAGGGGAAGGATACTAGTCCTTCCGGGTGAGCGGCGGGACCTCCGAGCTGAAGCTCCCAGTCTGTTCCTTCAGGTGTCTTGTTGGGAGCGTGGTTCAAAGAAAGTAAGCGTGGGCTGCAGCCTTAGATCCGAGCTTTTAGGAGAAACTAGTTCGACTGGTTTCAACAATAAGGGCGAGTTAACCATGAGGGTTAACGATGAACAAGTTACCTTTAATGTTCTCAAAGCAATGAAATACCTTGATAGAGAAGAAGACCTTATGGAGGAGGTAAAGCGCATAACACTCTTTGATTATGAGGAGAACTATGAACATGATAGCGTTGATGAGGACTTAACATCCTCATTGAATTCTGATGAGACTTCTGATGAAGACAAAGAAACACAAGAGTGTGCACATCTTTGTGAGAAAAACCCGTTTTCCTTTCGCAGACCGGAACCTCTAGACATGCCAGAAAAATCACTAGCGGATAGACCCTCCATTATCAATCCGCCCACTTTGGACTTGATGTAACGACCCCATCCGTTAAATGACGTATAGTAGAAGGTCCGGCCGGGGCCCCACACTATATGCCACAAACAGACGGTGAGGTCACAGGATAATACCAAACCATACGAATCCTAACTCAGAGCATTCTAGCGGAAGCTTTAAGTTACAACTTTGAACTCTCAACCGGAATGTCCAATATATAAAACCACCTTTATATATAAACTATGGAATGTACACAAATACAATAGTTTGGCCTTAAGGCCTTACAGTTCCTCTTTACATACAACATGTTTTACAAACCTCGGCGCGCAGGCCGGCCATACATGAGTACAAGAGAAAACAAAACAAAGCCATTCGCTTAGCCTTCAAGGGCTAGCCGCAGCAGCAGCAGCAACAGCAGTAGGGCTTCAGCCCATCATTTACCACTTGGCTCTCCAGCACCTGCACGGGAACAATCCACCCAACCGGTGGCAAACAATGCAACGGTCAGCATTCAGCTGACCCAATTATAACAATCCTACCCCTTTCTCGGGGCATGAGCATTCTTTCCCTGCAAGCATGGCATCATCAAATAGCAACTATGTGCGCGCAGGCACATTCAAGCCATCACAACCATCGGCCACACGGCCCGACGGTCCGTGCACTCAGGGCACATTCTTGGTGTACCGGAATACCAGGGTCAACACCACCGTCTACACGGTATTTGAGCATTTTAGTCTTTCCGGCGCGCGGGCCTAAGACTCTCATTAGGCGCTCCAACAAAACCTATAACCAGGCTTCCAAGTCGGACAGACCTAACGCAGGTACGGATCAGCCACCCCCCGTTGCTCAAGTCGCCGTGCCACCTCGAATACGGAAGTATCCATGGCTATTTATAGGCGCGGGTCGGTTTCACCTTTCCTGTTCGGCAATCTGCCTTTTCGTCGAGTTGCAGCCCAACGGCTCAACTGCTCATACAGTGGCAACGCACGGCCATAAGAGTTGCATCCAACCCTCTTCATTTCCTGGACATCGTCCAGTACTTCCTGCCGCACCAAGCAACAGGTAGGAACAAGGCATCACAAGCCATAATCACGGAGCCTTCTCCGATATGCAAACAAGCATCACCAATCCAGAACATATCCAGATGGGCTTCACACAGCATGCCTAGAGCCGTACTCCAATTCCGGCCTCTAACAAGGGGGACTTCACATATCTACCCCAAGGGACACCACAACCCACCGCACACTCGCGGGGGAGGGTTTTCCCTATGCAATGCAGAAAAGAAGGACTTCACATGTCCAAGGAGGGAGATCGTTACCCTTGTCGATCTCTTCGGTGCCATCGAAAACTAGCCGGTGAGAAAGAACCGCAGCAGCCTTGCCTTCACAACGCCGGCTTCGGATCACGAATCGGACCACGGGAACTCCGTCGGTGGCTTGCTCTCCTCCTCCTCCTCCTTCCTCTTCCTCTCTCCTTCTCTCTTCCTTAAGGACAAATGAAGAATGACTTCTTCATTCTTCCCTCACGTATTAATCCAGCCAGGAAACCACCTTGGCCCTTGGATCAAAAGAGAGAAAACTGAACGGCCAAGATTTTCCCAAAAAACCAATTTTTGGCCGCCACAGCCTGTGACACGCCCGTGTCACAGGCCGTGTACCCTTAAGCGGCACACACAGTTTGAACCGACTGAACAACACGGGCATCGACATGCCCGTGTCGAACCTGACACGCCCGTGTCAAACCTGAGACACGCCCGTGTCTCCTGATACACTGCACTCACTGATTTCCAAAACCAGTACACGGGTCGGAACACGGCAGCTGACACGCCCGTGTCCAGCCTGACACGCCCGTGTTCAAGGCCGTGTTCAAGGCCGTTTCCGGCTCTGACTTGAATAGGCCAATTTCGAAAAATAATCGAACACGCCCTGGGACACGCCCGTGTCCCAGGCCGTGTACACCCGACACGCCCTGGGACACGCCCGTGTCCCAGGCCGTGTCAAACAGCCTGCTACTCAAACTTTCAGATGAGTCTTTTTGGGGCCTTTTTGGGGTGTTACAACCCTCCCCCCCTTAACAAAATTTCGTCCCGAAATTTGCACGGTAAGGAAACAAAAACCAGCAATGCTATAACTCTGTTATAACAAAAAGTACACGGTCTACAGTTTATACAAATAACTCGGGAAACTCAGCTCGCATGGTCTGCTCTCGCTCCCATGTTAGCTCTTCACAGGCACAATTGTCCCATCGGACCTTGACCATCTCGATCACTTTGTTCCGCAACTGTTTCTCGGCTCGATCCTCGATCCGAATGGGTCTAACTCTCGTCGTTAGCCCATACTCGACCGGTACCCGATCATTCTCCACCACTTGAGCTGGATCCTTCACCGCCTTACGAAGGACTGAGATGTGAAATACATCATGTAATCCACTCAAGTCCGCTGAAAGTGCTAGTCGATAAGAAGCTTCCCCAACTCGCTCCACCACCTCAAACGGACCAAGATACCTCGGACTTAGCTTTTTCAAATGCCGAATCCTGGACACACCTTTGAAGGGTTTGATCTTCAAATATACCCAATCACCCACCGCGAACTCCACGTTCCGATGTTTGGCATTGTAGTACTTTGCTTGACGATCTTGGGCTATCAATAGCCTCTCCCGAATAGAGCGTATGAGCGAAGTAGCTTCTTCGACTTCCTTTTTCCCATTCAGCTTAGATTCGCCTGCTTCTGCCCAAGCTAACGGTGTATGGCATTTACGCCCATATAACGCCTCAAATGGTGCCATACCAATACTCGCTTGGTAGCTATTATTATAGGCAAATTCGACAAGAAATATATAATCTTCCCATCTCTTACCAAAGTCCAGGGCGCACATGCGGAGCATGTCCTCCATCGTCCTGTTGGTTCGTTCAGTCTGGCCATCCGTTTGGGGATGAAAGGCCGTACTAAACGCTAACTTTGTACCCAACATTTGATGAACGAGCCGCCAATCATTCGATGTGAACCGCCCATCACGGTCACTAACGATGCTCCGAGGAACACCGTGCAGTCGAACAACCTGCTCCACATAAAGCTTGGCCAAGGTTTCCACTGAATCGTCTCTTCTGTTTGGAAGAAAGTGCGCCACTTTTGTCAACCGGTCCACAATCTCCCAGATTGAATCATGACCGCATTGAGATCTCGGCAACCCGTGCACGAAATCCATCGAAATATCATCGAACTTCCACTCCGGAATAGGTAACGACTTCAGGAAACCGCCAGGCTTCTGGCATTCTGCTTTCACTAACGCACAGGTAGTGCATTCAGCCACATAACGTGCGACATCTTTCTTTAGTCCGGGCCACCAGAACAGCTTTTTCAGATCTCTGTACATCTTTGTGCTCCCTGGGTGAACTGAGTACTTTGCAAAGTGAGCTTCGTACATCAACTCTTCCCTCAATTTACCCACACTTGGGACGCACACTCGACCATTTCTTCGTAACAAACCGTTATCCCAAGAGAATTGGTCATCCGGCCCATCTTTAGCATAGCGCTGGAGACTTTCATCAAGCTCCGTTGCTCGCCGAACTCTGTCCGTAAGGTCATATTGCACCTCTGTCCAGTTCAAGCATGCATCGGTTGACGAACCCTTGTCAACGCAATATATCTCCAATGCTTCCAATTCCTGGATCAAACGCTGATCATGCCTCTGCAACCAGCTTGCCCGTACCGGAGTCTTTCGACTCAAAGCATCAGCGACCACATTTCCCTTCCCGGGAGTATAGTGAATCTCGAAGGTGTAGTCCCCAAGGAACTCCATCCATCTTCGTTGTCGCATATTCAGATCCTTCTGATCCAACAAATACTTTAGGCTTTTGTGATCCGTATAGATATCCACTTTCACGCCATATAGATAGTGCCGCCACAACTTGAGCGCAAAGATTACCGCCGCCAACTCCAAATCATGGACGGGGTAATTCCGCTCATGCACTTTCAACTGACGCGAGCCATAAGCAATCACTTTACCAAACTGTAGAAGAACGCAGCCTAAGCCGTTCCCTGATGCATCACTATAGATCTCATACCCATCGGTACCACATGGTGATGTCAACACAGGCGCCGTGGTCAAACGACTCTTCAAGTCTTCAAAAGCTCGCCCGCACTCCGGCGTCCAATTGAACTTTTGATCTTTTCTCGTCAGCGTGGTGAGAGGTAAAGCAATCCGTGAGAAGTTTTCCACAAACCGTCTATAGTAGCCCGCAAGTCCAAGGAAGCTCCTGACCTCGGCCACTGAAGACATCACTGGCCAATCTCGGATGGCACTTATCTTCAACGGATCCACCGCGATACCCTCTCCGCTTACCACATGGCCTAAAAAGGCTACTGAAGAGAGCCAGAACTCACACTTTGAGAACTTGGCAAAAAGCTTATTCCTCCACAGGGTATGCAAGACCAACCGCAAATGGTTTGCGTGATCCTCTTCCGACTGAGAGTATACTAAGATGTCATCGATAAACACAATAACAAACAAATCCAAGTACTCTCGGAACGTTCGATGCATTAGGTCCATAAATACCGAAGGCGCATTACATAGGCCAAACGGCATTACCGTGAACTCATAATGACCGTAGCGTGTTCCAAACGCCGTCTTGGGAATGTCACCTTCCCGAATCCTTAGCTGATAATATCCCGATTTCAAATCCAACTTGGAATAGACCGTTGATCCTGCCAGCTGATCAAAGAGGTCATCAATCCGTGGGATCAGATATTTGTTTTTCTCCGTCAGCTTATTCAACTCGCGGTAGTCAATACACAACTGTAAGCTACCGTCTTTCTTTTTCACAAAGAGAACAGGCGCGCTCCAAGGTGACATACTTGGGCGTATATATCCCTGCTCCAACAACTCTTGCAATTGGACTTTCAACTCAGCCATCTCTTTTGGCGCGACGCGATATGGAGAGCGGGCCACAGGTTTCGCACCTGGCACCAACTCAATAGAGAAGTCAATCTCCCGCTGGGGTGGTAACCCAGGAAGATCTTTGGGAAACACGTCAGCAAACTCTGACACAACTGGCACCTCACCGACACTGGCCTTTGGCTCAACAGCCTGAATTAGCGTGAAGAATAACTCCGCGCCCTTCCGAACAGCATTGACGACTTGGAGTGCAGACAACAACGTTCCGCCAACTCCTCGCATACCAGCGAACTTCGTCACAAGCCTGGTATTCTGGCCCAGTGTAATCTCCTTGGAGTTGCAATCAATAAAGGCACGCTGCTCCGAGAGCCAGTCCATACCAAAAATCACATCAAACTCCGCTAACGGTAGCACAGCTGCACTCAAACCGAAATCCCGACTTCCTATTTGCACATCCACATCGCAAGCCCTATCCGCAAGCATTATACAGCCATTCGGCAATAGCACCCTTGTACTATCCACCGTCCCATGACTTGGTACCCCAATTCGAGATACGAAATCCTCAGACAGAAAAGAATGCGAAGCACCCGTATCAAACAGGGCTCTCGCCAAGTTATTCCGAATCAGGACAAAGCCTGCAGCACATACATCATGCACAAGCTAAACAAAACCAAAACCAAAAGCACCAGCAAGTAAACTAAATCCACTCGTACCTGTGACGACGTCACTTTGCTTAATCGCTTCCTGTTGGCCAAGTTGATAGATTCGGGGCTGCGCCTGAGATGCAGAGGAATCAACCACCGCTTTGCCCTTCTCAGCATACGACGCACCCGTCTTCTTGTCCCCTTTGGGCTGCACAACCCGACAGTCACGAGCAATATGCCCCACCCGGCCACAGTTATAGCATGTACGAGCATCCGGCCTTGATGTCGCTCCCGACACAACGGTCGTAGTCACTTGCCCAGATGGTTTGGACCTCTTACCCCCTTTCTTCTGGTAAAACGACTTGCTCGGGCGAGGTGCTTGAAACTCTGGCTTTGACGCAACCAAGCCCTTATTCCCTTGCACTCGCTTCATGTCCTTCTCCAACGCGCACGCAGTATCAACCAACGCCTGAAACCCTTAGCTCACAGAACTCGAAAGCAGGAATCGCAACTCATCCCGCAATCCTTCATAGAACCGATTCGTTTTCCTTTGGTCATCCGCGAAGATTGTACCCGCATATCGTCCCAACCTGGTAAACTCATGCAAGTAGATATCCACACTATCTTCCCCTTGCTTTAACCGTTGGAACTCATTTTCCATAGCAATGCGTTGCGCCGCTGGGACATGTTTCGCCAGAAATAATCGAGAGAACTCCTCAATCGACACTTGTGTTAATTGCCTGCCCGCCAAATGGTGTAGCTCAACCTCGTCCCACCACAACCGCGCCTCGCCTTCAAGCATGAAGGTGGCTAAGGTGACCTTTAGAGTTTCCTCCGCCCTGATCGCTGTCATTATCCTCTTGACACGCGATAACCAATCTTCCGCCTGCGTTGGGGATCCCATTCCCGCAAACGTAGGAGGACTGAAGCTCATGAATTGCTTCAACTGTCGGTCAGCTGCTCGTGGATCTACAGCCTCAACCGGCTCGGGTCTTACATCAACACGAACTGGCACTACCGCCGACTGCGCTTTCCCGGTCGGCTGAATCATGGCAAATAGCGCCTCAGCAACTAAACGAACAGTTTCCGCAGATGGAGGAGGTGTTGGCACCTCAGCTGGTGCCGCACTCTCATCAGAGCGCTGGGGCTCAGACTGCCCAGCACCACTACGTGTCACCTATAGGTGGACAAGACACACATTAGCGAACAAATGCAAGCAAAACAACACAAAAAGGAACGCGCAGATTCCTCAAACAAGATTTTGTACATTCCTTAGTGGACATTCCAGAGTTCATTAGCGTTACAGCAGGTCGCACAAACACGTGCTCGCCACCCCACAAAAGAATTCGACCACGAATTCGAAAGAGGAAGACCGACAAAAGCTGATACCAAAATGTAACGACCCCATCCGTTAAATGACGTATAGTAGAAGGTCCGGCCGGGGCCCCACACTATATGCCACAAACAGACGGTGAGGTCACAGGATAATACCAAACCATACGAATCCTAACTCAGAGCATTCTAGCGGAAGCTTTAAGTTACAACTTTGAACTCTCAACCGGAATGTCCAATATATAAAACCACCTTTATATATAAACTATGGAATGTACACAAATACAATAGTTTGGTCTTAAGGCCTTACAGTTCCTCTTTACATACAACATGTTTTACAAACCTCGGCGCGCAGGCCGGCCATACATGAGTACAAGAGAAAACAAAACAAAGCCATTCGCTTAGCCTTCAAGGGCTAGCCGCAGTAGCAGCAGCAACAGCAGTAGGGCTTCAGCCCATCATTTACCACTTGGCTCTCCAGCACCTGCACGGGAACAATCCACCCAACCGGTGGCAAACAATGCAACGGTCAGCATTCAGCTGACCCAATTATAACAATCCTACCCCTTTCTCGGGGCATGAGCATTCTTTCCCTGCAAGCATGGCATCATCAAATAGCAACTATGTGTGCGCAGGCACATTCAAACCATCACAACCATCGGCCACACGGCCCGACGGTCCGTGTACTCAGGGCACATTCTTGGTGTACCGGAATACCAGGGTCAACACCACCGTCTACACGGTATTTGAGCATTTTAGTCTTTCCGGCGCGCGGGCCTAAGACTCTCATTAGGCGCTCCAACAAAACCTATAACCAGGCTTCCAAGTCGGACGGACCTAACGCAGGTACGGATCAGCCACCCCCCCGTTGCTCAAGTCGCCGTGCCACCTCGAATACGGAAGTATCCATGGCTATTTATAGGCGCGGGTCGGTTTCACCTTTCCTGTTCGGCAATCTGCCTTTTCGTCGAGTTGCAGCCCAACGGCTCAACTGCTCATACAGTGGCAACGCACGGCCATAAGAGTTGTATCCAACCCTCTTCATTTCCTGGACATCGTCCAGTACTTCCTGCCGCACCAAGCAACAGGTAGGAACAAGGCATCACAAGCCATAATCACGGAGCCTTCTCCGATATGCAAACAAGCATCACCAATCCAGAACATATCCAGATGGGCTTCACACAGCATGCCTAGAGCCGTACTCCAATTCCGGCCTCTAACAAGGGGGACTTCACATATCTACCCCAAGGGACACCACAACCCACCGCACACTCGCGGGGGAGGGTTTTCCCTATGCAATGCAGAAAAGAAGGACTTCACATGTCCAAGGAGGGAGATCGTTACCCTTGTCGATCTCTTCGGTGCCATCGAAAACTAGCCGGTGAGAAAGAACCGCAGCAGCCTTGCCTTCACAATGCCGGCTTCGGATCACGAATCGGACCACGGGAACTCCGTCGGTGGCTTGCTCTCCTCCTCCTCCTTCCTCTTCCTCTCTCCTTCTCTCTTCCTTAAGGACAAATGAAGAATGACTTCTTCATTCTTCCCTCACGTATTAATCCAGCCAGGAAACCACCTTGGCCCTTGGATCAAAAGAGAGAAAACTGAACGGCCAAGATTTTCCCAAAAAACCAATTTTTGGCCGACACGGCCTGTGACACGCCCGTGTCACAGGCCGTGTACCCTTAAGCGGCACACACAGTTTGAACCGACTGAACAACACGGGCATCGACACGCCCGTGTCGAACCTGACACGCCCGTGTCAAACCTGAGACACGCCCGTGTCTCCTGATACACTGCACTCACTGATTTCCAAAACCAGTACACGGGTCGGAACACGGCAGCTGACACGCCCGTGTCCAGCCTGACACGCCCGTGTTCAAGGCCGTGTTCAAGGCCGTGTCCGGCTCTGACTTGAATATGCCAATTTCGAAAAATAATCGAACACGCCCTGGGACACGCCCGTGTCCCAGGCCGTGTACACCCGACACGCCCTGGGACACGCCCGTGTCCCAGGCCGTGTCAAACAGCCTGCTACTCAAACTTTCAGATGAGTCTTTTTGGGGCCTTTTTGGGGTGTTACACTTGAAACCGCTTCCTGAGCATCTTTCATACGTATTTTTGGGAGAGAATGATACTTTACCAGTCATTGTTAACTCCAATTTGCTACCGGAACAACATAAAAAAATTTTAAATCTTTTAAAGCAATATAAATTGGCCATAGGATGGACTATAGCGGACATTAGAGGAATTAGTCCTTCACTATGTATGCATAAAATTCTTCTAGAAGAATCTTACAAAGGGTCTATAGAGCCTCAACGACGTCTTAGCCCACCTATGAAAGAGGTGGTGAAAAAGGAAATCATAAAATGGTTAGATGCGGGAATAATATATCCCATCTCCGATAGTTCATGGGTGTCTCCGGTCCAATGCGTCCCTAAGAAGGGAGGCATGGCCGTTATAGAAAATGAAAAGAACGAATTAATTCCCACAAGAACAATCACGGGTTGGCGAATTTGTATGGATTACCGCAAACTAAATAAAGCCACTAGGAAAGATCATTTTCCGTTGCCTTTTATAGATCAAGTTTTGGATAAACTCTCAGGAAATGATTTCTTTTGCTTTTTAGATGGTTATTCGGGTTATAATCAGATAACGGTAGATCCAGAAGATCAGGAAAAGACAACTTTTACATGTCCGTACGGTACATTTGCATTTAGGAGGATGCCTTTTGGCTTGTGTAATGCACCGGCCACGTTTCAACGTTGTATGATCGCCATATTTTCTGACATGATGGATGATGGTATTGAAATCTTCATGGATGATTTCTCAATATTCAGAAAAACATTTGAGGAATGTTTGTCAAGCTTAGAAAAAGTGTTATCACGGTGTGTCGAAACTAACCTGGTATTGAATTGAGAAAAATGTCACTTCATGGTGCGCAAGGGAATAGTGCTCGGGCATCATGTATCAAAAGAAGGATTAGAAGTAGACAGGGCTAAGATTGAAGTTATCGAAAAATTACCCCCTCCTAAGAACATAAAAACACTACGTAGTTTCCTGGGACACGCAGGTTTCTATAGAAGATTTATCAAGGATTTTGCTAGAATTGCTAAACCTTTAAGTGGGTTATTAGAAAAGGATGTAAGGTTTCATTTTGATGATCACTGTCTAAATGCCTTTAATGAACTTAAAACCCGGTTAACGATGGCACCAATTATAGTGGCCCCTGATTGGGGAGAGCCCTTTGTGATTATGTGTGATGCTAGTGACTACGCCGTTGGCGTTGTGTTAGGACAAGTGCGAGAAAAGGTTTTTCATACCATAGCATATGCTAGCAAAACTTTGATCGAGGCTCAAGTTAATTACACCACTACTGAAAAGGAATTATTAGCCGTGGTGTTTGCCTTTGAAAAGTTTAGGTCTTATCTTTTATGTACTAAAGTTATCGCATTCACTGATCATGCGGCTATTAGATATCTCATGGAAAAGAAAGATGCTAAACCTAGGCTAATTCGTTGGGTTTTGTTATTACAAGAATTCGACTTAGAAATCAAGGATAGGAAAGGTGTTGAAAATCCGGCAGCTGATCATCTCTCAAGGATTGAATCCCCCAATTCATCATTCCAATCAACAATTGATGAAAGGTTCCCTGATGAAAGGATTTTGGCCATTTCTGAACATTCATTACCCTGGTACGCAGACTTCGTGAATTATTTAGTGAGTAGAATTCTTCCACCTGATCTGCACTTTCAACAAAAGAAAAGATTTTTACATCAAGTCCGATCCTACGTGTGGGAAGAACCATATCTTTTCAAAATCGGAGCGGATGGCATGTTAAGACATTGCATCCCGGAGGGAGAAATGAAGGCTATATTAGAAAAATGTCACAACTCCCCTTATGGAGGTCATTTTAAAGGGGACAGGACAGCCATGAAAATATTAGAAGCCGGATTCTTTTGGCCCAGTTTATTTCGAGACGCTAGAGAGTTTGTCAAACAATGCGATCGTTGTCAAAGGAGTGAAAATATTAAGAAAAGTGATTCTTTACCAATGAATACAATTTTGGAGGTTGAACTGTTTGATGTATGGGGCATAGGTTTCATGGGACCTTTTGTGAATTCAAACGGTAACATATTTATACTCCTAGCTGTCGATTATGTCTCTAAATGGGTTGAAGCAATCGCCACTACCAAAAATGATGCTAAAATAGTTTTGCATTTTTTAAAGAATTATATCTTTAACCGGTTTGGTACGCCAAGAGCTATCATAAGTGATGGCGGAAGCCACTT
The DNA here is from genome assembly GCA_039513925.1 of Platanthera zijinensis. Lineage (NCBI taxonomy): Eukaryota > Viridiplantae > Streptophyta > Magnoliopsida > Asparagales > Orchidaceae > Platanthera > Platanthera zijinensis. The sequence goes on along the minus strand of CM077087.1, from coordinate 19,977,385 downwards.
CTGCAATTATCAATTCGCTAAGCTTCTAAGGAAGTATGGAGTCAAGCATAAGGTAGCTTTGGCATACCATCCTAAAACCAATGGGTTAGCAGAAGTTTCTAATCGGGAAATAAAGAATATCCTCGCAAAGACTGTTAGCATCAATTGCAAGGATTGGTCCAAAAGCTTAATGATGCCTTGTGGGCTTATAGAACTGCTTATAAGACACCAATTGGTTTGACCCCCTATAGATTAGTATACGGAAAAGCATGTCATTTACCTTTAGAGCTCGAACATCGAGCCCATTGGGCTATCAAGAAGATTAACTTTGATTACCAAGATGCGGGAAAGCAAAGGATTTTACAATTGCATGAACTGGAAGAGATTAGGATGAATGCTTACGAGAGCTCAAGGATTTATAAAGAAAAAACGAAGAAGTGGCACGACCAACGTCTGAATGACAAACACTTCGAGCCCGGGTAATTAGTTTTATTGTTCAACTCTCGTCTCAAATTATTTCCCGGAAAACTTAAAACTCGTTGGTCGGGACCATTCCGAGTGAAAGAAGTACACCCGTATGGCGCAATCACCTTAGTTAATGAGCAAGACAATTCTGAATTTAAAGTTAATGGCGAGCGCCTAAAAATTTATCGGAACGGTGACAATGAACGACTGATGTCGTTCATTCATTTAAAATGAAAAAAAAAATTGAGACAAAAACGTCCGGCCGAGACGTTTTAAACGAGGCGCTGAGTGGGAGGCAACTCATCTCTTTTTATCCTATCTTTATATATATATATATAATTAAAAAAATGTGTGTGTATTTGTTTTATTAATATAGTTTAAAAAAAAACATAATAAATCATATTAGGGCCCCTTGAGAATCAGTTGATTGTCGTAAATAATCCAAAATATGCAGAAAAAAAAATATGCAGAAAAAAAAAAAATTTAAAGGAAGAAAACCGGGCTTATTTTGTCTAAAATATGCAGTAAAAAGATTGTTGCAACGCCTGAAAAGGCCGTTGCAGCATTTCGGTTGCTGTCCGCCTCTTGAGTAGAGCAGGGATTTCCGGTTCAACTGAACCAGTGCAAGCATGCGGTTTGAGCTGGAACTCCAAAGTGTAATAAAATAATAGCAAATAAAATTTAAAATAATAAATTTTAAAGCCCTAACTTTAAACCCGGCTCATCTTCCTCATCTCTAAAACCCGCACCCTGCCTATACATCGCTCCAGGCGGCGGCTCTGCATCCCGACATTACAGCAGGGAAGGGAGCGGCGGCGATGACTCGATCCTCCCGGCGGTTGTGCAGAAAACCTCCGGCTCTTCCCTCCCGTCGCTAGGTTACGGCAAAAAAAAATCGCAGCATAGCGTCGGCTCCACACGCCAGCGCGCGACAAGACGGAGACAACTCCGCAACTCGAACCAGGCGGAGATCGGCGGCGTCACGTGAGCGGCAACGACGTCAGTACTCAGGGAGGAGCTTGAATCCCCCTCCATGGCCGAAAAGTTTTACCCTCTTTACCACCTCCTCGTCCAGCAAAGTTGCGAGCAGCGAAGTTAGAAAGGCGGCGAGATCGGCGGCGTTCAACAACAAGTTCGACCATTGTGGGAGTTCCAGACGAGCTCCAGCGCACCAACTTCAGCGATCCCAGAAGGAAGAGCTTGAATCCCATCCTTGACGGTGCTGGTCGAATAGCTGGACGGTGTTTATCACCGACATGTTCTTGTGTTCAGGATTTTGAGTTGGTACTCAAGCAAGAACCTCTGGCAAATTGCAACAACATAGTGGAGTACCAAATTTCGGTGAGTGGTGAGGGTGACAATAGCGTTTACTAAAGGATTTGAGACTCTTAAGGTATACCTTTTGGCCCTAGACCTAACTTGAGAAACTGAATTTATATCCAGGCATTTTAGATTCAATTTTGTGTGTGTTATGCTTACTCTAGATCACGACATCAAAAAGAAAGGAGAAAGGAAAAAGTAAAGAGGTGTCTAGGAAAATTATCCGATTACTGACCGAGAATGCTACGTCTCATTTATTTTGTGGTGAGCTGCACTCTGATGTCACTTGCTTTTCACTAACGTGAAAATGTTTCTTATCTCAGATGCAGATTATCTTATTACAATTAGTATGTTCTGAATTAAATATGATGGAATGATATTTGGCTTGCGTCCTAATAATGGTTTCTATAATACTCATCGTGCCCATGTGATATATTTGTGTGGTTTTTGATTTTACTCGTTGACTCTAACACAGATATATCTCATGATAATAACTATGTGTACTTTGAGGATGAAAGTTATGCAGGCTAGATTAAATGACCGTGTTGCTGTTAATTATCGTATGAAGAGAGTACCATGAGGCCATCAACAAGAAACAATGGACAATTACTACGCTACATCTACTGCAGGGGAGTACTCTAATTTCAATTTTCTTTATCCCTTCAAATAATTTGCTTATTACTATCACCAAATTAACGTACCCTCATGTTAAGAAAAGAAAAAAAATAAACATCTTTGCTAGAGACTAGCAAAGGATTTAAGTGTGGAGGTGAGGGTGTTATAATCCCTACCACTTGAGTGAAGAATATTTCATTTAAACATGAATTTGATGATCTTAATTCTTGTTTTAATTACTCATTAGGCTATTCTAGACATATTCAATAATACTTAATTAGTTTGGCTGAACAATCCAAAGAGTTCAATCCATGAATTTGAAGTTAGTAAGATTTTTTCTGGTAAAGCTCACTCAAGCATTTATTATATATATAAAATATTTGTTTACTTTCAATGGCATATTTTGATATTGACCTTTAAAATAACGGGGGAGGGATGAACAAGAACTAAGTCAATGATGTAAGCCTAGATATGAGTTTAGGTAGTATTCCATTTTGATCATCCACTAAAATATTTGAGCTTGAACTTTGTCATACACATTATTTCATGTTTATCTGTCATTTGTTCCTACTAGTTGTACCTTAGTAAGTTAGTCATTTATGGGTGTCAAATTTCTCTTAAAAAGGTTAAAATTCATAGTGATATGTGGCCTAGGTATATGTCTACATACTTGGAATGATCCCAACTATGATACAACAAAATGAATGAGAAAAGAAACTTTTGTCATAGTGATATGCGGCCTAGGTATGTGAATGCATACTTAGAATGATCCCAACTATGAGTAAAAAAAAATGGTGGAAACATCATAGTGATATGTGGCCCGGGTATGTGCACTTATACTTAGAATGATCCCTACTATAAATAGTGTATGAAAAAAAATATGATGATGCTCGACCCCATAACATGGTGAATGATTAAGGATACTAACTAGAGGTAGCCGTACTATTGCCAAAACTATCCGACTTTTATTTAAACTACTAACTCTTATAGAGGTTAAATCGTAGACTTAGCTTATTTTCATCCTCTTCAATAAGTGTGGAGGTTCAATATAAAACTTTGCATGGAAGTAAACTATTTTTAAAGAAAATCACGCACCGCACTAAGATACTTGTTTGAGCTTTATCTTCCATCTAACTAATGGATTTGTGAATGTTTGAGCTCTTATAGATTGATAAGTTTATCAGTTAAGTAAAACGAATTTTTGAGTATGCCTCGATTAATTTGTTTTCAAAAACTAAAGATCATTTGAGTTTATATCTTATTACTTCTTCACTCATCCTATGGTTATGAAATGTCTTTGCTAGGGACTAGCAAACGTTTAAGTGTGGATGTGTGATAACTTCCCAAAAAGAAGTTATCCAGTACGTTATTTTGATTTAATAATCATCATATTGGGAAATAAATGAATTAAATAAGGAAAAATATGAGTAAATTCATATTTACTTTATTTGTGGTTAATATGTCTAATTGTTCATTGTTTTCTTACTAGAAATGCTGAAGAAATCGATCCGGAGAAGCAAAGCTGGAATTGTTTTTGGACTGCGCAGGTTGTTGCAACAACTGCTGGACGGATTTTGATTTTTAAATTCAAATTTTATGCCAAAATAGAAACTGAAAAGATGCAACTTTTGGTAGGGGGTTGTACGTTTTTAAGAGTATAATCTCATACCATAGAGGGGGATTGGGAATGATTATTGGAGGGAGAAACTTGAGAGCATCATCTTGGAGATTGCTTGGGAGAAGAAGAACTAGGGCAACCCGGATCTTGGAGAAGGACTGCTTGGGGGCGACTTGGAGAGCAATTTCCTGCGTTATTTTGAATCCTTTCCATCATGTGCTGTAAGATCTTCCTTATTTTGTGGTTTTCTTCCGCGGTCATGAACTAAACTCTCTTGATCTTGTATGAGGAAAGTACTATGTGTGTTTTGATGATGTAGTTTTCTTATGATAAGTTTGTTTGACAAAATCTTCTTGGTGTACTTTTGAATTTATTAATGAAACTTTTGGTTTAGTTTTCATCTTCTATTTCGCATCGAGATTCGAGAGATGAGAGACGAAATTTAGGTTGAAGGCTATCTTATTACACCGCAAGAATCGAGAGACGAGTTGTGTAGATCTTTAACTAAGAGTTTTTACCCTTACGTTGTATTTCGAGATTCGAGAGAGGAGAAATATAATCGCTCATAAGTTCACCATAGTAAGAAAGAGAGGAAGAGATTCCCTCCTCTTACTAGCAAATCTGATTTTTACTCTTTAAAATATTTCTCATTCTTCCTAAGTTAGAGATGACTAGGGGATTAGAGGATATTAAGATTTCCGAGATTCGAGAGATGAGGACTTCTTCTATCAAATCGTTGCGGGATAATTTAGTCAAATATTCTTATTAAATATTAGTCACATGCACCATTTCTACTCACATAGGAAATCTGAAATACAAGACTTCTTTCTCCATTGATAAAAAGTATTTCTTTAAATCGTATATTTAGTTTAACTCATCGTTTAGAATTTCTACTACTTTTCTAAAACATCTCATTAATCCTTCGCTTGAATTTGAAGAAACGGTGTAACTAGTAGTTGTAAGCACTAAATTAATCACTTCTCCGTGGGAACGATCTCACTCACACTTTATTACTTGATCGACACGTGCACTTGCGTTATTACGTAGTCTATTTTGGGCGTATCAGTCACCCCTGATGGCAGTCACCTCCTCATCCTTGCCGTTTTCCTACTCCTTGACTCCAGTGGTGCCTTCACAGCTAGAAGGTTCTCGCTCGATCAGAGGGCCTACGAAGAAATAAGAGACCGAGCTCACCACATTTCCTTCGCAAAATCAAGCTGGTGGGTTGGTGATCCTCTTCGATCTCCGAAGATCCTGATCACAGTTAACCACCTCCATTGCTTCTTCTGAACCAGCTACGTTCCTGGGCAAAATTGGAGCATCGCTCTCCTTGCTTCCCGAACAAGAAGCTTCCGCCCTAGAACTAGAAGCGCATGGAGCATCTCTCCCCCTGCTTCCTGAACCAGAGGCCTCCGTCCTGGAACTAGAAGCACATGTTTCATCGTTCCCCCTGCTTCCTGAACCAGAGGACCCTACCCCGGAACTAAAAGCACTTGGAGCATCGCTCCCCTACTTCCTGAACCAGAGGCCTTTTCCCCAAAGCTAGAATAACTTGGAGCTCTTGGTGACACAGACAGCTCCAACAGAAGATCTTCAACAAACTCCTCATGTCCGCCATCTGACCTGCTTTCCAACAACTTCACAAAAGAGCCACTACCGTATAATGTCAGCTCGTTGAATACCACGTCTCTCAAGATGATGAACTTCTTCGTCACTGGATCCATACACTTCCATCCCTTCTTCTGCTCATCATACCCCATGAAGACAAGCTTTCTCACCTTCGCATCCAGCGCATTCGGGACGTGTACATAGCAGGTTGACCCAAACACCTGAAGGTGTTCCACGTTGGGCTTCTCTTTGAACATTAACTCATAAGGAGATTTCATGTTGATCGGACTCAGAGACATCTGATTGATGACATATGCCATACATGTCATCCCCTCCGCCTAGAAGGACCTAGGAATGCATTTGGCATGAAGCCAACACTTGTAAGTCTTCGTCAAATGATGGATCTTCTGCTCTGCTACTCCATTTTGTTGTGGAGTATGCACAAAAGTGAGCTTTATCCGGATTTCGTGCTTCCTGCAAAAGTTAGAGAACACGGTTGAAACAGATTCACCTACGTTGTTCGTTCTCAACTTCTTGATCTGCAGGCCAAACATGCCCTCAACTAGCTCCTTGAACTCTACAAACAAATGGAATGTATCTGACTTCCCCTTCATGAAGTACACCCAAGTGTACCTTGTGTAGTCATCAATCAAAACCAGCATATATCTGCTGCCTCCAAGACTGGCGGTGACGATCGGTCCCAACAACTCACCATGAATGCACTCCAATGGTGTTGTGATCTGCGACTTATCAAATGCGAAGCGATGAGCCTCACCGTATTGACATCCCACGCAAACATGACCGTCGTCGAAGGATGACAACCTAGGCACGCCTTTCACAAGGCTCCTCACTGCCATTGCTTTCAACTTGTCCATCCCGACGTGTCCTAGTCTTTCATGTCAGACTGCACCATCATTGGCCCTCATCCGATCAACATAAGAACTTGTTGATAACTCAACCAAGTTCATATCCTTACTCCCTACAAAAGCCGCATTCACCGACTGAAGTTTAACCTTACAGTCCTTCTTAAAGTGGTTATGTTGGTTGCATTTTTAGCACCTTGGCCATTTCTTCCTCTTCCAATCACGCTTAGGAGATACACTCCTCTCTTGCTAATATGAAGTAAAAAGACCATCACCAGCAACTAACTTATTCTTCTTGTCTCATCTCCTCTTCTTCCCTGAGAAGAGAGCCTCACCATCTCCTCCAGATATGGTGACTCCAACCATCTGACTTGCTAAACTCTCCTACGAAGCCAGCAGGTTCTCCAGCTCCAGCAAAGACAGCTGAGTGGACCAACCTTGAAAAGAAGTAACAAAGGCCACATATTCCTTCTGCAAACCGCAGATTATGTGGCTCTTCAGCTTCGCTTCTGAAATCGGCTCATCAGGGTCCAACGCTGAAATCTCAACACACAAATTCTTCATTTTCAGGAAGAACGTTGAGATGGAAAAATCTCCCTGAGTGACTCTCGTCAACTCATTCTCCAGAAATTGTAGTCGAGCTACATTCTTCTTGCTGAGCAACCCATCGAGGGAAGTCCAAATCTTTGCAGCAGACCGACATCCGATAATGTGGTCGAAGAGTTCTGATGAGATAGCTCACTTGAGAGTAAACATCGCTTTCACGTTTGTCTTCCTACAAGCTCTCACCGCATCAGCATTGCCAGCGGTAGCAACCACCTCTTTCCTGCCGTCTCCGCAAACGACCTCCCAAAGGTCCTCGCCTAAAAGATAGCTTGTCATACATGGCTTCCACTTTTTAAAGTTGGTCGATGTAAGAAGCTCAATTCCACGACCTCTTACCATTCCATCTTCCATTGCAATATCTCTGGTTACTACGACTCCCAGAAGAATTAAGCAAACTGATGGTTGATCACTGCTCAGCCTCTGTTCCCTCTGATACCATGTAAAATCTTGTGATTCGCGGAAAATGAGAAACCAGACACAGGAACACTCAACCTACCCGAGTCCAAGTAAGTCAGATGCAGACAGAAGAGCAAATATCTTGTACTTTCATAAAATCTTTACAAGGTGTGACATACATGGCGATACATGATTCACCAATGTACCCGATAAAAGTAGAAAAAATACAAGGCAAGAATCTAGCCGCGCGAACTCAAAGAGTAACCGTCGGCTCTGCTAGTCATCCCAATGATATCTTTGTCCACCCCCTCTTATTGGTATAACTCTTGAGAAAGATCATGTTGGACTTGAATCTAATTATCATTCATATACACTGCAACACTAATGACCATCACTCATTATATCAATGACATCAATAATATGTTAAGAGATATAAGATAACATTTGACTTCGAACTTTCTATATAAAGTTGCCTCGAATATTCATTTCTTTTCTTGCAGACTTTTTTGTAGTTATATTTAATGTCTTACGTTCAAGCATCAAGACATGCTCAATGTGTAAATGACCTCTCTTTGTGAATTTTTTGGTCTATTGTTTGACTTTGTGATTTACAATCTCACGTAGCTTCCTTTTTCATTTTCTTCTTTTGAAGATCATTAATATTATTAATATACTTCTTTAATAACCGATCAAATTCATTTTCTAAATCATCTGATTTCTTTTCTTCCTGTTGAATTTTTTGATGTGTCATTCAAACAAATGACTCCCCAATATTTATGAATCATCCCTAATAAGAAAGCAGAACATTGCTTGATGTATGACGCTAGGTCATGTGCACCTGACAATCCAAATGCATACCATGTCTTATGGCTACAATAATGTTGATCCATAGGCAGTTCCACATTCCTAGTTATGTCCAAAGTCGCTGTAATAATACAACTAATTATGTCTAGTACAGAAGACTTTTAAAACAAGATATTATTTGAATATTGTTTTCCCCAAATATTTTTAACATTTCTATACGGTGTAACACAATTATCAAGTAGAATGTTTTTCATATTGTGAAAAGATTACCTATAAAAATCTCATGAAATGTCTTTAACTGAATGTGCCCCCTTCTACATTGTTTGTGCTAGTGTTGCACAAATATAAGTACTGATGAGTGGTAAGGCCGACTCTGGGTGGACCCTCTAATGCAAACCTATATGCAGTGAAATATGGATAATGCAAGAACATGTCCGCACAAGCAATTGCAGTTAATAATTGATTTATTACAACAAAATCAACAAGGGCACGTGCAATATAAAATAATTAATTAAAGGAGAGCAACTATCAATTTTACAAGTGATGCTTGCGCAATTAATTGGTAATGAGGACCATGTTTAAGGTCTTTTATCAAGAAGGTCCTGGGTTCGATGTCACCCGGCCTATACATCCTGCCGCTGGCTTATACTGGGCCCGAAGCAATAGTGGGGTGTACGGACAACAGTCTTGATGATTGTAGGTGGTTGGGCTAGGCCATGTTGTGACCTCTGAGCTGACAGCCCGCCCATGTGGTGCGCCACCTTTGAGGTGGGGCCCACCATCCACATCAGCTTCTTGCTACAACATGCTCAACTCTCGATCACCGACTCTTCTCTTGCCGCCAGATTTTTTTCCCGCCGCAACGTGTATGACCGGATCTTGGAGGATTCAAGATTATCATCAATCTTTCAGTTTATTTTTTTCTCCCATTTAGTCGTATTACAAAAGAAAATAAAATATTTTGTCTGCACAATGGGCGTACCCAATTCCGGAGAACCACTTTATGTTAGAGGGTTTGCTCCGCTCAAGATAGTCAACATAACCCTATCAAGTTTAGAATAAAGATTATATAGTATCTTCAGCGTAGAGCCTAACCCTAGGACGACACGAACCCAATAACCATTCGTAGCTATGATCGGGAGTAGTCACCACAGTGCTTCCTCTGAGTGGTGGCTGTTAGAAACCTTCCATTAAGTGAACTTGACTCATCGGGACGTCCCGGTGAAATCGTACGCGAGCTTTGAGTCTATTCGGACTCCTACAAGCGCGAGTTAATTAAGTCGCACGAACGATCAAAGTCTGTGATAGGTGGCCAGATCGTCTCGTAAATTCATGGTGCGGACTCGATCTCATCCTAGACACAAAACTTGATGGTAATGAGAATCAATTAATTTGAGGAGTTATTTTGGAATTGAGAAATTAATGATAATTGATTTCTCATTTTTATAACTCCATGTATAGGCTTTCCCTATTAATTGCCTTGAGTGGTTCTCATTCCTTTCAATTTTATTCGGTGAACTAGGGCTGAAAAACCCGATCCATTCTCTTCTCCCATTACGAAACCACAAGCTGCTCTCTTCCATCTTCATCGTGAAACCGCCAATTCCTTCTTCTTCCCCTTTCGGATCCATTTGAGAGGTGGTGTAAGAAGAACACCAGAGGTTTTGGAGATCACCAATCGCTGTTTTGAGTAACGAACTATCATTCTTTTCGCTTTTGCAGATCTGCCGCCGGCCCTTTCCCGATCCAGACCATCCGCCCCGGCAAGGGACTTTAGGCAGATCAGATCCACATCTCCCATCTTCTTCCCCATCAAGCTAGTGGCGAGGGAATCTGGGCTGCAGTGCCCTTCACACTAGTTTGCTTTAAGAAACAAAAGATTTGGGATAATTATATAGCTGTTTCGTACGGATTTCGGAAGGGAACAGCACCCAAACAGGATCTCCATCAATCCAAGACGTTGACTGAAAGTGCAGGTATCTAGCAAGTTTGGGATTTTTTTTTTTTTTCACGCTGTCATTAATATCTAAGGCTCTGTTTGGGACAGCTCTGGCGGATGGAAAAATAGTTGATGGAGTGGCGGATGGAAAAATAGTTGTAGTAGAGCTCTTAAAAAATCTCTACAGATAGAGCTGCAGACTGTTTGGTAGAAAAAACTCTGAGAGCTCTTAGAAAGTGCTCTCAGAAAAGTTTAACAATTTTTTTCTCTCGGATGGAATTTTTTCTTCCGGACGCAATTCTTCGTCTTGAAAGCAATTTTTTTGGCTCGGGCATAAATTTTTCACTCGGCCCTATTTTTCTAGTCCAGAAACATTTTTTTGCCCGGACACGATATTTTCTTCCAGACGAAAAAATCGTGCACTTGCCAAAAAAATCGCGTCCGAGTGAAAAAATCTCAACCGCCAGAAAAAATACATGCACACGGGAGAAAAAATCACGCCTAGCCGAAAAACGCGCCAGAGTGAAAAAATTTCTCCTGGGCGTAAGAATCGTGCACGTGCAAAAAAATTGTGTATGAGCAGAAAAAATCGCTTTCGAGCAAAAAAATCGAGTTCGGGCGAAAAAGTCGCGTCTGGGCGAGAAATTCGCGCCCGGGCGAGAAATTCGCGCCCGGGCGAGAAAGTCGCGCCCGGGCGAGAAAGTCGCGCCCGGGCGAGAAAGTCGCGCCCATGCGAAAAAAATGCGCCCGGGCGAAAAAATCGCGCCCAGGGGAAAATATCGCGTCCGAGCGAAAAAAATCACGCAAGTGCGAAAAAATCGTGTCAGGGCAGAAAAAATCGCGTTCAGATTAAATTATCGCACACATGCGAAAAAATAATGCCCGCGCGAAAAAATTGCGTCTGTGCGAAAAAATCGCATCTGGGTGAAAAAATATTGTTCGGGCGAAAAAACCGCCCCGCGGCAAAAAACTCATGGCCTTTTGAAAAAATTGCATTATCTTGTAAAAAAATCGTGTCTAGGAAAAAAACAGCGTATTAGCGTTAAAAACGCATACGAGCCGAAAAATCACGTCAACACCAATAAAAAATCTATTTACGAACCGCTAAAGCTGACCGGCCCCCATAGCTTCTCAAAAAGCAGCTCTATCAAAATTGATTTTTAAAAAGATGGACATGAAAAGCTCTCCCAAACAGTTAAAAAACAGCTCTGGCGGTTGGAATATAGCTTTTCCATCTGCCAGAGCTGTTCCAAACAGAGCCTAAATCTCGGTTTATTAACAGCTATGATTTCAAGATCCTAAATTTGTGTACATACAGTGAACCACTAAGTACGAATTGTCACTTTTGGATAACTGTGATCTGATTCCCTATACATGAAATCAGATCAAAGTTTTGTGCATATATTTTAAATATATATAGATCTAGAACTCGATACATAAGTTCATTGCTCGATCTTCAAAGCCGGGTTTAGCGGATGATATATATACACTGGGTGCTAATTAATCTTGTTGTTATTGAGATGCAAAATTGCAGTTTGCTTCGTACACCAGCGAGATCTACAAGCGCCGTGGAATTCATAAGGAGCAACACATCGCAACTGTTGCACATTTCCGCAATAATGAAGAACGAGCAAGAATCCGAGAACGGTATAAATTAATTTCCGCACTTCATTTACTGTTCGTTCAAGCTCACTTTATTTTGTGTTCTTAACTTAGGAAAATAAATTTATGTTTTGCACTCCAATTTGAGACTAATATAGTTTGGTTAAATCGATTCGTAGGAACTTTATTAGTTGCTGGACTCACACAAAATTTTTGATATATATATTAAATTTTATAGCAACACAAACTTCTAAAATTTATTAACAGTGGCTGGATAGTGATGCTACCTGTCATGTAACGAATGACAGAGGTCTTTTGACTGAGATCGTGGCAGTCTAGAAAAAGGTGAAGAACTGCAATGGAGGAGAGACCGAGATGACCCATGCTGGGACAGCCGAGCTGGTTATCTCATCAGGTAAAATTCTATTTTTGAACAATGTTAAAGTAGTTCCTACATTAACTAAAAATTTGATTTCTATGAGTCTATTAGATTAGGATGAGATGTCCTTCACAACTTAAAACGGTAGAATGACCTTAACAGTAAATTCACATTATTTTGGGTATGCGTACCTAATCAACGGAATGTATAGACTTAGCTTAAACAATGATATCATTAACCAAATAAGTTCGAACCTTATTGATCCTAAGTTGTTACATAACATACTTGAACATGTGAACTATAGGAAAATACTAGATCTAGCGAAGAGTCATAACATCCCCTTAGATTTGTATATTCGATTTGACAGGTGTTAGGTGTGTGCTCAAACCAAAATAACTGAAAGCCTTTCAAATCAGTTTCTAGAAGCACGAAACTTCTTGAATTGATACATTCAGACCTCTGCGATTTCCGTAATCACGTCACTAGAGGGGGAAAGAAGTATTTAATTATATTCATAGACGATTTTTCTATATATTGTCATGTGTATCTATTAAAATCGAAAGACGAAGCCTTTGAGACATTTAAGACCTTCAAGTCTCGTGTAGAAAATCAGTTAAACCTGAAAATTAAAAGATTTAGAAGTGATCGAGGAGAATACTCTATAACTGGGTTCAAGCAATTTTGTGCCTCTGAGGGAATAATTCTTGAAACCACAGCTCCTTACTCACCCTAGTCTAATGGTGTTGTCGAGCGTAAGAATAGAATTTTGACAGAGATGTTGAATTCTATGCTCCTAACAGCTGACATGTCTAATTCCTTTTGAGGAGAAGCAGTTCTTGCTGTAAACCACATTCTGAATAGAGTGTCTCATTCTCAGCTCACTTCAACCCCGTATGCGCTGTGACACGGTCATCCTTATAGGTATGATACTCCAAAAACTTGGGGTTGTATTGCCTATGTGCAAATACAATGCCTTAAGAGGCCTAGGGTGGGACCTAGAACAACGACGTGCGTCTATCTAGGTAGTACAGAAGATAATGCAGCTGACCGATTTCTCGATCTATCCAGGAATACCGTGATAGAGTCTAGAGATGTCATATTCTTTGAAAATAAATTTGTCAATGATCATGGTTTGTCTGTCTCTGGGTCTAATGATATGATTTCAGAATCTATCGCAGAACCTGAAGATGGTCCTTCTAACACTGCTCCCCAACCTTTAGAGGTGGAACCTGTTCCACTTAGAGAATCTACAAGAGAGAGGATTTCTAAGAACTTTGGTGAGAATTTCATCACCTATCACATAGAGGATGATCCATTCTCCTACTAGGAAACAATGCGATCTAGATATTTGTTATTGTGGGCACAAGCCATTGATGATGAGATGTACTCGCTGCTACATAAAAATACTTGGCATCTAGTTGACTTGCCGAAAGACGCTAAAGTCCTAGGATACAAGTGGGTTTTGAAGAAGAAACTACATAGTGATGGGTCTATAGCCAGGTATAAAGTGCGTCTTGTAGTTAAAGGTTATAAATAATAAGGGGAAATAGACTCTTTTGATGTTTATTCATCTGTGTGTCACCTATCGACTATCAGGATTCTTCTAGCCCTAGCGTCTATCAAGAACTTTATAGTTCATCAGATGGATGTGAAAATAGCCTTCTTAAATGGAGAGCTTGATGAAGAGATCTACATGCCACAACCTGAAGGTTATGTGCAAAGAAATCTAAAAGATAAAGTGTGTAAATTAGATAAATCAATCTATGAGCTTAATCAAGCGCCTAAGATGTGGCACATGAAACTTGACCAGGTGGTGAAGAGCCTCGGATTTCAGTCCAGTCTATCAGACAAATGCCTTTATCACCGCTCATTGTCGAATCAGACAGTCATCATATGGTTATATGTAGATGACATGTTGATTTTGGGGTCTAATCTTGTTGTAGTTATGTATATTAAATCCCCTTTAGCAGAAGTTTTTGACATGAAGGACTTTGGTTCTGTGGATACCCTATTAGGTATGAAGGTTAGAGTTGACAAGGGTCGGGTTACTCTTAGTTAGGCTCATTATATTTAGCAACTTCTTTCTACATGGGGATATGATAACTATAGGCCGGCGGAGACACCGGCGGAGACACCATTTGATCATAATGTCAAGTTGAGTCCTAATGAAGAAACCAGCATTGATCAAGTTAAGTATTCCAAAATAATTAGTAGTCTCATGCATGCCACAAGTTGTACAAGACCAAACATTGCTTTTTTGGTTAGCATGCTGAACCGTTTTACCAGTAATCCAGGCAAAGAGCATTGTGAAGCCCTAGACAGGTTGTTGAGATACCCGAGAGGTATTAAAGATCATGCTCTATGCTACACTGGTTACTCACCTACTGTGGAAGGACATTCTGATGCCTCGTAGTATTCAGAAGCCGAGAACAGCAAGTCTACCAGTGGATATATATTCACCTTGGGTGAAGCTGCTATCACTTGGAAATCCAGAAGACAGGCCTATATAGCATTGTAATATATGGAAGCCGAGTTGTTTGCCTTAGCTTTGGCTGGTGAAGAGGCAGATTGGATCAGGAACTTGACATTAGACATTCCCTTATCTAAGTTATAAGTCAACTCGTTGAGCTTGTATTGTGATAATCAAGCAGCAGTCCAAGTCGTTAAGAATGCCCTCTATAATACTAAGAGGTATGACTGAGACATGCCTTATTGAATTATCTGAAAAAAATAAGAAATTATAATTTTGATCGATGAACGTTCAAAGAATAACCTGGCTGATCCATTGACGAAAGGAATGCCCAAAGACTGTTTAATCAAAACAGTGGGGGAAATGAGACTAAATGTGATTTAGTTCGGTCATATTTCAGCATTAGGCGATTTAGTTCAGTCTTTGTCCAAACGTTTTGATTATTCTGATTTCCTTTGTCAAAACAAGCATGTTATGCTCCGTTGATGCTCTTGGTTGCTGAGTTCGGATCTGGTTAGTTGTTTCATTCCAAACTTAATGCTAACAACTTCACCTGGATTCGGCTATTGTATTGAAGGAGAGTGTTATTCCAAACTTGGTAACACAATCTGACTTGGTTTGTTTTTTCTTCTAGTAATTGGTTCCATTCCAAACTTGATGAGTTCCAATTAACTTTAGAATGCAGTAATCAAGACATTCCATATAGGTACATAGATATAGGTGCGACGTCTAGAAGTCCATAAATCGTTTCGTTTGGAAACAAATAACAGATTCTGAGGTCAATCTATGAGTCTCTGTGAAGGTGTCCTCCCATTCAATAATAATGAAATTAATACTAAGTTCTTATGAAGGAACTAGATATATGTAAATTTTCAAAGGATTGAATTCATTCTAAAATGAAATTTTCTGTTGAAACTGCAGGAACTGATGGTTCAGGAGGAGCACTGGTAGTCTGAGATCCGGATCATGATGATCTTATGGATGACGACTGTTAGAGCTTTAGTAGATTTCTTTGTTTTACTATCTCTGTTTAGAGCATTGTTTAGTTCTTTGTGCATTTGTTTATTTGGACTTTATGATCATTGTGTGATGTGAGACGCTAGACATTTAGGGCATGCACTTTTATTGTACCTGAGGCTTTTCTATGTTGCAGCTGAGTTGTGTTTTACTTATGCGTGCATACTGTTTGTGTTTTAAGTCTAATATGTGTGAACATGTGTTGGACACGGTTGTGAATGATTCACGTTTGGATTGAACGTTGCACAAACCACCCTTTTTCCGAAGTCAGGGTTCACAACGGACATATGAGGAGATTGTTAAATATATTTAGTATATGTTCGCACGTGTTGAGACCGACTCGAAACGGGTTTTTGGGTTCGTGTTGTCCTAGGGTTAGGCTTTACGCTGGAGATACTATATAATCTCTATTCCAAACTTGATAGGATTATGTGGACTATCTTAAGCGGAGCAAACCCTCTAACACTTTATATTTTGGTGTCCTTTGTTTGTAGTGTTTCTTATTATTTTGTGTTTATCGTTCTTCGTAACCTCTCTTTTTACCGTTAGATTATTTTTAAGGATCTGAAAATTATATGTCTAGTGACCGGTTTTTTCATAACAGTCCTACACCCAAACAATTGCCACACTCTTTTCCACATTTGAAAGTTTCTTGCAGTGTGTCAATATGTTCCTAATAATATGCACTCTACATAACATAATCTTTGCTTGAAGGAAAACAAACTTGAGTGCTTTCATTAATGCAATCTTCAGGTGGAAGACAAAATTATTTGGCAAAACATTTTCATTAAACATGCAATTAAAACACTACAATGCCCACTTAGCTGTTAGAATATTTATACTTTATATTTCTAAATAATATACATTTTCATTTGGAAAAACACTTATAATATAATTATAACATATATATCTTAGAAACAAAATTATATTGAAAATTTGAAAAATTGCAAGATCAAAAAATAAAAGAAATCATAACAATATTTATAGTTTAGAATCAAATCTGGTATGGTACGATCAGTGCCCTAAAGAAGTTACACCACTTTCCGATAGAGTTTTCAACTGATGCTCACTCCAAGGTACCAAAGAATCGAACTTATGCGGACATCGAAAAAACACAAAGCATCCAAACTCCATCTTGGAAAAGCAAAATCGTGAGAAAGATGATCGTGCAAGAAAGAACAAGAGAATCAGAGCAAGTGCATAAAACGTTTGAGAAAATCTCATATATTTGAGTCTCGCAAAATTGTAAGAAATTACTCACGTAATATCTTCCAACGGTTATATTTAATAAGTTTATCGTGCAGAGAAATGTTGGAATTCCAACTTATATGAATTAAAGACAAAAAAACGAGAATAGAAAATTTACGCTGGCTTGATCTGCGAATAGCAGGGAGGTCGACCTAAGACAGGGATGGCAACACATGTACGTTGGCATGGGTTAGAGATGTTGACGTAAGTGGAGGTCTTGGCAAGAAGAACTCAAAGCAGGCCGGGAAGAAGTCAAAGCAGGTTTATCTCGATGTACTTCGAGATGGGCGCTAGAGAAAAATTGATGGACGTCGAGTTCTTTGCGGGTAAAAATGCAACGAGATTGGGCTTTAAATATTTCCAAGTGTCAAAATTATTTTGTGAAAAAAACACAATTCAATTCAATTATTCTCCAAATCTGAAATCTAGATCCGATCTGGTGCGTGCAAGCATACGAGTGTGCGGATCATAGTTTCTCCTTATGTTTCTTTGAACAAATGAGGATAAGTGAAATATTTTATATACACACATAAATAAGTGCATGGATTTAGGCAAGGTGGGGCTAAATGTGTCTTTTCTCATGAAAGATTTTCCTCCAAACATTATATGTTCCATTCATTTTTGGTTTTTAGCTATTTCATCAAATGATGTGAAGCCCAAACACCGTAAAAGCATAAAGGTGTGGGGGTAGCGAGGTCGAGGATGAAGTTGTGCATCTATCACTGGTATGCATGTAGCCAATTTAGATGTGCATTTAACATCACCCTATAAATATAGTTATGAATTGACATGAATTTATGATATATCAAGCAACAACAAAATTTAAAAGACACCTAAATACAATTAATTTTGAAATAGTAGTAACAATAATTATTATTATCATCATAAGAATATCATAATAAACCAAAAAGCCTCAATTTTCAATGATAAAATTCTTATTCCAGACACAACATGACAAATTTGCTAACTTGTTACAGCAGCCTTACATATGGGCTGCATTGGTTTTAATTTCTCTCTAATGCAACGTTTCCTGTTATTATTCTATAATATTATAAACATATTATTTCAATTTTCCTAAATTAGGTAAAGCACTTAAATGTAATGTTAAAAAGTGATGTTTATTTTTATCAAGCTTGAAATTATAAACTCCAAAAATAAAAATTTATGAAAAAGTTGGGTTCAATGAACTTGGTTCTTACATCTTCTTCAACATCCTTTCAAATTTTTTTTATACATAATAATAAATTTAGAGAATTGTTAAAAGACACCATGCATATTTTTGAATATCTGCACATGAAATAACTTCTGATTTTATTCTAAAGCTCCTCCCCTAAAACTACAACCCGTGACAAGTCCCGGCATGATATCTTAACGCGTTATCGCCGGTCGATTCACTCATCGCCGGCACCCGAAAATTATTAATTATTAGCATTGGTGCGGCCGTGTTCTCGTGGCCAATTATGCTATTTATCTCCTTTTAGGCTGGTGATCCAAGCCCCACCCCGACGTCCTCGAGTTGAGCCTCTGAAAAAAAACCTTAAACTCGTGTTTTCGCGTAATGTTGAAGGGGATTGCGACGAGGAGAGACAAATCTAGCACCAAACAAGGCCTTGAGCATTAGCAATGTAAGATTTTAAGAGGATGATAATTAATGATAACTGCAGTATTTTATATTATAATTAACCATTACATAATATAATCTTAATTAGCAATTTATAATTTGGTTAACCAAATTACAGATAAGATGATGCGTTTTATTATATATTATAAATTTATTTTTACAAAATTCAATTTTTTATTTTTTTATTTTCACAATGAATAATTTGATGAACTAATTGTTTATTGTTCTGAATGAGACCTAATTATTTATATATTGTTGGGAGGACGGTGGGAAAAAAGATGGTTGTGGGTGATTGCTGGCCTGGGAACCAAGGGGAGTACTAAAGTGCACCTGCTCCATTTTATGGTGCAGTGCGGCATCCAATGGATGCGAGCACATCTCAGCTCGCGCATATATATCTCAAAGCGAGATGTGATGTATCAACCGTTGGATGCCGCACTGCACCGTAAAGTGTTTTACACCCCTGAATCCGCTGGCCTGCGGGGTAGGTGTTAACCAAAGACTTGGCCGGTTTTAATTTTTACACAACTTCATAAATTAATTAGTTATATATCATCAGAGTCAAATATATATTTTACATTTATTTTATTTTAGGGTGGTGTTAAAGGCACACCATTTTCGGCTATGTGCACACCCATCAAAAATATAATCCTTAATAATGTAGGTTTTCTAAACCCCACCCAACTAAAGCCGAAGCAGCCCGCCTCCCCCTTCCCGATACGCGCCTTTTTGAACTGCGTCTTCTACGTTCATTTTCAGGAGAAGTGTTCAACATGAAAGTTGTATATTTCGACGATATCTACAACTTTCATGTTGAACACTTTTTGATTTAAAGCCATTTAGACCCCCGATTTGTCCCCCGGAAAAAATCACGCGGAACATTTAATGTTCCGCGTGATTTTTTCCGGGGGTCAAATCGGGGGCCTAAACGGCTTTAAATCAAAAAGTGTTTAACATGAAAGTTGTAGATATCGTCGAGATCTACAACGTTTATGTTGAACACTTCTCCTGAAAATGAACGTAGAAGACGCAGTTCAAAAAAGAGGGTATTTCATTTAAAAAAAACTATGCAATCACGGCAACGTCATCCTCCCCACAGCTCTTGTGGACATGTACTGCAGATGCGGGTGCGTTGAAGCAGCTTTGGAGGTGTTCCGCCGGGTTTCGAGCAAAGACGTCGTGCTTTGGAACGTGATGATCGGAGGGCTCGTGATGCACGACCATGAACGTCTTGCCGTCGATCTGTTTGCTCTGATGAAGGAGACGGCAACGGCGCCCAATGAGTTCACATACATTGCAGCTATGTTTGCTCAGACTGTGCACATAGTATTGGTGTGCACAAAGTCGAAGATGGTGTGCACATAAAATTCCAATGGGTGCACATAGTATTGGTGTGCACAAAGCCGAAGATGGTGTGCCTTTAACACCACCCTTATTTTATTGAGATTATTAAAATAAATATCATATTATTTAAATAAGAATAAATAAATTTATATTTATTATATCATGGGGTTCATTATTGGGTCCGATTAGTTTTACCTTGATTTTTTGTTGGTGATATTCGTCTATATGAAAAATGATGGGGATGAGATCCTTCTTAAAAAGGATAGGAGTGCACATAATCACATTCCCTATGATCTCCATTCAAAATTAGTGGGATAATGGGTTTGTCCGCATGCGCAATCACCGTGTCCGATCCACCCGCACGCCGATCCCCCCGCACGCCGATCCCATCATGTGTAACGTCAGAACCGCCGCGGACGTCGAGTGGCCGACGTCATCCCCGGCCGCCGGCCACCCCTCCTTTAACTGCCGCCGGCCTCCCCCTTCCTCGGCCGCCGGCACGCGGTCGAGGGAGCGACCGAGCCGGCCGCCCCTCTTCGGCCGCCGACGTGCGACAGAGGGAGCGGTCGAGCCGGCCGCCCCTCTTCGGCCGCCGACGTGCGACAGAGGGAGCGGTCGAGCCGGACGCCCCTCCTCGGCCGCTGGCGCGCGGCCGAGGGAGCGGTCGGGCCGGTCGCCCTCCTTGGCCGCCGACTCACGGCCAAGCAGGTCGCCCCTCCTCGGCCGTCACCGGCGGTCTCCCCCTCGCCGGCGAGTCCGGTGGCAAGTTCGCTGGCCGCCTATGGGAGCCCGTCCCCGCCGTCCGATCGTTTCAGGTCATTCCCCGTCGTCCGATTCCCGCGTAACCACCTACTAACCGCCGAGTTTGTGGGGGAATTTTATTATTAATTTAGTTGGTGTACAAATAGCGAAATTAATTATTCTAATATGCGCCCCTAACCTATAACAAAAATATTTATAATAGTGATTATGGTGTGCGGATAGCCGCGTAACCACCATAACCACCTCCTAGAGGCTATAAAAGGAGTCACAGACCTCCTTATTTCTCACCTTTTTTCCTCGGAGTCTTCTTCTTCCTCAGGTTAGAGCTCTGCCAAATTTCTCCTACAAGCAGCATCCGAGCCACACTCAAGCCGCACCAGAGCCACGTACGAGCCACGTACGAACCACGTTCAAGCCACATGACGAAGCCCAATCTCCCGGTTTCCAAGAGACCTCTGCAACTGCAAATTCAAGTACTCCACTGCCTCGTTCAGAGCCAGCAGGACGCTCAGTGAAGCCCATCGTCGCAAAGTGCAATTTGTAACAAACGTCGAACACGACGGTCTGTCGTCTGTCGTGTGCTAAGTGTTCTCTCACCTCAAAATTATAACCAGAGGCGACCTGTCGCCCTCAATTCAACGAACAAGTTTTAACAGCCAGGAAATAGTGGATTTTGACCAGCACAGATTCGATCACGTGATTTTTACTGGGTTGAGGTGTTTTTCCAAGTTAAAACTTCATGTGTACGATCAATCTACTTCATTGACTATGTGCGCACTCGACCGTTCCGAGAGCTAAGGCGATCCAAGTATTCCGGCCCGACCAGGACGTCGAGTAAGACCACAACAATTTGGCACCGTCTGTAGGAAATTGTTCTCAACATTCTTCGAAGAATTTCGAAGACAGTATCAGCAAATCAGCGGTACTCGAGACTACCAACTAATGACAAGAAGAAGTACCAACACCACCGAAGGTTCGGTCCCCGAGGGGCATGTTGAACCAGTCCCTCCTCACTCACCGGTCAACGCGGCCCTAGTTCCAGAAGTCTTAGTTTCTCCCGTAACCTCCCTGGAAGGGCGGGTGCACCAAATAGAGGAGCATCAAGTTGAAATGTTCACCCTGCTCAGAAACCAATTAAGGCGCTGGTCAAGATCCCCCACAGCCAGCAATGCCAGTCATCCCTCCGCCGCCCGCTCAAAATCATGCCCCAACACAACAAGTTCCCCACGGGGATGAAGTGTCAGAAGATTACCCCGCCTCCGTCAGCAAAGCGCATCCCACACATCATGGCGGCGAGGGCGGCCAACGCCATGACTTGGAGGAAGTCCCTAGAGCCCCGATGGAAGGAAGATTCACCCGCGAAGAAATTCGCGAGGTGATCGCTCAAGAGTATGGACGAGTTAGATAGCGGGACACCTTCTCCCGCCTCCCCATGCTCCAAGGTTCCCCACTCTCGCAACAAATTCTAGCTCATCAGATCCCGCAAGGATTCAAGCTCCCGAATATCAAAATGTTCGATAGGACGGAAGATCCGTTAGAACACATCAACCACTTCACCACCATCATGCGAATCTACAACGCACCCGATGAATTGCTCTGCCAAGTGTTCCCGACAACCTTAAAGGGCCAGACCCATACCTGGTTCCATTCTTTGCCAGGAGGGACCGTCGAGAACTTTGCAGAATTAGCATGTCAGATTAGGAATCAGTTCGTGGCTAACCACAGAATCATTAGAGATCTCTCGCACTTATCATGAATCCATCAAAATTAAGGCGAATCTCTGAAGAAATTCTTCCGCCGGTTTACCACAGAAGCACGACAAATCCCTGGGGTGGACGCCGAGCTTCTGAGAGAAGTCTTCCTTGGAGGGCTCCGCCCTAGTGGATTCTACACAACATTAATGAGGGAAACAGTACCCAGCTACCCCGACCGGGTACATAGAGTTGAAGCACAAATCGCAGCCGACGAGACGATCGAGGCACACAAACAACAGTTCGAAGGTCTACAAAAGAGGAAAAGAGACCAGGAGCAACTATTTTTAGGAGATGGAGCAACCATTTTGGGGAGAAGGTGTGTATACACTAGTCATATGACTAACGTGTTATTGTACACCATTTTTAGGAGATGAAGCAACTTGAGGCCCAACGATCACGTGGGAGAGTAGCCGCGATAGAGCCCGCTCGAGTGGATGCACTCGTTTCATTCCTAGATTATAGAGACTTGAGACTAGGTGTGAAAAAAAAAACCGGGCCTGACGGGCCGTCCCGAGCCCGGCCCGGTTCAGGCCCGAATCGGGCCGAGCCCTTACCCGGGGCCCTGAAAGGGCCCCGGTTTCAAGCTATTACCCGGCCCGGTACCCGGCCCGGCCCGGTCCGGGCCGGGTAAAGCCCGAAAATCGGGTTAGCCCGAGACCGGGCTGGCCATAGCCCGATCCGGTCTCGGGCTAGGCCCGATTGAGCCTAACGGCTCATTTTAAGAGCCGTTAGGCTCTTCATGGCAGCATGGCTGCCACGTGGCAGCCATGCTGCCATGAGAGCAGCCAACGGCTCTCAAAATGAGAGCCGTTGGCTGCTAATTATATTATAATAATATAATATAATATTATTATATATTTTATATTTATATTATTTCGTAATTGAACATTTCGTACATATCACACAAAAATTTAGTTATTATAGACAACACGAAGGTTGGGCTCCTTTAATTAAAATAATGGAAGAAATTTTTTTAAAATATTATAGAGCTATACCGCCTATGTTTTCGTGCGCCGCCGCTTTAAATCCGCTACTTAACGTAGAAGGCGTAGAAAATTTGATCGATGAAATCAATATTAATCTAAACTTAAATATAAATTATGATGATGATGACCCCGTTAGTACTACAAATTTTACTACTTTTTTTACACAAAGTTATAATTATTGCAATAACTTATACGGGTCACGACCCCGCGAAGAAATAACACAACCCAAAACAAAGGATAGTCTTAAAAATAAAATTTTAGATTTAGCTTTTAGGAAAAAATCGCGCACATCTGGTAGTTTAGATGAATTAGGATTATATACAAAAACACAATTTAGCGATTTTATGAGTTCGGACGAGATCGAAAATTTCGATCTCTTAAATTGGTGGAAAGGTAAAGCTAATACATATCCTGTTTTGGCCTATATGGCCCGTGATTTACTAACTATCCAAGCTAGTACAGTAGCTTCGGAGTCCGCTTTTTCTCTTAGTGGCAGAGTTTTGAACGAGCGGAGGAGCCGGCTTAACGAAGAATCGCTGGAGATTTGCATATGCTACAAGGACTACTTGGATGCTATGAAGATGAAGCAGCACATAACAGCATTGGAGGATAGCTCGGAGGAGATAGAAGACGAAATTGACGCAATGAATCTACAAGATGATTAAATCGGGCAATCTTAAATTCTTAATGTAAATTTTTTTGATATATGTAAATTTTTTAATTAAATTTTATAAGAATCATAAGTTTGTATTTTGTATTTTGTGCAATTGTATGACTTAGATTTTGTATTTTAATATTAATAAAATTTTTTGATTAAATTTTTTGTGCAATTGTATGACTACTTGAAATCTTGGATGCTATTAAAATTAAGTATTATTTTTTCATTTTTTGGATATATAAATATTAAATAAAAATATATATTATATAATAATAAATAATAATTAATAATATAATATATAAATAATAAATATATATTTAATAAATTTTTAATTAATAGTAATAAACTAATAAATATATATTATAATATATTATAACTATTTATAAAAATATAAATTATAATATAAAATAATTAATAAAAAAAAAGAAAATCGGGCCTGTTGAAGCCAAAAATGACCCCAACGAATGTTCACAAACCAAAGTGCAGCCGACGCCTACTTCTCTCTTATCTCGACCCTTGACTGGCTGCTAAGGTCAAAAGACTGACCCAAAGCCTCAGCTGGGAGGTCCCACCACACACCCGGAAGATCTCTGAGAGCTTCCCCTCCAAAGCCAAATGCTGGGCTGGGAGCTCCTCAGAAGTCACTAGAGTTGGAGAATAATGAAAGCCTTGCCTTCCAAAGAGCCCCTATGGGTCTTTTTATAGTCTTCCTTTGACCTGAAAATACTGAAATACCCCTGAGGGGTCTGCCAATAGCCAAATCCCGCTGTCATCCCAAGGGCATTTGGATAATTTTACCTTGGGATAATAATAAAATAATCCCCTTTACGAGCGCCGGGCCCTACCACGTGGGCCCACTTGGCGAGAACCCCGGCCGTGAAGGCTCTCGCTGGACCCCCAACTGGGCCAACCTTGGCGAGACCCCTTGTCAGGGAGGTTCGCGCCCTTCACGGTCTTGAAACTATCGCGACTGAAGGCTTACTTAGGGCCTTCTCGCCTGCCCTGGGCGGGAGCTTTCCCTAAGGCGGAAGCTTCCGTGGTCGAGCCATCTGCTTCGGTCGGTCGACGATCTCTCCTGCCGAGAGCTCGACTATCTGCCTTGGTCGGTCGACGATCTCTCCTGCCGAGAGCTCGACCATCTGCTTTGGGCAGTCGACGATCTCTCCTGCCGAGAGCTCGACTATCTGCCTTGGTCGGTCGACGATCTCTCCTGCCGAGAGCTCGACCATCTGCTTTGGCCGGTCGACGATCTCTCCTGCCGAGAGCTCGACTATCTGCCTTGGCCTCTCCATCTTTTCCCTGCCCTTGGCGGGAGCTCCTACAGGACGAGAACTCCACAAGTATGCCTTAGGGTTAACCCGAGGCTAGCCTGAGACTAGCCCAATCCTGACCACTGAAGCCTCTGGGTCCCTCCCAGCGAATATGGGGTTGTACACAATCCCCGCTCTTTTCGAGCTAGCCCTGCGCTCGACAAGACAAGTCCAACCCCCAAAATATTCGCTGGACACGTGCCAGCTAACCAGGAGAATCTTTTGGTGGGTCCTACTGCGGCTATAAATACGCACCGATAGGCGACCATATGCCTCGCCCTTGGAATACTGTTTTACAACTGAGCTCTCGCCTCAGGATTTTTGCGCGAGCTTACCATGCATCCCAAACGTGCTGTCAAACCACTTCCGCAAGACCTCCAAGACCGGTTAGCCGCTGCCCAAGCGCGGGCCTTGGCTAACTGTGCGGCGGTGGCTCCATGGTTAGCGAGAAAGACTTCAACCGCCGGGCCTTCCGAGCCGAAGAAGAAGGAAAAGAAAAGGGCGAAGGTGGTCCGGCGGGACCTTTCTCGCGAGAACAGGGATCCTCCTTCCCCCACTCCCAACCCTGCGGGGGATCCTTCCCCGCAGAAGGTAAGCCTTTCAACCGTGCCTACCGAGCTGATTGTGCACTAGATCCGATGGTTAAAGTAAGCTTTCACAGGAATCCGCTCCTAATGATGACGCCGAGATCCCGCCAAGTTCTTCGAACCTGCCCGCTCATTCACCCAAGGACCAAACGCGGGTCTCGGAGAGGATTCCTCCGGCCGAAACCGGAACGATAGGTACATTTTCCCTTGTCAATATTTCAACTCGACCCTTTCTTTTCTGAACCGTCTTCTCGCAGTGCCAACTCCCGCCGACCCGGGTCTAACCACCCGGGAAGATGAAGCGAGAACCGTTGAAGTGCCTCCTGCGGTGGCCACTCCTATCCTGCAGGCGGGAGGGGCGGCTTCTGAACCTTCCGCTACTCTCAAGGATGCTGATCGTCCCTTGAGAGGAGACAACTCCCCTCGTGCTTCAGGCCAGGCCGGGATCATCGTGCGCGAGCCCTTCCGCCCGGGGCTGGGCAAGCCTCTTCACCTCCTTTATGGAACCAACGGAGGGGCCGGGCCTTCTCGTCCAACTTTGGTTGACGGTTCTCGCCCAGCCGCAGGTATGCGAAAACTTTTCTGGACTGTTAATTGTCATGCCTTGACCAAAATTCTCGTGTGTTTCTTTCGCAGGTGATCCTGGCTTGCGGTCGGGAGTCAACGAGGAAGGAGAAGAAGAGGAAGAAGAAGAAGAAGAAGAGGATGAAGAGTCCCCCCTCCCCTCGTCTAGCGAGATAGAAGAAACCTTGAACAGCGCTGGGAGCGCGAAGGGGAGAAGGAGGAAGATCTCGGTCATTTTGGCCAAGCTTGTCCGGCGAGACCGTGCCCATACTGCCGCGGCGAAAGCATTCCGCGAATCCGTGGAGCAAAGGCTGGAGGCTCTGGAGCGGAATTTTTTCTTGGGCGAGACTGATTGCCCGGGAGGGCCTTCTGCCGGGTCTTCGCCTGGGAGGTGCATCTCGCAGATCCGGGATCAAGCCAGGCGGATCAACCTTGGGTGTACCACCCTATCGTCTTACTTCAACCCGTTGGCGCCCCCAAAAACTAGGCGGCGAGAACGAGGACGATGGAGCTGGAAGCCCTATTAGCCTTCCCGCTTTGAATCTCAATGTATCTCTTTTATCAATGTATCTGTAATAAACATTACCGTTAATTAAGTTTATCCAGCTTGCGCTAACAAGGATCTCGCTGTTACCCATGTCTCTCTTTTCTTTTTTCTTTTTATTGCTCTGCGAGGCTTTTAAATTAAGACGCTTACACCAATCTAGGACGCTTGCGCCAATCTAGGAGGCTTCCCCCAATCTAGGAGGCTTGCGCCAATCTAGGAGGCTTGCGCCAATCCAGATAGTTGCGTCGAAACCAGGAACGACTGTTGACCGCTGCCATCCCGAGGGGGAAAATCGAGTCGCCGTTAGCCCGGATTCTGACAGCTGTACTCCGCTGTCACTTTCTCTCTCTATCGGATGGATCCATGATGATTACGATTCCCTATAAATAGAGAAGTCTACCAACCGCATTTACTTCTTCGATCCGGAACCTCAGCCTTCCTTCCTTGCTCTCGCGTTCTTGCTTCCGCTTCGACCTCTTTTCAGCTCTCGCTCTCACTCGCAAACCCATCATGCCTGGCGAGAACAAGGGTCGCGCCCACTGCGCGGAAGCTTTCCAAAAACACCTCTTCCCTTCCTGCAAGCTCACCCTCGACGAATATAACCTGATCGTTGACCGCTACATCCCCGCCGGCTTCTCGGCGCGGAACCCGGGAAATCACGATAAGGTGAATACTCCGGAGGCGGGAGAACTCGCCATCCCCCTCGAGCATTTTGAGGTGGGCTTCCGCCTTCCCCTTTGGCCGGAGGTTCGGCTTGCTCTTCGCTACTATGGGGTGGTTCCCGCCCAACTGAACCCGAACTCAGTCGCGATCCTAATAGCATTCATATGCTATATGCGATCCGAGAGGATCGAGTTCAGTTTGCCCATCTTCCGGAAGCTATTCAACTTCCGCGGCAAGGGAGGGGTGGTTTTCTTCTCCGGGCAACTGCTCGAGGTTACCGGTCTCGCCAACAAGCACCACCACTGGGGCGAGAAATTCGTTTATGTCAGCGGAGACTTCGGCAACGTCCCGCTTCAGCCCGTTCAGTACGAGGACGCTGCCTACAAGCCGCCTACTCTGGGATCGCGCGAGAGCGCAATCCTGGAATTCTTTGGGACCAAGGAGTTCGATGTTCCCTACCTCAGGCGAGACGTCGACTCCCTCCCACTCGTTCACTCGGGCGAAGGTATGGTCTCGCCTCGGATTCCCTCTTTTATCAAAGATCTTCTCGCGCTAAAGCGTTTTAACTTTGCAGGAGAGCGGGAGGTCCCTCTGCGCCAACCCTTCGCTGAAGGCCGGAGTGTCGAGGGTCTGGCCGCGAGAGGCTCCCTTGCGCTCGCGGAAGCTAGCGCCAGCGCCAGCCGAAACGATCCAGCCCCTCCTTTGCCGCCACCAGCCAAGAAGCGGAAGGTCACCCTTCCTCCTCTCCGAACGCTGAAGAGGCCCAAACCTTCTGCTCTTGAGAAGGGGAAAGCCCCGGCCGTCTCGCCTGTCCAACCCCTTCCCGCAGGCAGCTCCTTCGAAGCGATCCTCCAAAGGGCCAGCGAGATGGATGCCGCCGCCAAGAGCCGCGCCGAGGCTTCCACCGGGAACCTACCAGCCGCAAGCGAGGCTGGGGGAGAAGTACTCGCCGCCAAAACCTCCGTCCGAGCTCCGCCCCGGGAGGTGCCGAAAGGGCACAGGAACTTTGGTTTCGGCGTGAAGTACGTCGACGCGGAGGGGAAGCCTCAGATGGAATGGGACCCCGAGTCGAACTTAATCAAGGTTACGACGCTCCTTCCCAGCTGGGCGGAGGGGGAAGATGTGACTGGCGAGGCCTTCTCGCTTGGATATGGCCTTTACAGCCGAGAGGATGCCAGCGTGTTTGACCAGATGTCCACCCGCCTTATAGCCTTCGATGCCATCCGGGCTCTATTGCGCGGGTTCGAGCTTGCGCATATGTGTGCACGCCGAAGCATCACCCTCGACAAGAATTTCACCGATATGCGCAAGGCAAGGGAGGACGCGATGGCTCGAGCGCACAACGCGGGAGAAGAACTCGCGAGAGCTCAACAGGAGCTTGCGGATGCTCGACTGGCGCTGTCTCTACGGCCCGCGACCGAGGTAAGCGAGACCCTCCTGAGCCCTTGCTCTCGTTTCTCAAAGTTACGACTGTGCGATGTTTCCAGACTGAACTCTTTCTTCACAGGATTCTGCCCAAGTCAAGGAGCTTCGCGCAGAGCTGGCCAACGCGCGCTGCGAGAGCGTCCTCCTGAGGGAACAGCTTCGCGCTGAGATGGCGAAGGTCCCGCCTCCTGAGCTAGATGCGAGGCTGCGGAGCCGTTACCTCTCGGAGTACGACGTTGACAAGCTGCTGCAAGCCAACGCTAAGGCAACCGTCAAGCTGACGCTTGAGACGCTGCGAGACGTCAAGCTGCTTCGGGAGGACGGCGCGACCGTCGACGCTCGCCAACTTCTTCCTTGGCTCTACGATCCAGTTCCCAAACCTCCGGGCGCGCCGGACTCGCCTCCCTCAGACGTCCCGAGGTCTTCTACCGCCGCTGGCGAGACATCTGAAGAGAGCTCTGGCGATGATTCAAGCGAGAGCACCAGCGGGAGTTACAGCGCGTCCCCCTAAGCTTCTTCTTTCTTTTTGTTTCTTTTGTAATGAGCGAGAGGCTCCAACTTTTGTAATTAATTTTATGTAAAGTAATATTTCATCTTTCATTTTCAGTGTGTGCTTGAAAGTATATTGTTCTGCCGAATGGCTTCCGCGTGAGCTTCCGCCGAGACCCTTAGTCTCTTTAGGATAACCTTTCTTAGAAATCCGTTAGGCGGGAACCTCGCGTCGTCAATTAAGTCGTCCTGCTCAGGTCCGCCGGGAGCCTCCTTTTGCGAGAACCCCCCTTTGACTGAGACCTTTACTGGCCGAGACCTTTGAGCCGAGACCTTTGAGCCGAGACCCTTACTGGCCGAGACCTCCAAATCGAGGCCTTTACTGGCTGAGACCTCTGAGCCAAGGCCTTTGGGGCCTTGCCTCCGGTCTAGGTCAGGGCCCCGCCCGCATATTTTTTCCAACCAATTAAACCCCTACCCCACCGGCGAGCCGTCGGACCTGCTAGCTTATATGGGAGCCTGCGCAGCGGGTCTACCGGGGTTCGAGCCGAGCTCGTTGTAACGTAGTAACTACCAACCAAGAGCCAAGGATCAAAAAGTCAAGGACTCCACCTATCCCCCGCAGGCGAGCCTTCGGACCTGCCAGCTCGATGGGAGCCTGCGCAGCGGGTCAACCTGGGGCCGAGCCGAGCTCGGGGTGTCGTAGAAGTGGCTAAGAACAGAGTATCGCAAGAGCCAACCTTTCCCCCACAGGCGAGCCTTCGGACCTGCCAGCTTGATGAGAGCCCGCGCAGCGGGTCTACCTGGGGCCGAGCCGAGCTCGGGGTGTCGATGAAGTGGCTAAGAACAAAGTATCACAAGAGCCAACCTTTCCCCCACAGGCGAGTCATCGGACCTGCCAGCTTGATGAGAGCCTGCGCAGCGGGTCTACCTGGGGCCGAGCCGAGCTCGGGGTGTTGTAGAAGTGGCTAAGAACAGAGTATCACAAGAGCCAACCTTTCCCCCACAGGCGAGCCTTCGGACCTGCCAGCTTGATGAGAGCCTGCGCAGCGGGTCTACCTGGGGCCGAGCCGAGCTCGGGGTGTTGTAGAAGTGGCTAAGAACAGAGTATCACAAGAGCCAACCTTTCCCCCACAGGCGAGCCTTCGGACCTGCCAGCTAGATGAGAGCCTGCGCAGCGGGTCTACCTGGGGCCGAGCCGAGCTCGGGGTGTTGTAGAAGTGGCTAAGAACAGAGTATCACAAGAGCCAACCTTTCCCCCACAGGCGAGCCTTCGGACCTGCCAGCTAGATGAGAGCCTGCGCAGCAGGTCTACCTGGGGCCGAGCCGAGCTCGGGGTGTTGTAGAAGTGGCTAAGAACAGAGTATCACAAGAGCCAACCTTTCCCCCACAGGCGAGCCTTCGGACCTGCCAGCTAGATGAGAGCATGCGCAGCGGGTCTACCTGGGGCCGAGCCGAGCTCGGGGTGTTGATGAAGTGGCTAAGAACAGAGTATCACAAGAGCCAACCTTTCCCCCACAGGCGAGCCTTCGGACCTGCCAGCTTGATGAGAGCCTGCGCAGCGGGTCTACCTGGGGCCGAGCCGAGCTCGGTTTGTTGTAGAAGTGGCTAAGAACAGAGTATCACAAGAGCCAACCTTTCCCCCACAGGCGAGCCTTCGGACCTGCCAGCTAGATGAGAGCCTGCGCAGCGGGTCTACCTGGGGCCGAGCCGAGCTCGGGGTGTTGATGAAGTGGCTAAGAACAAAGTATCACAATAGCCAACCTTTCCCCCACAGGCGAGCCTTCGGACCTGCCAGCTAGATGAGAGCCTGCGCAGCGGGTCTACCTGGGGCCGAGCCGATCTCGGGGTGTTGTAGAAGTGGCTGAGAACAGAGTATCACAAGAGCCAACCTTTCCCCCACAGGCGAGCCTTCGGACCTGCCAGCTTGATGAGAGCCTGTGCAGCGGGTCTACCTGGGGCCGAGCCGAGCTCGGGGTGTTGTAGAAGTGGCTAAGAACAGAGTATCACAAGAGCCAACCTTTCCCCCACAGGCGAGCCTTCGGACCTGTCAGCTAGATGAGAGCCTGCGCAACGGGTCTACCTGGGGCCGAGCCGAGCTCGGGGTGTTGATGAAGATTCCTTCAACCAGGCCTATTCCATCATGGAGATGAGGAGTCATATCCAGTTAAAACAGAAAACATAAAGATTGCATACTCAGAGATAGTCAACATTCTGGAATAAACTTATTGAAAATGCAATGGTTGTTTACAACATTACAATCCTTCTTTCCCTCTTACGGGTAGAAGCGCTTCAGATCGTCACCATTTCAGGTGTGACTCAAGGTCCTTCCCTCCGCATCCTGGAGATAGTAGCCTCCGTTAACCAGAGCCTTCTCTACTATATAAGGCCCTTCCCAGCTAGGGTTGAGCTTACCAACCGCGGCCGACCTTCCTGCAGCGTCGACCTTTTTCAGTACTAGATCCCCCTCGGCGAATTGCTTGACTCTGATGTGCTTATCGAAGTACCGAGCCATTCGCCGTTTTACTTCCTCTTGCCTGATGGCGGCAACATCCCGCAGCTCTTCCACCATATCTAATGAGAGGCGCAGCCCTTCCTCATTCTCCAACCTCCAAGCTTCGCTTCCCTCAGCCGCGGCCGCAACCCTTGGGGACCGAACCTCGAATTCCACCGGGAGGACAGCCTCACACCCATGAGAGAGCTTGAATGGGGTCTCCCCTGTGGCCGTGTTCGGAGTCGTTCGCAAGGCCCACAGAACGGAAGAGAGCTGTTCCACCCAGTTACCCTTCAGGTTCTCCACCTTCTTTTTGAGCAAGCTGACAATGATCTTATTGGCCGCCTCCACCTGGCCATTGCTCCAAGGATGATGGACAGAGGCGAACCTGAGGTCAATCCCCAATTGGGTGCAGAAACTGATGAATTCTTCACTGGCAAACTGAGGACCGTTGTCTGTCACTATCACTTGGGGCAATCCGTGCCTGCAAATGATTTCCCCCCAAATGAAGTTCCTGATGACCTGGGAGGTTACCTTGGCTAACGGCTTGATCTCCAACCACTTGGAGAAGTAGTCAATCATAACTAGGAGGAATCTCCTCTGCCCGCTAGCTGGAGGAAAGGGTCCAACCAGGTCCATTCCCCAAATGGCGAAGGGCCATGGCGTTGTGATGCTTCGAAGCCTTTGGGCGGGCAAGAGCTGGAGGGGAGCATGTACTTGGCACTTCCGACACCTCCTTGCGAACTCAGCTGTATCCTTCCTCAAAGTCCGCCAGAAATATCCTTGCCTTATCACCCTTGCTTCCAATGTCCTTCCCCCTGAATGACTGCCGCATTCTCCAGAATGCACCTCTTCCAGGATCCCTGGGACTTCCTCCTCGGTCACGCATCTCGCGAGGAGTCCTGACAACATTTTCCGATGCAAGCTCCCTTCCAGCATCAGGTAATGAGCCGCCTTATGCCTGAAGCTCTTGGCATCCTTGACTTCTTCCGACAGTTCTCCTGTGGTCAAGAAGGTCACCAACGGATCTACCCATGAGGACCGCCGATTCACCTCCATCACCTCCCCCTCTTCAATGGCTGGCCGAAATAGTTCGGTTAGGGTACCTCCACCCCGAGGCCCGAACTTTGCTAATCGGTCAGCTGCCATGCTTTCCTCCCTGGGAACATGTTGAATAGAAAAAGAACGGAAACCTCCAATGATAGTTCTTACCTTTGAGAGATATCTCGCGAGGGTAGGCTCCCGGGCCTCGAACTCCCCTCGGATCTGCGACGCCACCACCATTGAGTCTGTGAAGGCCTCCACATCCTGAATTTCCAACTCCTTTGCCAGTCGGAGACCGGCTATCACGGCTTCGTACTCCGCCTGATTATTGGTTACAGGGAAGTGGAAGGCCACTGCTTGTTCTATGGTAACCCCTTGGGGACTTACCAGTACCATACCTCCTCCCAGGGAGTGCCTTCCTGAGGCTCCATCGACCATCATCTTCCATGCCTCCGACGGCCTCGTCTCTTCTTCCTCGGCCTCAGTGACATAATCCGCCAAAAAGTCCGCCACGGCTTGGGCTTTGATCGAGAGCCTCGGGACGAAAGAAATGTCAAACTCACTTATCTCGATGGACCACTTTGCCAACCTTCCTGAATGCTCCACCCCCTCAAAGACCTTGCGAAGAGGATGGTCGGTTACCACCCTAATCGAGTGCGCCTGAAAGTAAGGGCGAAGCTTCCTAGCTGAGATGACCAAAGCATACGCTAGCTTCTCCAGGATGGGGTATCGGATCTCCGCCTTTTTTAAGATTCGACTTACATAATAGACGGGCAACTGTTTCTTCCCCTCCTCCCTAACCAAGACGGAGCTCACTGCCTCTACCCCCACTCCGAGATACAAGGCTAGGTCTTCCCCTTCCTTCGGGCTTTGAAGTAACGGAGCTTGGGAGAGTTGCCTCTTCAGCCCCTGGAATGCCTCTTCACATTCGGCCGTCCATTCAAACACTTGGTTACCACGAAGTACTTTAAAGAAAGAGGAACACCTATCCCCTGACCGAGAGAGGAACCTGCTTAGCCCGGCCAACTTCCCGGTCAAGCGCTGGACTTCCTTGGCACTGCGAGGTGATTCCAGGTCTAGAATAGCCTTAACCTTATCGGGGTTAGGTTCCACCCCCGCGGGAGTCAAGAGGTGTCCGAGGAATTTCCCGCGACTAGCCCCGAAGACACATTTCAAGGGATTCAACCTCATCTTGAACCTTCGCAGAGTGGCAAACGTTTCCTCCAAGTCCCGCAAGTGGGAATCAACACACTTGCTCTTGACCATGAGGTCGTCCACGTAGACCTCCAGGTTCCTTCCCCTTTGATCTCGAAAGATTCGATCCATCATGCGTTGGTACGTTGCCCCTGCGTTCTTCAACCCGAAGGGCATCATCTTATAGCTGAAGCATCCCTCTCTTGTGATGAAGGAAACATCCTTGACATCAGGAGGGTGCATCCGGATCTGATGGTAACCTGAAAATGCATCTAAAAAACTCATAAGAGAAAAACATACGGCTGAGTCAACCAGCGCGTCGATTCGAGGCAAGGGGTAGCAATCCTTGGGACATGATTTATTTAATAAAGAAAAATCGATACACATGCGCCATTTTCCTCCTCCCTTCTTGACCATTACCACGTTGGAGATCCAGCCTGGATACTGGATCTCGGAGATGAAGCCTGCGTCCAGGAGCTTTTTGACCTCCTCTCGGATGGGGGCTTCTAGCTTGGTGGCGATGGCCCTCATCTTTTGGCGTATGGGGCGGGCTCTGGGATCCAGGTTCAAGCGATGACAGGCCACGTCCGCGTCAATGCCTGGCATGTCTGCCGCGTTCCAAGCGAAGATGTCGACGTTGCTTTGGATGCAGGCTCGCATCCGCTCCTGATCCTCGAGGCTCAAGCCTCCGCTGATCCGAATCCTTTGCACCTCCCCCGCTCTTGTAAGCACCTCCATCTCCACCACTTCTTCGGCCGGCTCCAGCCCCGACCGCTCCCAACTTACCCTTGCCTCTTCCTGCTCAAACTCGAGCTCCTCTCCCCCAACCTCAACAACTTCCATCGCCTCCTCCAGGCTCTCCTCCTGCCTCTGCTCTTCTTCATCCATCACTACTCTCGCCTCTTCTAGGCTGATCTCCTACACCTCTGCCATCTCCTCAACAACCTCCATCGCCTCTCCCAGGCTTATCTCCCCTTTCTCAACCCCTTCCTGCTCAGCCATCTCCTTCTCCAACTCCTCTGCTTCCGCCATCCACGACACGGTGTTAACCGCCGTCACATAGCACTGCCTTGCCATCTTCGGATCCCCCCTGATCTTAACCTGCACCCCTCCATTGTTGAACATGAGGCATTGGTGGTATGAGGAGGGTACGCAGCGAAAGGCGCTGATGAGGGGACGTCCAAAGATGGCATTGTAACTACTCGGGGCGTCCACGATCACGAACCGACAGTTCCGTGAGACGCCCCCAAGCCTCACATGCAGGCCCACTCCCCCTTCCACTTCTTTCCTTTCTCCGGAGAAGCCAAAAAGCGGTCCATCAGAAGCCAGGACCCTTTTTCCTTCCACCCTCATCTCATCGAAGGCCTTCTTGAAGATCACGTTCACCGAGCTCCCGTTATCCACCAGTATCCGGGAGACGGTGTAGTTTTCTATCGCTGTCTGGATCACAAGCGCGTCGCAGAACGGATCCTCGTAGTCTGGCATATCCGCGGATGAGAAGGTGATCTTCTCCTCTGGGGGGAGCCAGGGAGGTTGAGGCGACCCCTCGGCGGAACATAGTTTGAAGGCTCCCCTTGCGGGTTGCCTCGATCCCCACTCCCCCATGGATCACTCTGATCCCTCCTTGGGTCCCCACGTCTACCCTGTCTTCACACCTGTCCTCAGCCTCTTCTCGTTGTACTTCGACGATCCTTACAGGCGGGTCTTGCCTTCCGGCCCCTCTGGCCCCTCTTATCTCCAGAAACTCTGGGCAGGTGGCCGTTGCGTGACCTTCCTCCTGATGGAAGTCACAATAGGGCAACGCCACCCTGCCCCCTCTTCCTTCTCCTCCTCCCCTTCTTCCGGCTCCCCGAATTCTTCCTCCTCTTCCTCTTCCCACCTTCATGGCCTCCTGTGGTGGTGGGAAATGTCCCCTTGGTCCTTGTCGCCATCCTCCCTGCTCCAGCCTTCTTTGCTCCCGGAAGTTATCTCTTCCCTGAAGTCCTCCTTGGCCCTGGGGGCGACCCTCCTGAGGCCTCCAACCCAGTCGGTTGTTCGGCTCCCTGGCCCCCCCATGCTGCTGTCCCTGCCCTCGGGGCTCTTCTCTTCTCCTATCTTCCCTCGGCTCCCTCTGCTCCCTCTGCTCTCTCTGCCTTCCCACTACCGGCTCCTTCACATCATCCTCGGCCAACCTGGCCAGCTTCCTCGTAAACGCAGGGTTTGCCCTTTCAAAGTCTATCTCCTTCGCCGCCCTCTCCATGAGCTCCTCAAAAGAGAGAGGGGGCACCCTCTTCAACTCCATGCTGAAAAACCCTGGTCTCAGCCCCAGGGTGAAGGCAAGCATCAGCGCGTACCCCGGGACCTCCTGGACCAGGAGAATCTCCTCTTGGAACCGGTCAACATAATGACCCAACGTCTCCTCCGGCCCTTGCCTCACTGCAAACAGGCACTCAGCCTCCTTCTTCCTTTTCTTCGAAGTTGAGAACCTCAACAGAAAACCCCTGCGCAGATCCTCAAAGCTGTAGATAGAACTCGCCGGCAACTGGTGGAACCAGTCCCTGGCCTGCTCTTTCAGAGTGATGGCAAAAAGCCTACACTTGAAGGCATCCGACATTTGTCTGATGGACACCACGTCCTCAAACCATTGCACGTGCTGAACCGGGTCATCCTTCCCGGTGTAGTAGGTCATGTCCGGCTCCCGGAACCCATCCGGCACTGGAGCCGAGACAATGAGCTCACTAAAGGGGGTCTCGCCTCCCGCCTGGCGAGAAGGCCCGTCTCGCGACCTCGGTTGGCTGGACCGATCCGCGAGACCATGCCCGGGGAAGAGTTCCCGCGCCGTCGCCTCCTTCTCGCCCAGATCCGCCGGAAGCTCCTTCTCGGGACGCTGGCCTGGGAAAAGCTCCCGCGCGGCTACGTCCCTCTCGCCTGCCTCCACCGGGACTTCCTTCCGGGGGCGCTGCCCTGGAGCGTTCTCGCCTAACAGCGGAACCACCTCCACCGAAACCTGCGGCGTCTCCCACTCATTCCTTGCCGAGAAGGCCAAGCTGATCGTCTGCATGACTTCTCGCCTGAGTCCTCAAACATCTTCTTCGTCGCATTGTCCACCCGGGTGGGGGATCCTCCTACGCCCGATCCTTCACCTTCGCCTCCTGCCATGGGACTTAACTCGAGATTTTCTTACACCGACTGCTTCCACGCTCACCGCACCAGAACTGTTGAAGTCAAAAATGACCCCAACGAATGTTCACAAACTAAAGTGCAGCCGACGCCTACTTCTCTCTTATCTCGACCCTTGACTGGCTGCTAAGGTCAAAAGACTGACCCAAAGCCTCAGCTGGGAGGTCCCACCACACACCCGGAAGATCTCTGAGAGCTTCCCCTCCAAAGCCAAATGCTGGGCTGGGAGCTCCTCAGAAGGCACTAGAGTTGGAGAATAATGAAAGCCTTGCCTTCCAAAGAGCCTCTATGGGTCTTTTTATAGTCTTCCTTTGACCTGAAAATACTGAAATACCCCTGAGGGGTCTGCCAATAGCCAAATCCCGCTGTCATCCCAAGGGCATTTGGATAATTTTACCTTGGGAAAATAATAAAATAATCCCCTTTACGAGCGCCGGGCCCTACCACGTGGGCCCACTTGGCGAGAACCCCGGCCGTGAAGGCTCTCGCTGGACCCCCAACTGGGCCAACCTTGGCGAGACCCCTTGCCAGGGAGGTTCGCGCCCTTCACGGTCTTGAAACTATCGCGACTGAAGGCTTACTTAGGGCCTTCTCGCCTGCCCTGGGCGGGAGCTTTCCCTAAGGCGGAAGCTTCCGTGGTCGAGCCATCTGCTTCGGTCGGTCGACGATCTCTCCTGCCGAGAGCTCGACTATCTGCCTTGGTCGGTCGACGATCTCTCCTGCCGAGAGATCGACCATCTGCTTTGGGCAGTCGACGATCTCTCCTGCCGAGAGCTCGACTATCTGCCTTGGTCGGTCGACGATCTCTCCTGCCGAGAGCTCGACCATCTGCTTTGGCCGGTCGACGATCTCTCCTGCCGAGAGCTCGACTATCTGCCTTGGCCTCTCCATCTTTTCCCTGCCCTTGGCGGGAGCTCCTACAGGACGAGAACTCCACAAGTATGCCTTAGGGTTAACCCGAGGCTAGCCTGAGACTAGCCCAATCCTGACCACTGAAGCCTCTGGGTCCCTCCCAGCGAATATGGGGTTGTATAGGGCCGGCCCGGTTCGGGCCCGAGACCGGTCCGGTCCTGCCCGGCCCGGCCTGAAGGGCCGGAGCAGGCAGCATATTTTAGCTGCCTGCCCGGCCCGGAGCGGCCCGATTGCAGGGGAGGACCGGGCCGGCCCGGCCCGATATATGAAAAAGCCCGATCGGGCCCGGTCCGGGCCGGCCCGATCGGGCTTTTTGTTCAGGCCTACTTGAGACTATAGAAATTAGAAGCAATGAGAGTTTTGTAGTTTTGTTTAGCCAAGTGGAGCCGCATGTATAAACTCATGACTACGGCCTTTTGATATATATATATGTGTGTGTGTGTGTGTGTCATGTGTGTCATGTGTTAGTTTCTGAATTGCTTATGTGTTGCTGATCTGATGTGATGATTGTTCCATAACATGAAAAGATGATCATTGTACGTTTGGAAGGTGGGCATGTTGCCACTTGGAAAGCGTAGGGTGGCCATCTTAGGCAATAAGGCTCGTGCCCGACCCGACCCGATTGCGATTGTGGGGGAGGGTCTTGCACGTGGGACTAAGATCGTTCCTTCTCCCAGAATTCCCTCTACTCGTTTTTAATGCTCGTGGGAATGCTTCAGCAAGAACAAGAGAAGAACATTCTCGTAGACGCTCCAACTCTATGAACTTTGCATTTTTCTCCCATCTTTGCCTTCGAGGCTTGTAAACGGAGAGGTGACATGTTGCCCTCCGAGGATCTCAACTCTTGTAACAACGTACTAACTTGTGGATTTCGGCCCGACATTAATCCGACCGCATGATTTTTCACACTTTTCGGGTTTTCCACGCTAAAACGTCTCATTTGTCATTGCTGCCGGATTTCTTTGGATTGTTTGTGCACTTGCCTCACTCTCGAGTTAAGATAGTCTAATTCTCTGGACCGGGGGAAAACTAACCGACCTGCAACAATTTTTAAAATTCAGTGCTTTAATTTTATTTTATGTTTTTTATATTTATTTTAATAAATAAATCATAATAAAAATGATGAATGATTGGGATTATTTTGATGATGTAATGCTTTGATAGAACGGTGAGATTTTTTTTACTGTAAAATGGAAGATACATAGGGTGGAGTCAACCAACTCCTAAAATAGAACCAAAAACTTAAGTAGCAATTTATTCCAATTGAGCTTATAAATAAGCTATAAATTTAATTTTATTATAGTAATCATGCCTTCCACATTTTGGTTTTCCTTGGCGATGGACACAAGGAAACCACTTCTTGGCATTTTGTGTGATGTAGGCTCCGTTTGGGGGGATTTATTTTCACCGGTCAAGCGGTTACGATCACATGAACCAGATCTTAATTATGATCCGGTTCATGCG
The DNA here is from genome assembly GCA_039513925.1 of Platanthera zijinensis. Lineage (NCBI taxonomy): Eukaryota > Viridiplantae > Streptophyta > Magnoliopsida > Asparagales > Orchidaceae > Platanthera > Platanthera zijinensis. The sequence goes on along the minus strand of CM077087.1, from coordinate 19,937,479 downwards.
GACGTAACCGCTTGACCGGCGAAAATAAGCCCCCCCCCCCCCCCCCCCAAACGGAGCCGTAGTTCTCATCTTATGTGGAGAAGTCAACAAATAGAGATGGTAATTATGTGTGATGTAGTTCTCATCCTATGTGGAGAAGACCATCGGGTTCGAACACTACAAGCTCGGCTTCCTTTCGGGTCCTCTCCTGTCGAGACGTCCAAATTTAGACAAATCAGGTCATGATAAAGTTCGAAAATGATCAATAGCTTGTATCATTTTCATACCTACATTCACTATATCTTGTTAAGAAGAAATGAAAAAGTTTGAAAGATAATAATTACTCTTTTAACTTTTGGGGCCAAGGAAATAAAGAGCAGGCAAGATATTCATACAAGTTGTCACCTTTGTCAAAAGTTGCACCAAAACTTTTTCAATGTATTAATTGTTGATGGCTGGCATTGTTTTTGAGACGTCGACATGATGTCGAACAATTACGCTACGAAAAAAGGAGATTTGGCAAAATACGAAGAATTTGAAGAGACTATTTGGATAGAATAATCTTGTATATTTTGTTCGTATGCATGCTAACCACATTTCTTATTAATGTATCCCGAATGCTGAAAGTTTGGAATAGATGATATTTTTCCTTGTATGAATTTCTCATGTACGTAGAAATTAACATTTTTCATAAAATTTCATTTGATTGTATGCGTATTTGATTAATTTTGAAAAAACAAATCTCCCTCCCAACTCATAAGAGCTTTAGATAATTTACTATATTTCGCAGTGGTTCGAAAGCTCATAAAAAGAACTTCTTTTTATAATAGTATGTATCTCTATCTATATATATATTATGTAAAGATAAACATATTGACGTGTTTTAAAGTCAGAGAATGAACAACAAATAAAATCACAGCCGCTGGATGGAGACATTGAGGCTTGCAAATATATTTTTGCAGCAGACCTCCACCCGAGGCTTGCAAAAAAAAACTGGATACCCACTGTTCTCCAAGCGAATTCACGGATGCTCACCGGCGGTCCACGCCGCCGCCGGCCGGTGGCCTGCACGGAGCCCACTGGCGGGCTCGTCGGATCCCGACGAATCCGCCGGGGTGATCTGGCGGCACTCCGGCAGGGACACCGCCGGCGGTGGCCCTCACCGTGAGACCGAGACCTATTAATAATTAATAATTAATAATATATATCTATTACATTAGCAAATATAAATTAATAATTTAAAATATTAAATTATTTTTTCCATTTTAAATAATTTCAAAAATTAATTTAAAAGAAAAAAATAATATTAAGAATCACCGGGGCGAGCGAAGGCCCCCACCGCAGGCCGGGTACTGTCGCGCGGAACACGCCCCCCACCCCCACCCTCGTCACTCGTGTGTATATATACAATACACCAGCGGCAGTCCTGCCGGAGCGCCGTTGGGTTTGCCGGGGCTTGGCGAGTCCGCCGGTTAGGCCGTCGGCGGCGACAAACTTCAGCTTTTTTTAAAACGGAAACTGTTGTCAGTTGGAGCATCGAATGAATTGCGGACGGATGAGATCTATCTGACAAGCCTCAATCGTTACACCGTGCAATCGCAACGACTACTCATACTTTTTTGTATATACAATGAATGCATGTAGGTTTAGGATCCCTATAATTTTTTATTTTTTTAATAATTAAACAATAAATTGCTGTAGAAATAATGATTGAGATCCAATGGCCATAATTACTCTAATACCTTTTAAAAGCACGGATTTAAAAATCATTTCATTTCATGTTTCTTTATATGGTAGAGATATAATTATATGATAGAGATATATATATCAAATAAAAATTGGTGGCCTTCACGTTATTACCAATATATTGTAAGAGTCCTCGCTAAAATGGTTTAATTTAATTAAGAAACATTAATATATAAAAGTGACACTGATCGTTGATCAGTCTACGTATTAATATAATAATAGCAAAACTGTATTAATATAATAAGTCTCTTGTATTATTAGGCACAACTTCTAATTATATTAATTTCTTTTTTCCTTTGACACATGTGAGAGGTATGTTTAACCTTTAATCTCATATATTATATATATCTTATTGGTTCAAATTAATGTATCGTGCGGTGCAGCTTCACGGATGAGTTCAAACACTTTGGGGTTAAATATAGTTGATGTGCCTCGCGAATTTCTGGTTCTCATTTACTAGCTAGCTTGCATCGATGTTATTTGTTGCGTAAACAAGTATTAAACAGAAAATCATAAACACATAACACACATATTTAGGTGGTTTGCATTGAGATAGGCTATATATGTCCACGGGCAACAACAGTTCGCTTTTCATTAGATTAAGGCTCCGTTTTGGGGGATTTATTTTCACCGGTCAAGCGGTTACGGTGGCTTGAAGCGGACCATAATTAAGGTCTGGTTCATGCGATCGTAACCGCTTCACCGGTAAAAATAAGTTCTTCCCAACGGAGTCTAAGGCTTTGTTTGGGACAGCTTATGATGATCAAAAAGCCGCTAATTGAAAATTGATGCTTGCATAGAGATTTTATAAAAGCAATGATGAATAAGTAGTCGACTGTTTGGATAGTTTGTTCATAAGTGTTTATCTAAATTTTTATTCACAAGGGTTCTTTCGTTTGGATGACTTTTTTTCGCTCGGGTGCGATTTATTCATACGGGCGCGTTTTGTACGCGTGGTCGCGATTTTTTTCACCCGAGTTTGATTTTTTTTCACCCGATCTCGATTTTTTTGCCCGGACGTTTTTTCCCTTGGGCGCAATTTTTCGCCCGGTGGCAGTTTTTTTCGCTCGAGCGGTTTTTTTGCCCAGGCACATTTTTTCGCCTGGGCGGGATATTTTTTGTCCGGGCACGTTTTTTTCGCCCGGTTGCGTTTTTTTTACCTGTCGCAGTTTTTTTCGCCCGGGCGAAAAAATCACGCCATGGCAAAAAAAATTGCGCCCGGGCGAAAAAACGGGCACGAGCGAAAAAACGCGCCCGGGCGAAAAAATCACGCCCGGGCGAAAAAACCGCACCCAGACGAAAAATACTCGCACGGGCTATAAATATCGCGCCCGGTCGAAAAATATCGCGCCCGGGCGAAGAAATGCTCCCGGGCAAAAAAAAAACACGTCATGGCTAAAAAATTGCGTCCGGGCGAAACGATCGCTCCCTTGCGAAAAAATTTCGCCTGGTCGACAAAATCACGCTCGGGTGAGAAATTCTCTCGCGGACGAGAAATTCGCGCCCGGGTGAAAAAATCGTGTCCGAATAAAAAAATCACATTCGGACAAAAAAATCACGCAAATGACTTTTTAAAGAGATAATCGCTTATGAGAAGTTATAAGCTGGACTCCAGTAGCTTATGAAAAATCAACTTATCATCAGTTTTAAAATAAGTGATTTTCTATAAATTGCACAAACAAACAGCTATAAAACTGCGTTTGCATTTTAAATAGGATTATTCATTAGCATAAGCTGTCCCAAACAGAACCTAAGACTAGAGATGGTTACCCCCTCAAGCTTTCTTCTAGTGATGCTCTCCATTCTAAGTCCTTTCAAGAACATCCTAGATATATCTTTCTATATCCTTTCAAAAACATCCTAGATATATCTTTCTATACCCTTTCAATTATTAATTTGTGCTCCCTTATTATTAATTTTCTGGATCCGCCGCTATATACGTGAGTACTTATATCATCGTATAAAGATGCATGGGGTTGAATCAACAACTTTTTGAGGGCGTTGACCCATCCTCAAGCGTCCTTCAGTTGCTATTCACTAGTACTCGTTGTTCATCCCGGAGCATGGACCCATCTAGCTGCAAGCATCCTTGTGAAAATGCTCTGCAGTCGACTTCCCTATAAGGGCACGTGATCCAACCCCATGCATCTTTATACGATGATATAAGTACTCACGTATGTAGCGGTGGATCCAGAAAATTAATAATAAGGGAGCACAAATTAATAATTGTGGTGCATAATTTTTTTTTTAATGTGACACTGGATTCTAAAATTTTAACACAGGGGCTAGTCATCAACTGTTTTTAAAAAAAAAAATTTGAATGTTTCGATCTTATCGGAGTTGTTTCTCCCTCATTTGACCACCATTTTTTGCGTATAAGTAGTCAAAATTCATTGTCTCGGCGAGAGGAATCCAAATACACTAAATATTTTGAAAAATAATGGGGGCCAGTGTCCCTCGGACCCCCCTCTGGATCCACCCCTGCACGTAGATGTCCTTCGTGGCCGTCGACCAATTCGCTTTTGTCCTTCTGACAATGTTCTCCTGTAAACATACTTTTTGGGGCGTTCATGCTGCATTTCTATTGCATGATTACAAATATACATTACCTTGTTCAGGGTGAACTCTTGTGTTAGATTTTGTTGGAGACGTATCATCGGGATTAGACTTAGTACTTTGGTTTGATCTAGAAATAGTATTCATCATTTTTGCAAGCTACAAAAATAATAAAAAAAGTATTAGAAGTTGCTAGAATATAACTAAAATTTAAGAAGAAAAGTATTATAGGTGGATTGAATATCAATTATATATACCTGATCCACAGATAGATAAACCCCAAGCCCCGCTGATATTCCAGAACAATCTTCTCTAGAACCTTGGTGTGACATGACATTCACTAGGTAATCTATAGTTTTTTATGCATATTCATCACTTACAGTTTCAATTGATCAATCTCTCGCATCTCCCTTGAATTTGTAGTGCCAGACATTTTTGAACGGCGTGATATATCAGGATACACTTGAATAGCCATGACACCAGATCCCATGGTCCGACAACGACCATAATTCTTTAGTCCAAATGTAGATCAAAAACAGCCTCATGTGTGCAACCTATATTCGTCGAAGGTGGACTCTCCTAGAGCCAGGCCAGCAAGATTTAAAGTCAACAAGTCAAGACAAAAGTAAGAGTCAATGCGCACGACAGTAGAAGGCATGAGCGAGTATGACGAGCTTCCTCTCGCTCAACCTGAGCGAGCTCCATCGAGAAGTCGCCTAGTCGCCAGGGGTAGGGATATAAATAAGACTCTCCCTCCCCTTGAATTTGCCTATAAATAGGATCTCGGGGGTACGAGGAGATGAACTTCGGAATCTCATAAAATACCTCGACCACCTCATTTCCTATACTTCGAGCCGAGCCTTTGAATTCTTTCTCCAGAAAGACGGGTCGCGAGTTAGCGGCTATCCTTTTTAGTCGTCGCCTTAACTAAATCGCTAGCTAGAATCTACCTCGTACTCTACTCGGTCATCTTTGGTTGTGGAAGTGAAGATTCTTCTAAGCATCCGGGTACGTGAAGGGACCCCCCTGCTGCAGTGTCTGTGGTCCTTTTTGTTGCCTGTCTGTTTATGCGGCCTAGCCCGTTAGTCGTCGAGCCCGACCGCTGAACCGGTAACCTTATACCGTCTTGATCTGAATTTTGGAGTAAGAATTTCCCGGGCTTAAACACTTTGGTGCGTTGAGCGTGGATCGCATCCGAGGAGTAAAGTTTCTCGAGTAGACGAGATGGTAAATGAAGGCGAGAATTAGGAGATAGTCGGCAACTCGGCAGGAGTCAGCAACTCTGCGAGAGGAAGCGACTTTGTGATAGTGGCGGTCTTTGAAGAGTTCACGAGGAGGATCGAGAGGAGCATCCTGATTGGGTTCCCTCCTCGCCCCGATGTCACAGTGACCTCTCCTTGTCACGTCACATTGTCGGAGGAAGAAGCGCCACCCAGGCGACCAGTGAAGGCGCGTGCTAGAGAGGGGGAAGAGCGACCAATGCAGTCGCGACACTATCTGTAAAACATCCAGAGGATCAGGTTTCGAGATACGGAACAACCGCTGAGATATCGTGATACTCGCCAGGGTAGCGAGTATGACAAAATAGTCGTGAGTATGAAACTCGCTATCGCCTAGGGGGGAGGAGCCCCTTTTGTGATGAGATCTTAGTGGCCCCAGTTCCTGATGGCTTCAGAGAGCTCGTCCTGAACTATTACTTCGACAGAGATGACCCGGTCAGACATCTCCAATGGTTCGAGGAGGCAGACGGATGAGGCGGCGACTTCAATTCTGAGCGCAGGACAGCGAGGAGAACCCTGGGTCTGGGAAGCAGGCCGGTGAGGCCGGCGACTTCAATTCGGAGCGCAGGTCCCTGCGAGGAGAACCGGTCTGCTAAGCGTTTCTAAAAAAATGTTTTATCGGGTATTGAAAAAGGGCAAAGTGCGGGATAGAAAAGCGTTAGGCGGGATTTTGAAAGGGTTACGCGCGGGATTCTAAAAATTAAAGCGGTGTGTTAATTTCTACGATAAAATGCCTAAAAAGTGCCAAAAACTGTTAATGAGCATTGGCCACATTGTTTTGAGGCAAAGCATTGCGGTATTTAAAATCAATGGCCGCGTTTTACAAAGCGCCGCAAAAAACGCGGGGCTGACTCTAACTTGTTGTAGTGGTTAATGAGTTCATCTGAATCCTTTTGACCAATCTAGCTATTCGCCCGCGTCCTTTAGCTATTTGGTTAGCTATTTTATACTCGGCCAGGTCACACTAGAATCCATGACCTCATCATTATTTATTTAGTAATTTATTTCTAGCTTTGGAAGATTTTTCGAACACCAAATTGTGAGGACTATATGATTATCATATAATTTGAATTAATAGCCTCAAGTGGAGTATGAAATAACGAATAATTGAGCAAGGGTGATCACTCATGTTATGAAATGTGCGCGGTCGACTCGTCATTGTGGAACGCGCAGCAGAATAATAAAACAGAAAATAATGCCACAGAATTAAGCAAAAAATTCAAAGCGAGGAAACACGCACAGACGGCACAGAAATTTACGTGGTTTGGAGAGAAGCTCTTACATCCACGGGAAGAGCACCGGAGAACGATCAACTTCTATACTATATTATAAAGAAGTTCCTTGGGGTGCATCTAAACCGTTGAATAGAGCCCAACCTTTTAATCTCTACCATCCAAACTACTTTAATTTGAATCCTACCTGTCTCCTCCCACAGTAGGCTTTATTTTGAATCCAAATAGCCCATGCTCCTATGCGCTTTCTCACATCATCCACATCTTCGACATGTCTGCTCCGCTCACCGCTCCCCTCCTCGACCTAATAGAATCCTGCATTTCATTTCATTCCAGCGCCTACCCGAAGACAACTCTCCCGACTCTAGCACAAATTCACGCTCACCCCCTTCACTGCGCCATCGCCGCTCGCCCCCTTCAATGAGTCATTTGACGCATCAGCTCTCCATTCTCGCTCACCCCCTTGACAGCGCCATCGCCGAATGAAAAAAGGTTATCTCCTTCCTCCCCTCTCCTCTCTCTAGCTCTCACTTTGTTGGCCAACATTTCTTCACTTTTCCTCTGCAGGGTCAAACTGTATATACATATTTTTAGCTTACTTCCTTTTCTCTTTACAGGATATAGAAATGGAGCAACGTTTAGCAGATCTACAGCAATGAAATCAAGTGATACTCATTAACAACGAATCAAGTGATACTATTAACAACGAGTCATGTTTTCTCTTTCAAATTCAATACTCTTTTCGTTCCCTCCCACAAGATCTTCTCTCCCTTAGGACGTACATCTACTGCGAATGGATCAGCTTTAGTCAAGATCGGAGATACACTGAGCTTTGCCCCATTTTCTCTCTTAAGAAGCTGATACAATTTTCATGCCCTCAAGCTATTTGGTGAAATGCATGCAACAATTTTCATGCCCTCAAGGTATTTGAGAAATGCATGCAAGTCACATATAGTGCCGGCTACTACTAAACTGGACGTTCTAGCCCCTTCTACCAATTCTCCTGAGAAGGGAAACTTAGGTTGATGATTAATTTAGGGTGCTGTTACTAGCAAATCCTGTTTGGTTTTTAGCAAACCATTACTATTAGCAAACCCCCAATTTTCGAAATGGTTATTTGAAAACCATTTTGTTACTAGCAAACCATTATAAAAAATTTTTAAAAAAAATTGTTTAAATCATTCATTCTTTCAAAACAATTCATTACATATAATGATATTATAAATTGGTTTCAGGTCTAATGGTAGTACTAGAAATTAGCCAAAATGTCGCAAACTTGTGTTTAATATGAGCACATCTAAAAACAAAATATTAGCATTTGCTCCAAAATCTTTAAACAAAATATCAGCATTTGCTCCAAAATTTTTAAACAAAATATCAGCATCATCTGCACAAAATTAATAGTAATCGTTAACAATTTTATGTTTAGTAATGCCTCTCCAATGTAAATGTAATTGACAATTATTTTCTACTTGAAGCTCACCTAAAGACAAAAGTCAAGAAATACAAAATTCAATTGCCTTTTTTATAGCAATTACGTCCAATGAGCACACTTCCACCTGCATCCAAAATTTAAATAATTTATATTGCATCGCAAAATAAGTTAACATGAAAAAGTATATAAGCAATGTTTCACTTACATATCATTCCTTTTTGTTGAGAATGCATTCCCATGAACTTCCAACTTGTGTGGTATATCTCCTCCAAGGAGAGTATAATGGTGGAAGTGAAGTTCCTTCTTTCATGCATAATTTGACAAAATGATTACCGTTTATGAATCCAATCCAAATAGTGTTTGGTACATGAGGAATTGGTGTGTCTAATGGTAAGAATGTTAGACTTTGTTTTTTTGAAATCAGAGCAACGCATATATTGTAGCAACTTGAAATCACCAAACCCATATCCGGCATCGTCATCCACTTATCATATGGTGCCGGCGTGTTTTTACAATCAAGAGAGTTGAATAAGGCTTGCTTTCTCGTGCTTCCGAATATCGCATCATATAAAATAGGTCTTCTCTCGAATTCATTCATAAGATCCAGTCGAACTTGTTGCCAATTATCTCCCATGTGTAATGATTCACTAATAACTCGGAACCCACAGTGGCCATCCGCGATGACATTACAAACATCAACAAAGTTTTCTGCAACACAACTAGGTAGTTGTCGGCGAACATTATCATAGAGTCTATTTCTGCGCACACTTTGTTCTCTTGATGATTTTGACATTTTTGTGTTTGTACTTTTGTCTTCCTTCATAATATGCTCAAATAACGACGGATTGCGTTTAGTACTCATGTAATCATTTTTGAACTTTTTTTTGCTTCCTTTCGGCCTACCTTTTAGAGAAGTTGGCAAAATAGGTTCCTTTGTTTGAGTACATGTTGGATCCATGATCTCACGCAATTTGTTTCTAATTTCCTTCTGTTGGTGTTCGTTGGTGTTTGCATACCTTTGTATGATTCCCTCCAACTCCACGGCTATATCAATTTCTGTCAAGTTAATCGATTCTTGCGTAGGTGGTGTTTCATCACTATCCAAAGTAAATGATAGTTGCTTCCAATGTTTATGAACTAACCATATCGGACAACCTTTGTTTTGAGATATGTAAGGTGCTAACTCATGAGCACATGGTAAACCAAGTGTGTATCGATTTGTATGTGCACAATTTTTGCCTCCAACAAATTTTGAGTTATGACACTTTTCTTCCTCCACTTTTATCAATTGCAATGCTTGTAGCGAGACTCGCCCAATAAGGTCGGAGTACAACGGTCCTTTGAACTCCTTACTTACCTGAATTGTGCTTTGACCAAATGATCGTTTTATTTCAGTATGTTGGAGAGATAACATTTGATCAAATGTCTTCCAAATGGTTGCCAAATTACCAATAGATACTTCTAAAAATTTCTTCAACTTACTATGACCTCCTTCAACACGATTTGTGGTTGAGTTGCCAAGGTGCATGAATTTATCTATCCAAGCGCATACAAAGTACTCTTTCAAAGGTTCAATCCAAGTTGCACATACATAAGAGACAACATCGGGGTATGTACTGGAGTATGAACTCAAAAAAGAGTTATACCTCATGTTGAATTCATTTTCATTTCTCGCATCAACTATGCGTTGGAAAACACCAAGAAAAATTTCAAACTCTTTTCCATCTTTAAAATATTTTTTGCAGTTTGCCAAAATATTTCTATGGACGTGTACTTGACATAAAATATGTTTAGCATTCGGAAAAGTATACTTTACGGCATTCATTAAAGCCAAATCTCTATCTGTGACAAGTACATTAGGTAATGAAGTTTCCCCCAAAATTCCTTTAAAATGTTCCAACACCCATCTAAAGCTTGTTTCCGATTCATCGGACAAAAAAGCAAATGCGGCGAAGAATGATAGTTGAGTAGATGTAACTCCCACCACAGACAATAAAGGCAACCGGTATCTATTGGTTTTGTAGGTACAGTCCATTAAAAAAACAGAAGAAAACATTTTACTAAGTTTGATGGCAACTGGATGAGCAAAGAATAAGCTGACCAAATTTTTTTTGCCTTCCAAAACTCTATTATAACTCAAATATCCACTTTCCTTTAGACATTTGTACAGATACTGTATAGGTGTGGCACCCTCTAGTTCATCCTTCTGCAACTTACGTCGTTTATTATAAATTGTGCGCATCACTGTGCGATTCTCTGGATTTCTTTTCTTAATAGTTGATAGTATGCATCTTGGTTTCACATTTGAGGAGTACATATCATGAACGATTTTCTTCTCTATGCAATCCAACCTACCCGCGGTGACATGTGCTTCTAAGTGTACCATTTCATGATTATGACTTCCGCATTTAACTTCAAGTGTCCACTCGGGTGAATGGGCATCTTTTTTCCCAATCAAAGTGAAGGGGCAACCACAACGTTTGCTAGTAGTTTTCCGTAGATTTTGTTTAACCCAGCCTTTTTTACACTGTTTTTCACGGTAGTGTCCACCTCTATCACATCCAAGAAAAACCCGCGGTCGTGCTCTAACACCATCTAGTTTATCTGAACCTTTAACAGTAACTGCAAAGCTAAGGGATTTGCCAACAGTGCGTGTCCAATCGATTAATACTTCCCGGGAAGGAAACTGAATATTGGTTTCAAAATGACTACCAACTTCCACCTTTATTTCAGACTCACTATTCAAAACAATCACAAGAAGAAAAAAAATAAAAAAGAGAACACGGTATTTGACTATGAAATACTCAAACGTTCATAATACCTTTGAACAGAAGACTTCCATAGAACAATGTCCGTTGAGGATTCGATTTCCACAGTATTTTCAGTCATAGCGTATGATATTTAACCTGAAAATAAGAACAAATCACCATGTTACTCATAACATCAACAATCCCATCTAATAATAGAGCATGAGCCCTGCTGAGTTTAAGATCAAAAAATTGGAATATCACAAAATAAGGTTTAAGAAGATAACCAGGATGGAGTTGCAACTCAAAGCCCTACAAAATTCGATCGCCCTGCTGAGTTAGGTTTGATTTGCGGTTTCCTTCAAAATTGAAGCCTAAAATGGTGGAGACGGTGAGGAAGATGGAGATGTGGGAGATAAATAGAAGAGGCATTTGAAATAATACCTGAATCGGAGCTGAGAATGGGGGGTAGATGTCGCCGGGAACGGAGAGAGGATGTCGTCAGGAATCTGGAGGATGTCGTCGTCGTCTACCCAGGGAATGTCGCCGATTCGCAGAGAACGGGAGAAGGACGTCGCCGATTCGTCGGGAACACGAGCGAATGATGTCGCCGTCTAGAGGGAGGATGTCGCCGGGAATCGAGCGATGGAAGATGCCGCCGATCGTCGGGGGAAGGGGGCAGCGAATCGCGGATTTAGGGTTGGGAGGCGGCTCGCGAACTGCGGGTGGAGTATTAGTTTAGGTTTGCTAACAGTAGAAATAAGCCAAGGGAAAAAATGAAAAACTTTTTTTTTCGTGGTTTGCTAAAAACCAAACCGGGTTTGCTAGTAACAGCACCCTTAATTTATTTGTACTTTCAAAAATTTTAACAGTAAATATATTCGAGCCTAGAAGAGATCAAACTTCTTTTTCTGCATGTCCTGCTTCCCCTGGCCTTCAATAAAATGCTTCTTTTGTCATTCCAACAATAGCTGGAAGTCCTAGGGCTGTTAATTCGTGAATAATTCGAGATTCGATTCGTGAAGATTCGATAAATATTCGTAATTTTCGAATTCGAATCCGGATTCGAATCCAAAATCGAATTCGAATAATTTTCGAATCCGAATCCGAATAAAATTATCCCTATTCGAAGTATTTGCGAATAGTTTGCGAATAGTAAAATTACTTAAATAAAATTAAATATATTTAATAAAATTATATATTTAATTATTCTTAATAGAAAAAATCGAATTCGAATTCGAATCCGTGTTCGAATCCGAATTCGAATCTTAATTCGAACCCGAATTCGAATCCAGCATTTCATATCGAATTCGAATCCGAATCCAAACCCGAATATTCGAACGAATCCGAATCCGAATCTCTGCATTATATGTGAAATTTGGATTCGATTGAAGAGATATTCGATTCGATTCGGTTCGTGAACAGCTCTGCCTGGAACTCCTCATCAGACAAATAAGCTTCTTTATGCTCTCACCAACTCCTATTTCAACTTGATGTTGTCATTTAACCTAGCTGCATTGTGCTTCTTCACAACATTGGACATAACTCATTTATATTGATGCGTACATGCATATATTGAATTTGTATAAAACACTTATAAAAAAGTTGAAGTCATTGTTGGAATTGGAATAACTCACGGGTTGACACTTATAAAAAAATTGAAGACATTATCGTGACAACTGCACTGGTTGGCACTTATAAAAAATTTGATGCAATAACTCCTCATTTGTATTGTGCTTCTTTAACTTCAGGTGACAACATTGGACATAACATGAGAGCAAGTAAACAAATTTTTAATGTATTCAATTGGACATAACATTTGCATTTTATTTATATTTTTTGGATCAATTCTTTGTTGTAGGGTTTGCAGTCCTGCTATAGTCAGACCCAAACAATGTGTCCTCCATGAGAGCAGGTAAACTATTATATTTCAATGTTATTTTAGCTTTTGTCTTCCACTGAATGCGACCTTCATGAGTACAAGTGAATTTTTTTCAACAAGTTTTTCGGTCCCTTATTCAATGTTCAAATTGGACATAACATTTGCATTTTATTTATATTTTTTGGATCAATTCTTTGTTGTAGGATTTGTAGTCTTGCTATAGTCAGACCCAAACAATGCGTCTTCCATGAGAGCGGGTAAACAATTATATATATTTCAATGTTATTTTAGCTTTTGTCTTCCACTAAATGCGACCTTCGTGAGTACAAGTGAATTTTTTTCAACGAGTTTTCCGATCCCTTATTCAGTGTTACGATTTCCAGCGTGCTCTGAAATCCATCGCACCACCCATCCCACCTGTGCTTGCTCGGCTCCATTCCGACGTCTTCCTTAGGTAAGCTTTTTGTTTTTGTTTTTGCATTGGGGTTGTCGCCGTGCTCTGAAATTCATCGCTCCTACCTTCCAACCTGTGTTTTCTTGGCTCCATTCCATCATCAGATCACCGATAATGCTCGTCGCGTACTAACGCGCTTGGCTGTAGGGTCAGAGTCCTGTGTCGGGCTGCATTCGGGCGGAGCCCCGTGTCTGGCTGCATTCGGGCGGAGCCCTGTGTCGGGATGCCCGTGCGGAAGAGGGAAATGCCCGCTTGGCTGCGGACGAAAGTGGGCTCAATCCGCTCAAAAGGGAGCGCAACCGACGCGAATGCGGGCGTAGCTCGCCGTCGCCAGCGGGGTATTGTCGCGCCTTGATGTGAACGCAGCCCGTATTGATGCAGGCGTAGCCCGCAGCGACCCGTCGTGGGTACGGGCGAAGCCCGTCGTCACAGGCTGGGTACTGTGGCGCGTAGCTATAGGGGCGGAGCCCCGTGTCGGGCACTCGTAGTAATAAGAGAGTTTAAGGTACATCAAAATAAATCCCAGAACGAGAGAACTTGAGCCGCCAAAGCAGCCACAGTTAATGTTAGTCGACCTCCACCTCTTTTACCAATACCCTAGATCGGGTAACTTTAGGGAAATAGACTTCTCCCTCTTCTTGTCCGCAGCACAGTGCCCACAGGAGAATAGCCCCCCTCGAGCGGATGTGACAACCAGTGGAAAAAATTTCAGGCGGGCACGAAACTCCTCTAATAGATCAGGCAAATGACGCTTCTCCTTCGCGATTTTGGCAGGACAGCCGCTCCTTCGCGATTATGCACAAACAGCCGCACCTCTAACTCTGCCCTAATCTTCCGTGAACCCAAATATTGATTTATATATTTGAGGGTCTATTGATCCGCCTGGTTCAATGGAAACACAAAGGGAGGCAGAAACACAACACCCTCATACACTGCACGATAGTACTCAGGCTAGAATAACACATATACTCATGCTCGTCTGCTCTCGGGCGCATCGCATCGTCAGCGCCCACTTACAAGCGCCCGAGGATACGCGAGCACATGTAGAAGTACTGTTTGGACTGAAATACTGTTGCGCGGGACACATGGTCCCGGTGCCAGACTCCTCATATCACTTAATTTTTTTTAAAAAAAAATCTTTAATTTTTATTTAAAACAGCACTATAAAATTTTATTAAAAAATTATCCTACTTTTATTGAAAAAACTCACAATAGGATTGGGGACTGGCTGTCGGAGATCGTGGACCCGGAGTAGTGATCGCCGATCGCGGGGGCGATAAGCCTTTTGTTCGGTGACTGCTGGTTTGAGACGACTCGGCCCGCTAGACTCTATGCGGGCCCCAACCAAGTTTGCAACCAATACATACAACCCTCAAAGCCTGGGCTGATCATAAGAGAAGTACGAGAGCCCAACGACACCACGGGTTGCCTTCGAGGCTTCGACCCAAGCTAGACTATAATCTCAAGACAATGGAGACTTCAACCAATACTGTCGGCATTTTCAACTGCAAAAGTACAAATAATAAGTTGAATATTAAAAAAACGTTCTTCAAAGTCGTGACACGTTGAAGCGTGTGAAAGGTAGAACGGTGGGTACGAGTTGGACCCGCCAAGAAACATGCAGTTCACTAGAAACATTTTTTTAAAAACCGGCCGAATAAAATATCAAATCCCGGTTTCGAACAGGACAGCCATGAACCGGATAACCCGGTCGGAAAGAATAACAGTGGAGGTGCTGATGTGACTGCGAGATGGGGACCCGCCGGTGCCAGACCGCCAAGAAGTCAACCGCGTCGGGATTGTGGTCCGATCTTTGATTCGAATCACGACGCAGTGGATTGATGGGATGGACGGTTCAGATTTTCACAATGATGCCCTACTCGTTTTCCTTCTTTTGACGACAGCTCCTCTACCTGAAAATCTATTATTTCATAAAGCAATAGTGATGACTTTTAAAAGCCATGTATTTTAAATCCACACTATCAATCTCAATCATTGGATTTCAAAAAATTGATCTGCAAATAAAAAAAAATCCCAAACTTCTCCTCCTTCCATCGCAGTAAAATGCGGCGCCGAATTTATGCCAAAAAGAAAAACGCAAGCTTGCAAAAGTGGCCGGCGGCCTGCCCGATACCCACCGGCGGATTCACCGGAATCTGGCTCCACGACAATCCTCAAATCTTCCCCAACAAGAGCAAAAATGGTTCAGGCAATTCCCCGAACATCAGAGGCGCACTAAGCTCGATTCCACCTGAGCATTCGATCAATCAATCACCCGGCACCCAGCAGTTATCCACATAACCAGCACATTCATTACAGAATTATTTTAGATTTTTACCAGAAAATCTTTCCAAACTTCACTCAACAAAAATAGCAGATGAACTACTATTGCTGACTTCCGTTCACATCCATTCCATTCCCAATCAAAAATAAAGATGAAACTCTACCTTGACTCTTTCCCAAGCTTAGAAAGATGAAATACTACCTTGACAATACAGCCCGTGCTAAACCTCCTGGATGATGCCGGCCACTCGCTCAGATCGGGAGGTACACCACTCTAGCCCGGGGATCCACACGCCCAAGCTAGCAAAAGTGAGCGTTGACCGGATCGTGGCACACCGCTCCCAAGCTTGTCGGAAACGGATTTCCAGTCCGCAGCTAAAGTTGCTCCCAGAGAGCTCACAGGGAAATTACTCTGAAATGTCTCCTGATTCCCCGCGCCCTAACCTCCCCCTCATATTTGCCTCACCAATATCCCCAAAATGCCCATGGGCTAAAGCCCATATGTACAACCCCATATTCGCTGGGTGGGACCCAGAGGCACAACGGTTGGGGTTGGACCAGCCACAAGTTTGCTCGGGCCTGAAGGCCATAAGAGCTCTCGCGCCGGAGGAGCTCCCGCTTAGGAGCAAGCGAGATCCCGCCCATGGCCAAGAAGCGGGCGAGAAGGCACGGCGCTGAGTGAGCTTCACTCCCTCAGCGCCGTAATCAGCAAGGGCGCTGAGTGAGCTTCACTCACTCAGCGCCATGGTCAGCGGCAAGGGCGTTGAGTGAGCTTCACTCACTCAACGCCGCCGTCAGCAGCAAGGGCGTTGAGTGAGCTCCACTCACTCAACGTCGTGGTCAGCAGCAAGGGCGTTGAGTGAGCTCCACTCACTCAACGCCATGGCCAGCAGCAAAGGGCGTTGAGTGAGCTCCACTCACTCAACGTCGTGGTCAGCAGCAAGGGCGTTGATTGAGCTCCACTCACTCAACGCCGTGGCCAGCAGCAAAGGGCATTGAGTGAGCTCCACTCACTCAACGCCGTGGCCAGCGGCAAGGGCGTTGAGTGAGCTCCACTCACTCAACGCTGTGGCCAGCGGCAAGGGCGTTGAGTGAGCTCCACTCACCCATTGCCGGGGTCGGCAGCGAGGGCGTTGAGTGGGCTCCACTCACCCAACGTCGCGTCTAGTGACAACGCCAAGGTTAAAGGAGCTCCCGCCTGGGGAGGGGCGAAAGCGTTCACCTTCGGTCAGCTGGGCCCGCTCTCGGCAGGGTCTGCGAGAAGGATCGAACTGGCGAAAAGGCAGGGGCTGGCTTAGCGTGAGACTTTTGACACTTCTTTTTAGCTCCCGCCAAAGGAAGGCGAGAGGGTTCTCGGCATAGAGTACTCGCCGAGTGGGGCCCGGGTTAAAGGTAAAATGTCTTAATTACCCTCGGGTAAAATTACCCTTATACCCTCAGGGGCTGCGTTTAGTACTCCTCAGACAGCGGGATTTGGCTATTGGCAGACCAGCCAGGGGTATTTCAGTAACTTCAGGTCAGCAAAAGGTTATAAATAGGCCCATAATGGCTCCTTAGAAGGCAGACTCTCATTTTTCTCTCTGAATCTCTAGTGCTTTCTGAGGAGCTCCTAGCCCAGCTTTTGTCTTTGGAGGGGAAGCTCTCAGAGATCTTCCGGGTGTGTGGTGGGACCTCCCTGCAGAGGCTTTGGGTCAGTTCTAAGTCGTTAGATACCAGTCAAGGGGCAGAGCTTGAGAGAAGTAGGCGTTGGCTGCACCCTTGTTTTGAACATTCGTTGAGGTTAATTTTGGCTTCAACACCATACACACTTGACAAAACAAACCCCCACACAAAAACTAACTCAAAAAAAAACTCACACCCCCACACAAAAACTAAAAGAAAATTCGGTCACCCCAAGCCCGATTCGCCCCCCTCACACGCTCCCAAAGCTGTGTCGTCGACTTGGTTTGCGAACCTGAATGCTTCTCCTTAGAGGAACTTCATCATTCCCCTCTCCTTCAAGAACTCCCTTGTCCTCAAGTGTGAGGTTTGGAAACAAAGTATTCACTTCCTCATATTCCTCCCATGCTGCCTCCTCCAACGACAGCCCTTGCCAACGTACCAATACCTGTCATGCCCCTTGTCCATCCTTACCCTTCTTTCCTTGCCGGTAGCGGAGAGTTTCTTTAGGCTTCAATATCATGTTCCCTTCATCATCAAAATTCGGTAGCTCTACTATCATTTGCTCCGGTTCTCCAATATTTTTTTTCAAGGCGGTGACACGAAACACCGGATGCAAAAGAGAGGAAGCGGGTAACTCAAGTTTGTATGCCACCTCTTGTTGGGATATAACGCGGAAAATATCTCCTAGGTGCAACCAAATAAATACAAGGTTTGCAAGAACGTACAAATCTGAACATTAAACTCTGCATACGTAAATACTACAAATGCAATAAAATACATAAATAAGTGTACCGACGTCCGTTACAGAAAACACCGCGGAGAGCCGGACTCGCTCGATCCGCGGGAGAGAGAATTATCTAGACTGCAATACGCTAGCACAGCGAACGCACAAGGTTCACGGAGAACCTTCGTCGTCCGATGACGACCAAACCACCCGCCACCAACGGAGAAGCACCGTCGAGGCCAACTGCACTCACGCACGCCATCGACGCCAAGCCGCACCACCGAAGAAAAACACCATCAAGGCCACTGCACTCCCGCATGCCGTCGCCGTCATGTCTGCACCGCCGAAGAGAAACTCTGTCAAGGCCACTGCACCACCGCAAGCCTTCGCCGCTACGCTCGCACCACATCATCTCCTCCAAGACCGACAAACACCCTCTCCTCCAAGACCGGCGAATATCATCTCCAAAACTGGGGGATGCGATTAGGGTTCCACATAGGAGGAAGAAACAAGGCGAGAACGGCGAGATCGCCCCCCCTAATGCCAATGTCGTCGCACGGGGTTGCACCACCGGAAACCACCGGCGGCGGCGGCCTTCCTTCAACGCGAGCACAGGGCGGCACTAACTTCTCAATACTTCGGATGGCTACTGCTCCAGGCGGCTCCTATACCTCTTTTTAATCAACCGAGCAAAGGTTTTATTAGTAATAGAGGTGGATTTAATTTAGGAAAGAGAGAATAGCTCTCTCTAAATTTATGCCATTAATAGAGCTGGAAATCTTTTTCTTTTTTAATACCATAAAATCTATGACATGCCATGCTTGCTCTTTCTCATAAAAGGAATCCAGATTCAGTTTGGACCGATCCGGATCCGAACCAAAAATAATAATCACCACCTTGGTTCGGGATCCGGATCCACCACCTGCACGAAGCACTCCTTTGCATAAAGCATCAACTGCACCAAGCAAGTCTGCACGTAGCACCGCCTCAGTCCGAGGCATCAACCGACCTGCTCTAGTCAACTCATCTCTGTTCTGGCTCAACCCGTGAACATCGTCGCAAGTCGCAACGTGATCGTAGAAACTGACTCACAAAACTCGAGTCCCAGAAGGAAGATACTCTGCACCACCACGACAATTCACCATGTCGGCCTCAGAAATCATGGGTACACCACCACACGTCGTCGTCCCCATCAGCCGGTACAAATTACCGCACTACACAGCTTTCCTGAGCATGGAACGTCCTCACTCCACCATCAGGACTCCACCTCGGGCCACCCAACTATATCCACCTTAATCCAATCCGCTCAGTAATGAGAAACATCCTGGTCTCAGAGTCGTTCAGACTCTCAGTGATGGTGGAGACAACATCACTCTGCACCTTGACCCAGTTGTCACCCAGTCCGCACCCTAGCCTCGAGGCCTTTTTGCACGCTGCGAACTAACACTCCTATGTGACTGCACTGTCTGCACTAGTAAAATACCATACCCTCCTTTGGTCCGGATCGAGATCGTGCTCCACTCAATCCCTTGCCAAACTGCCTCACCTTACCCATCCGCTGCTGCTAAGATGTGACCGCCCTCAGGAGTAGGGCCCACAAACATCTGTCTGGATAGCACTGCGATCGTGACCTCCACCAGCTCCATTGTATCCTTCTCATACAAGAGCAATGTCACTAAGGTCGGGTTAAAAAGGTGAGCGAGGTAAGAGGTGAAATAGGTCTTCACGTCTCCCTCCGTCTCTGCACCAGCTGCCTCTAACTGACACAAAAACCATCTGAACATACATTATGTTCTCACAGATATTCTTCTCTCTGTAACATATCCGCGGTTATCATGACCTTCTCATGCAGTACCACCTGTCATAGGTCAAATCCGCCACAGTCGCACTTCTTCAAAAAACACTGTCCAAATTCACGTTCTTCTCTATCATGGTTGTTCTACGGCACGACCAGGAGACTTGATTAATTCAGAGGTCAGATTTGAAAAGATGGGGAGCGGACCTAGTCGTCACCCACCACAGTCAAACCATTTCTCGAATGTCTAATCAGTCGCCTACAGAACCTCCATCTGATACCACTTGTTGGGATATAACGCGGAAAATATCCCCTAGGCGAAACTAAATAAATACAGGGTTTGCAAGAACGTACAAATCTGAACATTAAACTCTGCATGCGTAAATACTACAACTGCAATAAAATACATAAAGAAGTGTACCGACGTCCGTTACATAAAACATCGCGAAGAGCTGGACTCGCTCGATTCGAGAGAGAGAGAATTATCTAGACTGCAATCCGCTAGCACAGCGGACGCACAAGGTTCACGGATAACCTTTGTCGTTCGATGACGACCAAACCACCTGCCTTCACCGGAGAAGCACCGTCGAGGCCAATTGCACTCACGCACGCCATCGACGCCAAGCCGCACCACCGGAGAAAAACACCATCAAGGCCACTGCACTCCCGCATGCCTTCGCCGCCATGTCCGCAGCGCTGAAGAGAAACTCCATCAAGGCCACTGCACCACCGGAAGCCTTCGCCGCTACGCTCGCACCACATCATCTCCTCCAAGACCGACAAACACCCTCTCCTCCAAGACCGGCGGGTATCATCTCCAAAACCAGGGGATGCGTCGAGGGTTCCACATAGGAGGAAGAAACAAGGCGAGAACGGCGAGATCGGCCCCCCTAATGTCGATGCCGTCGCACGGGGTTGCACCACCGGCAACCACTGACGTCAGCGGCGGCCTTCCTTCAACGCGAGCACAGGGCGGCACTAACTTCTCAATACTTCGGATGGATACTTCTCCAGGCGGCTCCTATACCTCTTTTTAATCAACCGAGCAGAGGTTTTATTAGTAATAGAGGTGGATTTAATTTAGGCAAGAGAGAATAACTCTCTCTAAATTTATGCCATTAATAGGGCTGGAAATCCTTTTCTTTTTTACTACCATAAAATCTATGACATGCCATGCTTAATTGCTCTTTCTCATAAAAGGAATCCAGATTCAGTTTGGACCGATCCGAATCCGAACCAAAAATAACACCTCTCCCACGCGCTCCAGCACCTTGAAGGGCTCATAGTATCTTTGAGATAATTTGGCATTAAATTTTTTCTTCAACGACCTTTGCCGGTAAGATTGTAACTTGAGGTACACGTAGTCTCCTGGCTCGAAGCTTACATCTCTCCTCCTTTGATCATAGTATTTCTTCATCCTCCCTTGCGCCTTACATAAAGCCTTCTTCGCCTTAGTAAGAAATTCGTCCCGGTTTAGTTACTCCTTTTTCACCTCTTCATCCTTGACCGTCCATTTCTCATAACTGCTCAACCTAGGCGCGCTCCTCCCATAACTCACCTCAAATGGGCTCGTATCGATTGAAGCATGATACAAGGTATTGTGCCAATACTCAGCCCATGGTAAATACTCTTTCCATCTTGCTTGTTCTTCATGACAGTAGCACCGTAGATATTGCTCCAATGTTCTATTTACCATTTCCGTTTGTCCATCCGTTTAGGGATGGTAGAATGAGCTTGCCTTTAACTTGCTGGCCTGTAAAGTGAAAAGCTCTTGCCAAAACAAACTCATGAACAACGTACCCCGGTCCGTCACGATGCTCCTTGGTATTTCGTGTAGCCTCACCACGTTCCCTACAAATATCTTGGCCGCGCTACTCGCCGTGAAAGGATGTCAGAGAGGAATGAAATGAGCCCTTTTGCTCAATCTATCCACCACCACCAATATAACATCAAATCCCTTGTTTATAGGTAATCCTTCTTCAAAGTCCATGGAAAGATCTTCACAAATCCTTGTCGAGGTTGGCAGTGGCTGTAACATCCCCATAGGATCCCTTCGATTGTACTTTATCTTTTGTCATATATCACATCAGGCCACCCATTCCTTCACCTCATTCTTCAATACTTTCCAATAAAAGATGTGCTTCACCTTGATATAAGCCCGTAACCACCCAGAATGTCCTCTCTCATTGTTGTTATGGAAGTGACCTAAAATCTCCTCGTGTAGCATCGGTACTCTTGACATGTATACTCCACTTTTGTAGTAGATTAGACCTCCCTTCATTCTGTAGCCTTTCACCCCTTCCTCCTGTTTCTCTAACTTGGCACAAATCTCCAATGCCATTTTGCCAAGCTTGACCACCCCACGTATTTTATCCTAGATTTCTCACTTGGCACCACTCAAAGCTTGAAATCCGGCCTTCGTCTCATCATAAACCGTCCATAACATCAGGCTCCCTTCCTTTCTAGAAAGTGCATCAACCACCTTATTCTCCTTTCCCGGTTGGTAGACTATGTCATACTCAAACCCCAAGCAATTTCATAATGAAACTTTGTTGATTCGGGGTGACAATTCTTGTCCAATAAGTGCCTCAATGGTTGTTGGTCTGTCACAATGGTGAATCTGTGACCCAAAAGATAGGGTCGTCCTACCTTTACCGCATGTATGATCGCTAGCATCTCACAGGCATACGTGCTCCAAGACTTATTTATAGACCCCAATGCTTTGGAGACAAAAGCTAATGACCACTTCTCTTGCACCAACATGGCCCCTATACCTTCCCCACTGGCATCCATGTAGACTTCAAAAGGCTTATCAAAGTTGGGTAGGGCAAGTACCGGAGTTTGAGTCATTGCCCTCTTCTATTCTTCAAAGGCTCTTCTTGTCCCCATCATTCCAATCAAGAGTCTCTTTCCCAAACATGGAGGTCAATGGCTTGACAATCAACCCGTAATTCCTCACAAAATGCATATAGTAGCTGGCTAACCCCAAAAAATTTCTCAAGGCCGTAATGTTGGCTGTTAAGGGTCAATCCACCATCACCTCAATCTTCCTTGCATCCACCTTCACCCCCTCCTCAGAAATGATATGTCCCAAGTATTCTAACTCCTTCTGAACAAACTCACACTTCAATAGCTTGATGAAGAAGTGTTGTTCCAGCAGTTCCAACACTACTTTGAGTTGTCTTATGTGTGTCTCCATGAACGTAGAGTACACAAGGATGTCATCAGAAAACACCAACACAAACTTGCGGAGAAAGAGTTTGAATATGACATTCATGGCGACTTAGAAAGTGGAGGGAGAAATGCATAACCCGAACGACATGACCAAGTACTCGTAATACCCCGAATGTGACTGAAAGACAATCTTGTGCACGTCTTCCTCCTTAATCCTGATTTGGTGATAGCCCGCCCTCAATTTAAGCTTGGTGAACACCGTCGCACCATACAGCTCATCCGACATTTCATCAACCATTGGAATGGGAAAACGATCTTTGACAATTGCTTCATTCAAGGCTCGGTAATCCGTACAAAATCTCCAAGTGCCTTCTTTCTTCCTTACCAACAACACCGGGGAAGAGAATGGGCTTGTACTGGCTCGTATCAACCTTTGCTTCAACATCTCATCCACTTGCCATTCTATCTCCTCTTTATGAAAATGAGCATATCGGCAGGGAGTATATTTACCGATCTAGCTGCATCATGGAGCATTATTCGATGGTCGAATGGGCGCGAAGGCGGCAACCCCTTCGACATCTCCAACACACGCTTGCGCTCCTCCACTACACTGAATATGTGGGGGGGTAACTTCTGCAAATTTTCTTAGAGGGTATCCTCCCCCCGCCTCCTTCCCGCCTTCTCTTGGTTTGCACCTGCTAGTACCACAACATAACAACTCGCTCCACCCTTCCAAAGCCTTTCCATCACATTGGCTGCACACGATTGAATTTCGGTAGGAATTAATGCTTTCCACAGCCTCTTCTTCCCTCCCAATTTAACCTCCATTGTCATGGACTCATAATCATTCAACACTCTCCCAATTCTTCTCAACCAATCATTACCAAGCACCACGTCTAACCCCACGATTGTGAGAACACGCAAATCCGCACAAATCTGCACCCCTTATACATTAAGCTTCACATCCCGCACGACCTCCTCACATTTGAGTTTTTCTCCATTGGCCACCCTCACTTCAAAGGGTTCCACGACCACCCCTTTAAGCCCACTTTCTTTGTGATGTCTGCATTGATGAAGTTGTGGGAGGACCCGCTATCCACCAACAGTGTAACCTCATGCTTTCCTATCCACGACATAAGCCTCATCATGGTCGGTGTCCTTGCCCCCAACATGGTATTGAGGGACAACTCCGTCGTGTCACTCCCCGTCGTCACATGGTATCCTTCCCCATTATCAGACTCATCTTGGATAACTTCTTTAATTTCTTCTTCACTACTTGTCTCCACTATTTGAAACAGTTGGCCCGTCTTACATCGGTGTCTCTTGCTCCACTTTCCCCCACACTTGAAGCATTGCCCCTTTGTAATGCGCTCCTGGACTTCCTTGTTGGTTAGCTTCATTACCTCTTTTTTTGCTTCTAGTCACGTCTCCCGCGACGTCTTTTCCCTTTCATGGTGAGTTTCCCCCATTTTCTCCAGATTTATCCTTGCTTTGGCGTTTGTCCGCGTGATAGCTTTCCTCCAAAATCTCTGCCATTTTCATGGCCTCTTGTTGTAACACCCCTATCCGTCGCATAACATATAGCAGTAGGTCCGGCCGGGGCCCGACGCCATATACTACGGACAGACCGGTTGGTTACGCGTTGAAACCATTCAACCAATCACAACGTCCTACACAACACCTAGCGGAAGCAATTTATTAGAGTTGCAAAGAATAAAGAACCCTGCCAAGCATGAATGTCCACTACTCAAACCCATAGGAATGTATAATACACAAAACGGAAGAAATAGCCTTAAGGTTTTACAAGAGTTGCTTAAATACAAGTATCTTCCAAACATCGGCACGCAGGCCGACCACACATGAGTACAAGAGGTAAAACACTCAAAACAAGGCCTTCGAGGGCCAGCACAGCAACTTGGGCTTTAGCCCGCTAATTACCTCTCAGCTCCGCAGCACCTGCAAGCAACAACCCACCGTACGGTGGTAAACAAAGGCAACGGTCAGCAATGCTGACCAAATTATAACGATTCCGCCCCCAAACCGGGGCGGCAAAGCTTCTTCCCTGCACTTGTTAGCAAAACACGCAACACAGCCAAACAAGCATCTCAACATAGGTGCACGCTCTCACGGCCGTACACCCCGTGCTCTCAGGGCACTTACTCGGCGAAGCCAGTCCGAACCCTGTCCGGTCCTCGACTCCACCACCACCCCCAGGATGGCAATCTTTGTGAGCATTTAGTCTTCTCAGCCGCAGCCTAGAATCGATCTCCAAATCTCGGTAAGTCCCACGTAAACTTTAGGTCGCTTTAACCGAGCAGGTGGAGCGGGTAGAGGGCTACTAGTTCGTTGCTCACTCCGCCACTGCCATTCGGCCCTTTGGCGTGGACTAAGCTTTCCCCAGTCCCAATTAACGATCAAACACGGTACATAGCCCCGCTAAGTACCCGGTTGGCTCCCAGGCCACCGTTATGACAGAACTACATTTCCGTCCAAGATTTCCGGGTGCACCTCGGGTTTCATCCCCAAGGCTCCCTGCTGCAATCCAATCATGATACATAGCCCCGTTATGTTCCCGGCTGGCACCCAGGCCACCGAGATGGCAGAACTTTGTTTCCGCCCAGATTTCCGGGTGCACCTCGGGGTTAATCCCCAAGATTCCCTGATGCATTCTACCGCATAGCAACCCGAAAACAACCACAACGCTCGGAGTCTTCTCCGGCTAAAATATGCATAGCAAAACATCACCGATCCGGAACACACGTCCGGGTAGGCTTCACACAACATGCCTATGTCCGTACTACGATTCCGGACTCTAACAAGGGGGACTTTACATATCTACCCCAAGGAATACCACGATCTCGCCGCACACTCGCGGGAGAGGGGTTTTCCCATGCAAAGGAAGAAGAGCTTCACATGCTCAAGAAGAGAATCGTTACCCTTTCGCTTTTCCGCGGCGCAATCGAAAACTATGCGGTTGGAAAGCACCGCAACGACGTCACCTCCGCGGATCTGGACTCGGATCGCGATTCGGAGCTCCGAAGCTCCTCCGGCGACCGGATCTTGGTCTCCTCCTCCAAACTTGCTCTCCCCTCTCTCTAAACTCTTAGAGAGAGAATGGCTAAGGGAAATGAGGATTCCCAACCCTAAATCCCGGATAAAACCCCTCAGGAACAGCCCCCCACCGTTGGATCCAAAGCCAAGGAAACGAACGGTCAAGATTAGATCTGAAATCCCAAAAACTGGGCCGATCACGGGTTCACACACGGTCGTGTGCCTGGCCGTGTAGCTCATTCGCCGTCTCGACCAAAATTGAAAACCAGCACACGACCTTTGACACGGCCTGCGACACCCCCGTGTCGCCTGCGACACGCCCGTGTCGGGACCCGTGTCACGCCGCCGTGTGCAATTTATCAACACTTCGCAGTCAGAGAGGTACACGGCTTGGAGACACGGCATCAGACACGCCCGTGTCAAACTAGACATGCCCGTGTTCGTGCCCGTTTCATTTCCCGTATACCCAACCGCACAGCCCAGGTGTGACACGGCCTGGGACACGCCCGTGTCCTAGGCCGTGTTCCACCACACGACCATCGTCGACCTGCACTGGTCGACGACACGGCCAGCTCGACGGCTCGAGCTCGACACGCCCGACACGGCCCCCGACACGCCTGTATCGGGGCCCGTGTCACCTGTACCAAAAAATCTGACTTGGCCAAATTTGATCCCCGTCGCTCCTACAACATTTTGGGGTGTTACAATTCTACCCCCCTTAAAGAATTTCGTCCACGAAATTAATATAGGAAGAACATGACTTAACGCAAAACAGTACCTGAGCGGAACAATCCCGGGTACTCCACGAGCATAGACTGCTCCCGTTCCCAAGAGAGCTCCTCACACCCGCAATTATTCCCACTGGACCTTAACCATCCGGATCTCCTTGTTACGGAGTCTCTTGACCTCCACAACTTCGATACGAATGGGCTTGACCTTAGTCGTCAACCCCTCGTCTACCGGCACTTGGTCAACCGCGATCACCTGCGAAGGCTCTTGCACCGTCTTCCGCACACAGAAATGTGAAACACATCATGTAATCCACTTAACTTCTCCGATAACCTCAAACGGTATGCAGCTTCGCCGACTCGCTCCAGAACCCCAAAAGGTCCAAGGTATCTTGGGCTCAGCTTCTTCAAGCGTCTCACCCGCGAAACCCCCTTGAACGGCTTCACTTTAAGGTATACCCAATCGCCTACCGCGAACTCCACGTTCCGGTGCTTGGCATTGTAATACTTCGCCTGCCGGTCCTGAGCGATCAACAAGCGCTCCCGAATGATCCGCACTAACGAGATAGCACTCTCCACCTCCAGCTTCTTGTACAACCTTGCCTCACCCGTTTCTAACCAGGATAACGGCGTGCGACATTTTCTACCATATAGAGCCTCCAAGGGCGCCATTTGGATATTCGCATGGTAGATATTGTTGTACGAGAACTCCACTAAAACAGGTGGTCCTCCCAAAGCTTCCTGAAGTCTAGAACACACATGCTGGGCATGTCCTCCATCGTTCTCTTGACCCTCTCGGTCTGCCCATCCGTCTGTGGATGGAAAGCTGTGCTGAACTTTAACTTTGTTCCCAGCATCTGTTGCACCAACCTCCAATCATTTGACGTGAACCGCCCATCGCGATCACTCACAATGCTACGGGGCACACCATGCAGTCTAACAATATGGTCAACATACAACTTTGCCAACTTCTCCACCGAGTCATCCTTCCTATGCGGAATGAAGTGCGACACCAGTGTCACTATTGATGCGCGAAATGCGGTTCCAACCAGTTAACGGGTGTTCGATCTCACAGGCTAAGGATGAAGGAAGAAGGGTTGCGCAGAGAGGAAGCTTGCTTGAGCAGAGGAGAAGCTTGATCAGGTACTGTCGAGCAGACAACTACTTGAATGGTTAGCTTTGCAGATTGATGTCGAGAGAGGAGAGAAGAAGAGAGGAGGCCGCTAGCAGCGGCAACAGCAGACTTCGCCCGCCGCGGCTTGAATGCCACTCTTGCGACGGGCTTTTCCTTTATTCAAGAAGAGTTACAATTTGCTATTGCACCATTACACATAAGAGCAGTAGAGGGTACAATGGGGGAAGCTGGCGGCTGAGGAAGGAGATGCCAGAAACTTAGTGAAAGAGGCTGCGGAGAACTGGAGAATTGAGGCTGAAGATGCTGCCCAAGCTGCCTGCTCAGGGCAGAAAAGTCTAAATCCACAGCTTTGACGACCTGGGCGGACTGAGGATTTGGAGGCCGCTGACCTTGCCTGATCAACCTTGACGGACTAAGAATTTGGAGGCTGCAGACCTTGCCTGATCAACCTTGACGGACTGAGAATTTGGAGGCTGCAGACCTTGCCTGATCAACCTTGACGGACTGAGAAAACTGAGTCCGCAGCCTTTGATCAAGGTGGCAGTTCTCCTCCTGCGGATGCAGAATGAGAGGTCTTGGGGGGTATTTATAGGCCCGGGGAGAATCTTTGAAGCGGGGCCCAGTGACGTCATCCTTGACGACCTCGGCGACCTGAGCAACCTGACTGAGCAACCTGAGGAGCAGGCAGACGGAGCTTGAGCAGGCAACTCTGGGCTGATTGGGGGGACTCCAGGAGGAGTCCTCCCTTGCCAGAGCGGAGGCCGCCCCCTAGCGGGGGGCCTGGGCAGACTCGGGGGAGTCCGCCCGGCAGGCGAGGCCGCCCCTAGCGGCGGCCTGGGCGGACTCGGGGGAGTCCGCCCGGCAGGCGAGGCCGCCCCTAGCGGCGGCCTGGGCGGACTCGGGGGAGTCCACCCGGCAGGCGAGGCCGCCCCCTAGCGGGCGGCCTGGGCGGACTCGGGGGAGTCCGCCCGGCGCGGCGAGGCCGCCCCCTAGCGGGCGGCCTGGGCGGACTCGGGGGAGTCCGCCCGGCGCGGCGAGGCCGCCCCTCGCGGGCGGCCTGGGCGGACTCAGGGGAGTCCGCCCGGCGCGACGAGGCCGCCCCCTAGCGGGCGGCCTGGGCGGACTCGGGGGAGTCCGCCCGACGCGGCGAGGCCGCCCCCTCGCGGGCGGCTTGGGCGGACTCGGGGGAGTCCGCCCGGCGCGGCGAGGCCGCCCCCTAGCGGGCGGCCTGGGCGGATTTCAGGGGGAATCCGCCCGGCCCGGGGAGGCCGCCCCCTAGCGGGCGGCCTGGGCGGATTCCAGGGGGAATCCGCCCGGGCATCGGAGGCCGCCCTTGGCGGGCGGCCCATGGAGGCCAGCGGAGGCCGCCCCTGGCGGGCGGCTGGCGGAGCATCCAACCTTGGGCGATTTTGGACCCGACAGTCCGTCTTGCGCGGACACGGTGGACATCAGGGGTAACCTGCTCCTTGCGGATGGGAACCTGTAAGATAAAAAGCAGAAACAATAGGCACATTGGAGAGGATTGCCGATTTTGGGGTTAACATAATCCCCGCACTTTTTCAAGTTCCGCAGGGAACCTCGAAAAAGTAGGAGACCCACGAAAATCGTGATCCTCCCCTTGAGAAATAGGAAAGAAACAATTTAGAGATCAGGAGAGATAGAACCTGATGCCCCTGAAAGATCTGTCAGTGCCCATATTTTACCTGCGAAGAAAAGTCAATACAGGTAAAAGGAGGTACGTCTTGTGTGTACCTGAGTTGAAAAGAACTTGCTGGTATCTGTTGATCTCTGCAAAAGAAAAGTAAGCAACAAATATGATAGAAGAGTAAGGTGCAAGTACCTGAAAGGAACTTGCCACTATCTGCTAGTTTCTGCAAAAGGATAGTAAGCAAGCAGGTAGAAGAAGAAAATAAGCTGCAAGTACCTGAGAGGAACTTGCCACTATCTGCTAGTCTCTGCAAAAGGAGAGTAAGTAACAGATATGATAGGAGAGAAAACTAAGTTCGCAAGTACTTGGGCGGAACCTGCGAATGTTGGCTGTTAACTGTTGGTATGATAAGACATAATCGGATAACAGAATAGATACCTGACACACTCTGCTATCGATTGAGTAATGATCAAACTGCGATGATGACTGTCTTGCGTGATCAAGGTACAATGTCAACATAAAAATCCAGATCCGCGAGGTAAGAAAATCCGAAATTAGATTCATGATGACATGGCTTGTTAATCAAGAAGACCCATATGCCTTAAATGATGTATGATTAACATTTGATAGGAGAACTTGTTGATCATTATCTGATAAGAGCTTATGCAGGTAGTGTACATAGGATGATCATAAGTCAAGAAAAGATGTTGCAGATCCTTGGAATAGGTTGGATTCAACCTGTAAGAAGGTAAAAAAGGAGAGAAAAGAGGCTACCCCCGAGGATGAACTAAAAGGTTGAATGCTGCCACAGGTGTTCCCCGTGGGCATTATGCATCACTTGCCAAAGTCATCCTGGGTGCAGTCCTAACCAAAGCGGGCTGGCCGCGCATCCTTTAGAAGGGCACAAATAAACAAGAAATAATCCTAAGAAGGATCGACAGATGCACTGCTCTCTTGCCTCGGGTTACAAGCATCGCTGATCAATTAGACTAGTTGCGCCAAGTGGCCTATTGCTTGTCTGCGGATTGATCAGCGGAGTTGTGAGTCCCGCGGAGGCACGGATCGAGAGTACCATAGAGTGTTCGGCCGTCACAGTTGTGAGATGATCAAAGAGACAAGGTTACACTTGATCGACATTGCTTGTCACGCAAAGATCATCGTAACTGTAACGTATCCCTAACGGAGCACGATAGGACTATCACAGGAGGCCTCCCCTAAGCACTCACACTGCGCTAGACATCGGCCGGGATCCGAAGCCCCGTCATCCTCCGCACGAGAGTTGAACGGCCCCCACTACACATATGAGAAAACTCCTCATCATATGTGGTCATTGTGGTTTTACGCCTGAGGACAATCTCGAGGGGGCACTGAGCAAGACTTGGCGATATCTCGGTGGTTCAGTGATCTCTTTGGCAAAGAGAAAAATATGGAGAAGAAGCATCACAAAAAGGGAACTGTGTCAGTATGAGATCTCTGACGTAAGCTTTATTGAATGAAAAATGAAACACTTTGAAGTGCCGAAAAGTAAAATGTTTGAAGAGTAAAGTAAAGGCAACCAGTCACGATCGTGAGGGGCTTTGAGGAACTGCGATTGGTCATAGCTGATGACGCAAGAACTGTGTCCTCTTTGCTTCAAAATAGCCTTCCAAGGGGACCTTCGTCAACGACATCGATGCACTCACTTGCAAAATCAATGGACCCCAGACGGCCCTTGTCATGTATCTCTATGCACTCCAGCTGACCCTCAGCCACCTCCTTGCCCTTGGAGGTGGAAGGTTTTGAAGAATCAATTTTTTTGACCAGGTCGTTGATCTTGCCCTCGATGAGCAATCTTTCAACCAATCGCCGAAGGGCCTTGCAATCTTCAGTTAAATGACCTTTCTCTTTGTGGAATTCACAGAACGGGTCTGAATTTCTTGATCTCTGATTCGCCGGCTGGTAGGGCTTTTTGGAATATGCCTTATCCTTCATGATTTGGCTAACTTCTTGCATGACCTCATCTAGCTCAAAATCTGGCAGGTCACCTTCTTGCTGCTGATGAACTGCAGCTGCTAGCGGAGATGATGTTGACAATGGTAGCAGCCGCTCTTGGGTACGATCATGGCCTTGGAAGGGGTGTTGATGATGCTGAAATCTCCTGGCTTTCCTGGAGAGAGATGGAAAGTCTTTCCGAGGAGACCTCGGAGGTTGCTTGTAAGAAGAAGAATTTTTCTCTGACACCAGCTTGGAGACGAAGCTGGGGTTGCTCTTTTCACCGCGAATATACGAGTTGGCTAAACCAATCAGCTCTTGATAAGTCCTGGGTGCTCGGACATTAGCTTCAAACTTTAGTGGACCTTCACGCAGGCCGTGGATGAGAACCACTCGGTACATTTCTTGATCAACGATCTCAATGTCCAAGATTTCTTTCTGAAAACGATCCACATAATGAGACCAAGTCTCGTTCTCTCGCTGCCTGATCTCAAAGAGGGCTTCTGGACCGCCCTTCCTCTTTGAAGAGGTAGAAAATCTGAGCAGGAACTCCCTTCGCAAATCAGCAAAGGAAGAGATTGACTGAGGTCGCAGTCCATAGAACCAGTCTCTCACTTGACCATCAAAGGTCGTTACGAGGAGCTTGCTCTTGGTAGCATCTGAGAGGGTCTTGAGAGCAACGGCTGATTCAAAGGCTTGAAGATGCTTGACAGGATCAGTCTCCCCAGTGTAAATGGGCAACCGCGGCTCTCGGAAGTTGACTGGATTTGGTTCATACCGAACACTCTCTGTAAACGGCGATGGCTCTTCTGGTTCTACTGCATAAGGAAAGTAAGGAGCATGAGCAGTAGTTGCAAAAGGAGCAGGAGGATAGGAGTAAAAGGTTGCTGCGGGAGGAGCAAAGACAGGAGCTGAAGAGGAGGGGTGACTTCCCTGAAAGTTCAAAAATCTGGCTGGACTTCCCCGGGCAGCCTCCCGGAAGAAGTTTTGACGAGCTGCAAACTCATCATCTTGAGATCGCAAGGGAGCTGCTGGCCCCTGCGGAAAGGTTGGAGTATAAAGAGGAGGATAGACCGGCGGATGAGCCGGTGGATAAACTTGAGGAGTCTCTGATGTTGGTGCTGGATTGATTGGAGGAACTGGCGCTGCTGAAGATTGAGCGGCCAATTGCTGCGTGAGAGCTGCTAGAGTACAGTTGATGGCTTGAAACTGTTGGGCAGTTTCTCGGCGAGATTGCTCTAAGGCCTCCCAAAGAGAATCATCACTAGGACTTGGAGAAAGACTCTCGGCTGGTTGATGGTCTGTCATGAGTAACCACTGCTTTCACTATCTAATCGAGATCTGAAGGTCGCGTGTTAACTGTTGATGCGCGAAATGCGGTTCCAACCAGTTAACGGGTGTTCGATCTCACAGGCTAAGGATGAAGGAAGAAGGGTTGCGCAGAGAGGAAGCTTGCTTGAGCAGAGGAGAAGCTTGATCAGGTACTGTCGAGCAGACATCTACTTGAATGGTTAGCTTTGCAGATTGATGCCGAGAGAGGAGAGAAGAAGAGAGGAGGCCGCTAGCAGCGGCAACAGCAGACTTCGCCCGCCGCGGCTTGAATGCCACTCTTGCGACGGGCTTTTCCTTTATTCAAGAAGAGTTACAATTTGCTATTGCACCATTACACATAAGAGCAGTAGAGGGTACAATGGGGGAAGCTGGCGGCTGAGGAAGGAGATGCCAGAAACTTAGTGAAAGAGGCTGCGGAGAACTGGAGAACTGAGGCTGAAGATGCTGCCCAAGCTGCCTGCTTAGGGCAGAAAAGTCTAAATCCACAGCTTTGACGACCTGGGCGGACTGAGGATTTGGAGGCCGCTGACCTTGCCTGATCAACCTTGACGGACTGAGAATTTGGAGGCTGCAGACCTTGCCTGATCAACCTTGACGGACTGAGAATTTGGAGGCTGCAGACCTTGCCTGATCAACCTTGATGGACTGAGAAAACTGAGTCCGCAGCCTTTGATCAAGGTGGCAGTTCTCCTCCTGCGGATGCAGAATGAGAGGTCTTGGGGGGTATTTATAGGCCCGGGGAGAATCTTTGAAGCGGGGCCCAGTGATGTCATCCTTGACGACCTCGGCGACCTGAGCAACCTGACTGAGCAACCTGAGGAGCAGGCAGACGGAGCTTGAGCAGGCAACTCTGGGCTGATTGGGGGGACTCTAGGAGGAGTCCTCCCTTGCCGGAGCGGAGGCCGCCCCCTAGCGGGGGGCCTGGGCGGACTCGGGGGAGTCCGCCCGACAGGCGAGGCCGCCCCTAGCGGCGGCCTGGGCGGACTCGGGGGAGTCCGCCCGGCAGGCGAGGCCGCCCCAAGTGGCGGCCTGGGCGGACTCGGGGGAGTCCGCCCGGCAGGCGAGGCCGCCCCCTAGCGGGCGGCCTGGGCGGACTCGGGGGAGTCCGCCCGGCGCGGCGAGGCCGCCCCCTAGCGGGCGGCCTGGGCGGACTCGGGGGAGTCCGCCCGGCGCGGCGAGGCCGCCCCCTAGCGGGCGGCCTGGGCGGACTCGGGGGAGTCCGCCCGGCGCGGCGAGGCCGCCCCCTCGCGGGCGGCCTGGGCGGACTCGGGGGAGTCTGCCCGGCGCGGCGAGGCTTCCCCCTAGCGGGCGGCCTGTGCGGACTCGGGGGAGTCCGCCCGGCGCGGCGAGGCCGCCCCCTCGCGGGCAGCCTGGGCGGACTCGGGGGAGTCCGCCCGGCGCGGCGAGGCCGCCCCCTAGCGGGCGGCCTGGGCGGATTCCAGGGGGAATCCGCCCGGCCCGGGGAGGCCGCCCCCTAGCGGGCGGCCTGGGCGGATTCCAGGGGGAATCCGCCCGGGCATCGGAGGCCGCCCTTGGCGGGCGGCCCATGGAGGCCAGCGGAGGCCGCCCCTGGCGGGCGGCTGGCGGAGCATCCAACCTTGGGCGATTTTGGACCCGATAGTCCGTCTTGCGCGGACACGGTGGACATCAGGGGTAACCTGCTCCTTGCGGATGGGAACCTGTAAGATAAAAAGCAGAAACAATAGGCACATTGGAGAGGATTACCGATTTTGGGGTTAACAGTCACCACAACTACGATCACACAAACGGCGTCGTTAATTCACTGTGACTTTGGCAAACCATGCCCACAGTCCAGTCGAACTTCTATTCCGAACTAGGCATAGATTCAAGAATCCCCCGGCACTTGGCACTCTGCCTTCACTAAGGCGCAAGGCTGGCACTTTGCCACCTATGGTGCCACGACCTTCTAAAGTTCTGGCCACCAGAGCACTTCTTCAGATATCGGCACAACTTCGTGCCTCTTAAGCGAGTTGAGTACTTGATATGACGTATCGCAACTCCACCAACAGATTATCCACGCTTGGGCCGCACAAACAATGGTCTTACCTTGGTGGCCCACCTACAACCGTCGATTCGGGATTTCGACCCATCGAGCCGCACTCATGATTTCCTTCATGCAGCTACACAAACCATAGTTTGCCAACTACGATCAGCCAGGTCATACTGGACTTCCGTCCAGTTCATCAATGCTTTGGCGCTAGTCTGCTTGTCAACACAACGGATCTCTAACGCTTCCAATTCCTGAACTAGCCTCTCAACATGTACCAACAACCATTTGGCTTGGGCGGGAGCCCTGCGACTCAACGCCTCCACACTGCGTTGTCCTCGCCGGGTGCATGATAAATCTTGAATGTATAGTCCCCCAGGAACTCCTTTCATCTCCGCTGCCTCAAGTTCAGGTCCTATTGATCCAACAGATATTTCAGGCTCTTGAGGTCGGTATGAATATCGACCTAACGTCATACGAGTAGCGCCTCCACAGCTTAAGCGCAAATATCACGGCCGCCAACTCCCAGTCGCGGACCGAATAATTCCTTTCATGCACCTTTAGCTGACGCGAACCATAGGCTATCAAGTTCCCATGCTGCAACAGCACGCAGCCCAAACCACTACCCGAATCGTCACTAAGAACCTCGAAGCCCTCGGTCCCACTCGGCAAACTAAGCACTGGCGCCGTGGTCAACCGACTCTTCAGCTCTTCAAAAGCTTGCGCACCCTCATGCGCTCACACAAAACTCTGATCTTTCCTTGTCAAAGTCGTGAGAGGTAGCGCTATCCGCGAAAAGTTTTCCACAAAGTGCCAGTAAAAGCCGGCAAGCCCCAGCAAACTCCGGACTTCCTCTACCGAAGACAACACAGGCCACTTCCGTATTGTAACAGTCTACGCCGGATCCACCGCAACTCTTCCCCACTGACTAAGTGACCAAGGAACGACACTGAAGATAACCAAGGCTCGCCTTTGGAGAACTTTGCGTATAGCTCGTTCCTCCTTAGCGTCCCCAAAACCAAACGCAGATGCTTGAATCGATCTTCTTCGCACTGCGAGCACACCGATAGGTTGTCAATAAAGACGATCACAACACGGTCTAAGTACTCCCTGAACGTTCTGTTCATCAGGTCCATGAACACCGATGGCGCATTAGTCAGCCCGAACGACATGACCGTAAACTCGAAATGCTCATATCTTGTGTTGAACGCTATCTTTGAGATAACACTTTCCTTGATTCTCATCTGATAGTAACCAGACTTAAGTTCCAACTTTAAGTACACCGATGACCCACCCAGCTGATCAAACAGATCGCCAATACTTGGGATCGGGTACTTGATCTCTTTTAACGACTTGCTCAGTTTTTCATAAACGATTCAGAGCCGCAAACTCCCGTCCTTCTTCTACACGAAGAGGGCCGGTGTGCTCCAAGACGACAAACTTGGACGCACAAAACCTTGATCCATACACTCTTCAAATTGAACTTTCAGTTCTGCCAACTCATTAGGCGTTAGCCTATAAGGAGAGCATGACCCAGATTTGGCACCTGGCGCCAGCTCACTCGCGAAATCGATTGCTCGCTAGGGAGGGACTCTAGAGAAACACATCAGGATATTCGGATACACCCGAGATACTACCCAATGTAGGCTTAGACTTCAAAGCCTCCCATGGTGGCAGTAACGACGCTTGCACGTCGAATCCCTGACCCCTAAACCGTAACCTTGCAACACAGAATCTTTTTTCGCGCGCATTGAACATCCGTAACGCCACAACGCATCCAATTTGTCCTTTGCCATCGAAGAAGGTACTTCAATACATGATATAAACCCCTTGGACAAAAGGTGCGCGAAGCTCCCGTATCGAACAATGCTCTCGCCGGATTGCCAATAATCCAAACAAAGCCTAGAACCTCCAGTCCTAAGCTAACACGCAAAAGGTAGCAGGTATAAGAAGCTAAATTGCTATCAATTAAACCATACCTGACTTCCCGATGGTCGGCCACATGACCTCCTGCTGGCCAAGGATGTTCACTCCCAGTTGTGCCGGAGTAAATAGCGGTGCGGTAGACGCCACCGCCTTTCCTTTCTCCTCCAAGATTGCCCCCGACTTCTTTTTGGACATTGGGCGTCCGAACCAACAGTCCCGGGCATAGTGCCCCGGCTTTCCACAAACAAAGCATTCATCCAGGGTTTGGACTGTAGTCGCTCCGGATGTGCTAGAGGAAGGGACTAGACCCGACCTCCTAGCCTTCTTGTACCACCTACGGTACCTAGATTTTGAGGTTGTCCGCTTGACCACCGAATCTCCGACTGTTCCTGTCGAAACTTTCCTTGTCTTCTGAGCACTCTCCCAACACTCTCTGGCGAGGTGTCCTTTCTTGCCACAAGAATAACATTTGACGGTAGTTTGGGTAGTAGATGACCCAGCCTCTTCTCTCGGCATCTTTCGATACGCAGTCCTTATAGGATCTGTAAGGTTTGGTACCCTATTCACCGGTACTCGGTGAGTTTCCCCCAACTCCACTTCCAACGCTCTGGCCGATTCCACCAAAGCTCGGAATCCCAATAACTTTGGTCCTAGCAGTAGGATACGCAACTCGCTGCGCAGACCGTTATAAAATCTATCCACTATAGATTGCTCACTTTCCCATTCAAAGCCTGGGTAGCGCCTTACCATAAGGAACGTCTGCAAATATGCGTCCACCGAATGCGCTCCCTGCGCCACAGTCATGCTCCTCTGCTGCTCTACTTGACCCCCAAATGCCCTTTGCTCCAACATACCACCCAATGTTGGGGCCATCTCAGGGACAAATGGTTGCACATTACTCCCATGATGTGCGTTGCTCACAGCGAACACCACTTCAACCACCCTTCTTATGGTTTCCAAAGACGTAGGGGTCTCCAGCACATCGCTGGGTGCATTACTTTTCTCAGAAAGTGCGCATTTAGACTGCCACGCGCCACTCTCGGACACCTACAGTCGAACAGAACACCAATAAGGGACCGAACAAAATTGCAAAAAGCAATTATAGGAACGCGCAAGTTCCCCAAACATGTGTATTTTCATTCCTAAGTGGACATTCATGGGTTCTTTTCATGTTATAACGATGACGCACATACATGTGCTCACCACCCCTTAAAGTGAATTCGTCCACGAATTCATTTAAGCTTGACCGAAACCAGTAGTCTGATACCAATTTGTAACACCCCTATCCGTCGCATAGCATATAGCATGGATACGGGCGTGTCGGAGGCCGTGTCAAAGGCCGTGTGCTGGTTTTCAATTTTGGTCGAGACGGCGAATGAGCTACACGGCCAGGCACACGGCCGTGTGTGAACCCGTGTTCGGCCCAGTTTTTGGGATTTCAGATCTAATCTTGACCGTTCGTTTCCTTGGCTTTGGATCCAATGGTGGGGGGCTGTTCCTGAGGGGTTTTATCCGGGATTTAGGGTTGGGAATCCTCATTTCCCTTAGCCATTCTCTCTCTAAGAGTTTAGAGAGAGGGGAGAGCAAGTTTGGAGGAGGAGACCAAGATCCGGCCGCCGGAGGAGCTTCGGAGCTCCGAATCGCGATCCGAGTCCAGATCCGCGGAGGTGACGCCATTGCGGTGCTTTCCAACCGCATAGTTTTCGATGGCGCCGCAGAAAAGCGAAAGGGTAACGATTCTCTTCTTGAGCATGTGAAGCTCTTCTTCCTTTGCATGGGAAAACCCCTCTCCCGCGAGTGTGCGGCGAGATCGTGGTATTCCTTGGGGTAGATATGTAAAGTCCCCCTTATTAGAGTCCGGAATCATAGTATGGACATAGACATGTTGTGTGAAGCCTACCCGGACGTGTGTTCCGGATCGGTGATGTTTTGCTATACATATTTTAGCCGGAGAAGACTCCGAGCGTTGTGGTTGTTTTCGGGTTGCTATGCGGTAGAATGCATCAGGGAATCTTGGGGATTAACCCCGAGGTGCACCCGGAAATCTGGGCGGAAACGAAGTTCTGCCATCTCGGTGGCCTAGGTGCCAGCCGGGAACATAGCGGGGCTATGTATCATGATTGGATTGCAGCAGGGAGCCTTGGGGATGAAACCCGAGGTGCACCCGGAAATCTTGGACGGAAATGTAGTTCTGTCATAACGGTGGCCTGGGAGCCAACCGGATACTTAGCGGGGCTATGTACCGTGTTTGATCGTTAATTGGGACTGGGGAAAGCTTAGTCCGCGCCAAAGGGCCGAATGGCAGTGGCGGAGTGAGCAACGGACTAGTAGCCCTCTACCCGCTCCACCTGCTCGGTTAAAGCGACCTAAAGTTTACGTGGGACTTACCGAGATTTGGAGATCGAGTCTAGACTGCGGCTGAGAAGACTAAATGCTCACAAAGATTGCCATCCTGGGGGTGGTGGTGGAGTCGAGGACCGGACGGGGTTCGGACTGGCTTCGCCGAGTAAGTGCCCTGAGAGCACGGGGTGTACGGCCGTGAGAGCGTGCACCTATGTTGAGATGCTTGTTTGGCTGTGTTGCGTGTTTTGCTAACAAGTGCAGGGAAGAAGCTTTGCCGCCCCGGTTTGGGGGCGGAATCATTATAATTTGGTCAGCATTGCTGACCGTTGCCTTTGTTTACCACCGTGCGGTGGGTTGTTGCTTGCAGGTGCTGCGGAGCTGAGAGGTAATTAGCGGGCTAAAGCCCAAGTTGCTGTGCTGGCCCTCGAAGGCCTTGTTTTGAGTGTTTTACCTCTTGTACTCATGTGTGGCCGACCTGCGTGCCGAGGTTTGGAAGATACTTGCATTTAAGCAACTCTTGTAAAACCTTAAGGCTATTTCTTCCGTTTTGTGTATTATACATTCCTATGGGTTTGAGTAGTGGACATTCATGCTTGGCAGGGTTCTTTATTCTTTGCAACTCTAATAAATTGCTTCCGCTAGGTGTTGTGTAGGACGTTGTGATTGGTTGAATGGTTTCAACGCGTAACCAACCGGTCTGTCCGTAGTATATGGCGTCGGGCCCCGGCCGGACCTACTGCTATATGCTATGCGACGGATAGGGGTGTTACAAATTGGTATCAGAGGGAGGTAGCGGAAGCGTGGTGGGCCCATAACCCACAGATGGGCCCATAACCCACAGGTCGGAGGATCGAAACCTCCCTCTGATACCAATTTGTAATACCCCTATCCGTCGCATAGCATATAGCAGTAGGTCCGGCCGGGGCCCGACGCCATATACTACGGACAGACCGGTTGGTTACGCGTTGAAACCATTCAACCAATCACAACGTCCTACACAACACCTAGCGGAAGCAATTTATTAGAGTTGCAAAGAATAAAGAACCCTGCCAAGCATGAATGTCCACTACTCAAACCCATAGGAATGTATAATACACAAAACGGAAGAAATAGCCTTAAAGCTTTACAAGAGTTGCTTAAATACAAGTATCTTCCAAACCTCGGCACGCAGGCCGGCCACACATGAGTACAAGAGGTAAAACACTCAAAACAAGGCCTTCGAGGGCCAGCACAGCAACTTGGGCTTTAGCCCGCTAATTACCTCTCAGCTCCGCAGCACCTGCAAGCAACAACCCACCGCACGGTGGTAAACAAAGGCAACGGTCAGCAATGCTGACCAAATTATAACGATTCCGCCCCCAAACCGGGGCGGCAAAGCTTCTTCCCTGCACTTGTTAGCAAAACACGCAACACAGCCAAACAAGCATCTCAACATAGGTGCACGCTCTCACGGCCGTACACCCCGTGCTCTCAGGGCACTTACTCGGCGAAGCCAGTCCGAACCCCGTCCGGTCCGCGACTCCACCACCACCCCCAGGATGGCAATCTTTGTGAGCATTTAGTCTTCTCAGCCGCAGCCTAGACTCGATCTCCAAATCTCGGTAAGTCCCACGCAAACTTTAGGTCGCTTTAACCGAGCAGGTGGAGCGGGTAGAGGGCTACTAGTCCGTTGCTCACTCCGCCACTGCCATTCGGCCCTTTGGCGCGGACTAAGCTTTCCCCAGTCCCAATTAACGATCAAACACGGTACATAGCCCCGCTAAGTACCCGGTTGGCTCCCAGGCCACCGTTATGACAGAACTACATTTCCGTCCAAGATTTCCGGGTGCACCTCGGGTTTCATCCCCAAGGCTCCCTGCTGCAATCCAATCATGATACATAGGCCCGCTATGTTCCCGGCTGGCACCCAAGCCACCGAGATGGCAGAACTTCATTTCCGCCCAGATTTCCGGGTGCACCTCGAGGTTAATCCCCAAGATTCCCTGATGCATTCTACCGCATAGCAACCCGAAAACAACCACAACGCTCGGAGTCTTCTCCGGCTAAAATATGCATAGCAAAACATCACCGATCCGGAACACATGTCCGGGTAGGCTTCACACAACATGCCTATGTCCGTACTATGATTCCGGACTCTAACAAGGGGGACTTTACATATCTACCCCAAGGAATACCACGATCTCGCCGCACACTCGCCGGAGAGAGGTTTTCCCATGCAAAGGAAGAAGAGTTTCACATGCTCAAGAAGAGAATCGTTACCCTTTCGCTTTTCCGCGGCGCCATCGAAAACTATGCGGTTGGAAAGCACCGCAACGGTGTCACCTCCGCGGATCTGGACTCGGATCGCGATTCGGAGCTCCGAAGCTCCTCCGGCGGCCGGATCTTGGTCTCCTCCTCCAAACTTGCTCTCCCCTCTCTCTAAACTCTTAGAGAGAGAATGGCTAAGAGAAATGAGGATTCCCAGCCCTAAATCCCGGATAAAACCCCTCAGGAACAGCCCCCACCGTTGGATCCAAAGCCAAGGAAACGAACGGTCAAGATTAGATCTGAAATCCCAAAAACTGGGCCTAACACGGGTTCACACACGGCCGTGTGCCTGGCCGTGTAGCTCATTCGCCGTCTCGACCAAAATTGAAAACCAGCACACGGCCTTTGACACGGCCTCCGACACGCCCGTGTCGCCTGCGACACGCCCGTGTCGGGACCCGTGTCACGCCCGCCGTGTGCAATTTATCAACACTTCGCAGTCAGAGAGGTACACGGCTTGGAGACACGGCATCAGACACGCCCGTGTCAAACTAGACACGCCCGTGTTCGTGCCCGTGTCATTTCCCGTGTACCCAACCGCACAGCCCAGGTGTGACACGGCCTGGGACACGCCCGTGTCCTAGGCCGTGTTCCACCACACGACCATCGTCGACCTGCATTGGTCGACGACACGACCAGCTCGACGGCTCGAGCTCGACACGCTCGACACGGCCTCTGACACGCCCGTGTCGGGGCCCGTGTCACCTGCACCAAAAAATCTGACTTGGCCAAATTTGATCCCCGTCGCTCCTACAACATTTTGGGGTGTTACACTTGTAGCCTTCGTGGATGCCTTAACTTGAGAAAGACCAGGGGGGTCTATTTATAGGCTTGGAGAGGGTAAGATAGTAATTTCCCTTTATAACCACCAGCCAGACGAATATGATCGTTCCATTTAGAGCACACGGATCACCATTTTCAGGAAAATACCGAGCCTGCCCTCGTGTCCAAAACAGACCCGCCCAAACTTGGGAACGTCCCAACGAGCTATGGGGGTGGTTACACGTGGTAACCACCCCCAATCGCCCACTTTGTAAGCGGTTATGGGCGGCGGTCTCTCCTATGGTGGCGCCGGAGGAGGCGGCCTCCCCCTTGGGACCGGCCAAAGCCTCCAGTCGACGTCCTACCGCCCGGCTAAGTGAGGCAACCGGCCCTAGGAGGCCGGGCGACCCTTCGGCCGCCCAAATGGCAGGCAGACTAAGGGAGAGGCCAAACCCTTGGGGGCCGACGCCTCTCCGACTGGCATCGCCATAGGCGGCCAGGGAGGAGAGGGGCGACCGGCCTCTTTGGGGTCGGTGCTTCCCCGTTGGGCCACGCCTTTGGCGGACAGGGGGGAAAAGAGCGGTTGGCCCCAAGGGGGTTGACGCCTCCTCGGCCGGCTCGCCTTAGGCGGTCGGGGAGACAAGGAGTGGCCAGCCTTAAGGTGGCCGAATCCTACCCGACCAGCTCGCCTTGTGCGGCCAGGGAGACAAGGAGCGGTCGGCCCCTTCGGGGTCGGCGCCTCTCCGGTCGGCTCGTTGTAGTCGGCCGGGGAGAAAAGGGAGGTCGGCCCTTAAGGGGCCAGCGCCTCCCCAACCGGCCTCGCCGTAGGCAGCCAGGGAGAGGAGGGGGCGACCGACCCTTCGGCCGGCCACGAGTAGGCCAACGCCTAGGATCCTAAGTGGCAGTTGGTGATCCCGTGCAAGGGAGTTACGATCTGATGTGCGAGAGTTGGGATCCCGAGTACGGTGATTACGATTCGATGCAAGACAATTGTGGCTTAGATCGAAAGCGGTGATCGCGCGTGAGGTGGTTTGAACCATAACCCCCCCCCCCCACTTCTTTATTGGGAGGAGTGGAAATTTTGGTTATACGCAGCCCAGTTCGCTAATAAATTGGGTGCGACCCCATCAAATGCCCCCGGAGGAAGACTCCGCCGCAAGAGCTCCGGTCCACTCCCGGGATCTGCCTGGCTTATGTAGTGAACCTTTAGAAAAACTCCTCGAGGGTTCCTCCTTACTCTGACGGATTTCGGAGATATGAGATGGGTCCTTCGTGATGCGGCGGTTTGCTATGAACTGGTCCAGGAACTGCTGGGTGAGCTGTGGAAAGTTTTGGACGGTCCCCTCTCTGAGCTAGTGGTACCAGGATCTTGCCTGCTCCTTGAGAGTGGCGGGGAAGACC
Organism: Platanthera zijinensis; assembly: GCA_039513925.1. Classification (NCBI taxonomy): domain Eukaryota; kingdom Viridiplantae; phylum Streptophyta; class Magnoliopsida; order Asparagales; family Orchidaceae; genus Platanthera; species Platanthera zijinensis. The sequence goes on along the minus strand of CM077087.1, from coordinate 19,893,918 downwards.
TGACAAAACAGCAGATCGGGTGCGTTAAATATGTGGAGGATCGTGGTGAAATGGTTCACATGCTTTAAGGTATCCTCCGTTCCGTTGTATAATACGATGCTTGAGAGTTTAAAACACGATGGGACTGGGTGTGCTAGCACTTTTGGCACTAGTGGCAACCCATTCCTCATTGGGCGGTGAACATGTGGTGCCCAACAGCCTACTTGACTAAACCCTTCTTCAAACAGTTCTCTGACTTCTTCTCTGGTCATTCCCCCTGCTTCATTCTCGGGAGTCCCTGCCCGCTGAGGGCGACGAAGCGGTCCGTTTTCGACAGGCCTTGCTTGGCGGATGGGGTGTTTTGTATTGTCTTCTTGCAAGGACTCAGAGTCCTCCTCTCCTTGCGCTCTTTGGTCGTGAGCTGGTGGCGGGGGTATGTTTTTTGGCACTGGAACTCCCACGGGTGCTTGAGCGGTGGTGAGGCCTCTAAAAAGGGCGAGCACTTCTGCGTGGGTGCTCCTCCATACGAGTGACTCTTCCTGGGAGGGTAGCATCCGGTACCGTGGCGGCTTCTTCCTGCTGCGGTGCGTTGATGAGTGAAAGAGATTGGGCGAGGTCGTCACGCTCCCGACGAGCCGACACTCGATTTGTCTGGGTGCTCCACCGGCCATAACCTTCTTTCTCTGGTGTTGTAGCGAAAGGTGTGGTTTCTTCCAAATCTTCCATGGATTCCTGGGAGTTCCTACAGACGCTGCCAAATTATTGCGGTCCGCATCAACGCTCCTGATAGACTGTACTAACTAGACCGTTTTAGCCCTCGGAGCGGTCAGTTACGCAAATAGTCACAGAAATAGATCACAGACGAGACAAGTCTTTTTATGTGGAAAATCCTCTGAATAGGGTAAAAAACCACGGTCGGGGCTGTGCCGACCGGAACTTCACTAGATCGGTTGTGGTTACAATGCTTCTTTGGCAGAATCGAGGGCGACATGTCGCTCCTCATTATAACTTGAGGGGGAGAGAAATAGATGGCGTTCAGTGCGTGGGAGAATGCCTGCACTCTTCTGGACGATCACTGACGGACGACTGAGCTGGCACGACAGGAACTCTGCAGTCGGTGCGCTCGGGGTGCTGACGGCTGCGGGCGACTTCCTACGAGTGCCGAATTGCGCGGAGGAGATCGCGATCGGTCTTTGACTTGGATGCGAGCTTGTTGGCGGGGACTTTGTCTTGGCGGCTGACGCGGCGACGACAGACCTATGAAGGGAGAGAGGAAGCTAGAGAGAGACAAGGATTCCGTGGAGATCCGAGTTTCGAAATTAGAGAAATGAGAATGACTAAAGGTCTATTTATAGGCTTGGATAGGAGTAAGCCAGTAATATCCCTTTGTAACCACTGGCTGGACAAATATGATCGCTCAGTTTAGAGTACACAGATCACCATTTTTAGGAAAATACCGAGCCTACCCTCGGTTCCAAAACAGATCCGCCCGAACTCGGGAACGACCCAATGGGCCACGAGGGTGGTTATACGCGGTAACCACCCCCAACTGCCCACTTTGCGGGCGGCGGCCGCCCCTACGGTGACTCCGGAGGAGGAGGCCGACACCTTGGGGCCGGCCAAAGCCTCTGGTTGACCTCCTACCGACCAGCCAAGTGAGGCGGCCGACCCTAGGATGTCGGGCGACCCTTCGGGCGCCCATCATGTGGGCAGCCGAAGGGGGAGGCCGGCCCCTTGGGGTTCGACGCCTCCCCACCGGCCACGCCATAGACGGTTGGGGAGGAGATGGGCGGCCGACTCCTTTGGGGCCGGCGCTTCCCCGACCGACCCCACCTTTGGCGGCTGGGGAGGAAAAGAGCGGCCGGACCCAAGGGGGTCGACGCCTTCCCGGCCGGTTCGCCTTAGGCGGCCGGGGAGACAAGGAGCGGCGTGCCTCAAGGGGGCCGGCGTCTCCCTTGCCGGCTCGCCTTGGGCGGCTGGCGTCTCCCCGGCCGGCTCGCCTTGGGCGGCCGGGGAGACAATGAGCGGCCGGGGAGACAATGAGCGGCCGGCCCCTTTGGGGCTGGCGCCTCTCCGGCTGGCTCGCCGTAGTCGGTCGGGGAGAAAAAGGGTGGCCGACCCTTAAGGGGGCGGCGCCTCCCCGGCCGGCCTCGCACCAGAGTTATGATCCGATGCTCGGGAGTTGGGATCCCGCGTGTGGTGATTACGATTCGGTGCGAGGCGGTTGTGGTTTGGATCGGACGCGGTGATCGCGCGTGAGGCGGTTTGAACCATAACCCCCCAGTTCGTTAATCGGGGAGTGAAAATTTTGGTTATACGCTACCCGATTTGTTTATAAAATGGTGGCGACCGCTGCGACCCCATCAGAAGGAAATACATTTTCTATACATAAATATTACACATTTATACCAACTAATTAGTTTAAACGGATCAACTTTGATTACCACAAAAAATAGTCCTTTAATGAGATTCCTTTGTCAGTTTTGTTAATAAAAATAAAAATAAAACGTAATGTTCATAAATAAACCGTGAAAACAGTTGAAATGTTCCAAATTTGGAAAACAGGTTTTATTGGTCGATCCTAGTTTCAAATAAAGACAAAGAAATTAAAATGATGATTAATTGCGGTGATGTTAGAAAAAGTATATTAGAAACCCGTTTCTCTACTTTTGGGTCCGGACCAGTTTTCGGAGTTTTTTTTTTAAAATTTGCATATAGCATGAAATTAAAAAACAAAAAAGAAAAACAAAACTACAACATGTCATTCAAGTATGTACGAATAAATTTGGCAAACTCAGAATAGGTGCTATCAACATCGAGCTATACAAAGTTTCTCCGTAGGACAAAACGAGCACAGAAATCGACAGCTCTGTTGGCCTCCCGGCCAGTATGCTGGAACCGAAGCTGGGGGAAGCCGCTCAGAAAAGAGAAGTCCTCGCCGTCCACCGTCACGCTCCAGTCGTCCCGTCACAAATCAGCAGCACAGCTGTTCAAAAGGGACAAACAGTCGCCCTCCAAAATACATTCATTTTTAATTATATACAATTAAATATGAGCACAAAAATATCATTTCGGTAGACCGTCCTGCTACTCCTGCACCCAAAAATTTTGTGAACCGCGTTTCCGGTTAGCAGTCGGTCCTACACCAAACCGGTCGCATGTGGCCAACACCGCTCATTCGCACGTAAAGACTCATCGGCACGTGTGGCGGGCATTTTATAAAGGACCTCTGGTGTCCGTCAAAGGATCGTTGAGAAAAAAAACGCATTGGCCCCGTCGCGTTTTCTTCCGTCTTCCCGTTCATCTCCCTCCTTTGAGGCCTTGACTAGATCTCGCATCGAATCGAAGTGAGAGAAAGAGAGATGGCCGGAGTACCGTCGTCGTCTTCAGTTCCGACCACCCCACTGCTCAAGGATGAGCTCGACATCGTGATTCCGACAATCCGGAACCTGGACTTTTTAGAGATGTGGCGTCCCTTCTTCCAGCCATATCACCTCATCATTGTGCAGGACGGAGATCCCTCCAAGATCATCAATGTTCCAAAGGGATTTGATTACGAGCTTTACAATCGCAACGACATCAACCGGATTCTCGGCCCCAAGGCCTCCTGCATCTCCTTCAAGGACTCCGCCTGCCGCTGCTTCGGCTACATGGTGTCTAAGAAGAAGTACATCTATACCATCGACGACGACTGCTTCGTGAGTCTTCTCCTCTCCTCCCTTCTTTTCAGCATCGGAAATTTTTTACCTAGGTTTGTTTATCGGGGATTTCGGATCTGGGATTGATGATTTTATTTGTGGATTCCGCTTCATTATCACGTGATTCCTTTTTTTTTTCAAGGTGCTTTTAACGTCATGTCATAGATCTATCAAATACTTGAATTCTTAGTGGATCCCTTCGACATTTTAGGATGACACTGATCTTTAGTACTGTCAATTTAAGGAATTATCGATTTAGATTTCTTTTTGTCTACTCTAAGAATTTCATGATCAAATTGGCGAGAACACCAACGCATACATGTTTCAATGCTGTTTATTTTGTTTTCTCTGTTCCTTTATCTTTTGATCAGAGTAGTAAAAACGTTTGCTAGATTCTTTGAAACCATCTCTGTGAATTTTGTGCATATGACCCTTCTTTCGATCTACTGATCTTTCTAGAAATCTTGTTTTTCCATGCCAATTTTACCATTCATCAATATTATGATCTACCTTTTGTTTTACTTGTACAATATTTTGTTTTTGATACTTTTTGTTTATGATTCTAGTATCTGCATATAGTTTGAATTTGTATTTAGAAACAATGGATCTAGATATCTTCCCATGATGGAGAAACCCAGTCAGTTTTATAACTTTTTTTCTGGTTATTTGCTCTACTAACACATTTAGCCACCCCTATAGACTAGATTTTGATTGTAAATGCATTTCCTGTCAAGTTTGTTCCAATATTTTTCATCTTTTAAAATAGTCTTTGACAATTTAGCTATTAAAATCCTTTCACCATAAAGTCATAGCCTCATTGAATCTTTACCAAACTTGTGTCACAATCATCCATGCATGACATTAAGGCTCTGTTTGGGACGGCGGTGATGGGAGGAATAGTTCTTGTCCCACTGCAACTACTATTTTTGAGGCGTTTGATTTTCCGGCGGTGGGAAAAAATACTCGTGTCAAATATGTGTTCTTAGGTTTTTTTTGGAATGGAGTGAATTTTCGGAGTGGAACATCATTTCTTCATTTGTTTAGGTTCCTTGACATGTAATGTTGATTTTTTTCATTGGTGTTTATTATGGTATTAACTGAATATTTCATGGGATTCTGTTTCAATGTTGTATAATATGAATCTGCAAATAGATTAATGCTATTATTCATCTCCATGGCTTGGTGATTTCATTCTTTTCCCCAACAATAATACTCATTCCATTACTTAAATCTCCCGTGCTTTTGTTCTATTCACGATGACAAAAAGATTTTCTTTGCTCACTGTGGAAATAGGTCGCCAAAGATCCATCTGGAAATCAGATCAATGCTCTCGAGCAACACATAAAGAATCTACTAACCCCCGCAACTCCATTCTTTTTCAATACACTCTACGATCCTTTCCGAGATGGTGCAGATTTTGTTCGTGGATACCCTTTCAGCCTTAGAGAAGGTGCCCCGACCGCGCTTTCTCATGGACTTTGGCTCAACATTCCCGACTATGATGCTCCGACCCAGCTTGTTAAGCCTCGCGAAAGAAACACTAGGTATAGTGATCGGAGACCTTGATTTGTATTTTTGTTCTACGAATAATGGGGCTCATATGAATTTGAAATCTATTCAGGTATGTGGATGCAGTTCTTACCATTCCCAAAGGAACATTGTTCCCCATGTGTGGGATGAATTTGGGTTTCAACCGTGAGCTCATCGGCCCCGCTATGTACTTCGGCCTCATGGGTGATGGCCAGCCAATTGGCCGTTACGATGACATGTGGGCGGGATGGTGCGCCAAGGTATGCAATTTTTATATGCAATGAATGCTGCTTTTCATGAAATTAACCTTATTAGTTATTATTGTCCTGCACTTAACCAAATTTTATTTGGGCTCATTTTGTCATTTGTAGATGGAATATGATGATGATTATTTTACAGTCATTTTGTGTGAAAAAGAAACTATCATATTTGGGGGGATTTATAGACTTTTACATTAAGTTGATTTAGAATCTCATCCAATGAAACAATTTCAATATTTTTAACTCAAAATTTTTAAACGCCGAACAATGGTTTCCATCAGATTCTTACTTTGAAAGTCAGGTTGAAACTTCTCATTCTTGAAACTCTGAGGTTCCGTTTGGCACGACGGTGGGAGGTCGTGAACACGGTGATTATGAACTGTCGTTTGTGAATGTCCGACCTCACCTAAGGAACTTCATCCACTTTTATGTTCAAAACTAGTGGTGGTCATAGTCATTGTCTTGCCAAACATGCATTCTATGACGGTGGTGTATTTGTCCAAACTCACCACGATGTGCCAAACAGAGCTTCAACTTTCAAGAAGTGGGAAAGTGAGTTTTAATTTGTAGGGTCACAAAGGCTCCGTTTGGGGGGACTTATTTTCACCGGTCAAGCGGTTACGACCGCGTGAACCGGGTCTTATTTAAGGCCCGGTTCATGCGGTCGTAACCGCTTGACCGGTGAAAATAAATCCCCCCAAACGGAGCCAAAGTCTCTGCTTGGCACGGTGGTGATAGTCGTGAATGCGATGGTTATGAACCCTCGTTCACGAACTCCCGACCTCACCTAAGGAACTTCATCCCCTTGTATGTTCAAAACTAGTTTTCTTTTCTTGGCGGCGGTCATAACAATTGTCTTGCCATACATGCATTCTATGGCGATGACGTTTTTGCTCAAACTCACTGTAGCAAAAAGCCGCTTCAAGTCACTTAATAGAAGAAATAAAATAAAAATTGTTTTGATGGGTTAAAATAAATTAAACTTGCGCAAGAACAAAATTCATATCGATTGAGTTCCAAATATTTCCGTACATTTTATGAGCTGGTTGGGCCTAACTTAGGTTTAATGTAGTTTAAACCCTTAAGAAACCTCATTTTGAGATCCCCTTTGTGCTAAAACATCTTATGCTCCACTCATCTCAGCTTTGGGCTAAGTCAACCAAGCTGGATGATGAATTTAAGCTTATGTGCTTAAGCTTCTCTTTGATAAGTAAGAAAATCAAATTGAAGTATATTTAGTCATCAGCAAGTTTATAATCATAATTAATTTCATTTTCTAGACTAATTAAACTTTTTTATTTTTCTTAAGCTTATCTTTTGGCAGTAAACTAACCTTATCTATCTGTAATTTAAAAGAATTTCAAATTAGAAGTAACTATATAGTAATAAGGAAATCCATAGAACACTGCGATCAGTTAAAATTTTTCTCCTTGACGCCACTGACATGCCAACTATTATGAGCAGGTGATATGCGATCACTTGGGATTGGGCGTGAAGACGGGACTGCCGTACATCTGGCACAGCAAAGCTAGCAATCCGTTCACGAACCTCAAGAAGGAATACAATGGGATCTTCTGGCAAGAAGAGCTCATTCCCTTCTTCCAGTCCACGACCCTCTCGAAGGAATCCACCACCGTCCAGAAATGCTACATCGAGCTCTCCAAGCAGGTCAGGGAAAAACTCAGCAAGGTCGATCCTTACTTTGGCAAGCTCGCCGATGCCATGGTCACCTGGATTGAGGCCTGGGACGAGCTCAACCCTTCGACCACCGCCATTGCTCCTGAAGCCAACGGCGCGGCCGATAAGAAGTAGGTAGACCATGAGCCTCCCTTAAACTCCATTTCTTGCTTTATCTAGATCCCGACTTTCTTCATCATGAAAAAGCACGTTATTTGTTTTCCTCCTTTTTCCATTTCATAGCATTTGCTTGAGTACTATGCTGTTTTTGATTCGAGAATGTTATAAATTATTGTTTTGATTCTGATAATTTGCCCTAGAAAATTTTCCATGGCTGTATTTTATTTGAAAGAATTGACAGTGGACATGCCATTTGGAGAGATGGTTGTTGCATTTTGTTCAACTAATGAATAGAGTTAGATTGATAATATATCAGATGCTAGGGGTCGTTCCTATGCATGTGTGCCATGCTTGTGCGTGTGTGTACGCGTATACTTTTTGTCGCCTCGCCTGATGCTTGTCCTATTAGTTGGATTTTCAGCATAATTCTCAGGCTTATTGATTTCATACCCGATCCCCCATCTAAAACCATATGTCAATGTTTGAAATTTGCTGTTGTTTGTGTTTATAGTTCTCTGTGTGATGATATGTTGGATTCACTAGATTCAATTGCTTATTTTGCTATTAAAATCCCAAATACCCCGTCTTTATGAGTATTACCTAAATTGAGTGCCTTTTAAAATAAAGCTCCTTGATTCTCTGGTGGACCTGCTGTCTATTTTGGTTCAGCCAAACCCAGGCACCCAGCTCATATTGGGTTGCACAACACAATTTTATCATTTTTTATAGGTGACCTACGAGTATCTTTCAGGAGGTCCAGAACTATGCCAACAAAAATCTTAGTTGTGGAGTTCCTAATACAACACCACTTGCTATGAAAAGTGCATTTTTGATATTTGATAGTCTAAGTTATTATTTAAGCTCAATAACTTTTTCTATAATTGTGATATGATATTATATGCCCCAAAGATACTTCCTACCCTTTTTGAACTACCCTTATCATATTCCGGATGTTACAACGACCATCCCAAATATCTTACATCATATTCGTCTTGCCTGAAACCTGCAACCTCTATTGCAGTCATCTTCCATGGGATCTGCACCGCGGCTCACCCGGATAAGGCATGCATCATAGTATCTCTCAGAGGACTTGTGCCTGACCTTTCTTCATCTGGACGTTTGTCGCATTCATTCCCAACGAGCCATGCTCTGCATCCTCTCAACCAACACATTCGTCAAGGCGAATATTCTGTGGGAGCTACATCATAGACATCTTCCTCATTCCTCAACATCTATGCCACAATTTTCATAAGGCTTCTGATCCTTCTACCTCCAATTGTTCATAACTCAACTCAGTTCTGCAACACATGCATTAACTCTGACTACTCATATTTATACATTTTATAGGCACACGTCTAAAAGCGTATTAAGAATAATGACAACTTATAACTTTCTTAAATATTAATTGAAGCTATTTATGTAGGGTACCCCAAGGAATCCTCAATCCAAAAAAACCACGTGGAATTCTTTAAAAAAAAGGTTATCATTTGGTGAAGTAAAAGAACATATGTCATGGGCTGGTAAGGTCGTATTTCTTTCATTTCCGAGTCACTACAGTGAGAGAAAAAAACCACTTGGTGACGGTCCGTGGGTAGGAGGTTTATGCCCGTTAATTAGTTTTGATTTTTCTCTTGTTGTTCGAGGTTCTCCAGCAATGAATGAAGTCGCTACTTATGCGACAAGGATCATCGTCTGATCGGGTATCTTATTCTTACGTCATGTTGCGATGATGTTTGTACTTTGTACATGGTGGAATCAATTAATGTTGTGGTAGCGAAGAAAACAAATTAATCACATTGGACGCACCTCGAAGCGTGGGTGTGCGGGTAAGGGATTAATTTATGATTTGATGATAATCCTAAATTGACACAGAATGGAGTATGCACCCATCATGCCGCTAATCATTCATCTTCCACCTTTTCCCCATCATGCCGCTAATCATTCGTCATCGGTCTTTGCCTTGAAAAATTTTCAGAGTTCCAATCGGGCAGATTCTCTCCATCGTTTACGTGTCTAAAATCCTCTCTGCATGCCCGAGCAAAATTTCAACATTTCCATTCCCTAGAACGGTCATGAACATGGGGGGTTAAATTGTCATTCGTTAACGCTGTCATTCACTTTTATGTTCAAAGGATCATGGTTGTTAGGCCGTCCTTAACGAATGACTGTTAGGCCGTCCTACACGGATCCATTCTGTCAATTATTCAGTCCGGCCCATATGTTTAATTGCCTTTATGGGCTTATTATTGCCCGCTTATAAGCCCTGTACTTCTGGCAGGTTGAATGCCAATAGGGGGTTAGCAAAAGTCAACAGTGAATGCTTTTCCGGGACTTACTTTTTTTATTTAGGGTTATGCAGGTCAATTTTGGCTATGAAAGGTCCAAGGATAAATACAGGTCAAACTAAAAAATCATAGGAAGTGGTGAACTCGTATAAGCCTGACCTGCACATAACCTTTAGAATTGGTATGTGTCTAGCAAAATTAATTAAATAGTATGTGCATAATACATCATGAAATCAGTCTACAATTAGTAATTATGGTGAATATGGTATGCCGATATGATAGCCGCGTAACCACCATAACTACTCCATGAGGCCTATAAATATGGCCCCAGATGCTCCTTTATTCTCACACTTTCTTCGGCCGGAAAATCCTCCTACGGATTTTCTCTCTTCTCCGAATTTTCTCTCGCATCCTACGACTTTCACTCTCCATCATTTCCCATCCTTGCGCGCTCCCGCATGCGTCTCTTCCTTGCGCGCTCCCGCGCGCGTCCCTTCCTTGTGCGCTCCCGCGCGTGCCTCTTCCTTGTACGCTCCCACACGCGGCCCTTCATTGCGCGCGCCTCTTCATTGCGCGCTCCCGCGTGCGCCTCTTCCTGGCGCACTCACGCGTGCGCCTCTTCCTGGCGCGCGCCTCTTCCATGCGCACTCTTACACGTGCCTCCGCCAGCAAGCACTCTGCGCACTATCCTCCAGCAATCACTCTGCGCACTCTCTACTAGCAAGCGTTCCGCGCGCTCTTCGCCTTCAAGACCGTTACAAGCATGCCTCTACACGCTCTGCCATCAAGTTCGCTCTAAGCGCGCCTCTGTGCGCTCTGCCGTCAAGTCCGCTCCAAGCACGCCTCCGTGCGCTTTGCCGTCAAGTCTGCTCCAAGCGCGCCTCCGTGCGCACCACTCTCAAAACCACTGTAAGTGCTCAATGCCCTCAGCTCAATAACAAGCCTACCAAGCGTCAACATGTCAGCAATTCCAGTCTCTTTTAAGCACAACAAGAGACAAACCACAGAGGATAGGATGCGCCAAGCCCCAGACATCAGAATAAGTGCAACAAGTTGTTCTCGCTTCCAAGCGTCAATAGAGGATTTCAAGGCGCAACTAGCTCATTGCTCCCAATAACTCTCGAAGAAATACTTAGCTCCGCGTGTGGTAGCCTGTCACCCTCCGAGCTCTTCCCTCTTCTCTCTATTAACAATATTCATGAGACGCGACCTGTCGCCCTCGAGTTCTTCAAAAAAAGTTATGTACAACGACCAACACATAATGGAGGTTTGGTCGGCACATATCCGATCACATGGTTTTTCACCTCTTTTCGGGGTTTTTTCACTTCAAAAAAATTACCTTGTCAGTTTTTCTTTCTTTGTGACTGTTTGCACGCTCGACCGCTCCCAGGCTAAGGCGGTTCAATTTAGTCCGGTCTACCGGAGCCTCGAGCGAACCATAACAGTTTGACATCATCTGTGGGAATCGAGTTCCCAACATTCATAAAAGATTTAGAAGACAATATCCTCTGCACAACGATACTCGTGATTGAAGACAATGTCAGGAGGAAACACTCGTGTTGCTAAAAGACAAGCCCCCTGGGGGCACGTCACTCCAGCTCTCTCCCATTCGCACGATAACACGCCTCCCGTAGAAGAGGCCATGCTTGCTCCCTATGCAGAATTGGAGGAACGCATGTTCCGGTTAGGGGCGAACCGAAGTCAAGCACTCACGCTTTTAAGGGAGCGGATGACCCCTCTCGCCCTTTGGGCTCGATATCCCACCTCCATCGACTTTGGACCATGCCATGACTGAAGAGTCCGCCAACAAGAACCACATGTCTGCAGGAGAGTCCTTCTGTGCTGCTAGCTCAACCCGCTCCGTCCCTAGGCTCAAGAATTTGAAACTCATCAACTCTGTTACTACACGGGAGCTTCAAGCCCCGACCCTTCGTTTCGAAGGATCGCTTATGAAGAAGTTTGCAACACAGTCGTCGAGGAACATAGACAAAAAAAGAAACAAATTGCTTTGGCCAAACATCCCGTGCACCATCATTCGTCGTCGTCAATAAAAGCTCATCAACAACAAATTAAAGGTAGAAAAAAGAGAAGATGCGACCCACCGAAGATACTCAAGAAGAGTGGTAGACCTTATAACAAATCCTGTCAAACTGTGGGGCATCACTGCCGTCAAGCCTACACACCCCTCAACACCTAAAGAGCAAACGTACTCTTTGCAATCCAAGACACTAAGACACTCCATAAGCCTAGACCGCTCGCTAAAGATGCAGACAACCAGTCAAAGTACTGTGAGTTCCACCGTGGACGAGGGCATGACACAAAAAGTTGCTCCAAACTTAAGGAGGAGATTGACCTCGTCAAACAAGGTTTATTAGGGAGATTCTTACGAGGTCAGACACCGAATCAACCAGTAGGGGATCAGCCAACCACTCGCCAGGAGGGATTGAGGAGAAACCCCTAAGGCGACCATCTCAGGAGAAAGCTTCTTACCTATCAACATGGCTCTTCCCGTGTCATCACAATGTTTTATCAACTTTGTTTTTCTTATGAATCCTTAATGTAAATTACCATAAGGTCAGACTCGTGGCTGCGATTCTAATAGCTTTTAAAGTTTTCTCATTACATGCCTAGAGAAGGCAAACACGCTCCATGTCAAAAGGACTACGCTCAAATCATGTCCAAAAGAAATGACATTTGTTTACTCTTACAGAGCCTGCCTCCGGGTAGCGCGCTCTTACAACACCTGCCTCTGGACAACGCTCCCTTACAACACTTGCCTCCGTGCAGCGCGCTCTTACAGCACTTGCCTCTGGGCAACGCGCTCTTTCACCACCTGCCTCCGGACAGCGCACTCTTATAGCACCTACCTCCAGGCAGCGCGCTCTTACAGCACCTGCCTCCGGGCAGCACGCTCTTACAACACTTGCCTCCGGGCAGCACGCTCACCGTCTTTCTGGGACCACATCCCTGCAACCTCCCACTGTCGCCGATCGAAGGTCTGCCCTTCTTCGCCATAGTAGGTCATGATATCGCCTGGGACTGCCCCTTCGCGCTCGCTAGCATTTCGAAGGTCTGCCTTCACTGTCTTTTTGGGACCACATCCCCACGACCTCCCACTGCCACCAATTGAAGGTCCGCCCTTCTCCGATGCAGTATGTCGTGACGTCGCCAGGGCCTGCCCCCCTCGCGCTCGCCAGCGGTTTGAAGGTTTACCTTCACCGTCTTTCCGGGACCACGTCCTTGCAACCTCCCACTGCCGCCGATCGAAGGACCGCCATTCTCCGCCGCAGCAGGTCGCGGCGTCGCCAGGGCCTGCTCCCCTCGTGTTCGCCAGTGGTTCAAAGGTTTGCCCTTTACCGTCTTTCGCCGCAGCAGGTCGCTGGTCGACCCCCACCGGTCGAATTCTTGGCCATCGCCAATTCTCCGCCATCCGATCACACTCTCCCGATCTCCGCCATTGGTGACAAGGGTAACTGCCCACATAATCGCTTGCGTAACTTCCCGTAGTGGCGAAAGTGCGTGGCAAAAAATAGAATTGATCTGCACATAACAAAAATAATTAAATAGTATGCACATAATACGTCATGAAATCAGTCTACAATTAGTAATTATGGTGGTTATGGTCTGCGGATAGCCGCGTAACTACCATAACCACCCATGCGACCTATAAATAGGACCACAGATCCTCCTTCATTCTCTCTTTTCTCGGTCGAAAAACCCTCCTGCGTATTTTCTCTCTCCTCCTACGGGTTTTCTCTCTCCTCCTCTAACGATTTTTCTCTCTCCTCTTCCTGCGACTCTCTCTCCACCATTTCCCATCTTTGCGCGCACCCACGCACGCCTCTTCTTTTTGCGCACTCCCACACACGCTTCTTCCTTGCGCGCTCCCGCGCGCGCCTCTTCCTTGTGCGCTCCCGCGAGCGCCTCTTCCTTGCGCGCTCCCGCACGTGCCTTTTTCTTGCGCGCTCCCACGCGCGCCTCATCCTTACGCGCAACCAAGCGCGCCTCTTCCTTGTGCGCCCCCCCACACACACACCTCTTCCTTGCGCACTCTTACGCGTGCCTCCGCCAGCAAGCGCGACACGCGCTTTCCTTCAGCAAGCGCTCTGCACGCACTCCTCCAGCAAGCGTTCTGCGTGCACGCACTCCTCCAGCAGCGCTCTGCGCACTATCCACTAGCAAGCGCAGCGGGATCGGCAGATCGTCGACCGAAGGGAAGTGCAGCGGGATCGGCGGATTGTCGGCCGAAGAAGCGAAGTGCGCGGAAGGTTTCAGCTGGGGCACGGGATCGGTAGGGAAGGACGGGAGAAAATATAAAAGCGCGATTGCGGGATTTCTGGATCGCGGGGGGTCACCGGCTTATCAAAGAGCAGATAAAAGAGCTTATTGCCAACCGCAATTTTCAAAGAGCGGCCGTTCCAAACATGTTAAAAACAGCCACATTACTTGTTTCTTTTTAAAAGCAACATCTCAAACGTCTATTCCTCGGGCTTCATGAGTCTGAACAAAAATAAAAGCCTAAGAAACAATTAAAACTGCTAATCAGCCCAAGAAATCAAAATAATAATAATTTTTTGAAATGGACAGGTAAAGTTGGATCAGTATCATTGGCCCAAGTTAGCACGATTCAGATAACACTCATTATTGGGCTTGAAATTATTGGGCTCATGGGTTTGTAGCCCATTAAAATCTTCTAACCGACTCACATTTGAGACCCAGTGATTGACGGGCCCACTCAACATTCTTTGTTGATTTCCCTCAGTCAACACTTTGTTAAGAAATATTTAGTATATTATTTTTATTTCTCAACTGGTATTATTTATACACACATACATAGTGCAAAAAAGCAACTATGGCTTCATTTGACTGAAAGTTTATGGACAGTGAGTTTTGATTAAAGGCAAGGCGGTCTTACTTTTTCATTTGTTTTTCCGCCACAAATTTTAACAGCAGTGTTTCAATGCATGCGCAAAAAACTCGCGGGCCGAAACCCACCCTGTGAGCTCCGTTTGCGGCATTTTGTGAGAAATCTTCTCGTCTCTCTCCCGTCACCGCTGTGCCGCCCTCCCGTGCCTCTTCCAGTGCCTATTCAGCAACATATTTTTTAGGTCCGCCACCGCCGGTGGCCTGCCCGGAGTCCGCCGGCGGGTTAGCCGGACCCCGACGAACTCATCGGGGGTAGTCCATCGGGGATCCGGCAAGGCCACCACCGGCGGTGGCTCTGACCGTGATGAGGCTCAGATCTGGGCCTCACAGTCAGGACCACCGCCGGAGGCCCTGCCGGAGCCCCGACGGACTACCCCCGATAGGTTCGTCGGAGTCCGGCGATCCCGCCGGCGGGTTCCGGGCAAGCTGCTGGCGGCGGACTGCGCGAAGGCAAGATGGAGGCATGGGCGGAGGTACAACGGAGGTGCAACAGTAAAATTTATACTATAAAGTATATAGTATGAACAGTACAATTATATCAATTAAAATAATATATATATATATATATATATTATTTTTAACCATTTATTTATATATGTATATTTTTAATAGAAAAAATAATTAAAAAATTTATATTAAAGAAAATATTTTATAATAAAAAATATTTATAAATTGCCACAGTTTTTTTGTCAAATGGTTCTCTGTTTTGAACAGTTATGCAAACACAAACTATCCAAATAGATCTTCATTTGGCACAATCAGTTTTCAACAAGCTCATTTACAAACCTACATTTACAACCACTCTTTTTAAAACCGAACAGCTCTACCAAATGAAGCATAAACATAATTAAATTATCAAAATACTTTTTCAAAAATATTAAATAAGAATATATTTAAATTAGATGAGAGTGTTAATTTAATTATTTACATAGATGAATTCTATGATTACATGTTGGATTGGATGCGGGTCCGAATGCAACTAACTTGTCATTCAAAATCGACAACACTCTTCTTCCTGTAATATGTGTATTAGCATAACTACTACAACAACAACATTCAAGCCTTTATCCCACTATAACATAACTAACTAATACAAAATATTTTACAAAAGTCGCAAAAATTTTCACTTGAAAAGGCATGAACTTAATATCACCCGAAATAAACAAACAAGAAGTTCATCATCCATTAATTTCATGCATTCTGCGCCTAGAAACCCAATTAAACATGTAATATGGTCTGTCGCTGGCTCGAAGTGCGATTTGTCGGATGAGGAGGATCGCCGGATCGAGGCGAGAGCTACTACAATTTGTGGGAACAAGGAAGCATGTCGCCGACATCTGCTTGCTCTTTCACCGCTCCTTTCTCGAGCCCAAACCCGACCAAATGTGGTCGGTTTAGGAGGAAGGAGGTTTTTTTAAAACTCAAAACCCATAAACCCATGAATTTTGAGTTGTTTTGATCAATTCCGTCCTAAAAAAAGTGCCAAACTAATAAAGAAATTGGAATACGTACGGAATTCGAATTCCTTTTTTCCAATTCCTACCAAATGAACACACCATTAATTAGGTTTTAATTTGATAGAAATGAAGTGCATTGGATTTCCAATTTGAGGATAACGACAACCATGCATTTATGAAGGGGCTTATATATATATATGTTCCCTTGAATATATGAGCTATAATTTTTTATTTTTTTTAATCACATATATTCAACATAATTATTTTATTTTACTCAAAATGAATGTAAATAAACCAATAATATTCATCCATATTCAATCCCTAAGGTGAGCCAAACACCAAATAATAAAGTTTCAAATGTGAGGAACTTTATGAAAGCTAGCTAGAGACTTTTGAATGACATCAGTCATGTCTCCCTATGATAATTTCAGCAATATTAATTATTCACCCAACAAATTGAAATGTATTATTATCCATTGGAAATAAAAAAACACAAGAATAAAATAAAATAAAAAGGACAAGAAAGAGCCAAAAATATGCCTGACTCTCCTCCCCTGCTGCCTTTGAGCCAATCAGGGTCCTACATGGAGTTTGTACAAATGAGTTAATTGATGCATGTGATAGCTGTCTATCAATTCTGCCCCAAATTATCATGATGACATTTTTCTTTTCTATTTATTTTGGTGATTAAATAATTTTTGAGCCTCTTCCATCTCCTTTCCATTTTTGATGAAACATGGGTGTAGGTGACACCCAAAGGTCTTTTTAGCACAAGCTCAAATTAATGTATATTATACAATATATATATGAATATGTAGTAGAAATCAGCCTTGTGACCTCTAATTAAATGGTTTCATCATATAGGTTGTGCTAGCTAGCTTCCCTCTTCAAACTAAATTATTTAAATATTAACAATTTATCAACTTATTTTTCTTAAAAAAAAACTTTTAATTGGTGTTGAAGTAGTGGTCTAATTAATTATAACATAGGTAGAAATGATTTATCTCAAGGTTTTTATTCATGTTTTGCAGAGCAAAATTTTATTTTTTGTTTAAAAATTTAAGAACCAATAATTTGATATATAAGTTGGAATTAATGATCCTTGCTAGCTCACATATTATTTATCAAGACCTTAATAAGGGTGTTTAGTCATTAATATAATAAAAGCAAGTTTTGAAAACTTCCAATGCTTTATTTTATATTTTGTTGACGTGAAAATAAGAAAAAACTAATTTGACGTTTGCACGCAATTGTCGTGCACAAAATACAAAATACGTACAGTGCATCATGAATTGCGTTGATATTTGCAGGTGTTCAGTGTAGCAGTGTCTTGTGCAAGGAAGGAGATGATGTGATAGCTAGCCTACTCTTTTCTGCTCTCTCACTTATAAGATGATAAAGCTAGCTATGGAGTTATATGGACACATTTTTCCTTTTTCCTTGTTATAAACCAATGAAGGGAGTGCATGCATGCATGCATGCCACTTAGGCTGCTTTTGGCCTGACTTATCGCGGCTTATTTACTCCGGTGAGATTGGACAAAAACGTCACTGTATGTTCGATATGACAAATGTTACTACCGTTATAAAAAAAGAAACTAGTTTGTGACATAAGATTTTGGCATGACAAATTGACAATGACATTTTTGTCCAACCTCATCAGAGCAAATAAGTCGCGACAAACACAACGTTAATCACTTATCATACTTTGAATTATCATATATATATATATATATATATATATATATATATATATATATACATTGAATAATTTGTATGTATATATACTTAAAAGTTAAAACTACCCATACTTAATTAATTATTTGATGAATTAATATAAGTTTGCTTTAAAAAATATTGAGAGGCCAGGGGGGATTATTGTCAAACCCGTTAAATGAAAAGATGCAGCATAATCAAACAAATATTTCCCAAAGTGTGGGAGAAGGTGAGTATGCCTCGGATCTATTCATTGTGCACAAATTCGTTAAAAAGTGGGGGCGAGTCTCCCATGCTGCCTGCTGTCTTCTGCATGGATGCTAAAAAGCCTATCCTATATTATCTCTAGCTATCCTCAACATTACATGCACCAACCTGGGATTAACCCACCACATTGATTGGATGAATTGTGCCACCTCTGCTCCACGTGGCACACTGGCATAAGCTATAAGTGAAATTTGAGGTTGAAAAGCTTGTCAATAACAGCTAGCTAGCACCAAACCAATATAATATATTTTTTAATACATAAAAAATAATATTTGGAAATTTGTGAAAGATATTTCCTTCTGCTAGAAAATTTCTATTTTTCTTATAAATTAGAATTTTTTGATATATGCATAATTCATGCATATCTCTACTAATATACGAAAACTATTCTCTTATAGTTCTATTCATAATTACACAATTATACCAAACTTTATATTAGTATGTTATAAAGACAATATTTTTTTAGGTAATTACATAACTTTACAATATTAAAATACAAAAAATAAAAACACTAGATATCCTAAACCTATTGTATTTAGCTAGAAATGACAAGAGAAAAATTAATATTTTAACGTTAAA
Organism: Platanthera zijinensis; assembly: GCA_039513925.1. Lineage (NCBI taxonomy): Eukaryota > Viridiplantae > Streptophyta > Magnoliopsida > Asparagales > Orchidaceae > Platanthera > Platanthera zijinensis. The sequence continues at coordinate 19,875,425 of CM077087.1, read as the reverse complement.
ATATAATTTATTTTACAAAATAAAATTTGTATTCTTGATTTATATTTTTTTACGGTCATTTTGAGTACCCATATGTATATGTTGTGGGTTGGGCGGAGCCCATCGGGAGCGGGTAAAGCCCGCCGTCGTCGGTCGGGTACAGTCGCGTGAGGCCATAGGGGCGGGTACTGTCCACGACAAATGTTGCCGGCCACGACAAATGTCGCCGCACACGACAAATGTCGCCGCGCACGACAAATGTCGCACCACCGGCGAATGTCGCATCCCGACAATTGTCGCACTCCGCCGAATGTCGCACTCCGCCTATTGTCGCACCCCCGCCGAATGCCCCCAGGGCCGAAGGCCCGTGCTGTTGATGCGCGAATTGCATCCTCCAGTTAACGGGTTGTTCGATCTCACAAGCTAGAAGAATAAAGGGATTGCGGGGATAGTGGCGAAGTTTGAAGCAAGGGGGAAACTTGCTTGAGCAAGGGAAGAGCTTGCTTGAGCAAAGAAGAATCTTGCTCGAGCAGAGGAGAAGCTTGCTCGAGCAGAGGAGAAGCTTGCTCCAGCAGAGGAGAAGCTTGCTCGGGCAAAGAAGAAGCTTGCCCGGGCAAAGAAGAAGCTTGCCCGGGCAAAGAAGAAGCTTGCCCGGGCAAAGAAGAAGTTTGCTCGAGTAGAGGAGAAGCTTGCTCAGGCAAAGAAGCTTGCTCGGGCAAAGAAGAAGCTTGATCAGTAGCTGTCGAGCAGACGTTACTTTGACGGTTGGGCTCTGATGGCCAGACTGGGAGAAGAAAAGAGAAAAGAGGGCCGCTAGCAGCGGCAACAACAGACTTCGCCCGCCGCGGCTTAAATGCTACTCTTGCGGTGAGCTTTCCCTTAATCAAGAAGCAAGATTACAGTTTGCTAGTTCACCATTACATGTAAAAGCAGTAAAAGGTACAAGTGGAAGATGGCGGCTGAGAAAAAGAGGTGTCAGAGACTAAGTAAAAGAAAATGGGAGGACTGGCAATCTGAGTCCGCGGAGCTTGCTGGCAGAACTGTGGAAAGCTGGGCGGACTAGAAATCTGAGTCCGCAGGGTTTGCTGGTAGAGGCAGTTCTCTGGCGCTTGTTCTCAAATGAGAGGTATCAGGGCCTATTTATAGGCCCGAGGGGAATATTCTTGAAGCGGGGCCCAATGACGTCATCATGGAGGACTGGGCGGACTCGGAGCAGGTCGTCGATGACCTCGGCGGACTCGGCGGACTGGCGGTTTGAGTCCGCAGGTCATCGGGAGACTTGAGCAGAGGAGGCGGCACGGCCTGAAGAGCAGGTCATCGATGACCTTGGCGGACTCGGCGGACTGGCGTTTTGAGTCCGCAGGTCGTCGGAAGACCTGAGCAGAGGAGGCGGCGCGCCCTGAAGAGCAGGTCGTCGATGACCTCGGTGGACTCGGCGGACTAGCGTTTTGAGTCCGCAGGTCGTCGGGAGACCTGAGCAGAGGAAGCGGCGCAGAGTGAGGAGCAGGTCGTCGATGACCTCGGCGGACTCGGCGGACTGAAGTTTTGAGTCCGCAGATCGTCGGGAGACCTGAGCAGAGGAGGCGGCGCGGCCTGAAGAGCAGGTCGTCGATGACCACGGCGGACTCGGCGGACTGGCATTTTGAGTCCGCAAGTCGTCGGGAGACCTGAGCAGAGGAGGCGGCGCGGCCTGAGGAGCAGGTCGTCGATGACCTCGGCAGACTCGGCGGACCGGCGTTTTGAGTCCGCAGGTCGTCGGGAGACCTGAGCAGAGGAGGCGGCGCGGCCTGAAGAGCAGGTCGTCGATGACCTCGGAGGACTCGGCAGACTGGCATTTTGAGTCCGCAGGTCGTCGGGAGACCTTAGCAGAGGAGGCGGCGCGGCCTGAGGAGCAGGTCGTCGATGACCTCGGCGGACTCGGCGGACTGGCGTTTTGAGTCCACAGGTCGTCGGGAGACCTGAGCAGAGGCGGCACAGCCTGAGGAGCAGGCCGCGCCCGGGGCAACAGAAGGGGCGGCGGCCTTGAGCAGGCCGCCCAAGGCGGCGGCGGACTGGGACAGGCCGCCCACAACACGGGCGGCCTGAGGCAGGCCGCCCAAAGGCGGCGGCGGCCTGGGCAGGCCTCCCACACCAAGGTCGGCCTGGAGCAGGCCGCCCACACCACGGGCGGCCTGGAGCAGGCCGCCCCAAGGCGGCGGCGGCCTGGGCAGGCCGCCCACCTAAGGCTGACGGGCACCTGAGCTGGAGGGGCTCTCCGAGCCTGCGACGGTTGCGCTGGTCGAGGGTCGACACTGGCGGAACGTTCCAGCGGACTGATGCAGGTTGCCTCCTGCAAGGAAGAATGCTGCGCGGTTAGCTGGCCAAACCGCGTGTCCTGCGAGGGTGAGCTATGGAAGCAGCCTGTCGTCCCGCAGGGCACGTGGTGGCTATGCGACCAGGGCGGTTAGACAGGGGAGACCGTCCTAGCCGCAGGGCCTGAGCAGATAGGAGACTCTATCCGCCTGACCCAAAAAAGGAGGGCTAAGGCAGATTGCGACCCTTGGGGGGAAACCTTGAGCGGGTCGCGATTTGCGAGCTCGAGACCTTGGGAAGAGATTGCCGATTTTGGAGGTTAACAAGTGCCTGTCACTTGTATATATATATAAATATATAATATTGTCACTCCATATTTTAATATTATTAGCTGAAATTTATTATAAAAAATTTGCAAACTAAATCATTAATTTTTTTGTCACAGATATGCATAGTATTTTTTTTTATAATAGCATGGGTTAGAAACCCAAACCGGTGGGGCCGGGCGCTGCGTGGCGGAAATCGATTACCCAAGATCAGGAGGGGGTCTCTACAGTCTAATTGCAAATATCTCCAACCAAATCTGTAGGGGCCCACAATTAGGGGAAAAACTTGAAACAATTGTGTTGCTAGATTTTAAAAATTTTGGGCTAATTTTATTGATGATATAATATGATTAAAACACCATACTTTGGCTCTGTTTGACACTCCGGTGGGGCGCCGTTCCGGCCCGAACGAGCCAGAGAACGGCTGTTTGGCGAGCTCCGGGAAAGAACGGCCGGCGCAGAAGGGTGTCAGCCCGGTGTTTTGAGGCTGGTAGGCGGAGCACCAATCGACCGTTCTAAACGGCCATTTCTTCTCTCCTGGCTGGTCCGAAGTGTCAAACAGAGCCTTTGTAAACTCTCACATGCATCAAATGGCCACTCACATAAACTTCTATTCAGTATGATAGTAACTCTCATTTTCACAATTTCTTGCATTCATAACTCTTGAAATATTATATATATATATATATATATATATATATATATATATATATATATATATATATATATATATATATATATATATATATATATATATCTTTTGGTTAAACATTCTCATTTTGCTCCTCTTTATTAAAAGAATTCAAATTTTTAAATTTATGTGTTTTTCATTTATTTTTAAAAATGTGCTCTCATGTTGTTGACGCAAGAATTGCGCCTTCCAATTAACGGGGTGTTCGATCTCACAAGCTAAGGGTGAAGGAAGAAGGGTTGCGGGGATAGAGGTGAGGCTTGCTCAAGCAGAGGAGGAGCTTGCTTGAGAAGAGGAGAAGCTTGCTCAAGCAGAGAGGAAGCTTGCCTGAGCAGAGGAGAAGCTTGCTCAAGCAGAGAGGAAGCTTGCCTGAGCAGAGGAGAAGCTTGCTCAAGCAGAGAGGAAGCTGGATCAGGCACTGTCGAGCAGACAGCTACTTTGATGGTTAGCTTTGCAGGTTGGAGCCGAGAGAGGAGAGAAGAAGAGAGGAGGCCGCTAGCAGCGGCAACAACAGACTTCGCCCGCCGCGGCTTGAATGCCACTCTTACGACGGGCTTTTCCTTTAATCAAGTAGAGTTACAACTTGCTATTGCACCATTACAAAGAAAGAGCAGTAAAGGGTATAATGGGGAAGCTGACGACTAAGGAAGAAGGTGCCAAAAACTAAGTAAAAGAGGCTGCGGAGAACTGGAGAACTGAGGCTGAAGATGCTGCTGAAGCTGCCTGCTGAAGCTGCCGGCTGAAGCTGCCTGCTGATGGCAGAAAAAACTAAGTCCCCAGCCCCTGACGACCTGGGAGACCTGGAAATCGGAGGCTGCGGAGGCTGCGCAAGCTGCTGAGAGTAGAAAAAGCTAAGTCCACAGCCCTTGACGACCTGGGCGGACTGGAGATTTGAGTCCGCCGACCTTGCTTGATCAAGCTGTGACGGACTGGAAAACTGAGTCCGCAGCCTTTGATCAAGGTGGCAGTTCTCCTCTCATGCGTGCAGAATGAGAGGTCTTGGGGGGTATTTATAGGCCCGGCGGGAATCTGGTCCAATGATGTCATCCTTGACGACCTCGGCGACCTGAGCAACCTGACTGAGCAACCTGAGGAGCAGGCAGATGGACCCCGAGTAGGCAACTCTGGGCTGATTGGGGGGACTCCAGGAGGAGTCCTCCCTTGCCGGAGCGGAGGCCGTCCCCTAGCGGGCGGCCTGGGCGGTCTCGGGTGAGTCCGCCCGGCAGGCGAGGCCGCCCCTAGTGGCGGCCTGGGCGGACTCGGGTGAGTCCTCCCGGCAGGCGAGGCCGCCCCTAGCGGCGGCCTGGGCGGACTCAGGTGAGTCTGCCCGGCAGGCGAGGCCGCCCCTAGCGGCGGCCTGGGCGGACTCAGGTGAGTCCGCCCGGCAGGCGAGGCCGCCCCCTAGCGGGCGGCCTGGGCGGATTCCAGGGGGAATCCGCCCGGGCATCGGAGGCCGCCCCTGGCGGGCGGCCCACGGAGGCCAGCGGAGGCCGCCCCTGGCGGGCGGCTGGCGGAGCATCCAACCTTGGGCGATTTTGGACCCGGCAGTCCGTCTTGCGCGGACATGGTGGACATCATGGGTAACCTGCTCCTTTGTGGGTGGGAACCTGTATAGAAAAGCAGAAAAAAGGGGCACCTTGGAGAGGATTGCTCATTTTGGGGGTAACATAATCCCCGCACTTTTTGAAGTTCCTGAAGGAACTTCGAAAAAGTAGGAGACCCACAAAAAATCGCGATCCTCCCCGCAGAAATCAGGAGAGAGAAAAAATTATAGAGTAGGAGGGATAAGACCTGATCTCTCTCTTCGGAAAAAATCTGTCAGTGTCTATCCTTTACCTGTGAAGAAGAAAAAGTTAATGCAGGCAAAAGGGAGGTACATCTTGTGTGTACCTGAGCTGCTTTTGTAAATGAGGAAGAGCATAACTGTCTTCCATTGAACTCTGTCAAAATACGGATGAGAGAAAATATAGTAGGATAATAATCTTACAAGTACTTGAAGGATACTTGCTGGTATCTACTGGTCTCTGCATGAGTAGGGTGAGTGAGCAGAAAAAAGAAAATAAGCTGCAAGTACCTGAGAGGAACTTGCCACTATCTGCTTAGTCTCTGCAAAAGGGAGAGTAAGCAAGCAGATAGAAGAAGAAAATAAGCTGCAAGTACCTGAGAGGAACTTGCCACTATCTGCTTAGTCTCTGCAAAAGGGAGAGTAAGCAAGCAGATAGAAAAAGAAAATAAGCTGCAAGTACCTGAGAGGAACTTGCCACTATCTGCTTAGTCTCTACAAAAGGGAGAGTAAGCAAGCAGATAGAAGAAGAAAATAAGCTGCAAGTACCTGAGAGGAACTTGCCACTATCTGCTTAGTCTCTGCAAAAGGGAGAGTAAGCAAGCAGATAGAAGAAGAAAATAAGCTGCAAGTACTTGAGAGGAACTTGCCACTATCTTCTTAGTCTCTGCAAAAGGGAGAGTAAGCAAGCAGATAGAAGAAGAAAATAAGCTGCAAGTACCTGAGAGGAACTTGCCACTATCTGCTTAATCTCTGCAAAAGGGAGAGTAAGCAAGCAGATAGAAGAAGAAAATAAGCTGCAAGTACCTGAGAGGAACTTGCCACTATCTGCTTAGTCTATGCAAAAGGGAGAGTAAGCAAGCAGATAGAAGAAGAAAACAAGCTGCAAGTACCTGAGAGGAACTTGCGAATGTTGCCTGTTGATATGATAAGATATAATCAGGTAGCAGAAGAGTTACCTGGCAAGCTCTGCTATCAATTGAATAAAGGTCAAACCGTGATAATAACTCTCTCTTGTATGACCAATATCAACGTGAAAACCCAGATTAGCAAAATAAGAAAGTCCGAAATTAGATTCATGATGACATTGCTTGTTAATCAAGAAGAACCATAAGCTGGGAATAAATGATGTGTGGTTAACATCTGATAGGAGAACTTGTTGATCATTATCTGATAGGAGATTATGCAGGGTAGCGCATATAAGATGATCATAAGTCCAGAAGGGTATTGCAGATCCTTAAAATAGGTTGGACTTAACCTGTTAACCTGTAAGAAGATAAAAGCACAAAGGAGGGCTATACCCCGAGGATGAGCTAAAAAGGTTGAATGCTGCCACAAGAGAGCACCTGTGGGCCTTATGCATCACTTGACCAAAAGTCATCCGGGGCGTAGTCCTACCTAAAGCGGGCTGGCCGCATTCCCTTGACAGAGCACAAAAGGGAAACATGCGCAAAATCCTAAGAAGGAAGCGACAGATACACTGCTCTCTTGCCCCAGGTTACAAACATTGTTGATCCGTTCTACCAGGTGCGCCAAATGGTCTACAACATTGCTCGTCTTTGAAGAGATCAACAACATTGTGGGTCCCACGAAAGCACGGATTGAGAGTACCATAGAGTGTCCGACCATCACAGTTGTGAGATGATCGAGGAGACAAGGCTACACTTGATCGTCATTGCTTGTCAAGCAAAGATCATCGTAACTGTAACGTATTCCTATCGGAGCACGATAGAACTATCACAGGAGGCCTCCCCTAGGCACTCACACTGCGCTAGACATCGGCCGGGATCCGAAGCCCCGTCATCCTCCGTACGAGAGTTGAACGGCCCCTACTGCACATATGCGAAAACTCTCCGCTATATGTGGTCATTGTGGTTTTACGCCAGAGAACAACCTTGAGGGGGCCCTGAGCAAGACTTGGCGATATCTCGGTGGTTCAGTGATCTCTTTGACAAAGAGAAGAAGTATAGAGGAGAAACATTACAAAAAGGGAACTGTGTCAGTATGAGATCTCTGATGTAAGCTTTACTGAATGAAACAAAAGTGAGTGTTTGAAAAATATGCAAAATATTGTAAGAGTAATTGTTGTTGGTTGCGAGGAGCTTTGAGGACTGTCATGTCCTTTTGGCTTTAGAATAGGTCTCCAAGGGCGCCCACGTCATTAGCATCGTGGGTCTCGCCTATAGCGAGGCCACGATACGTGTCGATTTGATTCACTCCCTTTGAGCTGCAAGGCATGTCCGCTACTTCTTTTCCTTTTAAAGTTGACGGATCAGAGTGGTCATCTTTCGGGAACAGACCACGCATCTTACCCTGTCTCAACAATTCTTGCACCAGTTGACGAAGCGCTCGACAGTTTTCAGTCAAATGTCCGCTTTCTTTGTGGAACTCGCAGAACGGATCTGAACTTTTTGATCTTTGGTTTTTCGGCTGGTAGGGGCTTTTGGAATTTGCCCTATCCTTCATAATCTGGCATACTTCTAGCATGGTCTCATCAAGTCCAGAATATGACAAGTCATCATCTTGCGGCTGATGAACTGAAGCTGTTTGCGGAGGTGGGGCTGCTGATAGCAATCGTTCTTGGGCACGATCCTGGCCCGGGAAGAGGTGTTGATGACGATGCTGGAATCTTTTTATTTTTCTTGAGTGGGATGAAAAGTCTTTTCGAGGAGACCTCGAAGGCTGCTTGCAAGAAGGATTTTTCTCCGACACCAGCCTAGAGACGAAGCTGGGGTTGCTCTTTTCACCGCGGATGTATGAGTTGGCTAAGGCAATTAGTTCTTGATATGTCTTTGGTGCTCGGACATTGGCTTCAATTTTGAGTGGTCCCTCCTGCAAACCATTGATGAGAGCCACTCGATACATTTCCTGGTCAACGATCTCGATGTCCAATATTTCCCTCTGAAAACGATCCACAAAATGAGACCAAGTCTCATTCTCTCGCTGCCTGATCTCAAAGAGGGCTTCTGGACCGCCCTTCCTCTTGGAAGAAGTAGAAAATCTGAGCAGGAACTCCCTTCACAAATCAGCAAAGGAAGAGATGGACTGAGCACAAAGTCCATAGAACCAATCTCTCACTTGACCATCAAAGGTCGTTACGAGGAGCTTGCTCTTGGTGGCATCGGAGAGGGTCTTGAGAGCAACGGCTGATTCAAAAGCTTGAAGATGCTTGACAGGATCAGTCTCCCCGGTGTAAATGGGCAACCGTGGCTCTCGGAAGTTGACTGGAGTTGGCTCATACCGAACACTCTCCGTAAACGGTGATGGCTCTTCTGGTTCTACTGCGTAAGGAAAATAAGGAGCATGAGAAGTAGCTGCAAAGGAAGCAGGAGGATTGGAGTAAAAGGTTGCTGTAGGAGGAGCAAATGCAGGAGCTGAAGAGAATGGATGACTTCCCTGAAAGTTCAGAAATCTAGCCGGACTTCCCCGGGCAGCTTCCCGGAAGAAGTTTTGACGAGCTGCAAACTCATCATCTTGAGATCGCAAAGGAGCTGCAGGTCCTTGCGGAAAAGTTGGAGTATAAAGAGGAGGATAGACCGGCGGATGAGCCGGTGGATAAACTTGAGGAGTCTCCGATGTTGGTGCTGGATTGATTGGAGGAACTGGCGCTGCTGAAGATTGAGCGACCAATTGCTGCGTGAGAGCTGCTAGAGTACGGTTGATGACTTGAAACTGTTGGGCAGTTTCTCTGCGAGATTGCTCTAAGGCCTCCCAAAGAGAATCATCACTGGGACTTGGAGAAAGATTCTCGGCTGGTTGATGGTCTGACATGAGTAACCACCGCTTTCACTATCTGATCGAGATCTGAAGGTCGCGTGTTAATGTTGACGCAAGAATTGCGCCTTCCAATTAACGGGGTGTTCGATCTCACAAGCTAAGGGTGAAGGAAGAAGGGTTGCGAGGATAGAGGTGAGGCTTGCTCAAGCAGAGGAGGAGCTTGCTTGAGAAGAGGAGAAGCTTGCTCAAGCAGAGAGGAAGCTTGCCTGAGCAGAGGAGAAGCTTGCTCAAGCAGAGAGGAAGCTTGCCTGAGCAGAGGAGAAGCTTGCTCAAGCAGAGAGGAAGCTGGATCAGGCACTGTCGAGCAGACAGCTACTTTGATGGTTAGCTTTGCAGGTTGGAGCCGAGAGAGGAGAGAAGAAGAGAGGAGGCCGCTAGCAGCGGCAACAACAGACTTCGCCCGCCGCGGCTTGAATGCCACTCTTGCGACGGGCTTTTCCTTTAATCAAGTAGAGTTACAACTTGCTATTGCACCATTACAAAGAAAGAGCAGTAAATGGTACAATGGGGAAGCTGACGGCTAAGGAAGAAGGTGCCAGAAACTAAGTAAAAGAGGCTGCGGAGAACTGGAGAACTGAGGCTGAAGATGCTGCTGAAGCTGCCTGCTGAAGCTGCCGGCTGAAGCTGCCTGCTGATGGCAGAAAAAACTAAGTCCCCAGCCCCTGACGACCTGGGAGACCTGGAAATCGGAGGCTGCGGAGGCTGCGCAAGCTGCTGAGAGTAGAAAAAGCTAAGTCCACAGCCCTTGACGACCTGGGCGGACTGGAGATTTGAGTCCGCCGACCTTGCTTGATCAAGCTGTGACGGACTGGAAAACTGAGTCCGCAGCCTTTGATCAAGGTGGCAGTTCTCCTCTCCTGCGTGCAGAATGAGAGGTCTTGGGGGGTATTTATAGGCCCGGGGGGAATCTGGTCCAATGACGTCATCTTTGACGACCTCGGCGACCTGAGCAACCTAACTGAGCAACCTGAGGAGCAGGCAGACGGACCCCGAGCAGGCAACTCTGGGCTGATTGGGGGGACTCTAGGAGGAGTCCTCCCTTGCCGGAGCGGAGGCCGTCCCCTAGCGGGCGGCCTGGGCGGACTCGGGTGAGTCCGCCCGGCAGGCGAGGCCGCCCCTAGCGGCGGCCTGGGCGGACTCAGGTGAGTTCGCCCGGCAGGCGAGGCCGCCCCTAGCGGCGGCCTGGGCGGACTCAGGTGAGTCCGCCCGGCAGGCGAGGCCGCCCCCTAGCGGGCGGCCTGGGCGGATTCCAGGGGGAATTCGCCCGGGCATCGGAGGCCGCCCCTGGCGGGCGGCCCACGGAGGCCAGCGGAGGCCGCCCCTGGCGGGCGGCTGGCGGAGCATCCAACCTTGGGCGATTTTGGACCCGGTAGTCCGTCTTGCGCGGACATGGTGGACATCATGGGTAACCTGCTCCTTGCGGGTGGGAACCTGTATAGAAAAGCAGAAAAAAGGGCCACCTTGGAGAGGATTGCTCATTTTGGGGGTAACACATGTAGGCAATTTTTTTTACATATAATAAAAAATGTGCTCTTACCATCTCTCGCCAACCCTCATGCACAAGGAAAAAATGAGCGACGGGCGGAGTAAGGCGTTCAGGAGTTTGCGAGTGGCAGGGGCGTCGTCACGTTGGGGCAATGTCATGACCAAAGTAATGTCGTGTAGGACATTGAGGCCCGCCCCGTGCACTATCGCGATTGGGGTACTACTGCGATTGATCATAGGGGCGGAGCCCCGTGCCTATCTCTCGTATATATTTATGCAAAATTTTTTACTTGGTGTAATTTCAAATAATTAGAAATCAACATGCAATGATTATTTTAAATTTAGGAGTTGGAGTGGCACATGATTATTACTAAATCTATAATAATACATTAGCTGAAAATGTTAGACTATGATTCCATTTGGAGGACTTATCTTTATCGGTCAAGCAGTTACGATCGCATTAACCGACCCTTAATTAATGCCCAATTCATCCAATTGTAACCGGTTTACCGATGAAAATAAGTCCCCCAAACGGAGCCTATATTATCAACAATAAGGTAGCATGCAATACATGATTATACATTTACAATATTGTAAATTAATAATATAGTTCTCACATTTTTGCACTTAAATATTTTCGGAATATACTAAAGAATTAAATAAGCAAAATAATTTGGGTCACAAGAGAAGCGGGAGGAGCTACAAGGCTTCAATTCACAAATGGATAGTTAAACTCCCGCACTCATTTTCCATTCTAAAATTCAAGTCAAGGATAGAAGAGATGAGACCTATTTTAAGCACTAGTGGATCGTCTAGGTAAGCAATGTGAGACTAATCTTGACATGCTTTTTTGGTTGACGATGGAGCTTCCAATTATGGATATCATCTATGATTAACATTCGCATCTTCCATGCCAGTTTCGATGGTGCATCTTCCACGCACGGATTCCAGGTTTTCATTTTTCTTGGTTTTGCTATTTTTTGTAACATTTCCTTGGAGAAAAGGTAGCGTTGCCTTCACTTTTTTTTTACGGAAAAGTTTATTTTTATTTCATAGGGAAAAGAGGAAACAACTCACTCCATAGGACTAGCGGCCAATCTATTCGAAAAATAAAGGCTGCCCAAAATACATTTTACTGATCTCACATGATCAAACCAAAACCTATCCACACATATACATCTTAAAATTTAAAAATAAAACACATAATCTGAGCATCGATCCACTATATACAACCACATGTAACATATGAAAATTTTAAACTTAGGCTCCTTTTGGCTCTCGGGCAGCGGTAGAGAAAGGAAAAAAAACACCACTAGAATTTCAGACCGGAGGGAGGGGCGGGCTCTCGAACGGCAGCTTTTCTTCGTTTGTTGGGATCCTCCGCTGGAACGGATACATAGAAGGCAGCAAAATAAACTCTCCCACGCGCTAGCGCTGCGTTGGCATAGATCAAAAGCCAGACAAGCCTTAATCTGTGGATAGGCACTTGTAATAAAATTTGATATTCTCATCTCACATAATTGTTTTGTTTTTGTAATAGCTTATAAGTTTTTTTTACTATTTTTTCGAGGATATATTGAATTAATGTGAAAATAAGATTTTATGGTCTATGAATAGTAAATGTTTGTGAATAGCAAGAATTGGTGTGTGCTAATATCAATCCTCTTAAATAATATATACCATCACGTTTATATAAGAGAAAGTTAAATTGATTTCCTTAATCAAAAAATATATATTTATTTATTTATCACTTTACTATATAGTTATTAATATAGTATAAAAAAGTAAAGTTCTTATAATTAATATGCATATATTAATAATAAATTTAACATGTCTAAACTATTTGTAACTAACCTACAAATAATATAATACTATTTTAACCTTTATGTCTTTATGAGACTAATATTTTCGATAATAACAATTTAAACTTTATGGTAATTGTTTTTACTTTATATTTTATTTCAAAATGTTTTAGTTATTATGAAGTCTAATATGCTTTGGTTTTTATTTCTAAATAAACTATAACTACTTTAACTAAATTAATTATTAATGTAACATATTACATAGATAATAAAATAGTACATGTTAGTTAACAAAAAAGTTATTAAATTGATTTTTGTATTATAATAACATTTACCATTAGGCTACGCTCGGCATGGCGGTGGCGGCCGTGAATGCGGTGGGTTTGAACCATCTTTCGTGAACGCCCAACCTCAAATATAATGAACTTCATTCGCTTTTATGTTCAAAACAAGTTTTCTTTTCTTGGTGGACGTCATTCCCCCTGCAATATGAGACTGACATTTTAATCTGTCCAAACTCACCATAACGAAACCGCCACGCCAAATAAAGCCTAACTTTTTTTTTATAAAGATTGGAAAAAAATCATTAGATATGAAGGATAAGGAGTTTACATGGAGACATGCAAGGGAGAAAAAGCACCCTACAAACACCGGCCAAAATGTGAACCTTAATGAAACAATACTATAAACGGAGTTCATCCAAAAAAATCTAGTGCATAGTCTAACACGCAATCCAAGAATTCCAAAAATTTAAATTATTTCCAAGATCATGACAATAACAAATATATTGCTAGTCACATGAATTGGAAGTATGTATAGATGCCGCTATCCGTCTCCAATCCCTCCTAAAGACCAGACAGCAAATATTTGGCTACCGAATCTGTCATACTGTTATATACCTTCTCTGAAATGTAGAGGTGTATCTTGAAATCCGCCAGACTGATTGACGGGGCTCGCCGCCGGCCACCACACAACTGTGGCTACTCTGGGCCGGCCACCTTCTGCTAGCGCTGAAGATGGGTTGAGAGGAGGTTGGGAGAAATTGGGCGGCAACATGGGGGTGGCTTTAATTCGTGCGAAGAGTAGAATATCATGATGGTATAGCTTGAGTCTCATTAATTAGTTATGTAGTACAATTAAGGCCTCCTCTTCCAAGCCCATATCCCCCTTCCATTTTGCAAAAATACAGTTCTATCTATTCAAGGGAAATAATATTCCCTCTTCATAATCTCTAGATTATTTATGCCAAAAAACGGGCTTTGATCAATTAATCAACCAACCTTTCCTATATATTTTCTCAATTGCTAATAAATTTGAAAAGTATATATTACCTACAATCATATAATAAATAAAATAAAATTGTTATGGTCTCTATATCTTTGATACCATTCTTATTTTCATTGTATTGTCAAGTTAAGACCATTTGATATATGTTTTATCATCAATTTTCTAAACAATACCCTATAAATTTAGAAAAAAAAATAATTAAACTTTCAACCATTTTTTTGAAGAAGTCAAAGCATCTTATTTTGAGATAACCCTCTGAAAATATTTGAAAATTATATTTAAGTAAATTATAAAATTTAGTACGTGGGATATTTCATTATTGAAACCATTTTTATTATATGTTTTATGTCATGGGTTTGATTCTCACCATATACGAGCTTTGTCTACTTATTAGTAGTTTGTTGTTTGATTGATTGTTGTTTAATGTAGTCATCGATGTTTAATGTTCTCAATGGAACAGTATTTGTACATTTATTACTAAAAAAACACAAAAATAAAACTGTATATATAAAACTAAAATAAATAATATTTTCATGCGGTTGGAATCGCATGGCAAACCAATTACATTGTTGGTGCCTCACCTTGCGTCCACGGTATATACTGTTGCAGTAGAAGCACATGAAATAAAAGGAATTTTTCAATGCGAGTGATTTCTCGCAAATCACCACACGAAATAAATAATTAACATTTTAAAGATTACATCCATCAAGAAACAAATAGGAACTAGTGATTTGGCATTTGGTTTTTCAACAAACAAGAAAGGGAGAAATGTACCTCTTCTAGGTCAACCTAGAAGGTGAAGCGGAGAGTTAATCCTCGCGGTTGTAGAGCAACCCTTGCAATGCGACTTCTGAAAAGCTTAACCTCGAGTCCACCAAGGAGTTCAACCACCTCTTGTCTCACTTGTGCTAGCAAGGGGAAGAGAGGAACCAATCCAATCGAGAAAAACTTTGACGAGCACGTCAACATCCACTGCGGGTTTCACCAAATCCCGTGGAGAAAGGCGTTGCACGAAAGGAGGAAGAGGGGGCGGCGGCCGACCTGGGCTCGGCAAGAAAAAGGGCCGACTGGCGGTGCCTTCTCCTTCTCTCGGTCGCCGACAGCACACTAGTGAGAGGGAAAGGGAAAAGCCCTCCAGCGAGAGCTTAGAAACCTCCGGCAAAGTCGATCGAGGGAGAGAGAGAGGGGGCCGATCGGATTTCCCGAGAGGAAAAACCCTAGGGCTTCCGCTGCACTTCGTCCGCCTGTTACTTCGCTCGGGGAGGGGAGGGAGAGGCGCGGGTTTTCTTTTGTTTGCTTGAACCGGGGAAAAAGGAAGAGAGAGAACCCTTTTTTCTTATATTAGGATATATATAATAATTTTATATATATAATAAAATCCGATTATATATATATATATTATATGGTTTTTATATATATATCATATATTTATATATATATATTATATAAAATCTGATTTTATATATATGGTTTCTAAACTCTCAAAACCCCCTTTAATTTTGATCACTTATCAAAATCACCTCAATCGATAAATCATCAAACCTTTTGACTGTTCATCGAATCGCTTAAATGATCGCATCATGAAAACGTCCCTATGAGCTGCGAGTTGCAATTATGGATTTCAAACGACGAACGTTTCGTATTTGAAACTTCCATCAAAATCCTATTCAATGGAATCACGGTTCGCATCTTGCTTTGCCTCTCAAATCTCATTGCGCAATTACGAATTAATTCAGCGTCGTAAGATCTCATTTCCTCGTTTAATTATAGCGTTCATCAATCATATTGATGATCAAAAACTGGATTGGATTAACTGTGGCCCAAATCCCATTTGTGTGACCCTTTGAGGATTCATGTTATATCGAACATGAAACGTGAATCTCTATTCACTCCCAATGGTCGTAAGCGGCACCATAGCAATGCGTTACGATCCTCGATTTACATAAATATCATGCTACCTTAGCATATCAATCCTTCATACGAACACATAGAGTGTCCCGTTCGATTCTTATGTCATATGATATCCTTGTATAACGCAAGCTTGAAGCGTGCCACCCTTGCCGTTCATACATTTCTTGATATAGTGTTGGTCGCACAAAGTTGCTAGCAAACGACCCAACACCATCAAGGAGGCCTCAACAGATATCATCGCTCACGAGACGATCTAATGAGAGACATGGTTTTCTTGACGAACGATCTTCTCCACACAACTCAAGAGAACATAAATATCGTCTGTATGGCAGCCCTTGACGGGAATCAGCGTTGGACGAAATTTAGTGAACCTATCCTTGTGAGTTGAAATCGGGCGTCTCAAACATAGAATCAAACTAATGAAATAAATAGTGACACATAACACAATACATGTATTTATTCCATCGCGGTCATGTTCTGTACTATGTTCCAATAACATAAACATCTGCAATTAAGGCGGCAACTCCTTACCTATGATTAGTAGAACTTAATCATCATTTAACTTGCAGACTGGTCTTATCCGACAATCAATGCTCCTTGTTGATCCTCAAGACCATGAACTTGTTTTAGTTTTATCGTCGCCATTTCACAAATGGGACACATAGCTCCACTATTCGGGTCATCAACCCGAATGGTATGTCAACAATAAAACTAGGAACAAATGATCAAAATCATCAATTACATAAACTAATAACATATCATTATATGATTGGCTACTGGGGCATATCCCTAACATGAAATCCCTTGAACGACTTCTTGTAAATGTGCGGGTGTATATATAGAGAGTTTTGGCGAATAAAATCTTCGCCATCAATCACATATTGCAAATGGGGATCACACTTTTTCAATTTACATCGTCAGGTGTTTCAAATTTTCAAAAAAAAAAAAAATCTAACAAAATTTCGCCGAGAGCTGAAGTCGGTCACTCATCAAATATATATTGTCATCGTCGAAATTTATAATCGTCGTATATTCCCTTCATCAACATGTTCGTGAAACTAATGCCATCTTTTGATGCAAGTTCAATTGAAGATGACCGGCCTTCAATTCGTTAACATGGTTGGCTTTCTGTGTGCATCGATCTCCTCTTGGTTGTTTCATTCTTTCTGTGTGTGTTTATATATATATCTAGATCACATAATTTTTTTTAAAAAAGATATATAGATATATATTACTATAGAGGCCGGCTAGCGTATAGATTATAAACATCTATACATAGGCTCCGTTTGGAGGGACTTATTTTCACCGGTCAGACGGTTATGACCGCATGAATCGTAACCAATCGTTTGACCGATAAAAATAAGTCCTTCAAAACGAAGGCATAATCAAATTATTAATTAAACCAATGTGATATATAAATGTTTTGGGAGGGAAGGAGAGGAGAAAGGGGGTAAAGTGCGGAAAATTTTTTGTTCAGGACTCCGGACCGTGGGCTTGGTCCGGACATAAATACTCCTGGCTGTGGGCCCCCCTGAAAACACACTCCTCCAAAAAAAATTTTGTCAGCTTCCCTCCACCGTGACCTAGCTTTTCTCCGCCTCTTCCGCCGCCGTGCCTCCTTCTTCCTCAACTCTTGGCCGGAAAATGGGAGCCCTAGCTGCTTAAGCTTCGTTCACCCATCTCATCTCATTCCGGCACTGGAACTTGCAGTTTGTTCCGACGAGGAGCTGCCGAGCCCTAGGTTTTCTCCGCCTCATCGCATCTCCGCCTCTTTCTCTGCCGGAAATCACGACGTTGGAGGTCCGGCATTCCAACTGGAGGTCGCATGAATACATTTCTAACTGGAGGTCGTTGCAGCTAAAGTAGATCCTTCCACCACTCTAACTCGAGGTCGCATGAATACATTTCTAACAGAACCCACAAATTTCTGTTTTCTGCTGTGTTGACCGATGATTGCAGTCGTTTTTAATATGTTTTTGCAGTTGTCTTAGCTTACAGTTGCCTTTTAATAAGATTTTGCATTTGTTTTTAAGTAAAGAATGCAGTCGTTTTTAGTACATAGAGCATCATTGGTCCAAAACATATAGAATCAATGTTCAAAATGCAAAAAAGTTTACAGATTTCTCCAATTGTGTTTTGCATACCACTCCAAGATCATTGTTGTATCCCTTTTGTTCTTATTCCTAAATTCAATCAGTCATGGAAAATTTATGTCATGGTAAGTATAATTGCTTACCTCTCTAGTAAATTGATTCTTTTCCAACATTTGTAGACTAGATACAAGAGCAGAACCCACAAATTTATGTTTTCTGCTGTGTTGGCCGATGATTGCAGTCGTTTTTAATATGTTTTTGCAGTTGTCTTAGCTTGCAGTTGCTTTTTAATAAGATTTTGCAGTTGTTTTTAAGTAAAGAATGCAGTCGTTTTTTAGTACATAAATGCAGTTGAATTTAGTGACACTTTCTGATTTTATAGGTGAAGCATGCCCGGGAGCAAGTACTTGAGTTGTAGATGCGCTCCTAATACCTTCATAGCAAATGTGACCCCTCTCTTGAGTAGGTTGTCGGAGGAATCTATTGTATCACTTAGGGATGCCCGTCTCCTTCCCCTATTTCGAATGCCAACATACCCTCAAAACATACCAATGTTGTACATTCTTCTAAGGTTATACAACAGGGATAGGGAAGCCTTCCAGCTCGGGAATTACCTTGTGAAGATGACGGTCAACGAAGTGGCCCTTATATTAGGTCTCCCAAATGCGGGTTATCGCTTTACTTTCACAAGAACACCCCTCCTGGACATAACCCACAAACGCCTAACTGAAGAACTTCATGGAGCTGCAAATGAGGATTGGTCTCCCACCGTCGAGGGAGTCGAGGATAGAAGAATAAGTTTGCTGATAAATTATTTATTAGCTATGTTTTTTTTCCCATTGAAGAGCTTGAAGGTTCCATCATGTATTACTAAGATAACATGTGTTCGTGAGTTCGTGAAATATAACTGGCCGCTCGCCATCCATGAGTTTCTTCATGTACAGTTTGATCAATTAAGTCGTGTCAGTGCTATCCGAAGTGCAGGTAGCAACATTGGTTCTCTGGAGGGCTGTGCTACATTATTGCTGGTATTTGATATTCTAACCAACATTATATTTATTGTATTATGCTTAATATTTCTCTGCTCTAATAATATTTTTTTTTTGAAGGTGTGGTTGTACGAACATACAAGAATAGGTCCTCCGGTGCACGAATTAGCACGCCCTAGAATAAGTCGTTGGTCCCCCCTTCTTCGATACAGTGCCAAATTTTGCACTAAACTGCAGGAGAACCTGTTTCGCAAGAATTATGTATGTCCTTAAAAACAAAATATAATTATGTGCAAGTGCATGTGGTATTTATCTTTTAATCGTCAATTGTTCTCTGTAGGTCCACTATAAGTTTATGGATGTGTTAGATGAGGAGAAGACCCTACTGGCTGAGGAGGAAGATTGTTCCGATTTTGAGAATCCTCCGCTGAAGGAACAAAAAAGAAAAAGGATAGATTTTGCCGCCTTAGATGAGAGGTTAGGTTATGAGAGAAAGATGAAGGAGAAGAGGATTAGGGGGAAGCAGGAGAAAAGTATGCTGAGAAAAGTCATTAAGCCTGATGAGGGTTGGATAGGGCTTGAAGATCGACTCAAGGCTTATATCAAATTTGAGGTTGATGGATTGAGGACCTTCTGTGAAGAACGGTTTAAAGCCTTAGAAGCACAGTTTAAGCCTTTTAGTTCAGCACCTTCACCCCCGCTTTCACAGGAGCACGTGCTTGTTACAAGCACACATCCGTCAAAGATCACTTCTACTCCAAAGCACACTACTCTTCCAAAAACAAAACGCTCGTCTCCGATGATACTTAGAAGTAGCCCAAGGTTGGTCACAAAGGGTATTAAACGTACACGGGCAGTTATCATTTCTGGTACACAGCCCGACTATCCTGGGAGATTATTTCTAACAGATAGTGCTAGAAAAAGTGTTGATTTTGTCCTTAACACATTTACAGACAGGTATTTTCTTCTATTTTATTTACAATCAGAACAATATTATCATTAATCGATGCTCATGTTTTTGCCTTTCCTTCTCTTTTGCATGTTTAAATAAGAGTTTCATATTTTGCTCCAAGCAAATAGTGCTAATTAAATGAAAATTTTATTCTTAGCAGGGATATGTTAATTTTTCAAAGCGGAAACATTACGATGTGCCGAGAGGAATTAGATATTCTTTTGGGTCAAGGATGGATTCAAGACAACCATTTGAACGCGTACTCTGTTGTCCTTGGAGCCAAGAAAAAAAAAATGCCAAAAAGTGTTAGAAATTTTCTCTATGTGTCTTCCAATCACGAGGTATGTTACTTGAACATTAACATTTTTTGTGAAATAATTTCAATCAAATTAATGTGTTTCACTACGCAGTACTATAGAAGATGTAAAGCTAAAAACTATACCAGACTTATTAGTCACATCACTCCCGAGGCGGTTAATTCTGCTGAGATAATTCTTATGCCTTGCCACCTTGGTAGCCACTGGGCATTGCTGGTATGTTGGATAAAGGAGAAACGTTGGGAGTACTATGATTCGATGCCGAGCAGCCTTCATCGGGCCGGGGTGCGTGACAACGTATGTGCAAAGATTTGACTTTATATTGAACATCGAACATTATGTTTGTTGTGGTTAATTAATTTTATATTGTCACATGTACTGCAGCTAAAGGCCCTAGTTGATGATGTTTCGACTACATTTCCAGCAGGATTTGCTAAGTGGCCGCTAGAGGACGCCGTTGGCTTGCCAAAGCAGGACAATACATGGGATTGTGGAGTGTTCCTTATAAAATACATGGAAATGGTTTCATCAACAACAAGTATATCATGGGGAGATCATCAGAAATGGCAAGACGACATGCCACGATTTCGCGCCGAGATCGCGGCCGATATTTGTAAAACATTTTCTAGTGCTATTTCAGAGAGGATATCTAGACATAATAGCTCTCCGGACATCGTAAAAGACAATTCTTGCTCCAACGATAGCTCTGACTTAATCATAAAAGACAATGCATAATATCTTTTCATAACCGCCAAAATTTTGGACCTTGTTATGGTTAGCATAATTACAAGGAATGTGCGGTTTTGAGATCAGTGTTTTAGTATCTTTTCAGTTTCTGCTATGCATGAATTTTTTGGTTTAGTTAATCGTAAAAGACAATTTTGGTTTTGTGTAATATAATTAAGTTCTTTGCTATGCATGAATTTTTACTGATAAACTGAAGAGTACTTCGCTTTTTCGAAATTATATCTGGTAATAGGGGGTTCATTTATCAACTGCTTTATATGTTCTCTCCCAATGACCTCATTTAATATGGATTGCACAGTAAAACACATGGGAATCATCGTGTTCAAGTAATGTGAACTTGATTTTGTGATACTTATTTCTATGTGGCTAAGCTGACATCTGTTTGACTATATCTCTTGATTCTACTAATTCTTGGACTGTATTAATTAAATGTAAACAAAAAGCCTTCTTACATGGTGATTTAAAGGAGATGATCAAAAGTCCGTTTATGAGATTAATTAGTCTTTTCAGGCTTAGTTTTAGAAGTTTACTGGTGTTGCTTACTCATTTTATTTCTCCCAAAGATAATCAAATTACCTAAACATAAAAGAGAGTGTTATCCACAAATTGGAATTGTGAAATATTAACAAATTTTTGAAATCAATACAAATTGCACCCCTCTCTATTACCCAAGAGTGATGTGCTTATGCTATGAGCAAGGTGCGGTTTTTGAAATCAATACCTATCACAATTAGTATGTTTAGGTAAAAGTCGCGGTTTTAATTAATAAAATGCGGTTTCCATTGTTTTTCAAAGCTAAATTACGCCACACACATACATTACGGCTTAAAGACATCAGGAATTCCAGGGAAATCAAAAGCTAAGTTTACATAAAAGTCATCATTAAATTCGCTTGGTGCATCAGTTGGCAATGTAGTTGGGGTATTTGTTTTTGTTGTGTCCTGCTCTTCAGCTGAAATGTCGAAAAAGTTGAACTCCTGCACTGTTTCTTCTACAATTATCTTCTTCTTGACTGTGGTTTTCTTCCCTGTAGAAAAAAAAACAAGTTAGTGAAAAATGACATAAATCAAGAGTACAATTAAAAGATGGAGGGTCTAACTTTGTTTTTTTGCTCCTAACTCCCACTGTCCCTTCAACCTTGCATTTGAAATTCCTTTGGGTTTCTTTTTTGCAGGGTCTTTCACCGATGAAATATTCTTGTCGTTCTCATCACTAAAACCTCTCTTCCGCATTTCCTCCGCCTCAACTATATCATCGGCTTGCTGTGCTAAAACATGCAAGCCTCCCAAAATATGCGTCTTTGCTGCTGTACAGTTCTCCACTAGGTGGGCAAGGTCATAAGAGAAACGCATTAAATGATTTCTAAATATCAAATTGGAGTCGCAATCGACAATATTTGAGGTATTTGGTAGGTATATGCCCCTTTTAGCATTATGACAGAACCGTCTAAGCAGATATTTGCTAGGAATTCCCCTTGCATTTTTCATATTATAAACCCTCAGAATATGTTTGCATAATATGCCTTTAGTCTCAAAACCTCTACATGAACAATCAGTTTCATTGTTCTCGGAATTGTAGTTAACAAACCATCGTTTGTTATCCTCACTACCATCACAGTGCTTTGTAATATATACGAACTGATTTTCATCATGTCTTATTTCATCCACAATGCATACACCAACTGCTCCCTCCATGAACACTTTTTCAAAAATACCAAACATTTTACGGGTGTAAAACTTAGAGACATGTTTAAGGATCACACAAGTTCTATAATTTAAACTTACCTTTCCTTGTTTGCCTCTAAAATCTTCGTCACGTTCTCCTTTTCGCCAAGACCCCACCAATTTCTCCAATCCCATAAAACATTCCACCAGTGTACTAGTAGCCTTCGAACAACCATGCAATCCATTATTTGCAGATTCACTTCGTTGTGTTGACAATATACCGAGGTCTAAAACATCCTTGTTGAATGCTGTAGACCACTTCCTCCTTACTTTATGTAAGTCCTCCAACCATCTATTTCCTTTCAAGTTTCCTGTACTAATCATCTCATTCCAATAATTGTCAAACTCAAACTCATTGTCGCACTTACTCAAGCATTTATAAAAAATCCCGCGAACACTTTTCTCAATATTGAAGCATGGGACTTTTGAAGGCGCTTTCTTGGATATATGCCATTGACATAACCGGTGACGAGTCCTTGTAAAAACTCTTTCAATAGCGACAGCCATGGCCTGATCTTGGTCCGTGAATATAGTTGTTGGTTGTTTGCCCCCAACAAATTTTAGAAATGTACTGAAGAGCCAACAAAATGTATCAATAGTCTCCTCAGAAATAAAAGCTCCACCGACAAATACATTCTGCCAGTGATTGTTGACGGCGATGAATGGTGCACAAGCCAAGTTATACTTATTCAATCTGAATGTTGTGTCAAAAATAATTACGTCGCCGTAGCAGTCATAATCAATCTTGCTGTGTCCGTCCATCCAAAAGAAGCTGGTCAACCTATTCAACTCATCGGTTTGAATATCATATGAGAACATGTTGTCCTCTAACTGTTTCTCTTGTAGTATCTTCAACAAACTAAGAGCGTCACCACTTTCTATTAGTGCCCTCTTTTCGCGGTGCACAAAGTTGTAGGCATCTGATTTAGTGAAACCAACATTCTCAATCCCACCAACTTGGTTAGATAGAAAGTTGTAAGCATGAACTGTCCTAACTCCGGCATCTGCCAAGTTCTTAATAAGGTCACCCTGCATTTTAGAAATGCTGCGATGAGATCTTAGAAGGTGTTGCTCGTTCTCCATCGCTAACGGGTGATTGTGTTCCTCAATGAACTTTGTTGCTGTCCAATTCCTACCATCTCTATCAGTGGTAAAAAAAATACGGGCCGGGCAACCCGTGCGTGTTTCTAATTTACGATACTTTTTTGGAGAGGGTCTCACCTTCCTCAATCCAGCTTTAGCGCAGGTAAACTCTCGACATTTAACAATCCTAGTGTGTGTCCAGTAGCTCAAATGTTCTTTCCGAACACTAAACCCCATGCTGTGGGCATACTCACAATACATACGATACGCCTCGTCTTCTGTATGCACAATTGGGAAAACAACCGGCTGTCTGTCGACCTAATAAAACAAAATAAATGTTGAGTTTATTCAGAGACTGAAAAGAAACTGCAAATAAATGTATAAAAACAGTTGCATTGAATTGCAGTTGTATTTCTTATTAAAAATGCAGTTGAAAACAGAAACTAAAAGTTGTCTTCTCCTATTGGGATTAGAAATATTCAAACCAACATTGTAACTTACAGCACAAGATAAAAAAACAACTAACAGTGGACATTACCACGTGATCATTGTTGGATGAGTCTTGCATATTGGTTGCTCCATCAACTGACATTTCCGAGTAAATACAATGCCTAAAAACAATGGTCATGAGCTAAGAAAACTATACAAGGAATTTGTAGGGTGTCTAGTGAGACTTCCTCATGCACTCACCGATCTATCTTCCTGCAGGCCTAAGCTTTGCCGAGTATCGGCAGCTCCTCGTCGGAACAAACTGCAAGTTCCAGTGCCGGAATGAGATGAGATGGGTGAACGAAGCTTAAGCAGCTAGGGCTCCCATTTTCCGGCCAAGAGTTGAGGAAGAAGGAGGCACGGCGGCGGAAGAGGCGGAGAAAAGCTAGGTCACGGTGGAGGGAAGCTGACAAAATTTTTTTTGGAGGAGTGTGTTTTCAGGGGGGCCCACAGCCAGGAGTATTTATGTCCGGACCAAGCCCACGGTCCGGAGTCCTGAACAAAAAATTTTCCGTAAAGTGCAGGGCGACTTTACAAAAACTTCCAGAAAAGGGAGCCGAGTAATTAAATGGTCACATCAGCTGGCTTTCTTTCTTTCTTTCGACCCTTAAACCTCGCTGTGCGTGCTCTTTAACCTTTTGCCCCACATAGTATTCTCACTGCCTGTAGCTTCATCCTTAGCTCTTACTACTTTTATACCTGCTCAGGCTATATTAATTATTATTACATATACATATATATATATAATATATTAATATACAAAAAAAATGTTATTCTAACTTGGAGGGACAAGACTGCGTGCTTTGGGATTTCTTGATACTCTCCGAGTATCATCATAATCGCAACCTCATTTAATGTGGCTACCGCAGCTATACAATTTTCCACCGGGCTAGCTATGGTTTTTTTTAAGCTTAATTATTATTTGGGTTTTGTGGAATCATTTCTTCCCTAAATATCAGTGGAGTATTAATTAGGACTACGTTTTTAGTATGTACGTAGTTCAAAAAATATGGAATCGTGCCTACTTTATTTGGTTGTTAATTAGTCTCGAGAAGTAGAACCTATTCAAAGCTAGCGGCCTTATTTAATTAGTTGCACGACTGGTGGTAATTAATTATTAAAGGTCTACTCACAAATCCTTGCATGCATGGTGCCATATGTACACGTAGGGCGCTCTCCCTAAATATACACATGGTTCGTTGTATATCAGGATCCTCTCCATTTCATCAGAAATGGAGGGGATTCATTTCACGGTTCAGATTCTGTGGGTGAAGATCTGATGGCTTCAATTTTTCTAGGCTTTTATATATTTTTTTAAGCAAAAAAATGATAGCCTTTAGATGTATTACAGTTTTTCTCAACCACCGGATCTTGAAATGGATCCCCTCCATTTCATTACAAATGGAGAGGATCCGGATCCGTTGGTTGTTGGATTTGTGTGGTATGAACATATATATATATATATATATACTACGCACCATGCATATCTAAAATCTATATATAGAGGTTAAGGGTGTTATGTCGCTCAAAACATTTCGGGTGGTGATTAAAATGAAATCACCTTCTCGTTGCTCCTAACTTGGGTTTTATAAGCAAACCCTATGATTAGAACGGGTATCGGATGTCCCGGCTGTACAACCCATATTCGACGAGGGTGGGCCCTACCACCGCCAGGTCATCAGAGGTCAAAGTCAACAAAGCAGGGTGGGGATCCAGACCAGCATCCCGGGCCGCGGAAGGTTTGGGCGAGTAGGGCGAGCTCCCCAGGTCAACTCGCCAGGTGGCGACTATGGCCAGATGCTCGCCTCTCCCAGGCGAGTTCCTTAAGGAGGTCGCCAACTCGCCAGGGGGGGGGGGTATAAGTAAGACCCCCCCCTCTCTTTGATTTTGCCTATAAATAGGACCCCAGGGGTACGAAGGAGGGGGCAAGCAATTCTCGGCCTGAACCCTCGCGAGTTCCAGTAACTACCCTTGACTCGCTATCGTTCAGCTCGCCTCCTTCGTACCTAGCTCGGCCAATCTGGTTGAGAAGGGGTTGCTTCTCCTAAGCAACTGGGTACGTGGTGGGACCTTCCTGCCGCAGCGACCTGGGGTCTTGTTCGTACAATTCGTCCTTGTTTCCTAACCAGAGATCGTCTTCCTGACCGGTCGACCAGTAGCTTCAGGTCGCCTAATCCGATTTCTGAGGTTGAGAATTTCTCGGCTTCAACACTTGGTGCGGTGAGCGTGGATCGCGACCGAAGAAGAAAGTCGTGGTTGGAAGATGGCCGATGACGGAGACCGGGGCGAGTTGGGAGGTAACTCGGCGGGAGCTGGAATCCCGGGGCAAGGTGGCGAGTATGTGACGGTGGCAGCTTTTGCAGAGTTCGCAAGGAGAATGGAGAAGGCGATACTCGTCGGGTTGTCAAATCCGCCTGAGGTGACGGCGACTTCCCCCCATCGCCAGACACCCCCGGGCGAGGAGATACCAACTCGGCGAGCAGGGAAGGAGCCCGCTTGGGCGAGTGGAGAGCAGGTGATCCCCCCGCGACATCATCCGGCGAGTAGTCAGGGGATCCGGTTCCGAGAACCAGAACTCTCGGCGAGGCATGGAGATACTCGCCGATGGAGCGAGTATGACTGCTCGAGCGGAGAGGATACTCGCCGCCGCCAGGAAGGGAGGAGCCCCTTCTGCGACGAGATCCTCGCAGCCCTTGTCCCCGACAACTTCAGAGAGCCAGTCCTCTCGTACTACTCCGGCAAGGACGACCCGGTGGGGCATCTTCAGTGGTTTGAGGATGTGGTCTCCATTCGCAACATGTCCGATGCTCTCAAGTGCCGGCTCTTCTCCATTACCTTCAAAGGTAGCGCGAGAGATTGGTTCCACCAGCTGCCGGCCGGGTCCGTTTACTGCTTCTCGGATCTGCGAAGGGGCCTGCTAGCAAGGTTCGCGACGTCCAAGCGGAGGAAGAAGGAGGCGACCGCTCTCTTCAAGATCGTGCAAGGGCAGCACGAGAGTTTGGGCCTGTACATCGATCGATTCCAGGAGGAGGTGCTGGAGGTGGAAGAGGTAGACGGGTTCACCTTGATCGTGGCCCTCAAGTTCGGGCTGAAGCAGGGTCTGTTCAACATGGAGTTGGGGCACAGGCCACCCAAGTCGTTCGAGGAGATGGTGGAGAGAGCCAATGTGTTCATCCAGGGAGAGGAGAGGAACAAGGAGTTCCTGGCACGGCTCGACGGAGATCGACCGCTTGGGCAAGACAAAGGGAGGCTGCTGGAGAGGGAGAGGGCGCCGGAAGGGCGCAGTGACAGGAAGCAGGAAAGGCCGCGGGAGAAAGAGGAGAAGAAAGAGAGAGGAAGGGAGATCAGAAAGGCGGAGAAGCAGGAGTGGCGGGAGAGGCCTCGAAGGCAGGAGGACAGGAGGCCTGTCGGAGGGCGAGAAGCGAGGAGCGAGGAAAGAAGGTTCCAGTACCCGAGGGACCGCCCTCAGTGGAGGCAGCCCACCCGTCAGGAGGAAAGGAGGGCTTACAACCCTCGGGAGCAGGGAGGAGGAAGAAGGGAGACCATGTCCATCACGCAGCGAGCCGCCAAGCGCCGGCGGAAGGAGAGGCAACAGGAGAGGAGGCAGGAAAGACAGCAGGAAGCGGCGATTCCCCTCTACTGCGATATCCATCGAGTGGAGGGGCACGGGACCTTGGCTTGCCCAGAGTTCTGGGAAACAAGGAGAAGAATGGAAGCGACGGCGGCCGAGAGGGAGCAGCCACAGCAGGAGGCCCAGGTTGGGCAGGTGGCTTACCAGGCACCGCAGAGGAGGAGGAACGAAGACAGGATCGATCAGGGAGGAAGGGGAAATGTCATTCCCGGTCCGGGAGGCGGGCACGTTGGAGTGATCAACGGAGGGGCGGGGCTAGGAGCTTCCCGCAAGGGAAGTCTCCACCAAATCTACAAAAGGAGCGTCGCTTCGACGTCTCAGACCCCCCCTCCCTTGAACGAGATCACCTTCTCGGAGGAAGACATGCTCTGGAACGAGAACCCCTTCCATGACGCCCTGGTGATTCAAGCAGCAATCGAGGACTTCACCGTCGACCGAATCCTCGCGGATAACGGGAGCTCGGTGAATGTCATCTTCAAGAGAACCTTCGTCGGCCTTCAGGTGGAAGCGTCCCGGGTTCAGGCAGCGGATGGGCCTCTCTTCGGCTTCTCCGGGGAGAAGAAAGAGGTGGAAGGAGGAGTGGAGTTGCTGGTTACTCTCGGGGGGACTTCGATCCGATGCCGCTTCGTCATCGTCGACGCACCGAGCGGCTACAACGCCATCTTCGGACGGCCCCTCATCAACTACTTCAAGGCCGTCCCTTCATCTTATCACCAATGCCTGAAGTACTGCAGGGATGACGTCCAAGTCAGGATCAGGGGAGATCCCAAGGCCTCCAGGGAATGCTACCTGAATGCGGTCAGCACCATCAGCTGGATGGGCGACGCAGAAAGGTTGGAAAGGATGATGGAGCAAGAAGAGGGCCTGCAAGCTGCCGAGGAGCTGGAGGAAGTGGAGGTGATCTCCCTGAGAGGAAAGCCGGAGCTGCTGAAGATCGGAGGAGCCTTGCCCCCGGAAGGGAAGGTGGAGATAGCGGCCTGCCTACAGGAAAACGCGGACGTCTTCGCATGGAGCGCCGCCGAAATGCCAGGGATCGATGCTGATGTTGCCTGTCATCGCCTCAACCTGGATCCGGCGACGGCCCCCGTCCATCAAAAGCAAAGGAAGAGCGCCGCCGCTCTAGCGGGACCCATCCGGGAGGAAGTAGGGAAGCTGCTGGAAGCAGGTTTTGTTTCGGAGATCCAGTATCCAGGCTGGGTCTCCAATGTTGTAATGGTGAAGAAGTCTGGAGGGGGCTGGAGGTTATGTATCGACTTTTCATTATTGAATAAAGCCTGCCCGAAGGATTGTTATCCCCTGCCTCAGATCGACGCGCTGGTTGATTCCGCCGTCGGATTTCCTGTGATGAGTTTCCTTGATGCCTTTTCAGGATACCATCAGATCCGGATGCATCCCCCCGATTGCCGCGACGTTTCCTTCATCACCAGCGACGGATGCTATAGCTACAAGATGATGCCCTTTGGGCTCAAGAACGCCGGCGCGACATATCAAAGAATGATGGATCACGTCTTCAGAGAGCAGAAGGGGCGGAATCTGGAAGTCTACGTCGACGACTTGCTCGTTAAGAGTAAGAGCGCCGCAGAGCACGTAGCGGATCTGACGGAGACTTTCGCCACCCTGAGGAGGTACAAGATGCGGCTCAACCCGGCCAAGTGTGTTTTCGGCGCAGGAAGGGGGAAGTTTCTAGGACACCTCCTTACTCCCCTAGGGGTGGAGCCCAACCCCGACAAGGTGAAAGCCATCGTGGAGATGGCGTCCCCAAGGGACTCCAAGGAAGTTCAAAGGTTGACCGGAAGGCTGGCAGGTCTTAGCCGGTTTCTCTCCAAGGCCGGAGAAAAGTGCTCCCCTTTCTTCAAAGCCCTTCGGGGAAATCAGAAATTCGAGTGGACCCCGGAGTGCGAGGAGGCCTTCATGAAGCTCAAGCAACAGCTGACTCGAGCTCCCCTCCTTCAGGGTCCGCAGGGCGGCGAAGACCTCTTGCTCTACCTAGGGGTAGGGGCCGAAGCAGTCAGCTCGGTGTTGGTCCGAGAGGAGGGAAAGAAGCAGCTTCCGATCTATTACGTAAGCCGGGTGCTAAGGCAAGCCGAGACGCGGTACCCCATCCTGGAGAAGTTGGTCTTTGCCCTGGTAGTTTCGGCCAGGCGACTCCGTCCATATTTCCAAGCCCACTCTATCAAAGTAGTCTCAGACCATCCCTTGAGGAGTATCTTGGACGGAGTGGAGCATTCCGGCAGGCTCGCCAAATGGGCTGTGGAGCTGAGCGAGTTCGACATCTCCTACCCCCCAAGGGTCGCGATCAAAGCACAAGCCGTGGCGGATTTCCTGGCCGACTTCTCGGCCGAGGTCGAGGCAGACACGGATGTCTCTCGGCCGGTCCCTTGGAAGATGTTCGTGGATGGCGCGTCAGGGAGACACTCCGTGGGAGCCGGGGTGGTGCTGGTTAGTCCTCAGGGGACCAGGATTGAGCAAGCTATCAAGATCAATTTTCCGGTTACTAACAACCAGGCGGAGTACGAAGCCATGGTGGCTGGCTTGCGACTCGCCAAGGAACTGGCAATCAGAGATATCAGGGCCTTTTCCGATTCCATGGTGGCGGCATCCCAGATTCGGGGAGAGTTCGAAGTCCGAGATCCCGTCTTGCAGCAATATCTGGTCAAGGTCAAAGGCCTTATCGGGGGGTTCCGATCCTTTCACGTCGAGCATGTGCCCCGAGAGCGCAACTCCGAGGCAGACAATCTTGCGAAATACGGCCCCCGGGCCGGGGGAACCGCCATCGAGTTATTTCGACCATCCATCGAAGAAGGCGAATTGATGGAGGTCGATCAGCGGGCCTCGTGGAGGGATCCGTTCATCACATTCCTGGCGACAGGCCGACTACCATCTGACGGGCAAGACCAAAGAAAGTTTCGGTACAAGGCCGCATACTACTTGCTGCAGGGCGGCGAACTCTATCGCAAGACCATTTCAGGCCCTCTGGCCCGGTGCTTGTCAGAGCACGAGATTCCCCGGGTCCTCGAAGAGATACACTCAGGAGAGTGCGGCAGTCACTCCGGGACCCGCACCCTGGAGCAAAGGATTCTGAGGCACGGTTACTTCTGGCCGACCATCCGAAAGGACGCAGAGGCCTATTCCAGAAAATGCTCCCAATGTCAACTCTTTGCGCCCCTTGCGCTCCAGCCAGCTCAGCAACTTCGCTCAATTACCGCTCCATGGCCTTTCGCAATTTGGGGCATGGATTTGATCGGCCCGTTCCCTCAAGCTAGCGGGCAAAGGAAGTTTGTTCTGGTAATGGTCGACTACTTCACGAAGTGGATCGAGGCTAAGGCTCTGGCCAGGACCACGTCTCAAATCGTCAAGAACTTCATTTGGGGGGAGATCGCATGCAGATTCGGGATCCCTCTGGCCATCATCACCGACAATGGGCCGCAGTTCGCCAGCCTGGAACTGGGAGACTTTTGTAAACAATTGGGAACCGACCTTCGGTTCGCCTCGGTACATCATCCTCGTAGCAACGGGCAAGTAGAAGCCGCAAACAAGCTCATCATCAACTTGCTGAAGAAGAAGATCACCAATCTCAAGGGGAATTGGGCCGAACAACTCCCCTCTGTCCTGTGGGCTCTCAGGACCACCCCGAACTCGGCTACAAGGGAAACACCCTTCAAGCTATCACACGGGTCCGAGGCGCTCATCCCGGTCGAATTTGAGGTGCATAGTCCGAGGGTCATCGCGGCCGAAGACGGAAGCGAGGAATGGCGGTTAGAGAATGAAGAGGCTCAGAGGCTCTCCCTAGATTATGTGGAAGAGCTTTGGGACTTAGCCTCCATACGCCAGGAGGAAACCAAGAGGCGCATGGCGAGGCATTTCGACAAAAACGTCCGCTTGAAGAACTTCCTCGCAGGGGACTTGGTCATGAAGAAAGTGGACGCCGCCGGGCGGGGAGCCGCCATAGGCAAGCTCTTTCCCAACTGGGAAGGACCTTTCATCATCCAAGAGGCTTTGGCCACAGGAGGCTATTACCTACAAGACCAAGCGAGAGAGCAGCTGTCTGGAACCTGGAGCGGAGATGATTTGAAAAGATTTTACCCATAGCGGTAACCCATGTATCTATTTCTGTAAACTTTCTTAAATGAACAAAGGATGCGGATTTTCATCCCTTTTGTGTTGAAGGTGCCTCGAGGCTTCTGAGTGTTTCCATGGCCCGCCTCGTAGTCGACTTCGGAAGGCAGTGGTCGGTTTGTTCCTCATACATAGCCCAGTACGGATGATGGGACGATGCTTCGGGACTTTAAGCGCTCTTGTAAGACCGAACCTCTGCACTGTCGGCCGAGATTAGCTCCCCCCTTGCATGTCGGCCTAGGTCTCCCCGAGTGCATCTCTCTTCCGTCTGGAGGAACTACGAGGAACAGATCCGCACCCTGACCCCCCGGACTCGAGGAGAGGCCGGCCTCGTAAAGCACCCAGAAGGAAAAACCTCAAGCGAGCAGCAAGGCAGGATAACCTGCTGAAAAGGGCAAGAATGAGCCCAGGGGTGTGTGTTGATTCCGAGTGCGTCCGGGGAGGACCCTCGACGAACACCACCCCCATTCGAATCGCAACTGGAAACGATCTTCACTATCAAATCGAGATACGTGCCTTCAACCCGTTCTCACTGAATAGCCTAGTTCGGACGATGGGACGAGGCTACGGGACTTTAAGCGCTCTTGTAAGACCGAACCTCTGCATTGTCGGCCGAGATCAGCTCCCCCCTTGCATGTCGGCCTAGGTCTCCCCGAGTGCATCTCTCTTCCGACTAGAGGAATTCTTAGGAACGGGTCTGGACGCCGACCCCCCGATTTGGCAGGATCAAGAGCGCCTCTCCGGAGAGAGTTTTGTCAAAGATGCCCTCGATTGTAATCCAAGACTTCGAGTTGAGCAGCGTCGTAAGACCGGTATCCCCACGAGCTCCTCTCCTCGGGAATCGGCCGATCTCCTCGATTGTAATCCAAGACTTCGAGTGGAGCAGCGTCGTAAGACCGGTATCCCCACGAGCTCCTCTCCTCGGGAATCGGCCGATCTCCTCGATTGTAATCCAAGACTTCGAGTTGAGCAGCGTCGTAAGACCGGTATCCCCACGAGCTCCTCTCCTCGGGAATCGGCCGATCTCCTCGATTGTAATCCAAGACTTCGAGTGGAGCAGCGTCGTAAGACCGGTATCCCCACGAGCTCCTCTCCTCGGGAATCGGCCGATCTCCTCGATTGTAATCCAAGACTTCGAGTTGAGCAGCGTCGTAAGACCGGTATCCCCACGAGCTCCTCTCCTCGGGAATCGGCCGATCTCCTCGATTGTAATCCAAGACTTCGAGTGGAGCAGCGTCGTAAGACCGGTATCCCCACGAGCTCCTCTCCTCGGGAATCGGCCGATCTCCTCGATTGTAATCCAAGACTTCGAGTGGAGCAGCGTCGTAAGACCGGTATCCCCACGAGCTCCTCTCCTCGGGAATCGGCCGATCTCCTCGATTGTAATCCAAGACTTCGAGTTGAGCAGCGTCGTAAGACCGGTATCCCCACGAGCTCCTCTCCTCGGGAATCGGCCGATCTCCTCGATTGTAATCCAAGACTTCGAGTGGAGCAGCGTCGTAAGACCGGTATCCCCACGAGCTCCTCTCCTCGGGAATCGGCCGATCTCCTCGATTGTAATCCAAGACTTCGAGTTGAGCAGCGTCGTAAGACCGGTATCCCCACGAGCTCCTCTCCTCGGGAATCGGCCGATCTCCTCGATTGTAATCCAAGACTTCGAGTGGAGCAGCGTCGTAAGACCGGTATCCCCACGAGCTCCTCTCCTCGGGAATCGGCCGATCTCCTCGATTGTAATCCAAGACTTCGAGTGGAGCAGCGTCGTAAGACCGGTATCCCCACGAGCTCCTCTCCTCGGGAATCGGCCGATCTCCTCGATTGTAATCCAAGACTTCGAGTGGAGCAGCGTCGTAAGACCGGTATCCCCACGAGCTCCTCTCCTCGGGAATCGGCCGATCTCCTCGATTGTAATCCAAGACTTCGAGTGGAGCAGCGTCGTAAGACCGGTATCCCCACGAGCTCCTCTCCTCGGGAATCGGCCGATCTCCTCGATTGTAATCCAAGACTTCGAGTGGAGCAGCGTCGTAAGACCGGTATCCCCACGAGCTCCTCTCCTCGGGAATCGGCCGATCTCCTCGATTGTAATCCAAGACTTCGAGTGGAGCAGCGTCGTAAGACCGGTATCCCCACGAGCTCCTCTCCTCGGGAATCGGCCGATCTCCTCGATTGTAATCCAAGACTTCGAGTGGAGCAGCGTCGTAAGACCGGTATCCCCACGAGCTCCTCTCCTCGGGAATCGGCCGATCTCCTCGATTGTAATCCAAGACTTCGAGTGGAGCAGCGTCGTAAGACCGGTATCCCCACGAGCTCCTCTCCTCGGGAATCGGCCGATCTCCTCGATTGTAATCCAAGACTTCGAGTGGAGCAGCGTCGTAAGACCGGTATCCCCACGAGCTCCTCTCCTCGGGAATCGGCCGATCTCCTCGATTGTAATCCAAGACTTCGAGTGGAGCAGCGTCGTAAGACCGGTATCCCCACGAGCTCCTCTCCTCGGGAATCGGCCGATCTCCTCGATTGTAATCCAAGACTTCGAGTTGAGCAGCGTCGAAAGACCGGTATCCCCACGAGCTCCTCTCCTCGGGAATCGGCCGATCTCCTCGATAACAAGGAGGGGCCCACGGGCTATGTTCGACGACTAAGCCCGGCCCAATTTTCGTCACGCGCGAGCAGGCCTCACGCGAGTAGGAGAGCAAAACTCACGAGAACAGGCGAGCTGATCTCGCGCGAGTAGGCGAGCTGTTTCCATGCGGGGAAGCGAGCTGAAACCGCGCGAGTAAGCGAGCCCCGGGGGACATGCGAGTACGTCCCACACGCCACCCGCGCGGTTATCACAGCAGGTTCACGAGTATCCGGGCGCAGGGGGGAGTAGGTCCCGGCGAGCGGATGGTCGACGTTGGGGCCATCCCCTGCGACCTAGCGAGCGTCCCTCTCCGAGCCTATGAGCCTAGCGAGTAACCTCCAGTCAGAGGAAAAGGCAAAACTTTGTATAAATCACTAAGTCAAAATGTGGTTTACAAAAGGAACAAAAAGAATATCGGCGAGCAACTAGGGCTCGTCGTCGCCAGTATCAGGCCGGTATTCATCATCCCCAACATCGCCGATATCCGCAAAGTCGTCGCTCTCTGCGGTCTCGCCGCTGCTGCTTCCGCTGCCGCTGCTGCTTCCGCTGCCGCTGCTGCTTCCGCTGCCGCTGCTGTCAGAATCACCGGAGCTAGTCGGCAACGACGCGTCGTATGGCGGGACAGTCCCCTCGGCGAGCAGCTCGGGGATGAGCTCGTCAACAGTGAGCGGCTTCTCCCCCTCGACGAGCTGGCCCCCGAGCCTAAGGCGCGCGAGAATGACATTCCCCGCCGCCCGCGCGATCTCGCGGCGAACGGAGGATCTCTCCTCCCAGAGGACGCGCGATTGCTTCACCACTCGCGCCGGGTCCTCGGGCAGCGAGGTTGAGGAGCTCGGCCGCCCTTCAGCAGCGATCAGCCTGGTCTCCATCACCGCAGCGCGAGTTTGAGCCGCCTCCAACTCGGCCTGGGAGGTGGCGAGCTTCTCCTCGCACTCGGAAAGCTTCTTCGCCGCTTCTATCTCGGCAGCCTGCGAGATGACCAATGTCAGAGCCTGGCAGCGATACAAGTCAAGCAACCTACCCGAGGATAACTCACCTCGAAGTCCCTCCAGCGGGCGGACTGCATGCCAAGGTCAATGGCCTTCTTGGAGACGATTTTGAGGGCGTCGGTCATTTCCAGCATTTTCCTCGCCGAGTAATGCCCCAGCTCGGCAGACCGCGCGAGCGCGCAGGCCGACTGATGGGCAAGCTCCGTCGGGGTCAGCTCCATGACGGACTCCGCGTCGGCCCGACCATAGATGGCATGAAGGACGGCGAACGCCTCCCCCTTATCCTCCCAGTCAGTCGACCAGGACGGGAGGTTGGTGCTCAGCGACACCGAGTTCTCCCCCGCCGACCAGGTCACGAGCGGGCGACCGAAGGCGTCCACCACCCCCTGTCCAAGGCCGTAGTTGGGGTGGAAATGGGGTGACCGCGCGGGCGTCGGCGACCGGCGATCGACGGATCGCGGCGACGAGGTCTTCACCTTCTTCCTCGCGGGACCCTGCGAGCTGGCCCGCGACTTCCCCTTAGCCGTCTTCTTCTCCCCGACGTCGGCAGGAGGGGGAGCATCCGACTGCGTGGCAGCGACTTCCTTCGCCAAGGGAAGCGGCTTCTCCGGAAGCTCGTTGGCGACTGCAAAACACGTGACGAAGTTAGCTTCAGCGGCAAAATGGCGAGCGAGTAACCAGGGCGCACGGCGAGTTCAACATACTTTCGATCGGGAGGACTGGCTCGAGCACGCTGACGTTTAATCGCCAGAAAATGACGTCAAAACGCCGACCGCGGAAGTAGTCGAAGAGCTGCTCGCGAGCTCCCTCGAGGATGGGGGGAAGGAAGGCGACATCGGCTGGTTGGTGCGGCCTGCCGGGAACGCCGCCGAAGTCGCCATGGACGACAACCAGCTGCTCGCTCCAGCGATGGACCTTGTTCGCCGTCCCGACCAGAGTGCAGACATGGCTGCTAAAGAAGATGACCCCCTCCGAGGTCGCCGCGAAGGCGAAGATGCGGCGGAAGACGGAGAGGTCGAAAGAGATCCTCTCTTCCCGAAGGAAGCATAGGAATCCCATAATGATCGCCACGCCGTTGGGATTGATCTGCGCGGGAACAATCCCAAAGTAGCGTAGAATCTCGCAAAACTCCGGCCAGAAGGGCAGCCGCAGACCCGCGTCGAAGTGACGCAGCGACATTACAAGCGAGCCCTCAATATGGGTATTGAGGCGCTCGCTGCGAGTAGGGAGTCTTGCCGAGTATCCGTCAGGGAGGGAGCGTTCCTTGAAGGTCGCCAGTTCCTTCTCGGTGGTGATAGATTTCTTAAAAGCCGCATCGGCAAAATTAATTGCATGGGCCTGTCGGCGAGCGCTGGCGTCGTCACCGACCATGATGGCGAGATCAGAAAGCAGCGTGAGCGGCGAGTTGACTGTTCAGATACTCGGCAGGAGGAAAGAAGGTCGCTACAGCAATACACTTTATGACCCACCTACCCCCCCTATTTATAGGAACGACAAGTCCAAGGAGGGGGGGGGGGTCAGCCACCCCGGCGAGTATCTGACAAACTCGCGCGATGAAGAAAAACCTGCGACATTATCAAAGTGAACTAAAGCTCGGTACGTCAAAGAATGAAAGCGCGCACACGGAAGCGGGAATATTCGCGCACACGAATTAATCAAATTAAAAATAAATGTCCGGGGATTACAAAGTCGCGCGAGGCGATTACAGGCGATTACATTCGAAAAACAAAAAAAGAAAAAGATTATGGCGCCCTCGGCCGCTCAGGAGGGTGCGGATGCCGCCCAGCCCAGCCGATCTCGCGCGCACGTCGGTAATGCTCCGTCGCCAGCGCTGTCGCGTCATCGCCGAGCCTGAGCTGCTCCTCCATCCTCGCCAGGCGTCCAGCAGATCGCATGCTCGCCCGGATGCCGGCCAGCTCGTCGAGCACCAGCTGCAGGCGGTGGTTGTTCAGTTGCAGCTGGCGGTCGTTCTCTTTGACCACGTGAAAGCGAGCTTCATAGCTTTCCAGGGTCGACTGGAGCCCTTCGACCTTGGCCATCCTCGCCTCCAGTGCCGAGATGCGCCGGTGAGAATCACAGATGGCGAGCTGGTCAAACTTGCTCTCCAGCTCCATGTGGGCGCGAATGGCGGCCTGGCGATACTCGCTCCCGGACAACCCGATAGCGTCGAGGAAAGTCGCCCCAGAGGTCGCCGGGCGATCTGACACGGCAGGAAGACAGATCGTCAGGAGTGAAAAAGCAATAAGCAGAGCGGTAGTCAGTGGAAGGAGGCTCACCACGGCGAGGAGATCGGGATCGGCGCGGCGAAGAAGGTCGCCCGGAGGTATCTCGCCTCCCCGAAGAGCTACTCGGAAGGTCGGCAGGCCTGCCCTGCCCGCGCCCTCCAGACCCTTGGCCGACGTAGTCGGGGTCTCCAACCCGCGGAGGAAAGTAGGGAGGCCGCGGCCTCACCGGCTTCTTCACCGGCGGCGAAGCTTGAGGAGAGCTCGCCGAGTGGTGCGGAGCCCTCGGCGCAGAAGAAGGAGGTCGCGGACGATCCTTCGGCAGGGCGGACAGAGGCGGCGGAGGGGGCAAGCCGGTGCTCGGCGCCTGGCCAGTAGTGACGACCGCGGGCGGCGGCGGCGGCGGCGGCAATGGAGCGCTCACCGAGGATATTTTCCCGCCGCTCGCGACAACACCAGCCGCCGTACTCGCTGGAAGGACCTCGCGCACCAGCCCAGATGACCCGGCTGGGGTGGCCTTCGCCGGCAGATCCTTGCTCGCGGGAAGGGGGTCCTTCACCAACGCCGCCCCAGACGCCTTCCCCGAGCTGAGGCCTATCCTGACCGAGCGGGCGACCTTGAACGGCCTGTCAGCCGCCAGGGCGAGTAGGGGCGCCGAGTTGAGAGGGACGACATCAAGTGCCGCGTCCGCGGCAATCGGAGAATCTGCATAAGGAAAGAAGTCAGCAAAGTGGTGGCGACAACCCAGCAGAGAAGAGTTCGAGGTGGCGACCTGACAGGGTGACGACGTCGGCCTGGGACACCGCAGGTTCCTTCACGACCGCGGGCTCCTCGGTCGCTCCTGCGTTCTCCGGCGGGCTGCCCCGGGTCGACTCAGGGAGGTCGTCAAGCCCTAGGTCGTTCAACACCCTCTGGGTGGTGGATGACACTACGGGATTGTCGGTCGCCGCGGCGACCTGGTGCGCCAGTGGAGGCGAGCCGACCACCGTAGTGGCGGGCTGCTTGTCCTTCTTCGTCTTCTTCTTCTTCTTCTTCGACGGGGGCAAGGCAGTGGGATCATCCTCGCGCGGTCTTTTCGACCTAGCTATACCGAGGAGGCCCGACAGAGCAGCGAGATTGTCCTTCAAAAACTGTTCGGCATCCGACATCTTCGGCGAGCTCCAGGGATTGTCTCAAAAAACGAAGCCCCCCCTATTTATAGACTACTCAACCAGCAGGCGATGATGCGAGCGGTCCAGATACTCGGCAGAGGTCCTCGCCGAATAAGCGTTGGATGAATCTTTCCGGGTTCCTACGTCGCCCAAAAAGAGCGGGGATTGTGTACAACCCATATTCGACGAGGGTGGGCCCTACCACCGCCAGGTCATCAGAGGTCAAAGTCAACAAAGCAGGGTGGGGATCCAGACCAGCATCCCGGGCCGCGGAAGGTTTGGGCGAGTAGGGCGAGCTCCCCAGGTCAACTCGCCAGGTGGCGACTATGGCCAGATGCTCGCCTCTCCCAGGCGAGTTCCTTAAGGAGGTCGCCAACTCGCCAGGGGGGGGGGGGTATAAGTAAGACCCCCCCCTCTCTTTGATTTTGCCTATAAATAGGACCCCAGGGGTACGAAGGAGGGGGCAAGCAATTCTCGGCCTGAACCCTCGCGAGTTCCAGTAACTACCCTTGACTCGCTATCGTTCAGCTCGCCTCCTTCGTACCTAGCTCGGCCAATCTGGTTGAGAAGGGGTTGCTTCTCCTAAGCAACTGGGTACGTGGTGGGACCTTCCTGCCGCAGCGACCTGGGGTCTTGTTCGTACAATTCGTCCTTGTTTCCTAACCAGAGATCGTCTTCCTGACCGGTCGACCAGTAGCTTCAGGTCGCCTAATCCGATTTCTGAGGTTGAGAATTTCTCGGCTTCAACACCGGCATTCGAACCAGATCCGTTAAGCCTCCGAACACATTATATATTCAAATATATACTAACAAAGGCTTTGGTTGGAGCGACTAATTTGCTTTGGTGAATTTGGTCAACAATGTCATTACCACAAAATGTATGTTTGGTAAGACAACGATTATGACCGCTATCAAGAAAATAAACTAGTATAGATCTAAGGTTTGTTTAATAAACTTCGCCATAATAAAATATATGTTCTTTTAGGGTTTAATGTGCTCATGGAAGTACTGATTAGATACTATATATTCGGTGGC
Source organism: Platanthera zijinensis (assembly GCA_039513925.1). NCBI lineage: Eukaryota > Viridiplantae > Streptophyta > Magnoliopsida > Asparagales > Orchidaceae > Platanthera > Platanthera zijinensis. The sequence continues at coordinate 19,835,937 of CM077087.1, read as the reverse complement.
CGGAGTGTGTGGGTGTCACTTGGCCTCGGACTGTTTTCTTTTTTTCAGTGTCATGGTAACATATTGTTGTGTACGCACGTACATACTTACTGTATAATCTGAATTGTTTGGCTATTTTGCATTTTGGAATAGACAAGTTGTACTGTGTAACTCCTTTTCATATAATATTGTTGCGGGTCGTCCGGTCTTTTCCCAGTTCGGAGAAATCGGACCTCCTTAGGTCGAAATCGAATAAAGTGCACAAACTGTAAAATTTTATGGAAAGCCGAAAGAGGTTGCAGGAACATTCGACCACAACAAAGTTAAGTAGAATTCAGCAGTAATAGAAGCACAAGAGTCTCAAAACTTGAAATTATCACAACTTCTTTACTAGGCGAGGCATATATTGCGAGATATGATTTCGCAATGTACCTGATGGAAACAAAAAATAGCAACTCCAGGAAAAGAAGAAACAACGCGGACAGTAAGCTGTAATCGCACAAGCCACCAAACCGCAAGATCTGTCCACTGAAACCGCCAAAGTCGGCAAACCGAAACTAGCCGCATGGACTACTTGTTATTGAATGCTGATGAACTTGAACAGAACCTGCTGATAGACCGGGCAAATTGCTCGACTTAACTGCAACCCCGACGAAGAGACTTCAAGCCACCAAGCCACGACCTGCTGTATACCACTGTCTGTAAACCGCGATCTGTTCCACACCAAGCTTCCACTAGTTGCCTAGCCGCATAATGCTAGCCACACAGCCCACATAGAGAGTCAACTTAACTTAGATGCGCCAGTTAGAAAATCCTAACCGCAAGATCAAAACACAAGTTGAGTTCTCACTATTCTCGTCGTTTATGACGAGCCGGTGACTCTTATTTATAGGCGGCAAGAGGAGTGTGGTCATTGTCTATAGCGATAAGATAACCGTCTGTTATCCTGCAGCTAGCATCACCTATCCCCACAAGTGCGGATAGAAGTGTCAGCCCGCCAGAGATAACCATCTAACCTCAGATGATTTGCGAAGAGAGTTTCTTCTAAGATTTTCTACCTCTACAAAGATAAAGGGCGGTCCAGAGGCCCTATTTGAGATCAAACAGCGTGAAGATGAGACATGGTCTCATTTTGTAGATTGTTTTCAGAAAGAAATCTTAGACATTGAGATTGTCGATCAAGAATTGTACCGAGTGGCTCTAATCCATGGCCTGCGTGAATGACCACTCAAGTTCGAGGCTAACGTCCGAGCGTCGAGGACATATCAAGAATTGATTGGTTTAGCCAACTCATACATCCGCGGCGAGAAGAGCAATCCCAGTGTTAACCCCAAAATCGGCAATCCTCTCCAAGTTGCCCATTTTTTCTGCTTTTCTCCTACAGGTTCCCATCCGCAAGGAGCAGACTACCCCTGATGTCCACCGTGTCCGCGCAAGGCGGACTGCCGGGTCTAAAGTCGCTCAAGGACGGATGCTCAACGAGCCGCCCGCCAGGGGAGGCCTCCGCCAGCAGGGTGGACTCCCCCTGGAGTCCTCCTAGGCTGCCCACTAGGGGCGGCCTCCGCCAGCCGGGAGGACTCCGCCTGGAGTACTCCAAGGCCGCCCGCTAGGGGGCGGCCTCCGCCAGCTGGGAGGACTCCCCCTGGAGTCCTCCCAGGCCGCCCGCTAGGGGGCGGCCTCCGCCACCCGGGCGGACTCCCCCTGGAGTCCGCCCAGGCCGCCGGTAAGGGGGCGGCCTCCGCCAGCCGGGCGGACTCCCCCTGGAGTCCGCCCAGGCCGCCCGCTAGGGGGAGGTCTCCGCCAGCCGGGCGGACTCCCCCTGGAGTCCGCCCAGGCCGCCCGCTAGGGGGCGGCCTCCGCCAGCCGGGCGGACTCCCCCTGGAGTCCGCCCAGGCCGCCCGCTAGGGGGCGGCCTCCGCAAGCCGGGCGGACTCCCCCTGGAGTCTGCCCAGGCCGCCCGCTAGGGGGCGGCCTCCGCCAGCCGGGCGGACTCCCCCTAGAGTCCGCCCAGGCCGCCCGCTAGGGGGAGGCCTCTGCCAGCCGGGCGGACTCCCCCTGGAGTCCGCCCAGGCCGCCTGCTAGGGGGCGGCCTCCGCCAGCCGGGCGGACTCCCCCTGGAGTCCGCCCAGGCCGCCCGCTAGGGGGCGGCCTCCGCCTGCCGGGCGGACTCCCCCTGGAGTCCGCCTAGGCCTCCCGCTAGGGGGCGGCCTCTGCCAGCCGGGCGGACTCCCCCTGGAGTCCGCCCAGGCCGCCCGCAAGGGGGCGGCCTCCACCAGATCAGGGGCGGACTCCCCCTGGAGTCCGCCCAGTTCGCCCAAAGATCTGCCGGCTCCACTGCTCAACTCCCGACGACCTGCGCGGACTCAAATTTCCAGTCCGCCCAATCCTCCATGATGACATCACCTGGTCCCGCTTCAAGAATATTCCCCTCGGGCCTATAAATAGGCCTCGAGACCTCTCATTTTAGGGGAGGAGCACCAGAGAACTGCCAGCTTGATCAAGGTCTGCGGACTCAGTTTTCCAGTCCGCCATAGTTGATTAAGCAAGGTCCGCGGACTCAGTTTTCCAGTCCGCCATAGTTGATCAAGCAGGATCTGCGGCCTCAAATCTCCAGTCCTCCCAGGTCGTCAAGGGTTGTGGACTTAGTTCTTTCTGTCAGCAGCAGGCAGCTTGAGCAGCCTCCAATCTCCAGTCCGCCCAGGTCGTCAAGGGCTGTGGACTTAGTTTTTTCTGTCAGCAGCAGACAACTTGAGCAGCTTCCGCAGCCTCCAATCTCCAGTCCGCCCAGGTCGTCAAGGGCAGTGGACTTAGTTTTTTCTGCCCTCAGCAGGCAGCTTGAGCAGCACCTACAGCCTCAGTTCTCCAGTCCTCTGTAGCCTCTTTTACTTAGTTTCTGGAACCTTCTTCCTTAGCCGCCAGCTTCTCCATTGTGTCCTTTGCTGTTTTTTTTCATGTAATGGTGCAATAGCAAGTTGTAACCCTACTTGATTAAAGGAAAAGCCCGTCGCAAGAGTAGCATTCAAGCCGCGGCGGGCGAAGTCTGCTGTTGCCGCTGCTAGCGGCCTCCTCTCTTCTTCTCTCCTCTCTCGGCATCAACCTGTGAAGCTAACCATCAAAGTAGCCGTCTGCTCGATAGTACCTGATCAAGCTTCTCCGTTGATCAACCAAGCTTCTCCTTTGCTCAAGCAAGCTTCCTCTCTGCTTGAGCAAGATTCCTCTCTGCTTGAGCAAGCTTCCTCTCTGCTCGAGCAAGCTTCTCCTCTATCCCCGCAACCCTCTTCCTTCACCCTTAGCTTGTGAGATCGAACAATCTGTTAACTGGTCGGTGTTTCATTTCGCGCATCAACACCCAGCTTCGTCTCCAAGCCTGTAGCTGAGAAAAATCCTCCTTACAAGCAACCTCCGAGGTCTCCCCAGAAAGATTTTTCATCTCACTCTCGGAAAACAGAAAAATTCCAGCATCATCATCATCAACCCCCCTTCCCAAGCCAGGATCGTGCTCGCGAACGATTGCAACTGCAACTAGCCCCACCTCTGCAAACAGCTTCGGTGCATCAACCGCAAGATGATGACTTATCATACTCTGGACTTGATGAGGCAATGCTAGAAGTATGCCAAATCATGAAGGATAAGGCAAATTCCAAAAGGCCTTACCAGCTGACAAATCAAAAATCAAAAGATTTAGATCCATTCTGTGAATTTCACAAAGAAAGCGGGCATTTAACTGAAAGCTGCTGAGAGCTTCGTCAACTTGTGCAGAGATTGCTGAAGCAGGGTAAGATGCGCGATCTGTTCCTGAAGGATGGCCACTCTAATCCGTCAACCTCAAAAGGCAAAGGAATAACAGAGTTTCCTTGCAACTCAAATGGAGTGAATCAAATCAATACGTATCGTAACCTTGTCATAGGCGAGACCTTCGATGCCGATGACGTGGGCACCCTTGGAAACCTATTCTAAAGCAAAAGGAGACAAACGACTTTCTTGCCTCAAAGTCCACAAAGCTATTCGCAATCTGGGCAAGTTATATTTTCCTTTACGCTCTTCAAACATTCTTTCTCTAAAATACTTCTAAGTATTCTTTCATTTTCATTCAATAAAGCTTACGTCAGAGATCCCATACTGACACAGTTCTCTTTTTATAATGCTTCTCCTCTATAGTTTTCTCTTTGCCAAAGAGATCGCTGAACCGCTGAGATATCGCCAAGTCTTGTTGTTCCCTCTGTGGATTGTCCTCCGGCGTAAGACCACAATGACCACATATGGTGAGGAGTTTTTCACATATATGCAGTGGAGGCCGTTCAATCTATGATGGTGAACTTCAGACTTTGGATCCCGGTCGATGTCTAGCGCAGTGTGTGTGCCTAGGGGAGGCAGCCTGTGATAGTTCTATCGTGCTCCGTTAGGGATACGTTACAGTTACGATGATCTTTGCTTGACAAGCAATGGAGATCATGCGTAGCCTTGTCTCTTCGATCATCTCACAACTGTAACGGCCGAACACTCGTTCGTACTCTCAATCCGTGCCTTCGCGGGGCCCACAACTCCGCTGATCAATTCGCAGACAAGCAATATGCCACTTGGAGCATCTAGTCTGATTGATCAGCGATACTTGTAACCCGAGGCATGAGAGCAGTGTATCTGTCGATCCTTCTTAGGATTTCTTGTGCTTGTTTCTCTTGCGCCCTTTTCTAAAGGATGCGCGACAAGCCCATTTTGGGTAGACTACACCCTGGATGACTTTGGCAAGTGATGCATAAGGCCCACGAGTGCTCTCCTGTGGCAGCATTCAACCTTTTTAGATCATCCTCAGGGTGTAGCCCCCCTTTGTCCTTTTGCCTTCTTACAGCTTAACAGGTTAAATCCAACCTGTTCTAAGGATCTACAATATCTATTTGGCTTATGATCATCTTATATGCGCTGCCTCCATAAAGCTCTATCAGATGGTTATCCATAAGCTCTCTTATCAGATGCTAGCGACACGAGTCATTTAATCAAAGTATCTGATTCTCCTTGATTGGCAAGTCATGCTGCTATAAGTCTAAATTAAGAGGGTTTCATCTGGGTTATCTGGATTTCATGTATAAAATATCATACTGGATCACGCGAGATAATCATTATCATGGTTTGATTTTTATTCAGTTAATAGCAGAGTTTGTTAGGTATCTCTTCGGCTATCCAATTATATCTTATCATATCAACAATCAACATGCGCAGGTTCCATCCAGGTACTTGCGACTTAGTTTTCTTTCTTCCATATATGCTATTTACTCTTCTTTTGCAGTGGTTAGCAGATATTAGCAAGTTCTCTTCAGGTACTTGCAATTTACTTTTCTAGCATATCTGCTTCTAACTCTTCTTTTGCAGAGATTAGCGGATATTAGCAAGTTCCCTTCAGGTATTTGCACCTTACATTTTTATCATATCTACGGCTTACTCTTCTCTTGCAGAGATTAGCAGATATTAGTAAGTTCCTTTCAGGTACTTGCAACTCGGTCTTATTTCATATCTGCCACTCACTCTTCTTTTTGCAGAAGTTAACAGGTGCTTGCAAGCCTCCTTCAGGTACTTGCAATTTATCATTCTTCTATGCTTTCCTCTCATCACTGTTTTGTAGAGCCCACTAGGAGACATTCATGTCTTCTTCATTTTGCAAAAGCAACCCAGGTACGCATAAGATGTACCTATTTCTGCCTATGTTAATTTTTTCCTTCGCAGGAAAAAAGACAGGCACTAGCAAATTTTCTCTGAGGAGAGACATCAGGTTCCATCTCTCCTTACCCCTTCATTTTCTCTAGGGAAGGATCACGATTTTCGTGGGTCTCCTACTTTTTCGAAGTTCTTTTCAGAACTTGAAAAAGTGCGGGGATCACCGCCCGAGAAGGCTCCAGCGAACTGTGCGGTTAGCTTCCACAAACCGCGCTAACCGTTTGCCTTCTTGCGAGCCAGAGATCCTTACAACTTTAAGCGGACCGCGCGATCTCACAGTTCAGACCGCAACAGTCACAGTTATACAACTAACTGTCCGGTTACTTCCCAGGGTGCTTGCTGAACCGGACCGCAGAAGAGAAGAAGAGAAGCCTTGGAGTTAAGTTCTCTGAGCCTCGATCGATGGAAGCGCTGCGGCCTTGATGGAAGCGTTCCGACCGAGAAATTTTCTAAGTTCACGGAGCTTCTAGAGTGAGCGCTCTCGTTGATGCAGAGCCATGATAGGAGCGCTCTTGCGGAGACGATTGACGTGACTTGGGGAGTGTTGGAGCCCGAGCGCCCAAAGTCACATCATTTGTGCCCAATCTATGCATTTGAACTTCAATTTGCATGCATGCTGAAATCTATTTAAATGCTGTTCACGTACGTGTTGGTTGCACTTAATGATGAAATCAAGCGCAGATGAGAAGAGAAGGCAAGTCGATGAATGACGGAGAGAAGTGAAACTTCAGCTAGTCGCAGCTTCTAATTTGTGAAATATTGCGAGAGAGAGACTTTCAAGGAGGAAGCGGAGGGAAGATTCATTCACATTAAAAAAAACATTCAGGGTCTGTTCGGCGCACAAGTATTGACTTTCTGGAATTGGCTTTGGAAAACACGAAAGTCAATTCCAGTGTTCGGCGGGACGGAAATGGCCATGAGATGGATTTGAACCCAAAACCGTCGGCTTTAGCGCTACTCTAAAATAACGCATGCCCAATTCTTATCTCTCGAGATAAGTTTTCACAGTTTTCCTTTTTCCCGATAACAACCATTCTCCTCGCCTGACCCCGACCCTTCTCCTCTCCCGATAGCAGCCATTCTCCTCGCTTGACCTTGACCATTCTCCTCGCACGACCTAAGACGGAGGTGCGTCGACAACACTCTCCGGCGAGATACCTCCACCATCGTCCACACTCTCTTCTCCGGTGACGACAGGTCACGCTGCTCTCCTTCGGTGACTGCTAGGTGATTCTGGTGCGCAAGCCTTCCGCCTTTTCTGCTCGTGCGGAGAAGAATACCTGCTCGCCTCCTTCTCCTGCGAGACACCGCCCATTCCCTCTGGTTCGACATCTCCGGCATCAGCAGTGCATTTCCCCTCCTCTAGTGGCTGTAACGGTAAGCAGATGTTTCTTGTTTTTTTTTTCATTTTAACTAAACCACATTTCTATTTTTGGTTTTTTGTTTTGATTTTGTGATTTAGGAGATGATATGTTTGTTATGCATAGGATTTGGGATTTAGGTTTTTTTGAGGATTTAGTAATTTGTGATTGTTTAGTTTGTGATTTTCTTAGGTTTAAAATGGTGTGTTTGAATTTTTTCCGTATGTTTTGAAATTTTCATGAATGTGTGAATTTGGTTGTATGTGTTAGTGGTGTGTGTGTGTTTTAAAAATTTCAATTCAAGAAAATCAAGTTCATCATGCAACCGAACAACTTATAGATATCAATTCCAATTATGTTCACTGAATTACATCCTGCTGCCGAACATCAGAATTTGTCGGTTTTAATTTCTGCACAAAATCAATTCCTACAAATATTGATTTTCTAACTAAAACCAATTTCAGAAAGCCAATACCTGCGCGCCGAACAGACCCTCAGATTTACGTCAAAAATTGTCTCACCATATAAAGAATTAGTGGATTCAATACCTTCTGCATTCAACATCCAAGAGTTTAGATCTCTTAAGTTTCGGCCTATGAATTTGTTTGAACTTTTTTTTTACAATTTTTTTATTCAAATATATATAAAAATAAATAAATATAAATATAGATTAGACAATATTCTTAATTAGGATTGACATAATTAATTTTCTCATGTAAGTTTACATTTAAAAAACATGCATGCACTAAATCTTAAAGGTGGGTTGCACTTTCAAGGAGGAACCTGTAGTTTTGCAAACATATAGGCGCGGTCTCTTAATTGACTTGCACGTACATAGGCACACACACAAACATACACATACACACAAACAAACGCACTCATGCACACAAACACACAAAAACTACGGCGGATTTAGAGGGGAGCCGTGGTGGTCCCCCAAGAAAAAAAAATTAAATGAGTAGCTTGTGCCGTAACTCCTCTGAATTCCCATACTCGGCGAGTCTCGGTCCCCCCCCCCACCCTAGTCCCGCTTGTACGACTAGTCCTGGTGCTCACCCTGCGCAGGTGCCCTCCTCCCCCTTCAGCCTTCTCCCTCACTTCTTTAGTTAATGTTGAGTGTTGATTTTGTTCATAATTTTTAGTTAATCATGATAAAATTGAAAAATATTGACTCGTTTTTCAATAAGAATGTTCACAAACTTATTATGTTCACTATTTTGCTTATGAGTTTCAGTATATTAATGTTGCAACATCACGAGAAGTTAAGAAGGTGCATAATTTTTCAATGAGTTGATATATATTGTTAATTTTGTTGATGCATCCTTCAAATACAATGATTTATTACGAGCTGCTTAAAAAGAATAGTTTTATCACATGATTGTTCTGGGTAAAATTGAGACTGATACGAGAGCCAATCAAATTGCCTCCCTACAATGACATGATGACACTAGATGGTTGTCTCATCTAAACTATGTTAGTAGTGTTATTGTTTTGTATAATGCCTCTTGCTTTGTGTAACTTGATATTAGTGAAAATGGATGAACATTTGCTCAACGAGTAGATGCTGAAACTGTTTTAGAAAGACGAGTGTTTTTGAATTTATATTCATCTTGCATTTGATGAAAAAAATATTGAGAATCAGTGACGTTTTATGCAATTCACTATAATATTAGTCTTAAGATATATTAAATGATATATATAAATTTAGTTTCAATAACAAAGCTTTCATTCAAAAATCGCGGTAATCTGGCTGAGAAAATTAGTTCTTACAAGATGTGAACATATTTTATGAGGAAAATATAGCCGAAGTTTCTGACATGAATGCTCGATATGTGATTGTCAGTTTTGAAGGCCATGTGATATCATTACATGGAACATCATTTTTGAGTTGACATTTTTAATGTCACAATAGACTATGTTTTGTGTTGAGATTGTGCCACCTCACTGATCCGTGTGCCCTTTTTTATTCCTGTTTTGGGGAAGTCCTAAACATGGAAATGCTTTATGGGGGGAAGATAATCTAGGGGATGTTCTTCCTATTTGGTTGAGCCCTGTTTTGGCAACACCCTCCATATGTGTTCATCTCCATATTTTGATGACTCTTGATCCTATTATAAATAGGGGTCAGCCTCCTTTAGCCATATGAGGGTTCAGTAATATACAACACTAGTGAGAATTCAGAGAGGGAAAGCTTTGAGCTTTTCAGGCGGTTCTTCCGACGAACGGCGGTAGCAGGCGGCGGCATCTGGCGCGCAAGGTTGCGGCGCATCCGGTCACCTCAGGCGAGGCGACATCCGGCCGGCCACCTGCAGTAGGCCCCAGAGGTTCGGCGGAATCAGGCCCGGCGACGGCGGCAGCAGGCGCAGAGGCGGCGACACAGGCGGAGCTAACGGAGGCGGCACATCCGGTCACCTCAGGCGAGGCGACATCCGGCCGGCCTCCAGAAGTTGACTCCAGGCGTTCGGCGGCTTCAGGCGGCTGATCCAGGCGGGATCGGCATCAGGCGGCGGAAGCAGGCTGTGATTCCAGCGGGGAAGATAGACAGTGTTTTCAGTTTTCTCTTGTTGTATCTTGTAACCTCATCTGTTTTAGTGGATCTTTCTGGCGCGCTCTCCCCGTGGACGTAGGAGCCCAACTACGAACCACGTAATCTTTTGTGTCGTCTGTGTATGCTAGAATCTCGTTCCGTATTTTATTTTGCGCGATATTGGTTCTTGCTCATTCGTGAAATTCCGTTGCGCTACCGCGGCTTAACTCGATCCGATTTTACAACAGTTTTGCAACTGTTGAACTCTAAATTTAGTGAAAATTCACAATTTCCAAACTTTATGAGAAATTGGTGGAAACAAAAAGTTCGAAGACCTGCTATTTTATTGACAGATTGATTTGTCTCCTTTTGACTTGTCTTTCGATCTCAACAACCACCACCAAAAAGTCATTTTTTGATATATATATAGAACTTGTTTAAATGAGACTTCACAACAAAATGAAGAACAAATTTCATACAAATTGAATGACTTTATACATTGAATGAGAAAAAACGAAGAAATTTGACAAAGATTGTACCATAGATAAATTTTATGAAGTGAAAATCGTCATGCACAATTAAATTAACATGCATGTGATTGTTTGTGTCCTTTTGACTAATTGAAAAAAGATGATATATTTTATGCAAAATTTATCTATATTATTTTTATATTTAAAAATTTGTCATTATTTATTTGGCTTCTCCTTGTAACTAGCGCCCCCTAATTAAGGCTCCGTTTGGGGGGACTTATTTTCACCGATCAAGCGGACTGCATGAATTAGACCGTAATTAAGCTAAAGTCCGGTTCATGCGGTCGTAACCGCTTGACCGGTGAAAAGAAGTCCCCCCAAACGGAGCGTAAATTTCTTGGATCCACTCCTGCACACAGACACAGATAGACACACATACACACAAAACTTCATAGAATGGTTTCATGGTACTCATAATATTAAGTCCATCAAAATAAATTTTGTCATCCAATTTCATTATCACTTCAATTTGAATTATGTACTCTAATTTAAATCACAACTTTTTTTTTATGAATATAATCATTTAAATTCATACAATTATCAAGCAAAAAAAAAAACTCATATATATTTTGAAATGTCTTGATTCCCAACACTCCCAAGACATCTATGGAATGTTTACTTTTTATGGGGGATATATTTTCATTAATTCATTGGTGATATATCTGATAAAGAATCTGAATAATGCATTTCTTAGATTGTTTCCTGTGTTTTTCTATCAACTGTGTTTCTAGCCACCATGTGCAAGTATACCTTTCGATCTTTTACTATCACAATATAAATAGACGAAATGGAGGGAATTCATTTGTACATCTAATGAATAAGATTTTCCTACAAAAGATCTAAGGGTGCAGGTTTTTTGATTTAAAAAAATATAAAAGGATGAAGATCAGTGAACCTCTCAGAACAGTCCTTAAAAAATCTGGACCGCGAAATGGGTCTCCTCCATTTCTAACGAAATGGAAAGGATCCCCATCTGAACTTTGTGGCCTCATCCAGTTTCCGCATGCACTAAAGAATTTTAGGTAAATAGATATTCTCATAAAACCCCATGTGTATAGTTATATGTTGATCAAAGTATATATCTATATTGCAATTAATAACCCGCTAAGATCAAAATCTAATGGACAGAAAGAGTACTAAAGTCTCTCCATGGCCGAATCCAGAACCTAACATACTTTCCTCACCCTCTAAACTATGCCTAGCTTGCCAACCCTCTCTAATGAGACAAACAAAAAGCTAACATTAATTACTCCTTTTTGCCACATCTTCCATCACCTTTGTATTTTTACCCTAACTCCATCAATATTTACTTTTTTTTTTATATTTTTTCATTTTTCTGCTCTCTATTATATATATATATATATATATATATATATATATATATATATATATATATAGTCCCCGAACTTTTTGAAATTAGTTCCTAAACATTGTTTTGTTTGAAATAAGTTGCTAAGGTTTTCTTAAAATGAGCAGCCCAGTGCACAAAGAATCCCCGCACAATAAGGGTCTAGGGAAGGGTCCCATCACAAGGATGAAATGTATGCAAATCTTATCTTAAAGTTTACTCACCTTTTGAAGTCAGGCTTAAAATTTTTCTTTGCATGAAATAGGTCTTTCAATAATTTTTTTGGAATTAATCCTAAACTCTAATATGCTTACTAATTAATAAAAAAATTTATGTGTTATAAGATTTATTAGTTGAATTAAATTTTAAAAAAAACCTTTTGACCAATTTTTTGTGCCTTTTGAGTATTCCTTTAATCTTTTTTAATTCCGACAACTCTTAGTACTACTAAAAATGAAATTTTATTCGAAGTAATTGTATGACATTGCAATACCGAATACTAAAAATGTAAATGATGACAGTACGAGTCGAGCTAAGAGAAATTTATATGCTTGAGTTAATCATCTCGAGCTCAACCTCGACGAGCCCATTTATGCATGACTCGAGTTCAGCTTAGAACCAATGTATCGAGTTTAGGACTAATTTCAAAAAATTAGAAAGTTAGAAGTAGGTATTTCATGCAAAGAAAAGTTTACGGAATGGTTTCAAAAAATAAGTAAACTTCAAAGACTTGTTTCAAACAAAACAATGTTTAGTGATTGATTTCAATTTTTTAATAAAATATTTATTTTTATTGCACATGTAAAATGATACAACACACACCAGTGCCAATGGCAGCCAGATCTATCCAAAAGAAAACTAGTTACCCAATTTACAAATCACACATATACCAAGCCTCACAACCCACCCTTTCCCACATTTAATAGATGAAGAGAAATAAAACCTAGTCCGGCGGCCAACCCGAAAATGTAAAACAACACAATTTAGCACACCCATAGAGTGATTAGTTTCAAAAAAGTTCCTAAAATTTAGGGATTGCTAATTTTATATTTTCATCTATTTTTTATTTATGTACATAATTGACAGCTGAAAAATAGAGTAATTGAGAAATACTCGTACGCATTTTCTTTGTGCACATAGTCGATCATGGGTACGACCGACACTTTTTTTTAATAAAAGGTTTTTTTTTATTATTTGACATGTAAAAAGATATAACGAACACCAATAAGTCGGTACCCAGATCTGCCCAAAAGAAAACTAGCTATCCAAAATACAAATCACACCATATATACCAAGCCACACAACCTATCGATCACTTCCCACGTACATTTAATAGACGAAGAGAAATTAAACCTCATTTGGCAGCCAACCCGAAAAAGGGTATGCCTGACACTGCTATGAATGATGAAGCGAATGTGAATTGTCGTTCATGAACACCTGACCTCACCTCCAGAACTTCATCGATCATGAATTGTTTATGGCTTCGTTTGGCATGAATTAATTATTTGTTTTATTGAGTTTGGCCAAAAATGTCATTATCATAGAATGTATGTTTGGCAAGACAAATGTTATGATCGCTACCAAAAAAAAACTAGTTTTGAGCATAAAATGCATGATTTTTTTATGTGAGATTGGAGGTTCACTAATGACGGTTATGACAACCGCGTTTAGCGGCGGGGGCAAGAATTATTTGCAGTGTGGGCGAACTTAAAAATCACTTCATTCATCAGATTCATCATGATCACGAAATGCTAAACTTTGCTTTAAATGAAATCTAATGAAATCCTCTGAAACTTCCAAACAGGGGTGATAATCAGTTCGAGTTTGGTCAGATTGAGTGCACAATTCAACTTCAACGTGTTGTTTTTGGTTCATCAGCTCGACGAACACGGATGTCATGGATGACGGAACACGCTTTATTTGATGGAAGAAGCAAGACTCAAACAAGATTCAGAAGGGAACCCTAGTTCTGGACGAAATCGGAGGATGAAATACCAGACATGGAAAATTTGCAGAAAACATAAACAAGAGGGTGACCGACATACCGTTATCTTTACCTAAGCTCTTGTCGGATGGAGGAAGATGAAGAAGCCTGAGATCGCAGATTCCGTTGGGAAGGAAGACATAATCGCGAGTCACGAGAATGGATGTTGCCTGTTCTACTCTTCGTGTCGCCTGTCGGGCTTTGAGAAAGAGGAAAATTGGGCATTCACGGTTTAAACCTCGACTAATATATATATATTTTAAAAGGTATTAGCCATATTTTAAACCGTGACTAATACTATTAATTTGTTTTGAAGGATAAGGTATTAGCTACGGTTTAAACCATGCCTAATACTATTAATTTTTTTTGAGGATAGACTATTAACCACGGTTTAAACCGTGACAAATACCATTATTTTTTTTAAAAAAAAATGAGTGTGGGCGACCGCCCACACTCGCCCCTAGGTGGGTCCACCCCTCACCGCGTTCATGACCGCCACCACCGCGCCAAACTAAGCCTAGAGCTTTATTTGGCGTGACTTATTTGCTCCGACGAGTTTGATCAGAAACATCATTATCATAAAATGTATATTTGACAAAACAAAGGTTAAATTATGACGGCTACCAAGAAAATAAATAAACTAGTTTTGAGACTAAAATGCATGCACGTATTATTTTAAGTAAGATCGGATGTTCACGAACAACAGTTAGTTCACTACCGCAACGTTCAGGACTACCACCAAAAAAGAAGCCCTAGATTTAAAATGAATTTTTTCTGGCAGCTGATATTTTAAAATTTTAATTTGTGAAAGTGGGAATATAATTCCCTTTAAAATATGAGGGGGGGCCGGGCCGGGCCGGGCCGGGGGTGTTTTTGTCCGACTGACTCAAACTACGGAGCCAAAGTGAATACAACAACAGTGCCGTACATAACATATATGCGGGCATCCGGCGGGTATTATTGCTAGAATAGAAACCATACTCTCCTTTCATTATTATTATATTTTTTGCCACCGCTACCTTTCCTCAATATCTTCTTCTTCTTCTCCGGCCTCCCTCCCTCTTCTTCCTCATGGATTTAGTTCCTTCAAGGGAGCATCTCTGCTACGTTCGCTGTGCATACTGCAACACTGTTCTAGCGGTAATTTATTATTTAATCCTAGCTTCATCATCTCTCTCTCTCTCTGTATATATATATATATATATATATATATATAATCTAGCTTCAAACCATGATCAGATCCACGGCGGTGAAGTGTTATTCTAGGCTGTTAGCTAGGGTTAATTAAAAACACACTCAATTAATTAAGGAATAATTAGTTAATATATAATATTATATATGTATATATGATGAGGACTGAGGAGTGAGTTAATTATATGTTGGTGGTAGTTGCAGGTTGGTGTTCCATGCAAGAGGCTGATGGATACTGTCACTGTCAAGTGTGGCCACTGCAACCATCTCTCCTTCCTCAACCCTAGGCGCCTTCTTCAGGCTCACTTTTCTGACCACCAATTGGGATTTCAGGTCTTTATTTATATTTAGGGTTTATATATGTGATTCTATAACTATGAGTTACTTATATATATGCCATATGAAATCCCCTTTGCTAGGACTATATATATATATATAGAAATTAGTCAAGATTCATAGATTATTTGTTTAGATTCTTTCTTAGATTTCAGTAGGAATTTATCGTGGAGATGGAGCTGGTTTTGGACTTTTTGGCTCTTTCTTAGATTTTACTTTTAGGGCTAAGTTTGGGACTGCGGCAAACTTCCGGAGCGCGTGGCGGGATTGAGATCTGATTCTGCCGTTTTGCAGTCGGAGCTGGAGGCCCGAGCCGAGTACCTAGACGACGGGCAGCTTTCAATTTCATGATCATCATAAGCTTACAACTCGATCTCTCCTCAACTAAATTTTAGCTCCCTTTAAAAAAAAGCTCCATTTGGCACAGTGTTTTTGCTCAAGTGAGTTAGGCTGCGTTTGACGCGGCTCATCGCAACTTATTTTCTCCGGTGAGGTTGGACAAAAACGTCATTATCATAGAATGTATGTTTGACATCATAAATATTACAAAAACGAAACTAATTTGAGACATATGATTTTGGTATGACAATGACATTTTTGTTCAACCACACCGGAGCAAATAAGGCGCCGCGCCAAACGCAGTCTTAATTTGGACAAAAGCTCTACAGCCATAGAATATCTGTTTGACATGACAATAGTTATGACCGTCAACGGGAAAAGAAAACTAGCTTTGAACATAAAAGAAAATGAAGTTTCTTTAGTGAGGTCCATCATTCACGAACGATGATTCATAACCACCACATTCGCGACCACTACCGCCGTGCCAAGTGGAGCCTGCCTAAGTGTTATACACACTATATATAAAAGTGTTCAGGTATGATCTCTTCTCTCATTGATGTATTTTCATAAAGCTCCCGCTATAAAGAAAATTTAGTTCACATATATAATATATATAGTATTTTTGTTGACATTGCTAGCCCTAATGGTTCCCATTTCTCTCTGTAATTTAAACATGGAGAAGAATATTGATGTCTGATTTTGCAAATAATTTGTAAAGAATTAAACCTAGCTAGCTATATATATATATATATATATATATATATATATATATATATATATATATATATATATATATATAATTATATATGCTGCAAATTTGGCTAAGGAAATTAAGGGGCTGGGCTTTGCTGTTTGTGAATCTTCATGCAGGATCCGTGTAATGATTGTAGGAAGGGACAGCTGTCGGCCGCATCTTCATCAACTTCTATGGATCCGCAGACACCAAAAGCACCTTTTGTTGTCAAACGTATTAACTATTTAATTTTTATTTTCTTTATAATTAATTACCTTTTCATTCCAAAGTTTTCTTTTTTCTTTTTTATGTGTTAATTATCTGCAAATGGCAGCTCCGGAGAAGAAGCACAGGCTACCATCAGCTTATAATCGCTTCATGAGGTAACATATATACGTGCATGAATTAAGCAGTTTTTTTATTCAATTAAAATTTATCATTTATATGCTTAAATAATCTATAAATTAATTTTGTGGAGATTAATATTTGGTGTGTATTGCTTGTGATTAATGTTAGAGCTTCGTTTTTTGTAAATGAATGATTGATGGTATGATGCTCTCCAGTTCAGCATGAACATTGGCTTTATTAGTAGGATTTTGCTAATTAGGCATCCCCATCTATAAGTAACTCGCTGCGGAAACAAGAGTAGAATGATTAAACAAATAGAAAAATCGAAACGCGGAAGACGCAAATTTACGTGGTTTACCTCAAGGCGTTCTTGGAGTAAACTGTGGCACAGCTTTAGAGGGGGTATTAGACAATGAAACCTGTGTCACAATAAAGAAGGAGAGCAGCCAAAAATTAATATATATAGAAGCTAGCATTAATATATCTATGTAACCTTTGTATTCTAGTAACGGTTAACTGTTTAATTAACTCAAAGTTTCAAGAAGCTTCCAGAAGTAGTATAAATACATGTACTTGTGTAACGGTTAGAAGAGCAAGTAATACAATAAGAAAATCTCTCTAATATTCTCCCCACCTTCTCTACATTTAAAGGATAATTCTATACACATCTAAATTATACCTAAAAATCACAAAAAGTGGGGCTCATACACAATAAAATAATTTATTTTATACATAAAAAAGTCAAAAAAGTGTGGAAAAGGCCAAATAATTTATTTTATTGTGTGTAAGACCCACTTTTTGTGATTTTTAGGTGTATTTTAGGTGTTTAATTTCGTCCAAAAAGATTTTATACCAACAATGGTATCGGAGCGAAGGGGGATCTTCAAATCATCCAGTGTTCTCACTGTCAGATTCAATTCGTGGCTCCACCATCTACCAATCCCATTCCCTCCTACATGCACACATCCATTCCTATTTTTACTGGAGATATGTATGAGTATTGGTGTGACAAAATGCAAACTCTCTTGAGGTCCTAAGACCTCTGGGATATTGTCAAAAATGGTCCCAAGCCAACGCCTTCCAAGGATGTCGAGGGGACAACACCTCAAATCTCCAAGGAGGAGAAGATGTGTGATGCTCAGACTCTTCATTTGATCTAACAAGGGTTTGCCAACCAAATTTATCCCAGAATTTTGGGCTCTCTGACTGCCAAAGAAGCCTGGGATCGCCTGGAGAATGAGTATAAGGGATACAAGAAGGTAATCAAAATAAAACTTACCACATTAAGAAGACAATTAGATGACATAAAAATGAAACTGGGATAGTCAACCAAATCAGAAGGCTGGGGGAGTAATTGAAAAACAAAAAAAATTTGAAAAAAATTCTTAGATCACTCCCAAAATCACATAATTACATTGTGCCAGCCATCTTGGAGGCCCAAGATCTTGATGCCTTGTCTGTCAATGAACTCCTTGGCTCGTTACAGTCACATGAAGATATTTTCACTGATGAAATAGACCACCTGGAGAAGACATTCCAAACTAAAATGAAATACAGAGAAAAACAGATATGAAAAAGCCCGAAGGTTTTGGGAATAAGGGGGAAAACACATTAAAATATAAGAAACCTACTGGGATCGGAAGCAAAAACAAAAGAAGGAATCTCTTTCCACAATACAAAATTTGTAAAATAAAAACAGAACCATGAAACCAAGGATTGCTACTTTAGAAGCAAGAAATGCAAGGTTCAGAACCACTCTGAATAAAATTGTTGGTTCAAACCCAAGCAGGAAGCTAATTTCTCTGAGACTGATCCAGATCAGTTCTAATTCACTCACTACAAGAAAAATCATAATTAGCAAGGGGCAGAATACCTTGCTAATCATTTAAATTCGTTGCTAATTTTAATTAGCAACGAATTTAGAAACAAAAAAAATTCGTAGCTAATATGCTCCTAGCTAATTTTAGCAACGAATTTTTTTCTTTCTATATAGGAAGGATTTTTTAGCAAGGTATTTAATCCTTTCTAAATTAGGAAGGAATTCTATTTTCGTTGCTAAAAAATATATTTGTTTAATTGTATATGCTAGGTTTTGAACACACAACCTACTCCAAACAACCAACCATTCTTACCAACTACTCTAACTTAATTCTTTGTTTATAAGTGGCGATATTATTTATATATAACGTATACATAATTCATAAAATTATATACTCAAATATAAATATATAATATATAAATTTCTTTATATATAACATATATATTCCTTTATATAATATATATTTATATAATATAATATATTTATATATATTAATTATAAATATAATATATATTTATTATATATAATGATATTTTTTTGTTATATATATGTGTGTTGCTATATAATAATTGAATATAACGTTATAATATATAACTATATGTATAGTTATTTATATTATATATTGTTCATATAATTTATATTTATTATAATTATAGTTAATTTGTTAAATACTAATAATCTTTATTAATTTATAAATTTATATATACGATTATAAATAATATATACAAATATAAAATTATATAAATAATTACATATATTATTAATTATTTTGTTTAATACAAATAATTTACATTATTTATAAAAATATTAAACAATAATTATGTTTTATGGCAAACGATAATTTTGTAAGATACAGTCATGTCATTTTCTGGAAAAAAAATTCATCAATAAATATTTTGCAAAAAAAAAAATATGCAAAAATTTGGTTTGCAATAAATATTTTTCAAATTCGGTTTCCACATAACATTTGTCATATTTTAATGCAAAAAATTTAGCATGAAATTTTTGAAAGGAAAATTTTCGTTGCAATTTAGCAACAAGTATTTAGCAACAAAATATTTCGTTGCTATTTTTGCAACAAAAAATTTCGTTGCTATTTTTGTAGCTAAAAACAAATATTATATGCGTTGCTAAATTCGTTCCTAATTAGCAACAAACTAATAACCCTTTCTAATTTTCGTTGCTAATTCATGTTTTTCTTGTAGTGACTTGCCAATCCCTTACTTCTTATGATTCCTAAAACCTATGGTTTATTGATAGTGGTTATTCAAGTCATATGACTAACAAGGGATTGTTTATTACTTTAGATGAGAGCCATAAAGCTGAAGTTATTTTTGGATATGAAAAAAGAGAAAAAAGAAAACGCAGGAGTGTGATATCTGTACTTGTACCAAATGGTGAAGACAAACTCATCTCCAATGTTCAATTTGTCCCAACATTTTCTCAAAATCTCCTTAGTGTTGGAAAACTCCTAAAAAGGTGCTATAAGGTGATCTTTAACAATAACACATGCCACATATTTGAGCCTAAGTATGGACATGCCATAGCCTCAACTGTCATGAGTCATAGTAATATCTTCAATATTGTACTCAGACCAGGTTCTCGAGCCCTCTCTTGCATGACACACAACCCTCATACTTCAACATATAGTGCATCTATCTCCCCTATTTTTCTTTGGCATCATCGGTTTGGGCATGTTAAATTTTATTACCTCAATCATATTTATATGAAACAACTTGTTAAAGGCTTTCCATTCCTTCCCCCACTCTCACGTAATTGTACTTCTTGTGCCAAAGGTAAATCTCACAGAACTCCTTTCCCTCTCATGTCGACTAGGAGAGCTGTTGGGCCTCTAGATCTCATTCATATTGCTCTTTGGGAACCTGCTCTTGTTATAGGAAAAAAACACTACACACAAAATCAGGAGGAAAGATAATCAAGCTTCATTCAATAAACACAAGAACAAGATACAAAGACTCTTCCAACTACACTTTTCTTTAACATAACTAACCTTCTTTTTTTTATACAGGATACACGGAAAGTAATACAAAAATATAAAGGGAAATACTATGTGGCATGGGGACACATACAATAACAGTAGAAGCGGCGGGATAAAAATGGCAGGCGGCAGGCTTAGGGCTCAAGGCCCCTTTCTTCCTCTTTTCCATTTCTAGTCTTTGATGTTTATCTGATGGTTGATTTGCTTGTGATGCGGGAACAAGAAGTAGTAGACAATGGTGATCGAAGACAGCTTATTAGCAAGATTACTTTCTCCATACTCCTCGTAATCCTGGAAGTAGGGTTTACTAGCTCTTGTTGATGACGCCTGAAGTTATCGCTGGAGAGGGGTTTTGTTAGAACATCTACAGTTTGATTTTCCGATTTGCAGTGGCTATTGCTTATTTCCCCTTTACTGACATAATACCTTGTGAAATGGAGTTTTAGGTCTAGATGCTTAGAATGTTTGTGAAAAATAGGGTTGTGGGCTAGGGCAATTGCAGAAAAATTGTCCAGCTTTATCTCTGCTGGTTTACTGACTTCATCCAACATTTTGGTCAACAGATTTCTTATCCATAAGATCTCTTTGACAGCTTCGCTGAGGGCGGTATACTCTGCTTCGGTTGAGGAGAGAGAAACAGTCTTCTGCTTCCTTGTACATCATGAGATAGGCTTTGTTCCCATAAACACAACAAACCCAGATGTGCTTTTTCGATCATCTTCACACCCTCCCCAATCGCTGTATGAGTAACATATGAGAGTATTGCAGTTCTCCTTAGTATATTTGAGGCCATAATTTCTTGTCCCATTGACATAGCTGAGAATTCTTGTTACAGCTGCAAGGTGTTTGATGGAAGGTTCCTGCATATATCTGGACACAATGCTCACAGCATGTTCGATATCAGGTCGGGTATTGGTGAGGTAGATTAAGGATCCCACAATGCTCCTGTATTCTTTTGGATTAGTTTTTTCCGAGCCATCCAGCTTTTGGAGTTTCTCCCCAACAATCATAGGAGTAGAGCAGGGCTTTTGAATTTATCACACCTAATTGGGTGAGAATGTCTATGGCATATTTGCTTTGAGAGAAATAGGTGCAGCTTTCTTCTTGGGCAATTTGTAGTCCCAGAAAATACTTGGCCACTCCAAGATCTGTCATCTCAAATTTGGAGTTTAAATATGCTCTGACTTTGGTGATAAAATCTTGAGAGTTGCCGGTAATAAGCAAATCATCAACATATAGGAATAATATTATGTACTTCCCTCCTTCCTCCTTCTTAACATACATAGTAGGCTCACTAATAACTCTTATAAATCCAATGCTGAGAAGGTGCAGGTCAATCTTCTGATTCCAGGCGCGCGGGGCCTGTTTAAGTCCATACAAGACTTTCTTTAACTTGAGGACTTTGGAGTTATCTCCAGATACATATCCCTCAAGTTGAGTTACATAAATTTCTTCCTGGATTTCACCGTTTAGGAACACCGATTTCACGTCCATTTGGTATATCTTGAGGTTGTATTGGGTGGCAATGGCAATGAGTAACCTTATGGACTCAAATCGGGCAACAAGAGCAAAGGTTTCAAAATAGTCGATCCCAGCCTTTTGGGAGTAGCCCTTAGCCACAAGCCTGACTTTGTATTTTGAGATTTCACCATGCTCATCATATTTTATCTTGTAAAGCCACTTTACTCCAATTGCTTTCTTATGAGATGGTAGATTGGTGAACTCCCATGTGTCATTCTTGGTGATCATCTGGATTTTTGTATCCATAGCCGTCTTCCAATTTTGATCTTGTTCAGCATCTTTGAAGGTGTAGGGCTCTGTAGCAAGAAATGCAAAATTGCAATTTTGATATATGTCAGATAAAAGTCAAACCTTTCTAGACAATGACGGAGGTGATGAGCTCTGAGGACTGCCCATCTCCACAGGAGGGAGTTGATGTGTATCTTCTTCCGGAATGGATGGCAGCTGATCTTCAGGATCAGCTGTAACCGCCAGTTTCAGAGTTTGATCCAGAGCCTCTTTCCACTCCTAGCTACTATTTTCATCAATCATAACATCTCTTGTTATGATAATTTTCTTGTTGATGGGGTTGTAAACTCAGTAAGCTTTTGATGAGTCACTATATCCCAGTAAGATACCTTTCACCCCTTTCTCAGCTAACTTATCTCTCCCCTTTGTAATTTCTAAGTTGTAAGCAATACTACCAAAAGTTTTTAAGTGTTCTACAGATGGCTTATGACCTGTCCATTTTTCAAAAGGAGTTAAGAGGTGAAGAGCTCGACATGGGGCCCGATTGAGAAGATAAACGGCATGCTGTGCTCACAACTTATGCCCAGAAAGCCTTGGGTAATCTTTTGTGGTGCAGCATGCATCGAGCCATTTCAACTATGATTCTGTTTCTTCTTTCTGCTATAGCATTCTGTTAAGGTGTGTTTCTTACAGTTAACTCTCTTCTAATCCCTTGTTTATTATAAAAATTACTGAATTCTCGGCTTAGAAATTGTCCCCCCTATCTATTCTCAAGGCTTTTATTCTAAGATTTGTCTCATTCTCAACTTGATTTTTGAAGATTTTAAATTTATGAAAAACATCAGATTTGTAGGCAAGAATGTAAATCCACATCATTCTGGAGTAATCTTCTACAAGGAGTAAGTAATAGGATTTTCTCGATAGGGATTGAGTTCTGGAGGGGCCCCAAATGTCAGCATAGATCAGTTCTAGGGGAGCATTGGTTCTTTGAGCATGTATGGCAGGATGGGGTAACTTATGAATTTTGCACAGGGCACAATTCTCACATATTCTTTCTAGTTTTCCTATCTTTGGTAATCCTTGTACCAGGTGTTTTGCTTGAAGCATTTGCAGGTCTTGAATATTCAGGTTCCCGTATCTAAGGTGCCATTTCTTGGTTTCTGATACTTCAACAACTTGCATGCTGGTTTCTCCAATAGACAAGGATAATGGGAAAACATTGTTACTAGCCATCTTAATTTTAGCAAAGATACGAGATGAGTTGATGTTTGTGATCACACAGTGGTCATTTTTGAAGATAAGTTTGAATCTCTTTTTGAACAATTGCCAGACACTAAGTAAGTTCTGGGCAAGCTCAAGGACATATTGGACCTCAAATATGCGCTGGTAGTTTCCATTCCTAGTCCTTACAACAATGGTCCCCTTACCTCTTATAGTCTTTGTGGTTCCATCCCCAAAGATAACCTGAGATTTTAAGTTTTCATTTAAGTGAATAAATGCCTTTTTGTTATTGGTTATATGATTTGAGCAAGCACTATCTAAGTACCAAATGTCATTCATCATCTCTCCATTTCCATCACATGTATAAAATACAAAGTCATCTTCATCTTGTTCACTGTATTGGGCCTTTTCCTTGGGCTGATACTATGTTTTCTTTCTTGACCAACAGTCCCTCTCTAGATGTGTTGGGTTCTTATACCTTTTGCACTTATAGTATCAATTAGGAGCTTCATGGTTGTTCCTCTTACATAGGTTGCAATATAGGGTTCTTTGTTTATGTTCTCTTGTGTTCTCTTGTTGGTTTACAGTGTCTGACTTAATTGGAGCTTTGATGTAGACTTGACTTTGAAATGCCTGTTCAAGGGATTGATGTTCATATCTCTTTATCCTATCTTCATGAGACTGTAGGGACCCTAACAAGTCAGGAAGGGTAAGAGTGTTGACATCTTTTCCTTCTTCTATGGCCACAACAAAAGCATACTTATGTGAGAGAGTTTTTAGAATTTTGAGAACTATTTTTTTCTCTTCAACAACATCCCCATAACTCCTAATTTGATTAGTGAGAGTTGATATTCTGGAGAAATAGGAGTGAGCATTCTCTTCCTCCTTCATATTCAATGTGTCGAATTCTTGCCACAAGTTTTGTAATTTCAGAGCAATTATCTTGTTAGAGCCTTGGAAATCATTCTTCAAAGAGTCCCAAGCATCTTTTCTGTAATAGCTCCCATAATTCTTGGAAAAATGCTCCTAGCAACACCTTGTTGGATGTACAACAGAGCCTTGGCATCTCTCTTATAGTTCTCAACATACTCCTTAGCCTGAGCGGGCTCCCAAGTAGTGAGGGGGTTGTCAGTAGTGGGCTTGACATATCCAACATGCAGCATGTCCCAAAGACCTTGAGAAATAAATAGAGCCCTCATTTGGACATGCCAGAAATCATACGGATCCCCTTTGAAGATTGGTACACCACTTGGAGACAATTGAAAATTTTGGAGAGAGGAACTAGAGGAAGCCATATGATGGAGAGAAGGCAAAGAACACCTCCAACAGTTGGAGAAAACACAACTCCCTGATGGCAGATAGAACCTCCCTCTGATACCATATGGGAAAAAAACACTACAAACAAAATCAGGAGGAAAGATAACCAAGCTTCATTCAATAAATACAAGAACAAGATACAAAGACTCTTCCAACTACACTTTTCTTTCACACAACTAATCTTCTTTTTTTTGATACAGGATACAAGGAAAGTAATACAAGTATATAAAGGGAAAGACTATGTGGCACCGGGCCACATACAACAACAGTAGAAGCGGCGGGATATCAACGACAGGCAGCAGGCTCAGAGTTCAAGGCCCCTTTCTTCCTCTTTTCCATTTCTGGTCTTTGATGTTTCTCTGATGGTTGATTTGCTTATGATGCGGGAATAGGGAGTAGTAGACAATGGTGAAGGCAGCTTACTTGCAGGATTACTTTCTCCATACTTGTACCATCTCTTTTAGAAAAACTCTACTTCCCACTTATTGTGGAGCACCTCAGGCCTAAAATGACAACATCAACTCATATCTATCCCAACAAGGTTTCCGGAGGAATTATTATGAGCCAACCCTTTTATACTAAAATAGAAAATAAAGACCAAATTTTTGTAATTAAGTCTGTATGTGGATGACTTAATCGCCACAGGAAGCAATGACGATTTGATTAAAGATTTCAGGGAGAAGATGAAACAAAAATACGAAATGACTGATCTGGGAATCCTCAAGTTCTTTCTAGGATTTCAAATGAAATACCTTGAGGGCGGCTTACTCTTTACTCAAGAGCTTTTTGTTTAAGCATTTCTAAAAAAAAAATACTTGCGAGGTACTCGTCTCTGCTCGCCCAAGCTCGTCTCTGCTCGCCCAAGCTCGTCTCTGCTCGTCCAAGCTCGCCTCTGCTCGCCCAAACACACCTCTGCTCGCCCAAGCTCGCATCTGCTCGTGGCTAGATCTCCAAATAGACGTCTCCTTTAACATCTCTGATCTCGACGAATTACGGATTGTACAATATTGGTGCATACTTAATTATTTCACATTATCGAAATTTATTATTTCAAAATAAGAAATCATGCTACTTCAAACTTTTTGAAAATAATCTGGAGACCAAGGGTCCATTTGGCATGGCGGTGGTAGTCGTGAACATGGTGGTTATGAACCGTCGTTCGTGAACGCCCGGCCTCACCTAAGAAATTCCATTCACTTTTATGTTTAAAAGTAGTTTTTTTTCTTGTTACGATCATGACCATTTTCATGCCAAACACATATTTTATGACGGTCAACAACCGGAACAAAAACACCGCACCAAAGGGATCATAAATGATATAAAACAAAACCATGCCCTAAAATTCCATCCAAAAAATGTCAGTAAAATTGAAGTAGTAAAACAAAAAAATTGTACATTTACTATGTGGATCCCACTCTAAGCATCCCAAGATATTGCTTGAGAGCTTAACATTTACCTACTTCACCTTCAATATGAAATCCATGATTATGCTAACATAATGACATTTAAGTATGCCACAGTTCCTTGACACAAAGCTCTTTCAATCTGGTGTTCAACCTCGGCGTAGAGCACTCAACAAAATATTCATTTGAACAAGAACAATGCATGAATTTACTAGTGGAATAAGGTGCGCCAAAGTGAGGCATGATCGATATAAATTTAAGGGGAGTCCATGAAGTTAGATATTTAGGCTTTGTTTGGGGGGACTTATTTTCACCGGTCAAGCGGCTACGACCGCATGAACCGGTCGTAGCCGCTTGACCGGTGAAAATAAGTCCTCCCAAACGAAGCCTTAGACTAACTTCATTTCAGCAAAGAAATGTTAACAAAAGTGAAGGATGGAATAACAGGCTAATTCACAACGGTTTGTTCGGATGCAATGTTCTGCAGTCTTTGCTGAAAACCATTGATGCTTGCATTGCTAGGTTCTTATGGGCGGGGGCTGAAGGTGGACATAAATTCCACTGGCTTAATTACAAGAAGATTTGCAAGCCACTATCAATCATAGGTTGCGGGAGATATACAAAGCTTTCAAATGTAAAGTGATATGGAAATTTCTCACAAAAGATTCTCTTTGCCAAGCATCTATCAAGTAAAAGTATTGTTGTGAGAAACGATGTGGAAAAATAAAAAACACACAATCATAAATGATAAATACGATGTGATTTATGTGATTCGGCGAAAAACGCTTACGTCCACGAGAATGGGTGTTTACTATCACCGGTGGAGGAGAAAAAGAAGAGGTCAATATAAAATTACAGCACACCACTCTCTCAACTCTCTCAATTCTCTCAAAACCAAAAGAACCCTAACCCCATTTTATTTATAGGGAAAAATTAGGGCAAACACAGAAAGACAAAAATACCGCTTAAAACAACAATCTCCACCTCATCTCTTATTTGAAACAAAACAAATATGAGATGACAAACAAACAACAACATCAAACCGGTTGCGCCAAGATGACTACCTACGTACCCCCCTCCCATTGGATCAAGTTACGCGTAGTTCTTCAAAAGCGCCCATCAAAACACTCACCTCTGAGCTCAAACGTTCACCAAGCCTTTGCAATATGTGAACTTATGGACTGACAGTACCTTCGTGAGCATGTCTGCTGGATTCTCCTTTATATCAATCTTCTTCAAAAAATCCCGCATGTCTCGATCAACTCTCGAACAAAATGGTACCTTACATTAATATGTTTGGTACGAGCATGATGCACTGAATTGGAAGCCAAGAAAATCACGCTTTGATTGTCACAAAAGACAGTTAAAGCCTTATGCTCCACACACAGGTCTTCCAATAGACCTTGCATTCAGATGGCCACCTTCATAGTTTCTGTCACTGCTATGTATTCAGCCTCTGTTGTAAATAAAGCCACCGTTGACTGCAATGTCGACCTCCAACTCACTGGACCTCCTACCAATGTGAATAAATATCCGGTTGTAGACCTGCGCCTATCTATATCACCTGCATAGTTTGAATCGGTGTAGCTCATACATAACACAACCCTGGATTGTTGCCTCTCATACACTAAGCCAACATCAATTGTACCCTTGAGATACCTCAAGATCTATTTAACTGTCTAAAAATTACCCTGGCCAGGATCATGCATGAATCTTCTCACGACGCCAACAACTTGTGCAATATCTGACATTGTATAAACCGTGAGATACATCAAACTTCCCACTGCACCAACATACAGAACTAGTTTCATTCCCTTCCTCTCTTGGTCATCTTTAGGACACAAGTCAACACTCAATTAAAAATATGCTGTCAATGATAGAGTCACTGCCTTAGTAATGTCATCAATCCCAAACCTCTTCAACACCTTCTCAATATACGCTCTTTGAGTGAGCCAAACCTTTCCAGCTTTCTTGTCCCTGTAAATTTCCATCCCGAAAATTTTGCAAGCCTCACCTAACTCCTTCATCTCAAACTTCTTTGAGAGTTGTCTCTTCATTCTATCAATCTCTGTGTGTACTTCTGTCCTAGCATAAACTGATCAAACTTTTTGTACCACTATCTCGGTGACTGCTTTAAAGCATAAAGCGACTTGTTCAATTTGTACATCAAGTCACTCTGAGCCTCATATCCAGGTGGTTGCTTCATATAGATCTCCTACTGCAAATCCCCATGCAAAAATGCAGTTTTCACATCAAGCTGTTCAAAAATCAGACCATACTGCGCTACTAAGGCCAAGAGAACATGGATCGACGAATGCTTGAAAATTGGGGAAAACACATCGTCATAACAATACCTTCCCGCTGAGCAAAGTCTCTGGCCACCAGTCTTGCCTTGCAACATACATCAACATCACCATACGATCCTTCTTTCATCGAATACACCCATTTGCACTCAATTGCTTTACTACCTGGAGGTAACTTCACTAATCTCCACGTAGTATTTTTATTTAGAGAAGTCATCTTTTCATCAATCGATCTCTACAGCCTCCTTGAAATGGTAAGGGATTTCAACCTCAGATGCTGAAAGTGCAAATGCAATTTGGTCCCTCAACCAAGCTGGCTTTGGGACATTCTGCCTCTTGGTCAGACTCCTGACAATAGAATCCTGAACATGACTCTCTGCCGATACTTCCTCCACCTCCTGATCATCAGTGCCTGGTACCTCATCAGCAGTCTCAACATATACCTCATCAGGAGTGCGGGAAACTGGTGAAACAAATTGAGTCACATCATATACCTCATCAGAAGATCTTGTATGGGTTGAAGCAAGCACATCGTGCTTGGTAGGAGAAAATTACGAAGTATTTAAAATTGTGGATATTGTGCATCAGCTTCTGACTCGAGCATATTTGCGATGAAGACGGGTAGACTTTATCTACTTGTGATGTTGTATATCGATGACATTGTCATCACGGGAAATGACGATGAAGAGGTGGAAATGCTTAAGGCGTAACTATCTTTTCATTTTGAGATGAAGGATTTGAGTGAGCTACATCATTTCCTTGGTTTAAAAGTTAAGATTCATGAAAATAGACTACTAATTGTTTCCTAGAGGGCTATGCAAAACAAATTGTTGAGCAATTTAACATGAAGAAAAAGCAGCTCTACTCCACTTAAGATTGGGCCGAAGCTTCGTTGGAATGAAGGTGTGATCCTATCGGATCCCAAACCCTTCTGGGTACTGATGGGAAGTCTAATTTATTTGACGATTGCAAGACTCAATATTGCATTTGGGGTTGGACTTGTTAGTGGGCACACGCAGGAACCTAGGAAATCTCATCCGGAGGCGGCAAAGAAAATTCTGAAATATGTTGGATCAACCTTTGATTTTGGGTTGTTGTACAAAGGGAAGCTAGCTTCAATCTATACTGCTTCTTGGATGTTGATTATGGTGGAAATGCTGACGATCAGAAGTCAATGTCAGGGTATGTTTTCATGTGCGGATCGACAATTATCTTGGGTGTAGTCAGAAGCAAAATTTGGTGTCTATCTCTACCACCGAAGTAGAATACAAGAAATCATCCTTGGTGGCTCATGATGCATCTGGTTGCATAGGTTGGTGGAAGATATTTTTGGAAAAGATAGGAGTCCTACTTTGTTCTGTGGTGACAATGAAAGTGTACTGAAATTTTTTGCAAATTTTATTTTTCATGCGCTAACAAAACATATTAAGATCGAGCATCACTTTATTCGAGAGAAAGTTCTTGGTGGATCTCTTACTGTGGAGAATGTTCGGAGTCAGGAAAATGTCGTCGACACCTTCACAAAACCTTTAATCAAGGGGCCGTTTGAGAGTCTTCGCGGCTGCTCGGACTTTGTTCTCGATTGCACTTTAAGGGGGTGCATGTGTTTATTTTAAGTGCAATAGAGCTCGTCGATTAACGTCCAATGATCGGTGATCGATTTCCTTTAGCGCTCTTCACTCAACGATCAACGGCTGACATCATTCGACGCTCAACGATCCACCTCCATCGCTCCCACCGTTTTGATTTTGGTTGAGCTCAGCAATAGTTGATTGTTTGTTTTTCTTGTGAGCTTAACAATCGTTGATCTGGTTATTAGACGGTCTAGCAAGAATCAAAAAAGGCATATCAAGATTAGTCGCAAAGTGTCTATCCGGACGGTCTACTTATGCATCTAATCGTCGCAGAATCTCTGATCTGAGTTTTGGAATGAAAAATGAGTGTGATGGTTTAACATGTTTATTCATGAATGTCTCTATGTATGTCTTTGCGTATGTTCTTATGTGATTATAGCGGACTCATATCTCTATTTTCTAGCAAATCCTGCATTTTATTTTTGGTGTTTTCTCTGGTTGGCCAAAAATTTCACAGCCAACCACCCTCTAGATCAGAAGAGGTTCCCACAATGCAAGTTATTTCGTGCCATGAGAATGCTTGTGCTGTGTTTCAATTAGAATTCCAAAGTAACCAGTGGATTAATTACAACTCACCACCTCTTTATTCCAATTATAATGTATGAGCCTGAGAAAAGTAGGATCCTTGCACCACATATTTTGGAATTTATAATTGGATGTAAATTTGCCGGAAGACCAGATTTTGCATGCATATTTATTACGGTTGACAAGAAATACGGATTAGGGGAAGAGCCGGCAGGGAGAGGGGGAGAGGAATGAGGCTAGGGTTAGAGAAGAAAAAAGGGAGCAATCCTTTTCATAACACATTCAAGATGCTCTTACAAAACATATTCTGCCCTTTTTATAGAGGGAGGGGGGTCCATACATAGCAACATGTCAAAATAACAATAACAATATACCAAAATAACAATAAACGCACAATATGAATTAAATATTCCGATTTCCTAAGCGGTCGACCCCGCTAATTACGGCGGTTCCTCCTCATTGGTGCCCGTCCCATCCGCCGTCTCTGTCGCCTGTTGTGACCGCCGTTTGTAGACCCGTCATGAACGCACCTCGTCGTGAATGTCCGTAATAATATTGTGCCGTAAATATTTCTGTAAGGGGTATTTTTGTGCATTAATGTTACGAAATATGAAATCTAAACTTAAAGGAGGGTTTTTTGTAATTTAAAAAATAAGAGGGAGGGTGCAATCTACAATTATGATTTAAAAATATGTCGAATAATTAATGTTTTTAAGGAAGTAAATTTTGGTGGAATCTCATGCATCGACACGAGCACATGCTAGATAACTAGGATCCTTTTGACTCGCTGGTGGCCATAGTGAACGCAGTGGTTATGAACTGTTATTCGTGACCATCAGATCACCACACTTGAGAAACTTCATTCATTTTTATTTTCAAAACTAGATTTTTTTTCTTTGTGACGGTGATAATCACTGTAATGCTAAACATACATTTTATAATGGTGATATTTTATCCATTAAACTCACCGGAGCAAAAACGCCGCGCCAAACAGAGTCTAAGCGAAAACATTTTTCAGCTGTACTTCCATACAGAAACAGATCTAATGCAGACTTTTTATGAATTCAGGGAGGAGATACAGCGAATTAAAGCAGCAAAACCTGACATCCCACACAGAGAGGCCTTCAGCACAGCAGCTAAGAACGTAAGTACATATGCATTACTCCATCCGTTGCGGTTGTAGCCCAGATCAGGTTGGGCCTTAAGCAGGCCTCAACCATCATCTAAGCCATTCCCATAATTTTCTCCCACAATTTTCAATATGGGTATCATAACAGGGCAGAGGCTCATACACCCCAACCCGTCTCCATATCTATTTAACTTTGGTGACAGGTTGTTGGGGTGAGAATTTGAACCCACGACCCCCTTGATGAGAGAACCTCCATCCAAGATGATAGTTGCATGAGGTCTGCTAGTGGCCCAACCCGGCCCGGCCCGGTCTAGGCTACTACCGTAACACCATTTGTCGGCACTCCATTTGTCATGAGAACTCGCTCCAGTTTCCCTATAAATGCAGTGGGCGAAGTGTGATCCTCGTGGGGTGAGCGCCGTCAACACCTATACTGATAACAACGAAGCAGTGAAATCAATCCTGTTTCAGCATGTAAGTATTTCCCTAATTTGTATTGGAAAAATGTTGTACCGGCTTATTAGTCATAATAACTTTACATTAAAGAATAATTTTATCACACTCATTCAGCTCTATATGAATATATAAACACATCTTTGTGCCCAATTAATTAGTACAAGCAATTAAGCAAAGTATTTTCTCGTCCCAACTTAGACTATGGCTTCGTTTGGAGGGACTTATTTTCACCGGTCAAGCGATTGCAACTGCATGAATCGGATCATAATTAAGGCCCGATTCATGCGGTCGCAACCGCTTGACCGGTGAAAATAAGTCCCTCCAAATGAAGCCTATGTTTGGCGCGGTGGCGACGGTGCTGAAAGCGGTGATTATGAACGGTCATTTATGAACGCTCGACCTCACCCAAGTAATTGTTAGAATAAAACAATTAATCCTTTTGTTTGTAAGCACACAATAGACAAAGTAATAAGTAAGAAGCAGGCCAACTTTTATTTCTTTTTGAGAATGTTACAAGTTACAACAGCTTGGGCCTTTATTTATAAAGGCCCAGCAAGTACATGGGATTAACTCTGATAATAAACACCGCTACAGGTGTGATGATAACAGGGCTTGAGCTAATACACTTCTACAAGGCTGTTTATGTCTTTTTACTTATCTTCTCTTGACTTTAAGGCTTTCCTGTCCTTTTGCTTTATCAGGTTTTACTGCAACGTCTTGTATCTTTTTCTGGTAACCTAGCTGCTGGTGTCGCAATGACTGGAGTTGTCGCCGCCGGATCATTTGATTTTCTCCTTCACCCCCTCTTGATCTGGAGACGATCCGATGTTCATAACTTCTCTTAGCTTTAGGAATTGAACTCTTGGTAGAGGTTTGGTTAATATATCTGCTAATTGATCTTCTGATTTGCAGTTTTCTAGGCATAGCTTTCCTTTTTCGACCTCGTCACGCACGAAGTGGTGTCAGATAGATATGTGCTTACTGTGATTATGGAAGATTGGGTTTTTTTGCGAGAGCGATGGCTGATATATTATCACATCTGAGTAACAGTTTTTCATCTTCCACTGTTTCTTTTACTTTTGCTTTAATCTGCATGGCTAGTTCTTTCAACCATGCAGCTGTTATGTTTTGGTTCGGATCCAAATCCGTTCTTTTTGGGAAACACCATGCATGAAAAAAAGGAAAAGAATCAGCCTTAGTTGTTTTCCTTTTAAAATGAGAGAGAGAGGGAGAATCTCTCTCTCTTCCTTGAATGTTAAATCACGCCATTCATGGGTCACACATAACATATATAAGTGATTTATGGTTTTTGAGGTAGAGAGATAATAAAACCAGTCGGCCTGGGAGAAGTAGTAGCCGCTCATTGAGAGAAGCCGCCCAAAGGCTTGGAGGAGAAGTTGCCGGCCCAATCCTGCTAGCGTTGGAGGGTGGAGTCGCCGCCGCCGCCGTCGTCGTCTTGCTCTTGGTGCTGCGAGGGGTGGGAGACCCCTGTAGGATGCCGCCGGTGGTTGTCGTGGGTGCAACGCCGTGCGATAGAGGCGAAGAGAGGAGATGATGGCGGTGCGGGCATGGCGGCGAAGGCTTGCGGTGGTGCAGTGGCCTTGTTAGAGTTTATCTCCGGCGGTGCGGGTGTGGCGGCGAAGGCATGCGGGAGTGCAGTGACCTTGATGGTATTTTTCTCCGGTGGTGCGGCTTAGCGTCGATGGCGTGCGTGGGTGCAGTTGGCCTCGACGGTGCTTCTCTGGTGGTGGCGGGTGGTTTGGTCGTCATCCGACGACGAAGGTTCTCGACGAACCTTGTGCGTCCGCTGTGCTGGCGGATTACAGTCCAGATAATTCTCTCTCCCGCGAATCGAGCGAGTCCGGCTCTCCGCGGTGTTTTCTGTAACGGACGTCGGTACACTTTTTATGTATTTTATTGCAGCTGTAGTATTTACGTATGCAGAGTTCTTTGTTCAGATTTCAGTTCTTGTCTACCCTGCATTAATTTGGTTGCGCCTTGGGGATAGTTTCCGCGTTATATCCCAACAAGTGGTATCAGAGCCAGGTTCGGTAGGCGACTGATTGGACATTCGAGGAATAGTTTGACTGCGGTGGGTGACGACTAGGTCCGCTCCCCATCTTTTCAAATCTGACCTTTGAATTAATCAGGTCTCCTGGTCATGCCGTAGGATAACCATGACAGGGAAGAACGTGAATTTGGAAAGTGGCTTTGAAGAAGTGCGACAGTGGCGGATTTGACCTATGACAGGTGGTACTGCATGAGAAGGTCATGATAACCGCGGATATGTTACAGAGAGAATATTATCTGTGGGAACACGATGTGTGTTCAGACGGTTTCTATGTCAGTTAGAGGCAGTTGGTGTAGAGACAGAGGAAGATGTGAAGACCCGTTTCACCTCTTACCTCGCTCACTTTTTTTTACCCCGCCTTAGTGACGATGCTCTAGTATGAGAAGGATACAATGGAGCTGGTGGAGGTCACGATCGCAGTCCTATCCAGACAGATGTTTGTGGGCCCTACTCCTGGGGCGGTCACATCTTGGCAGCAGCGGATGGGTAAGGTGAGGCAGTTTGGCAAGGGATTGAGTGGAGCACGATCTCGATCTGGGCCAAAGGAGGGTATGGTATTTTTACCATTGCAGACAGTGCAGTCACACAGGAGTGCGAGTTCGCAGCGTGCAAAAAGGCTTCGAGGCTAGGGTGCGGACAGAGTGATAGCTGGGTCAGGGTGCAGAGTGATGAGGTCCTCACCATCACTAAGAGTCGGTACGACTCTGACAGCTAGATGTTTTGAGCGGTTTGGATTCCGGCGGCGACAGTTGGGTTGCCCAAGGTGGAGTTCTTATGGTGGAGTGAGGACATATCATGCTCAGGAGAGCTGTGTAGCGCGGTAATTTGTATCGGCTGATGGGGACCACGACGGATGGTGGTATGCCCATGATTTCTGCGACCAACAGGGTGGATTGTCGTGGTGGTGCAGAGGATCGTCCTTCTGGGAATCCAGTTATGAGAGTCAGTTTCTACGATCTAGTTGCGACGATGTTCACGGGTTGAGCCCGAGCAGAGATGAGTCGGCTGGAGCAGGTCGGCTGATGCCTCGGGCTGAGGCGGTGCTACGTGCAGAGTTGCTTGGAGCAGTTGTTGCTATATGCAGTGAGTGCTTTGTGCAGATTGTGGCTCCGGATCCCGAACCAAGGTGGTGATTGTTATGTTTTGGTTCGGATCCAAATCCGTTCTTTTTGGGAAACACCATGCATGAAAAAAAGGAAAAGAATCAGCCTTAGTTGTTTTCCTTTTAAAATGAGAGAGAGAGGGAGAATCTCTCTCTCTTCCTTGAATGTTAAATCACGCCATTCATGGGTCACACATAACATATATAAGTGATTTATGGTTTTTGAGGTAGAGAGATAATAAAACCAGTCGGCCTGGGAGAAGTAGTAGCCGCTCATTGAGAGAAGCCGCCCAAAGGCTTGGAGGAGAAGTTGCCGGCCCAATCCTGCTAGCGTTGGAGGGTGGAGTCGCTGCCGCCGCCGTCGTCGTCTTGCTCTTGGTGTCGCGAGGGGTGGGAGACCCCTGTAGGATGCCGCCGGTGGTTGTCGTGGGTGCAACGCCGTGCGATAGAGGCGAAGAGAGGAGATGATGGCGGTGCAGGCATGGCGGCGAAGGCTTGCGGTGGTGCAGTGGCCTTGTTAGAGTTTATCTCTGGCGGTGCGGGTGTGGCGGCGAAGGCATGCGGGAGTGCAGTGACCTTGATGGTATTTTTCTCCGGTGGTGCGGCTTAGCGTCGATGGCGTGCGTGGGTGCAGTTGGCCTCGACGGTGCTTCTCTGGTGGTGGCGGGTGGTTTGGTCGTCATCCGACGACGAAGGTTCTCGACGAACCTTGTGCGTCCGCTGTGCTGGCGGATTACAGTCCAGATAATTCTCTCTCCCGCGAATCGAGCGAGTCCGGCTCTCCGCGGTGTTTTCTGTAACGGACGTCGGTACACTTTTTATGTATTTTATTGCAGCTGTAGTATTTACGTATGCAGAGTTCTTTGTTCAGATTTCAGTTCTTGTCTACCCTGCATTAATTTGGTTGCGCCTTGGGGATAATTTCCGCGTTATATCCCAACAGCAGCTTCACATGCTGCATTTGACAATGCCATGTATTCTGGTTCGATAGAAGATAAAACTATTGTTTGTTGTTTGCGGGAGCTCCAGGAAATAGGTCCATTACCATAGCAGAAAAAATAAGCACTTGGGCTCTTTTTGTCTTCTAAATCGCCTGCTCAATCTGAGTCACAGTATCTGAATAATCTATTTTTGCCCCCTTTCTCATATATAAGTCCATAATGTTTGGTTCCTTTAATATACCACAAAAGTCATTTTGCTGCATCCATATGAAATTTACTTGGATTGGACACATACCTTGATAGTTTGTTTACTGGACATCCCAGATCTGCTCAGGTATGAGTAAGGTATATTAAAGATCCAATAAGGCGGCATTAGCCGTCTTCATCTATTCCTTCTTCTCCTTCTTCTTTTTGTTTCAGCTTTTCATTGGTTTCCATTGGAGTTACCACTGGATTACACTCATTGAGGCCACTTGCAGCTAGTAGTGTTGTTGCATACTTCTCTTGTGATAAAAAGGTAAACATTGGATTTTGTATTACCTGAATTCCAAGAAAATAATGCAAATAATCAAGATCTGCAATTTCATTTGTCAGAAACATGACTGTTTTCAACGTTTTTATCATAGCTGGACAATTTCATTGTTGATGCGCGAAATGCGATACCGTCCAGTTAACGGGTTGTTCGATCTAACAAGCTAGGTGAATAAGAGGGTTGCGGGGATAGAGGAGAGGTCTGACGGAACAAGGGAGAAGCTTGCTTGAGCAGGGAAGAAGTTTGATCAGGAACTGTCAAGCAGACGCTACTTTAGCGGTTGGGCTCTGATGGTTAGACCGAGAGAAGAAAAAGAGAAGAGAGGGCCGCTAGCAGCGACAACAATAGACTTCGCCCGTCGCGGCTTGAATGCCTCTCTTGCGACGGGCTTTCCTTTGATTATAATTGAAGTTACAGCTTGAGGTTGCACATTTACATGGAAAGCAGAATAAAGGGTACAAGGGGGGAAGCTGGCGGCTAAGGAGAGGAGAATGCCAGAGGCCGCGCGGGCTGACCAGGGAAGTCGGCAGACCGCGCGGTTAGCTGATCAAGGAGCTCGCTGGACTAAGTCGGGCGGACTGCTTGATCGAGCATAGAGAAGGGAAAGGGAGCAGGCCGCGCGGACTGGGAAAGCAAGTCCGCAGGAATTGATGCCGAGATCTGGACGCCTCTGCCGTGTCGTCCCGTCCTCCTGAATGAGAGGTATGGGGGCCTATTTATTGGCCCGAGGAGGTAACGGTCTTGGTAACGTCACTACAGGTGAGGCGGTGAGCGAGCGAGTACAGTGCTGAGTCCGCAGAGTCCGCGCCAGGCCGCGCGGTTAGGGACTTGGAGATGGTGATGACTGTTGCTGGGTGAGCTCGCGCTGGGTCGGGCGAGTCCAAATACTGAGTCCGCAGAGTCCGCGTTAGGCCGCGCGGTTAGGGACTTGGAGTTGGAGATGGCTGCTGCTGAAGGCAAACTGGGACGTGTCCGCCCTGCTGCTGAGTGAGCTCGCGTTGGGCTGTGCGAGCTGAGGAGTTCGCCCGCTGCTGGGTAGAAGCGGACACCGGGAAACTGGAGGGCTAGTCGGCGAACTGCAAAACGAGTCCGCCCAGCCCGCTGCGGAGAGGAGGCAGATCGTAGGCTGTCGAGCTAGGGCTCATCTGGCGGACTGCGCAACGATCCCGCCTAACTCGTGGCGGACAGGCTGAGCGGGCTGCCTGCTGGTGGCTTGTCGCCATTGCTCGGCGACAAGGAATGTCAACCTGGCGGACTGAAGAGTCCAGGTCGCGCCTATTGGCGAGAGTTGCTATTGACGGGTAGCATCCTTTGCTTGGGGACGAGGGTTAGCGACCTGGCAGACTGACCATAGAGGTCGGCAGACCGCGCGGTTAGCGGATATCGAGTCCGCCTACAGCTGGCGGATAGGAGGGCTGGTCTCCGCCTCTGGTTGAGCATTTAGCGTGCGGTCTTGACGGATAGGAAATCGAGTTCGCCACTCAGCTGAGTAGTTCGCACCTGAGAGGAAGAATGAACGGCCAGACGGTTAACCGATCTAACCGCGCGGCCTGCAAGGGCGGACTGAGGAATCAGTCCGCAGCCCATGTAGAACGAGCGGCTGCTGCGCGACCTGGGAGGTCAGACCGGGGAGACCTCCCTAGCCACACGGACTGAGTGGACTGAGAGGTCAGTCCGCCCACCCTTAGAAGGGAAGGCTGACAGGCCGCGACCTCCTGGGGCAGGCCGCGACTTGCGAGCTGACTACCTTGGGAGGGATCGCCGATTTCTGGGTTAACATAATCCCCGCACTTTTTCAAGTTTAGAAGAGGACTTCGAAAAAGTAGGAGACCCACGAAAATCGTGTTCCTTCCCTCGAAAAAAGGAAGGGGTAAGGAGAGATGGAACCTGATGTCTTTCCTCAGAGAAAAAATATGCTAATGCCTGTCTTTTTCCTGCGAAGGAAAGAATTAACATAGGCGGAAATAAGTACATCTTATGCGTACCCGGGTTACTTTGCAAAACGAAGAAGACCTGGATGTCTCCTAATGGGCTCTGCAAAACAGCGATGAGAGGAAAGCATAAAAGAATTATAACTTGCAAGTACCTGAAGGAGACTTGCAAGCACATGTTAACTTCTGCAAAAAGAAGAGTAAACCACAAGTATGATATAAAACTAAGTTGCAAGTACCTGAATGGAACTTGCAAATATCGGCTAATCACTACAAAAGGAAGAGTGAGCAGTGGATATGAAATGAAATTAAAATGCAAGTACCTGAAAGGAACTTGCTAATATCTGCTAATCTCTGCAAGAGAAAAGTAAGCAATAGATATGATAGGAAAGCAAGCTGCAAGTATCTGAAAGGAACTTGCTAATATCTGCTAGTCTATGCAAAAGAAGAGTAAGTAGCAGATATGATATGACAGTAAGCTGCAAGTACTTGAATGGAACTTGCTAATATCTGCTAATCTCTGCAAAAGAAGAGTAAGTCACAGATATGAAATGAAAAGTAAGGTGCAAGTACCTGAAGGGAACTTGCTAATATCTGCTAACCTCTAAAAAAGAAGAGTAAGCCGCAGATATGATATGAAAAGTAAGCTGCAAGTACCTGAAGGGAACTTGCTAATATCTGCTAATCTCTGCAAAAAAAGAGTAAATAGATGATATGATAGAAAAGTAAGCTGCAATTACCTGAAGGTAACTTGCTAATATCTGCTAACCTCTGCAAAAGAAGAGTGAGTAGCAGATATGATAGAAAAGTAAACTGCAAGTACCTGAAGGAAACTTGCTAATATCTGCTAATCTCTACAAAAGAAGAGTAAGTAGCAGATATAGAAGAAAGAAAACTAAGTCGCAATTACCTGGATGGAACTTACGAATGTTTACTGTTGATACGATAAGATATGATTGGATGGAAGAAGAGATACTTGGCATACTTTGCTATTAGCTGAATAAAGATCAAGCCGCGACAATGATTGTCTCGCGTGATCAAGTATGATATTTTATACATGAAATCCAGATTAGCAAGATGAAACCATCTTAATTTAGATTTATAACAGCATGACTTGTCAATCAAGGAGAACCAGATACTTTGATTAAATGATTCGTGTTGCTAGCATATGATAAGAGAGCTTTTGGATAATCATCTGATAGAGCTTTATGTAGGCAGCGCATATAAGATGATCATAAGCTAAAAATATATTGCAGATCCTTAGAACAGGTTGAATTTAACCTATTAACCTATAAAAAGGCAGAAAGACAAAAGAGGGCTACACCTCGATGATGATCGAAAAAATACTAGATGCTGCCACAGGTGTTCCCCGTGGGCGTTATGCACCGCTTGCCTTAAGAAGAAATCATCCAGAGAGTAGTCCTACCTAAAGCGGGCTGGTCGCGCTCCCTTTAAAGGGAACAAAAGAAAAACAAGCACGGAAATTCCTGAGAAGGAATCGACAGATACACTGCTCTCATGTCTCGGGTTACAAGCATCACTGATCAATTAGACTAGATGCGCCAAGTGGCCTATTGCTTGTCTCTGGATTGATCAGCGGAGTTGTGGGCCCCGCGAAGGCACGGATTGAGAGTACCAAAGAGTGTTTGACCGTCACAATTGTGAGATTATCGAAGAGACAAGGATACACTTGATCGTCATTGCTTGTCAAGCAAAGATCATCATAATTGTAACGTATCCTTTAGTGAAGCACATCAGAGCTAACACATGGGTCCTCCCTGGAATCGCGCTCTGTGTTAGATGTCGGCCAGGATCCGAAGTCCCGTCATCCTCCGCATGAGAGTTGAACGGCCCCCACTGCACATATGCGAAAACTCCCCGCTATATGTGGTCGTTATGGTATTACACCAGAGAACAATATCGAGGGGGCCCTGAGCAAGACTTAGCGATATCTCGATAGTTCAGTAATCTCTTTGGCAAAGAGAAAAATATGGAGGAGAAGCATTACAATAAAGGAACTGTGTCAGTATGAGATCTCTGACGTAAACTTTATTGAGATGAAAATGAAACACTTAGAAGTGTTGAAAAATAGAGTGTTTGAAAAGTAAAGTAAAAGCAACCGGTCATGATTGTGAGGGGCTTTGAGGAGCTGCGATGTCCGCTTTGCTTTAGAATAGTCTTCCAAGGGCACCCTCATCAATGACATCGATGCACTCATTATTATCGATGTTGGGGTGATTGTTGATGTGGCATACTCCCTTTGAGAAGCAAGGCATGTCCGCTACTTCTTTGCCTTTTGAAGTTGACGGATCAGAGTGATCGTCCTTTGGGAGTAGATCACGTATCTTACCCTGCCTTAGCATCTTTTGCATAAGTTGACGAAGTGCTTGACAATTTTCAGTTAAATGTCCGCTTTCTTTGTGAAACTCACAGAACGGATCTGAATTTTTTGATCCATCATCTGCCGGCTGGTAAGGCTTCTTGAAATTATCCCTACCCTTCATGATTTGACTCAATTCTTGCATGACCTCATCTACCTCAGACTCTGGCAGTTCACCTTCTTGTTACTGATGAACTGCAGCTGCTAGCGGAGCTAATGCTTACAATGGTAGCAGTCGTTCTTGGGCACGATCATGGATAGGGAAGGGGGGGTCGATGATGATGCTGGAACTTTTTTATTTTCCTAGAGTGGGATGGAAAATCTTTCCGAGGAGACCTCGGAGGCTGCTTGTAAGGAGGAGGATTTTTCTCGGCTACAAGCCTGAAGACGAAGTTGGGATTGCTCTTCTCACCGCGGATGTATGAGTTGACTAATCCAATCAACTC
The DNA here is from genome assembly GCA_039513925.1 of Platanthera zijinensis. Classification (NCBI taxonomy): domain Eukaryota; kingdom Viridiplantae; phylum Streptophyta; class Magnoliopsida; order Asparagales; family Orchidaceae; genus Platanthera; species Platanthera zijinensis. Next base: position 19,794,597 of record CM077087.1, on the reverse strand, counting down.
TTGATATGTCCTCGGTGCTCGGACGTTAGCCTCAAACTTGAGTGGTCCTTCACGCAGATCGTGAATAAGAGCCACTCGATACATTTCTTGATCAACGATATCGATGTCTAAGATTTCTTTTTGGAAACAATCAACAAAATGAGATCAAGTCTCGGTCTCTCGCTGCTTGATCTAAAAGAGGTCTTCTGGGCCGCCCTTCCTCTTTGTTGAAGTAGAGAATCTGAGCAAGAACTCACTTCGCAAATCAGCAAAAGAAGAAATGGACTGAAGACGTAGTCCATAGAACCAATCTCTCACTTGACCATCAAAGGTCATTACAAGGAGTTTGCATTTGGTTGCATCTGAGAGAGTCTTGAGAGCAACGACAGATTCAAAAGCTTGAAGATGTTTGATTGGATCAGTCTCCCCAGTGTAAATGGGCATCCGTGGCTCTCTGAAGTTAACTGGAGTTGGTTCATGCCGAACATTTTCTATAAACCGTGACTGCTCCTCTTGCTCTCCTACAATATAAGGAAAAAAGGGAGCACAAGTTACAGCTTCATAAAGAGCTGGAGGATAAAAAGGAAAAGTTATTGTGGAAGGAGCAAAGGCAGGAGCTGAAGAGTAGGGATAACTTCCATGAAAATTTAGGAATCTTACCGGACTTCCTCGGGCAGCTTCTCGGAAGAAGTTCTGACGAGCTGCAAACTCGTCATTCTGAGACCGCAAAGGGGCTGCAGGCCCTTACAGAAAGGTTGGAGTGTAAAGAGGAGGATAGGTCGGTGGATAAACTTGGGGAGTCTTGGATGCCGGTGCTGGATTGATCGGAGGAGCTGGTGTTGCTGAAGATTGTGCTTCCAATCGTTGGGTGATAGCAGCTAGAGTGTGAGAATCGAACAAAAACAAGCCGGAAATGGTTTAAACTGAAACTTTATTATCAGAAAAAGGTGTCTATTACAAAGGTATGGCCTCCCTTATATAGAATGGAGGAGAAAAGAGAGAATACATATAAGATATGTGGTACTAAAAAATTACATGACACAAGCGGACTGTAGAGACACAAACCGCACAACCCGCGCGGTTAGACAGGGGGCTAACCGCTCGGCAACTGTCAGGGAGATAGAGAGATCGCCATGTGAGACCGCCAGACCGCCCGGTCATCACTTCAACACTCCCCCTCAAGCTGGAGCATATATATCGATCATGCCCAGCTTGTCACAAATATGAGAAAACGAGGCGGATACTGGCTTGGTGAAGATGCCAGCCAGCTCTTTATCAGAAGTGACGAAGGGAGTGCAAATTTGTTCCTTCAAAATCTCTTCACGAATGAAATGACAGTCGACCTCAATGTGCTTGGTTCTTTCATGGAAGGCTGGATTTTTGGAGATGTATATCGCAACCTTGTTGTCACAGAACATAGGTAGAGGATGGTTGTAGACCTCTCCCAAATCTAGCATGAGAGTTCGTAGCCATTTTAACTCATAAGTGGTCGATGCCATACTTCGATACTCTACTTCAGCACTGGATCTGGAAACAACAAACTGCTTTTTGCTCTTCTAGCTTACCAGATTTCCCCCAACAAAGGTGTAGAAACTGGAGGTAGACTTGCGATCTCCTTTGTCATCAGCGTAACTCGCATCTGAGTATGCTTCAACCTTCAGATGATCATTCTTCTGAATAGTAATCCTTTCCCCGGGGCTGCTTTGACATACTCCAAGATCCGCAAGGCGGACTGTAGATGGCACTCCCTGGGTGCTTGCATGAATTGACTTACCTTGCCCACAGCATAGGAAATGTCGGGCCTGGTCACTGTGAGATATATGAGCTTATCAACTAGACGCCTGTACCGCGTAGTATCTGAAAGAAGAGGCGAATCATCTGTCCAGGTTTTGTCTTCTCCAATAGCCATAGGGCATCGGGCAGGTTTGACCCCAGTCAATCCTGCTTTTTTAGAAGATCAAGGGCATACTTACGCTGGGAGAAGACCAAGGATTTGGGCTTCCGAGAGATCTCGATCCCCAAAAAGTACTTCGGAGAGCCCATATCTTTCGTGACTAGATGTTGACGAAGATTCCGCTTTGTCAGGGCTACCCCTTCCTGGTCATCGCCAGTGAGAAGAATGTCATCAACATACACAGCAAGAACCACCAGTCCCGAGGGGGTTTTGCGAATAAATAGAGAGTGATCGGCAGAGCTGCGCGCAAAACCAACAGCCGCCACGATGTCGCTGAACTTGTCAAACTAAGCTCGAGGGCTCTGCTTGAGGCCATAGATTGCCTTCTGCAGTCGGCATACTCGTGTCTCCCCCTGAGCAACATACCCAGGAGGTTGCTCCATGTAGACGGCCTCCTGAAGATAACCATAAAGGAAGGCATTCTTTACATCCAGCTGAGAAATTGGCCAATCTTTATTGACCGCCACAGAGAGAAGGACCCGTATAGTGCTGAGACGAGCCACGAGAGAGAAGGTGTCAAAATAATCAACCCCATAGGTCTGAGTAAAACCCTTAGCAATAAGACGAGCCTTATAACAGTCCACAGTGCCATCTAGGCCAAATTTGACCACAAAGACCCAGCGACAGCCAACAACATCAGTACCGAAGGGAGGAGGAACAAGAGTCTAGGTACACCGCTCTGTTAAGGTCGCCATTTCCTCATCCATGGACATCTTCCAGTGAGGAATATCAAGGGCCTCCTGGTAGGAATGAGGTGTGACAGTGGCAGAGATAGCCAGCGCAAAGGCTCTGCGAGAAGAGGTAATACGATCATATGAAACAACATCAGCAAGGGGGTGTAGGGTACATGTCTGCACCCCTTTGCGAAGAGCTATAGGAAGATCCAGGTCAGCGGGTTTCTCGGTATCCAGAGCATCCGTAGCAGAGAGAGCTGGCCCGGGAGAAGAGAGCGACAGCAGCGGAGATGAGGGAGACGGAGTAGGGGTGGATATCGTAGTAGGAGGCGAGGGAATGAAGGGAATAACAGGAGAATCAGAGGCTATGGGAAGAGAAGAGGAAGCTTGGGGAAGAGAAGAGGAGTCGTCCGAGAAGTAGGAGGCATTCTCGAAGAAGGTAACGTCAGCGGAGACGAACTGCTTATAAAGAACTGGGTCAAAGCAATAGTAGCCTTTCTGAGTGGTGGAGTACCCCAGAAAGACACATTTGGTGGAGCGAGGGGAGAGTTTATCGCGGGTAATGGAGGGAGCATGTACGAAGGCCGTACATCCAAATATACGTAGAGGAAGGGGGAAGGGTTCCTTGCCAGGATGGAGAATGGAGAATGGGGTTTGACCCATGAGAACGGTGGATGGAATGCGATTGATGAGGAAACAGGAGATGAGAACGCTATAGCCCCAATAGGCACGAGGAACTTACATCTATGTCATCAGAGTGCGAGCGACATCAAGGAGGTGACGGTTTTTGTGTTCCGCCACACCATTTTGCTGTGAAGTATAGACACAGCTAGTTTGATGAATAATCCCATATTATATACAGAAGGACGAAAAAGCATGACTGAGATATTCTTGGGCGTTATCAGATCGAAAAACTTTTATAGAAACGTCAAACTTAGTTTTGATCATGAGATAGAAATATGTCCATACAGAGAATAATTCGGAGCGATCTTTTAAGAGATACACCCACGTACAACGAGAGAAATCATCAATAAACGTGACAAAATATGAACTTCCCCGACCAACGGTAAGGGTAGGAGACGTACCCCAAACATAAGAGTGGATGAGATCAAACGGTCGGGAAGATCCACGAACTTGCTTTGGTGGGAAGGAGGAGTGGTGATGCTTGCCAAGCTGACAGGCCTCACAATTGAGGGGAGGACTTTATGAAGGAAGATGGGGCAGAAGCTGACGAAGAAGACGCGGAAGAGAATGACAAGGGCGAAGATGCCATTAGAGTAGATCTGTGGAGGTGGTGGATAATGCGGATAGAGCGGAAACGTTTTCGAAGAAGAATAACCCGCCACTCTCAGTCCCAATAGTAATCATCCGCTGAGAGTCCGGATCTTGAAAGGAACAAAAAGTATAAGTAAATGTGATGGAACACCGTAATTGCTTGCACAGAGAGGTAACGGATATTAAGTTGCATGGGAATTTGGGCACGTAGAGAGTATTCGCCAATTGAAGAGACGAAGTGACTTGAACCACTCCCGTCCCATAGACCGGGGAGGGACAACCGTCAGCGAGAATAACCGGGGGCAACCGATCATGTGTTTCCAGGAGCGAAAAACATTGGGGAGAGCCGGTCATATGATTGGTAGCACCTGAGTCGATCAGCCATTTTCCTTAAGTAACGAAGTGGGAACTACCAGAAGACGTGACCACCGAGGCAGAAGGCTTCGAAGAAGAGGAGAAAGTAGAGATATCGAAGAGAGCCATAGGAGCAGAAATAGGTCGCGCGAACTAATAAAGGAAGAGCGAGAGAACAAGAAACAGGCCGCGCGAACAGAGAATAGGTCGCGCGAACAGAGAATAGGTCGCGCGAACAGACAAACAGCGAACACAGCACGAACACAAGTAAGTTCGTGAGAACCAGAAGACCTCAGCGGACACAAAAAAGGAAACCGCAAAGGACACAACCAAGAAGCAGACCAACGCAGGGAGAAGGCCGTGCAGTTAGAGAGAAGGCCGCACGAACAGAGAAGGAGCCACGCGGATCAAGGAGATCGCGGGAAAAACAGAGGCAGAGAAACTGCGAAAATAGGTCGCGGATAGAACTAGAGGCCGCGCGGTTAGGAAACAAGCCGCGGATAGGAAGAAGAAGATTTGCAACGGTCACGATGTCAGACACCAGCGGCCAGGAAAGCCACGACCAAACCGCAGAACCAAGAAGAGGGAAAGAAGTCGGCGGCTAGAAGACAGATCGCGCGAACAAAAGTGGGGTTTGCTGGGAGGAGAAGGCCAAAACAGGTCGCGTCGACAGGGCGCGGCGATTAGAACAGGTCATGAGAAAGAAGCAAGCAAACCAATCACGAAAATAGGTCGCGGGAACAGGGCAAAAGCAAAAGAACCAAGCCGCGCGAACATGGCACAAGCAAACAAACAGGCTGCGAAAACAGGTCGCGAGAAGAAGAAACAAGTCGCGCGGACAGGTCGCGCGGTCGGAGAGGGGCACAGAATCAGGAGGAGAAAATCGAGTCCTCTAATACCATGTGAGAATCGAACTAAAACAAGACGGAAACAGTTTAAACTGAAACTTTATTATCAGAAAAAAAGTATCTATTACAAAGGTAAAACCTCCCTTATATAGAATGAAGGAGAAAAGAGAGAATACAAATAAGAGATGTGGGACTAAAAAATTACATGACACAAGCGGACTGTATAGACACAAACCGCACAAGCCGCGCAGTTAGACAGAGGGGCTAACCGCTCGGCAACTGCCAGAGAGAGAGAGTTCGCCATGTGAGACCGCCAGACCGCCCGGTCTCCAAGTCGCCAGTGACAAGCCGCTAGACCGCTTGGACTTCAGACAACAGCACATAACAATAAACCCGCTGAAGGGAAACCGCCAGATCGCCCGGTCATCAACTCGCCAAGCCAGACCGCCAGACCGCCCGGTCACCACTTCAACATAGAGTACGGTTGATCGCTTGAAACCGTTGTGCAGTTTCTTTGCGAGATTGCTCCAAGGCCTCCCAAAGAGAATCCTCACTGGAACTTGGAGCAAGGCTCTCGGCTGGTTGATGGTCTGACATGAGTAACCGCTGATTTCACTGTCTGATCGAGATCTGAAGGTTGCGTGTTAACTGTTGATGCGCGAAATGCGACACCGCCCAGTTAACGGGTTATTCGATCTCATAAGCTGGGTGAATAAGAGGGTTGTGGGGGTAGATGAGAGGTCTGACGGAGGAAGGGAGAAGCTTGCTTGAGCAGGGAAGAAGCTTGATTAGGAACTGTCGAGCAGACGCTACTTTAGCGGTTGGGCTCTGATGGTTAGACCGAGAGAAGAAAAAGAGAAGAGAGGGCCGCTAGCAGCGACAACAACAGACTTCACCCGTCGCGGCTTGAATGCCTCTCTTGCGACGGGCTTTCCTTTGATTATAATTGAAGTTACAGCTTGAGGTTGCACCTTTACATGGAAAGCAGAATAAAGGGTACAAGGGGGAAGCTGGAGGCTAAGGAGAGGAGAATGCCAGAGGCCGCGCGGACTAACCAGGGAGGTCGACAGACCGTGCGGCTAGCTGATCAAGGAGCTGGCTGGACTAAGCCACGCAGACTGCTTGATCGAGCAGAGAGAAGGGAAAGGGAGCAGGCTGCGCGGACTGGGAAAGCGAGTCCGCAGGAAATGATGTCGAGATCTTGACGCCTCTGCCGCGTCATCCCGTCCTCCTGAATGAGAGGTATGGGGGCCTATTTATAGGCCCGAGGAGGTAACGGTCTTGGTAACGTCACCACCGGTGAGGCGGTGAGCTGAGCGAGTACAGTGTTGAGTCCGCGAAGTCCGCACCAGGTCGCGCAGTTAGGGACTTGGAGATGGTGATGGCTGCTGCTGGGTAAGCTCGTGCTGGGTCGGGCGAGTCCAAATACTGAGTCCATAGAGTCTGTGCCAGGCCGCGCGGTTAGGCACTTGGAGCTGGAGATGGCTGCTGCTGAAGGCGGACTGGGACGTGTCCTCCCCTGCTGCTGAGCGAGCTCGCATTGGGCTGTGCAAGCTGAGGAGTTCGCCCGCTGCTTGGTAGAAGCGGACATCGGGAAACTGGAGGGCTAGCCGGCAGACTGCAGAACTAGTCCGCCCAGCCCGCTTCGGAGAGTAGGCAGATCGCAGGCTGCCGAGCTAGGGCTCATCTTGCGGACTGCGTAATGAGCCCGCCTAACTCGCGGTGGACAGGATGAGCGGGTTGCCTGCTGGTGGCTTGTCTCCATTGCTCGGCGACAAGGACTGCCGACCTGGCGGACTGATGAGTCCAGGTCGCGCCTATTGGCGAGAGCCGCTGTTGACTGGTAGCATCCTTTGCTTGGGGACGAGGGTTGGCGACCTGGCGGACTGACCAGAGAGGTCGGTAGACCACACAGTTAGCGGATATTGAGTCCGCCTACAGCTCGCGGATAGGAGGGCTGGTCGCCGCCTCTGGTTGAGCATTTAGCGTGCGGTCTTGACGGATAGGAAATCGAGTCCGCCACTTAGTTGAGTAGTTCGCACCTGAGAGGAAGAATGAACGGCCAGACGATTAATCGATCTAACCGCGCGGCCTGCAGGGGCGGACTGAGGAAGTAGTCTGCAGCCCCTGCAGAACGAGCGGCTGCTGCGCGACCTGGGAGGTCAGATCGGGGAGACCGCCCTAGCCGCACGGACTGAGCGGACTGAGAGTTAAGTCTGTCCACCCTTAGAAGAGAAGGCTGACAGGCCGCGACCTCCTGGGGCAGGCCGTGACTTGCGAGCTGGCTACCTTGGGAGGGATCGCTGATTTCTGGGTTAACATTCATGTGATGATTATATCATCTACATAGATAAATATATTGATAATTTGATTTTGTATTGCCTTTGTGTATAAAGAAATTTCTACAGGGCATTTATCAAAACCATTTGAGATCAAAAATGTATCTATGTTTTCTTTCCAGGCTCACGGTGTCTGTTTAGGCCTATAAAGGGTTTTGTGTAGTTTAAACACATATTCTTCTTGCCTTTTTTACTTCAAATTATTTGAGTTGTTCTACAAACACTTCTTCCTTCAAAACTCCATATAAGAAAGCGGATTTGAATTCTAATTGATATAGAGGATAATTCATATATTGTGCGGGCAATGAGCAAACGGATGGTTTCCATACGGGCCAATGGGGCAAAGGATTCTTGAAAGTCTCTGTCTGGTACTTGCGAGTATCCTTTTATTACAATGTGTGCTTTATGTTTAACTAGCTCACCCTGTTCATTTGTATTTACTTTAAAAATCCATTTTAGTCCTATGTGAGTACAATTCACATTTCTATTTCCTCTTGCATAGCCTTTTTCCAAACCTCTGTATTTATGGCTTCTTCAATTGTACCTGGAATGTGAGTACATAGAGCCAATTCACATTGTTCGTAAATTTCTATTAGGCTTTTTTTTCGGGGAAGTGAGGATGATGAGGCTGTACTTGAAGGTGAATCATCTGAAACTGATGGTTTTTCCCTTGTGGGTTCTGGAGCTATTTGAAAGGTACTGGGGGGGTCCAATTCCCTTGTTCAACCACAGCAGGTTAAAAATCACTTGCCTCTGCTTCTGATCCCCAATTTCATTGTTCCTTTTCATTGAATTTTACATCTCTTGATATTACCAATTGTTTGGTTGTGGGATTTATCAGTCGATAGGCATTGAATTCCTCTTAGTATCCAATGAATAAGAGTGTTTCACTCTTTTCAACTAACTTTTCTTTTCCTTGTTTTAATGCATATACTATGCAGTGGTTAGCTGGTCCTCCAGGTTGACTGTTTTGAGAACTTCACTCTGTAGGCTTTAGCTTTTGCACCGCTCTCACATAATACTTCTTTTACTTGTTTTAGTGTCATGCTTGTTGCTAAGCTTGGCAATTGTTTTAAAGCTTTCCAGTGAATGTGCCCTAGTCTTTTGTGCCATAGGGTAGATTTTGTTTGGCAGATTAAGGGTAACTGTGTTGAGTAACATACAGGTATGGTATCAAGATAGAATAGTCTATTTTGAGTCATATCAGCAGTGGTTATTAACCGATTAGTTTGCTCATCTACTATATGATATTTTCTACCTTTAACATATAAAGCATACCCCTTTTATGTAGCTGACCCACACTTAATAGGTTTTGATTTAAGTGTGGTACCCATAATACATCATGGATAAGTTTCACAACTCCTAATTTAGTTTGAACTGCTATAGTTCTTTTGCCTTCAATTGTATGGTTTTGTCCATCATCCAAATATACAGATGATTTAGTGGTTTCATCTTAGTGTATAAATTGAGTTTTATCACCACTCAAGTGACTGGAGCTCCCACTGTCTATATACCACCTTACTTGTGTTGGTTTTGTTAATTCAATGTGATCACTAGTGAAAAATAGAGAATCTGATCCTTGTCCTTCTGCGAACTTTAAAGCCTCTCTATTTTTATACCAATAGTCTTTCTCAAAATGGGTTTGATTTTTACATCTCTTGCATCGATTGAAACAGTCTTGTGCATTACGATTTGGTTTCTTACATAACTCACAATACATAGGAGTGTGCTGTTGGAATCCTTTACTCTTCTCTTTGCCTCTCTGATTATTCTTATTTTTCTGCATGACTTCTTATGACAAGCTATTCTTATTTGATTGGCCATATGCCATATTTGTTTGTAGGGCTCGTTCCATTACAGGGGCATGTTTCTTTAGTCAATCCTCATGTGATTGTAAAGAACTCATTAATTCTGCGGTGATTAACAAGTCCATGTCATATGCTTCTTCTATGGTTGCTACTACATGATCACACTTAGTAGGCAAACTTCTCATAATTTTATGGACAAGTTGTTAGTCCTCAACAACCTTTCCAAGATTATGAATTTGGTTTGTAATATTGGACACCCTAGCATAAAAATCCAAAATGGATTCCTCTTCTCTCAATTCAACAACATCCAATTGCCTCCAAAAGGTGTGTACTTTCATGGAAATTACCTTATGAGTACCTTTGAACTCCACCTTTAGTGTGTCCCAAGCCTATTTAGCAGATGCATCACTCGTTATCCTTGGAAAAATGGTGCTGGAGACACCTTATTGTATGAGGAGTAAGGCCCTTGCATTTTTCATGCGATCTTCTTTTGTAGCAGCTTTTCCCGTGGAGAGTTCTATAATTTTTAATGGAGTAGAAACTTCTATTATTTCACCTTTGTTTATGCCCTTCTCTATAGCATTCAATAGATCTTGTAAATCAAAAAGGGTGAGCATACGAATACTCCAAAATTCATACATCTCTTCATTGAACATTGGAACACCAATTTAACTATATAGAGGAATATAACTAGTTGATGATGATGCCATAGTTTACTTTTTTGTTTCTTACAGAGTTCGATATTGCTAGTCTTGTGTGAATAAAGAACAAAATACTGGAATCATAAACTACGCTTTGATACAAATGTTATAATAGAACAGTTAATCCTTTTGTTTGTAAGCACACAATATACAAAGTAACAAGTAAGAAGCAGACCAACTTCTATGTTCAAAACTTTTCTCTTAACAGCCTGAGTTTTTCTTAAAAACTCATCAATGTCTCAGTTACTATTTGGTGTGCAAATATCCAAATCAAACAGATCTTGCGACAAAGATAGACCGCGAGATTTTTCTTCTATCCCCACAGCGGATCGAGCTCAGATCCGCTGTGGGGTTTTGAAAACAATAAGGGCATGTAATTTAATGCGATCTTGGCCGTTCAATCTTTTGATTAAAGATCGAAAGGTCGTTGCTCGCTGCCGACTATCAGAGCTAGGATGAGCTCTGGCACTGCCGGTCGGCAATCGCCTCATGCCGGCGCCACCCCCGGTTGTCTCGTCGAGGGCCGGCGAACTCCTGGGCAGTGGTTCGGTGGCCCGGCGCCGCCGACCACCGCCGGATTCCTTTATCTCGAGAGCGGGGTGGCGCGGTTAGTCTGCTCCTATGGCAGATTTCTTGCCACTACACCCCCAGCCAGCATGTTGGGGGTCAAGCTCCTCTCCGACGGTGGTCCAACAGCTTGGCGCCGCTGGCCGCCGCCGTAGAATTTCAACAGAAAAACAGAGCAAAAGTTTATCTTTTCGGGTGCCGTCGGAGCGGCGAAATCCGGCGGCATCACGACCATTCGTCGTCGGGGATTGGTTTCCCCGGTGGTTTAACACCCTCCCAGAGCCACCACCACCGATGCTAGGCATAGCCTTCCACCCTCGGCCACAACCCATCCTGGAGTAAGGCTCGGGTGGCACCGGCGGCGCTCCGGCTGTCGAGGCGCATGCAACACATTCTAGGGATGAGGAAGGAGGAGGGGAGAATTTCCACCTGAGTTGGAGGAGCTCGAGAGGTGCTGGGTCGGATGTGTTGAATTTTCTCAAGTTTCTCAGCAAGGTAGTCCAAACACCAAATCAATATCTTCGGAGCTACCCAGATCATAACTTGAACTTGCGGAAAGCAGGAAGTAACTCAGATAACCAAAAACACAGACAGAAGAAAGCAGATCAAAATTTCATTAATCTTCTTTACAGGGCGGGGTATACATGACGAGACATGAATTCACCAGTACATGAGAAAATAGAAACACAAAACAACTCGGGCGGATAGACCACATAGACCGCCGAGATCGCCGAGACTGCTGATGTCGCCGAGACCGCCCGAGACGAGCTGAAACCAAACAGAACACGGAGTCCGCCAAGACCGCGAGGTCGCGCGGACATGCCGTTATCCGCCGAACTGCTGCTGAACAGAGAAACAAGCCTCCTACCCGCCAAGATCGCGAGGTCGCGCGGACAAGTTATTGAACTTGAGAGAAGATGCTAAAACAGGTAACCGCTGGAAACAGTCCGCTAACTCCACTGAGGTCAGAACCAAACTCCTAGTTTCACAGTGTTAGCCGCGCCACCTGCACACAGCAACCGGTTAAGCAAGCAACCCGTGCGGATACAAAAAACCGAGTCTGCAGCCGAAACTCAAGCCCAAATTACTGTTCACTCTGTTGTAAATGACTTGCCGGGGGGTCCTATATATAGGCCAAGAGTGTGGTCACCACCCTATGAGATAAAGTCACCGCCTCTTGGTCGCAGCTAACAAAGTCAATCCGCTGAGTCCGCCCGCACGGGGCAAACCAACCCGCCAAGTCCAGACGAGATGGCGAACTGTACAAAGCAGTTCGCCCAATCCGCAGAAACAAGGCTACCCATATTCGCCAAGTAACAGACGAGATGACAAACTGCACAAGGCAGTACACCCAGTCCGCAACAGCAACGCCGGACCAGCCATCCTGCAAGAGCGACCAGCTGAACACAAGGCCAGTCCGCACGCACTAGTCCACGACCACAGGCACAACACCGCCCGGTCACAACGGACACTGCGGAAACCCTGAACTTCACAGAAGTGCAAGTTCAGAAAAGAAAGCGCGAGCTCGCCGGATACCAAGCCAATCCGCCAGCTCCAAGGCCAGACCGTTGCTCACCGCAACTCTAAAGAAGATGCGTGGACTCCAAGCCCAGTCCGCACAGGCCACGCACACCACCTTGCAGAGCTCAGCTCACTGTCGGACTAAACAAGTCCGCGCAATCCGCAAAACCTGACTGCAGCAAACTACGCAGGTCGCCAACCACCAACCCGCCGGACTAGATACCAGTCCGTGCGGTCAGTCCGCCCAGGCCGCCCGGACTGCCCGACCACCCACTTCCACTTCACTAATTTCAACAGGATGGCCATGAAGGCGGCAAAAGTTTGAGGTGGCGGGATTGTTTTCCGGTGGGGTAGAGCTCAGACACGGGGCCTTGGCTTGCCTGAGGAGGTGTGAGGTTAAGCATATAAAGCATGGACTTTATATAGGCAGGAGGAGGGTGGCCACCTCTTCTCTCCTCGGTGCGGGAATAATTCAAGAGGAGAAGAACTCCTCTCCTCTTCCTCTCGCTGTGTTGGACACGTGGTTATCATAAAGGGGGCAAGGTACAATGAGGTGTTCAAATCAGGGGGCATGAGCTTGGTTGGGCCTTGGTTTTGTGTTTGAGAAAAGAGAGGAAGAGATGGAGAAAGGGGAGTTGGGCCTCACCTTGGCCCATGGCCCATCTCCTACCTTATTTGCTGGTTTGGTGGCCTAAAGGGGTGTGTAATAAAACCTTAATTACACCATAAGAGGAGGAGGGCTCCTCTTTATGGAAAATTCCAAAAAAAAGGACTATTATGGGGTTTGACTAAAGTCAATCGTAGGGTGGGTCCCCCTTGCTAGTCAAAGTCAAAGTTGGTCCAAATTATCGGGGTCGGGTCAAAGTTGGGGTGTCATGCCACAATTGGTGCGCGCACGCTTTTCGGTGCACGACTGTGCTTGATTTGACCACATATTGACCACCCGTTATCGAAACTGACCGGTACGAATTTCGTTGATTTCGTATTGACCGCATTCGTCGTTTATTTGAAGAGAAGAATAGCTATAAAATGGCCCGTACACATTCATTTGAAAAGAAGAAATAAAAAAGAGAGAAAAGTGCTCTGAAGATTTTCCGAAAACGACTTGGCACTTTGAATAAGTTTGAACTTCTCTTGCTCTCCTGCTCAAGTGTGAACTTAGCTTTCCCCAAAGACTTCTCTAGTGCCTGCTCTAGTACCTCCTCAAGTACCAGCTCTAGAAGGCACTCATACGAGCGTGGAGAGAGTCTTTGCATCTTTTTGACCTTTGAATACTTGTAATCAAAGCGGAGACATGCCAACTTCCCGAATATTCTAACATCTGTGTAATCTTGAGAAAGTTAGTGGATTTGGTCGGCACCGATCCGGCTCTGTGGTTTTTTTTCTCTTTCCGAGTTTTTTTCACTTAAAAAGTCTCGTCGTCTTCGCTATTAGTTTTTTAACTGTTTGCACTTGACTCACTGTCAAGCTAAGACAGTTCAATTCTCTGGACCGAGAGGGCGTTAAATGACCCGCAACAACAGATTTATATAAGTTACACATTATAAGATTTTTCAACATTTCATCAAAGTTTAGAAGAGAAACCTATAACACCATTTGGGACAACATGCATTTAACTGAAGATATATTTCATGAACAGTCTGATGCTTTTTATTCATTACCGTTTTTTAGACAACTGTAATGTCACCATTGATTTTCCATCACTACATGCTTCCTATACAACCCTATATAGCTACCCCCAAACAGAACCATAATTGGATTGGTTGCTCCAAAAAACATCTCCCACTTCCCCATACATTTTGACCACACTCATCCTCTTTTTAGAAGAAAAGATGAAATCTTTCTTATGGTTGGTAGCTACTAGGATCACAATAAACATAATTTTTATTTCATATTGGCCTCTCCTTCTAAAGTTAGCAGATAGAATTAAAAAAGCAAAGATGGATTTATATACCAAAACATAAGCCCTCCTAGCTCATTATATATATTCAACTCCCATCTATGAACATACAATTAAATACATTCTATATTTACACATTAATAACTCAATGCTAACTCTTCATGATATTTACACATGCAGGAAAGAGCTAACGGCTTCGCGGTGGAAGCCTTTGACGTGTTCAAGCAAATGGAGCGCCAGAACTGATCGAACCTGGGCTGACCGCTTAATTATTAACTATGTTCATGTTTTTCAAGTCAATCGCAAACCATGAATTAAACCTTCCATATTATGACTTCATGTGATGTTTAATTCCTTATTTCTGATTCGAACAAGAAATCCATCAGCTAAATTTCTGCTTCCACTGTCGTCCTCCTCATGATATATATATATATATATATATATATATATATATATATATATATATATATATATATATATATATATTTATATATATATATATATATATATATATATATATATATATATATATATATATATATAAAGAACAACTATTTTTATTTATTTACTCACACTGTTAATTTATATGATCAGTTCATATATACAAAACATTATTAATTTATAGCTGCTAACTTAGGAATCATTTGAAGTTTTTATTTTATTTTAGATAGTGATGACTGATGATTAAGAAAGTAGTACTACATCTTCTATTTATTATGAAAAAATGACTTATTATTTGCTGCCAAATCTTGTTATATTATTGCCTCACGAATATTTTAATTCGAGTCAAAAAATTATTAATTGATATCATGAAATTAAATTGGAGTTTTTTTAATTTAACACTTTTACATATTCTACAAACTAAGTAGCATAAATTGAGCTGGGAAATTTCCAGTATTTTCAAGCCTCAACAAACTTTAGAAGTACTCATAAGTGGAAAAAATTAAATAAATTTATTCAGCATTAATCCCTGAATAATAAACTTAAAAACTCAGGTAGTTGTTGGGGGTTATGGGCGGCAGACTACAATGGTGCTCGGAATCCGATTAAGGCTCCGTTTGGGGGGACTTATTTTCACCGGTCAAGCGGTTACGGCCGCATGAACCGGGCATTAATTAAGGCGGTCATGAATCGGGACTTAAATAAGTCCCGGTTCATGCGGTCATGAATGCTTGATCAGTGAAAATAAGAGTGTCTGTTTGGTTGGACTATTGCTGATGGAAAGTTGGAGCTGGCATGAGTGCAGGGCAGTTGCTCGATCGAGGCTTAGCGCAAGGGTTGAGCTTGGGGGCGGTGAGTACGGTACGACGGCATATTATCGCATGTGGAGTCGCACGTGGCTTTTGTACGTAGTAAATCTATAAATGGTCGGATGCGACTAAGGGCGCGGTGCATCTTTGCCTCTGATGTGGGCGACCTATTGACGGGTTGTGTACAGATTGGAGTAGACATGTGACGGCGTGTGTTGAAGCAGGCGGGACAGCTATACATGGTGTTGGAAGATTTTCAGAGGTCTGAAGCGCGTTCGGAGAACTAGTTCAGAGTGAGCCACTTGACTCGGACTTGGCCGTTTTTATCTATACTTCCATACTCCTCTTTTGCCTTTACTTTGGTGTAAGATGTAGGCTCCACATGTGGATGGCATAGAAAGTTGTGTATGTGTATTTGCTGAATATCATTTAGTGAAGATTTTTTGGGTAGGACTTTGATCATCTCGTGACAATTTTTGACGATGACATCAGGGCTTTTCACGTAAATATTTTGCATGTCTATTTTCTGTATGTGATTTACGGTTTCTAGCTCGTTGTGCACTATGTTTGCTCCGGATTCAGATCCTCTCCATTTCAGATAAAATGAAGGGGATTCATTTCATCATCTAATGGATAAGACAAGTGTAAAAGATATCTAGAGGTGACGTTTTTTTGATTAAAAAAAACTATAAAATAATGGAAAATGGTGAACCCGTTGTATCAATACGCTTTTAATCTGGACCGTGAAATAGATCCTCACCATTTCATTAGAAATGAAGAGGATCCTGATTTGTTTGCTCGAAGGTACTTGCTGAATCTCAAACACCGCCAATTAACATGTGTCATCATTTCATACTGATTGCAGCCAACTTAACTGTGCTGGGCATGACTAATAATTTTTGTGTATTGTTCATTATTCTGTTACAATTCATTTTAATGGGAAATGTCATTCAGTCTTGTAACTCTAGCAAATTAATTTTAATTTAGTGAGCATATTTTGGCTCCGTTTGGCATGGTGGTGGCGGTTGTAAATGCATGAGTTAAACTGTCATTCGTTAAGGATCACCTAACAAACATCATCTGTTTGCGCAAAAAAGTGGATGAAATTCCTTAAGTGAGCGTTAAAGAATGACAATTTAACCCCTCATATTCATGATTGTCACCACCATGCCAAACAGAGCCTTAAGAGTTCTGACTGATTTTTAGTATCCTCTTTTGGCTCCTCAATAAAATCCTCAATATTGATGATTTGCATGTTTTGATAAGCTGAACCCAGATTATCGCAGCCGCAAAATCAAACAAGTGATTGAATATGAATACATAACTAGACATTTCTAGAATATCATAAAACAAATGATTCGGATATATTTCGCTTAGAACTGCTGGTACTCGAGCCCATTTAATCCGGCCAATCAGTAAGTTTTAATACTGGGCCGGCCCAACAATTTCAAAAAGCTGGTAACAAAATAATTGTCCGGCGGACCTGGAGAGCATAAAGCGCACAGACAAAATTTGGTGCCAAAAATGGCCCATGCAGGTCTCGAACCTGCGACCTTCGCGTTATTAGCACGACGCTCTAACCAACTGAGCTAATAGGCCAATTTGATATATCTATTGTTTTATAGAATTAAATATCTTTATATTAGATTCCTAAAGCTCCGAATTTTAATGATGTCCCTTCAGGTTCTTGAACACGTAATAATTAACTTTTTGCTCAACAAAACAAATACTAATAAAATATATCTATATACTATGCTAGAAGTAAAAAAAACATCATTTCTAGCAATATTTAGCTTTTCAATTTTATCATTTATTTATTATAAATTTTCAAATTCTAAGAAATATTTAATATTAAAAAAATGTTATTTCTGAGGGCCAGAAACCCTATTGTAATTAGGGATTGGGACACTATCGAGGCAGGGGTACTGTCGCGTAGGGCTCGGGGGCTCCCTGTGCCCTATCAATTGATCGATTGTCGTAGAGGAGTCAAGTTTGAGCGGAGATACCGTCGCAGCTGGGGCACTGTAGATGCAAAGATGCTCGTATTTGTATATGATTATTGTTATCACAACATGAGAATAATCTTGAAACGAAATATTAAAATTGCAAAATAGTATGATGTCAATTAATAGCTTGAATGACAAACATAATTTTGTTCAGACGGAGACAGGATGTGAGAGAAGATCTCCAAAGTCATAGCGCACACGCATTTACGATGGTGGCGTCGTAGGGGACACACCCAACCATCTCATCCTACAAAACACAACGTCCCGTTGGTCCTCACATCTATCAGAAAAAATCGAAATCCCAAAATCAATTCCGGTCCACATATCAACTAATAAACCCTTAGGCTGCGGGCTTGCTCAGTTTTCATTTGAGGATTTGATAAGTTACATCTTGCTGCAACTCATCAAGAAACTAAAATGAGAGCACAAACTCTACATAGGTTTAATGGAAAAAATAGAGAGAGAAATCACAGGCAATGGGGATGATAAATTGTTGTGCTTACTATGATGATACATTGAAGTGATGTTATGATGTGATCCTTTCACCGCATATATCAACTGAAATGTTTAAATTGGACAAATAAAAATGTTGAGCATCAATTTTCATCAACACAATCTGCATGGGCCCATCGCCACCGCCGTCTCCACTGCTCCCCCATCCAGAATCACCGCCTTTCCTTCCTTGGTCTCCACCATGCCCGCCATCAGTCTCAACGCCGTTCTGCTCAATGCTCTTGCATCGGCGCTCGCTACGGAGATCAACCCCTTCACTGCTTCGGGGATCCTCGCAACCTTCCTAATGTTCAAGATCCGTAGAAGCGGCAGTACGGCTCCGAGAACTTCAATCACCGTCTGGTTCTGCTCCTCTAACGCTAGACTAAACAACGCCCCCACGACACGCTCTTGACGGCAACGCCGGTCAGAGAGCATCGACGATGGCCGGGACAACGCCGGAGCGAACGATGGCTGGGAAGGCACGACATTTTCGAAAAATCCAATGGCATGACGGACGACATATTTGTTACTGTAGCACATAATACAGAAAGAAAAGTCCCATTTATAACAACCGAGAAGGAAAACCCTAATTAACATCTTCCCGCAGACGACAATATCATCTGGATCACAGATAGAAGCAAGTAAAACGGGTTTCTTACCTTTTCCACTGGGAGGGTGACTAAGGCAGCGACGAAGGCGGCGATAAGGAGGAGGACAAAGGAAATCCGGAGGAGAGAGTACCGCGACACGGTCATCGAAGACAATCTCCGACGCAACGGCATGCAATCCTCCTCACCGGCGCAGATCCCCTGCTTCCTAGCCCGCAATCCTCCAATGTTTGCCAGATTTCCAAGGTTTGAGAGAGAGAAAGATGGCGAGAGAGAGAGGGGAGGTAGAGCTTGCCGGAGTTGAGAGCTCGCCGGGGGAAGGCTCGACGAGGAGGCGTGAGACGCAAAAGATGGCCGGAGTTCTGGAGTAGATGCCCGAGAAGCTTGTGGAGATATCTATATATCTATATATAAAGCATGAAGATAATATTAAGCGGCGGAACAGCGGTGTCATGACCGACGACGATATATCTATATATAAAGCATGAAGATAATATTAAGCGGCGGAACAGCGGTGTCATGACCGACGACGTATATAATGAAGCTGAAGCTGCGGCTCGTCGTGGCGCTCTCAGCTAAAGCGGCGGAAAGTGAACCTGCGCTGTAGCTTGTAGAGGAAGTAGGCGGAAGCGGTGAAGGGGCAAATTAGGGAAATTCATCGCGTGATCGAAGGTGTTGAATTTTCTCAAGATGTTCAACGAGATAGTCTGACGCCAAATTAATATTCTCAGAACTATCAAGATCACACCTTGATCAAGCGGAAACAGAAAAGCAAGCTCAAATATCAGAAGCAACCAGAAGAGACAAGCAGATCAAACTTTTCATTAACTTCTTTACAGGGCGAGGTATACGTGGCGAGACATGATTTCGCCAGTATAAAATGGAAAGCAGAAAAGATTACAAACAATCCGAGCGGACAGAGAAGGAGACCGCCGAGACCGCCCAGTCCGCCGAAGTCGCCGAGACCGCCCGAACTGCTACAAGAAGACGAATAGAACACGGAGTCTGCCGAGACCGCGAGGTCGCGCGGACACACCGTTATTCGCTGACTGCTGCAAGCTGCCGCCGAACTGAAGAACAGACCGCCTAACCGCCGAGTCCGGCGGACAGGTTATTGAACTTGGAAAAATGAAGCAGAGAGAAAACTGGTAAGCCGCCGATTTCAATCCGCAAACTTCACTGAACCTGACCGAAGTTAGAACAAAACTCCTGGCTCCACAGTGCTAGTCGCGCCACCTGCAAACAACAACTAGTTAAGCCTGCTCAAACCGCGCGGATAGGAAAACAAGTCCGCAGCAATTAATCCGAGTCCAACTTACTGTTCACTCAGTTACAAATGAGGTGTCAGGGGGGTCCTATTTATATGAGCGGGTTGGAGTGTGATCACCGCCCTATGTGATAGGCTAACCACCCCTTGATCAAAGCTAACACAGCCAGTCTGCCCAGTCCGCAAGGACATGGTCGGACATCAGCCAAACCGACAAGCATCAAGACAAAGAAGCCAGCCCGCAACCCCAAGTGCGCAGAGAAGGGAAGAAGACAACGACCACCAGCGCTCAAGCACACCCGCCACCAAGCAGCATCCAATACTCCCTTGGCGCAGCCTGTTGCCCGTTGCGAGTCAGGAATTCTGTCTCACCCCCAAATTGTAACGAGGAGCGGTCTGTCGCCCTCGATTCACCGAGCATAATTATAACCGCAAGTTGATAGTGGATTTTGACCGACATAGACCCAGTCACGTGGTTTTTTACCCAGTTGAAGTGTTTTTTCACGTTAAAACCTCTTGTGTCAACTCTCTATTTTCATTGACTGTGTGCGCACTCGGCCATCCCGAGAGATAAGGCGGTCCAGTTTGTTCCGGTCTGACCGAGACGCCGGGTTAGTCCGCAATAGTTAGGAATCTTTATTTTTCCTTGCCTACATTTCTTCCTTCTTCGTTTGCAAGAGCATCTCGATCATCTGTCTTGCCAAGATCTAGTGAAGCATCTGTCTCAACCACTCCTTGTGCGGACTCTGGCTGGATACCCATAAAGGTCCTCTGCAGGATTTACTCTGACTGGAAAGTTGTAGATTTCGACGAGATCTACAACTTTGTTGTCAAACACTTTTTCTAAAAATGTATGTATATAGGAGTATTTTCAAAAGGCACGAAACTGGGCGTAACTATTGCGTTACGTCGCAATAGTTACACCCAAGTATATTTGGGCTTAAAATACGCTTTATCTGTGAAGTTTTAGAAAAGTGTTCAACACAAAAGTTGAGATCTACAACTTTTGTGTTGAACACTTTGTTAAAATTTCTCAAGATGATCAGAGAGATAGCTCTGATACCAAGTAAAACTTTCAAAACTATCAAGATGACACATTGATCAAGCGGAAAACGGGAATCAGGCGCAGGAACACTCAACCATAAACCAAGCTCAATAATCAGAAACAATATAAGACAACAACAAGTCTTGTATTATCAACAATCTTCTTTACAAGGCAGGACATACATGGCGAGACATGATTCGCCGATGTACAAAGGAAGAGCATATAAACAAAGAAGGAATAACAAGCTGGGCGGACTTCCTAAAGACCGCTGAGACTGCCGAGACCGCCAAGCTTCTGCTGCACCGAACTGAACTACAGAGTCCGCATAAACCGCGGGAAACCCGTTATTCTGCTGAGCACCATTGTTCGCTCTCTGAAAGTCGCCTGGCCGCAAAAGTCGCCTAGCTGCCAGAGTCCGCGAACAACCCGCTGCTGAACTGAATAATAGACCGCCGAGATCGGCGAACAAGTTATTGAACTGGAAAAACTGAAGGAGAGAAGACCGGCTGGCCGCAACCGCGACCTGTTGCAAATCGTTGATTGATAACCGCAAGCTCCACTGATCCCTGACCGCAATCAGCACCAAAAGCCTGACTTCGCAGTGCTAGCCGCACAACCTACAAACAACAAACTGGTTAACCTTCTCAAACCGCGTTGACAGAAAATCTGAGGCAGCCGCAATTAATCCACGCTCAACATACTGTTCATTCAGTTAATTATGATGTCACAGGGGGGTCCTATTTATAGGCGCGAAGAGGAGTGTGGTCACCGCCCTAGTAGATAGAAACACCACCCCAGCCCACAGCTAGCACAGAGCATTCCGCCCAGTCCGCATGGACAAGGCTGGACACCAGCCTATCCGCCTGTCATTAAGAAGACCGGATAGAAGCCAGTACGCAACCAGCGGACACCGCACCAGCCCGCAACAACAATGTCCACGACCAAAGGCACAGACCGCCTGGTCAACCAGCGGACATTGAGGACTTGGCGATCAATCCGAACTTGTCACAGATCGTGACCAAGTCGCCAACCAGGGAACCTCTGGCGCGAGCTCCGCGGACACAAACAGCAGTCCGCCAGCTCAATCCAGTTCGCCTAACAGTGAACTCTGCGGTTACCTCCTAACCGCACCGCCAATACAGGAAAACAAGGGGGCACATGCCAATGCCGATCTCCCGAGCTCCAAAAACAGTCCGCAAAGCGCGAACTCCACGGACTCAAACGCAGTCCGATCAGACCGCGGATATACAACCCATCCGCTCGGCTACCACCAAGGACACCCACCAGGCCGCAACACCAGACAGCTCGGGCCGCACCACCAGTCCGCAAGACTGTCCGCTCAGGCCGCGCGGTCTGCCTGATCAACCCCGACTTTTACTTCAACAATTTCAACACACTTTTTCTAAAAATGCACGTATTTATGAGTATTTTCAGTTTGCCCGTATATGTGCAAAAACGAGCAGCACATTTTTGGGCTGCTATTAGCGGTCATATTTTGTGTGTTTTTTATTATTTTACTGGGCTGTCAATATCCAAAGTCGGGCTGCCAATATAAATACCCTTGAAAAAACATAAGCCTTGGGTTGAATGTATTTGTGCACATCTTCATTGTATTAGGAATATTTTTCGACTTTGGCCTTTTGATTAACCTTCAAAGAGTTGTAATTGTGTTGTGTGCGTGAACCACAGCCGTGATGGTCGCGGGGGTATTCTTCCTTTTTGGGAGTGGATTGGTGCGAGCAGTATGGCCTAGTTGTGTCTGCTTCCATCTTTGCCGATTTTGCTTCGAGTATATAAATGATCGTTTGCGGAACGAATCCTCAAACGAATCCATGAATGAAAGGCTAAGCTTCTCACACTGGTGGGGTGTGCTTCTTTCTTATGATCTTATCTGTGGTCATCTTGAAAATCATCTGGCAGACATGTATTCAACCTAAGGCTCATAGTTTCTTTTGGCGCCTTGCTCGGGACATCCTTCCAATGGCTTCAACTTTGTGCCAATTTGAAATTCTTGAGAATAATTTTAGGTTCTCTATTGGTCATTGCCCTCGAGTGGCTCCAATTTGAAATTCATAGGAGCTCGCAAAATTTTGTTCATATGGAGTTCGAGGCTCTGGGATGGATTGGCTTAGGGCATGGAGATCATTGCTATCAGAAGAGTTTGCTCCTTTTTGATGAGTTTTTGGGCTCTTTGAAAGGGACGCAAGTATGACTTATTGGAGAACACTCTTTAATATCCAGAAAAAAACTATTTAAGCGATGTAATTTTATTTAAGTGATTTTACAGTTTTATTTTTGAAAAAAATATTATTTTTATCTACTTATATAGCAAATAAAAGTAAAATACTAGAATTAACTGGTATTACATTTGTAGTGTTGAATAAATATAGTGCTATTTTTCAGTCAGCTTGCTGCATATAAAAATATTGCTAAAATTATGTTGTATAGAAGTAAATTAGAATAAGATATAAGATTATTAAATATTTTATTTTTAAGTACTATAGCGACGTTATTGAGTTATCATTATTATACATGGTTCATAAAAGAGTCATATATGGATTTCCTCACAACTTATAATGATTGACATTATATTAAAGCGAGTGTACAGTATTGAAAAAATATTCTATGAAGTATGTTTAAGTAAAGATTTTTAATACAACTAAGATTTTGAAAAAAAAATTAAATCGCCCATCTAAAATCGAAAAGTACTAAAAAATTGGCCGATGCAGGTCTCGAACCTGCGACCTTCGCGTTATTAGCACGACGCTCTAACCAACTGAGCTAATAGGCCTGTTTAGGAATATGTATTATTAATAATAATTATATAGATAATATACATGATCATTACAATTCGCATAAATGTTGCCATTTTGCTATTTGATCATTTTGCTTTTTGTAATTATGCTCAACTCCTAGGAGAGATTTGGGATTGTTAAAAAGATGGCAAAATTCTAGATGGAGGGGTGACTGATTTGAAGAGCTCTCAAAATAGAGGAAGATAGCGTCACTTTTGTCCCACATTAGATAGATGAAAAAATATGTTATAACGTTAAAATTATGTATAATTGATCCATATGAACTTTTGATTTTATTTTATGTTAGATATATGAATTTGAGCATTGTTGTGCACTTTATTTAATTTTTGAAGGCATAAATATAATTTTTATGGCTTATACGAACTTACAAACTTCAGCTCAACGAATTTAACTCTGAAATCTGTGTTGGTGGTATCGTGAAATTGCACAAGATACATCCATCAATCAAAAAAATTTATGGAGATTTTACAAGACGATAAATTTTAAAATTTGAAAAATTTATAGTTAATTGCCCAAATTTTGTTTATTAGATTTGTTGTGGGTCGCTCAGTCTTTTCCCAATCCGGAAAAATCGGACCGCCTTAGTTCGGAATCGTATCAGGTGTGCAAATAGTCAAAATGAACCTTAGCAAATGACATGAATCATTTTTTACGTGAAAAACTCGGAAATGGTTTAAAACCACGTGACTGAAACTGTGCCGAGCCAAAATCCTCTAATTTCTTGGGGTTTTATAGAGTTTAATTTGAACTCGGAGGGCAACATACTGTTACTCCGCTACAAGTGTAGAAAATGAGGGAAAACGGTTATGACCTCGGAGCCTCGATGGAAGCGCTCCGGCCTTCAAATGTTGCTGAGGTCGCGGAATCTTGGTAGGAACGTTACGGCTGGAAAATTCTCTTAACTCTACAGAGATTCTGGCGGGAGCGCTCTCGTTGATGTAAAAACTTGATAGGAGCGCTCTAGCAAGGAGGAGAGCGGAGAGAATTCCTGAGTAGAGAATCGACCTAAGTCAACGATCTCGCCGAAAAACCTCTGAGGTCTCTCTTGCGTCTGGAGTTGTTTGTCTTCAAATAAAGGTCTGATGCATATTTATAGTTTTATAGAGGGTTATGATAGTAATTTCTCCGGAGAGTGATTTGTGCTGACGAATGTCGTTGCTCCGTTCTAATCACCTGGACCACCATTTTGTCAAAATGACGAGAGTGTTGAATTTTCTCAAGTTGATCAACAAGGTAGCACAAACACCAAATTTATATCTTCGACACTACCCAGATCACAACTTGAACCGCGGAATGTAGGAAACAACTTAGATAACCAAACACACAGACAGAAGCAAGCAGATCAAAATTTTATTAATCTTCTTTACAAGGCGAGGCATACGTGGCGAGACATGATTTCGCCAGTATGAAAAAGCAGAAAAACAAGCCGGGCGGATAGAACACTGAGACCGCCGAGACCGCCGAGACCGCCGAGCTCGCCCAGTTCACACCCCGCCAAACTGCTGAAGCCGAACAACAACAAGGAGTCCGCTTAGACCGCGAGGTCGCGCGGACAATCCGTTATTCGTCTAACTGCTGCTGAACAGAGGAACAAGCCGCCTATCCGCCGAGACCGCGAGGTTGTGCGGACAAAGAAGAAACTTGAGATAAAGCTGATGCTGGTAACCGCCAATGCAGCCCGCTAACTCCAGCGGTCAGAACCAAACTCCTGGTTTGACACTGCTAGCCGCGCCACCTGCACACAGAAACCGGTTAAGCAAACAGCTTGCGCGGATACAGAAAATCGAGTCCGCAGCCAACACTCAAGCCCAACTTACTGTTCACTCTGCTACCAAATGAGGTGTCGGGGGGTCCTATTTATAGGTCGGGTGAGGAGTGTGGTCACCACCCTATGAGATAGAGACACCGCCCCTTGGTCGCAACTAGCAATGCCATCTCGCCGAGTCCGCCCGCTAAAGATCAACTAACCCGCCAACCCGCAAGCACCAGACCGCATCCACAGGCAACCCGCCGGGTCACAGCGGATACTGCGGAAACCGAATTCATCTCGCGTAGTCCGCGACCACTGGCACAAGCCCAGTCACAGCGGAAACTGTGGAAACCAACTCCACAAGCGCAAGACAAGAAGGCGCGAGCTCGGCGGATACAAAGTCCAGTCCGCCAGCTCCAAGCCCAGACCGCGGCTACCACAACTTCAAAGAAGAAGTGCGGACTCCAAGCCCAGTCCGCACAGGCCGCGCACACTTCCTTGCAGAGCTCGGCCCACTGCCGGACTCAACCAGTCCGCGCAGTCCGCTAAGCCAAACCGCAGCTCACTACCCAGGTCGCCAACTACCAACCCGCCGGACTAGAACCATTCCGCGCGGTCAGTCCGCCCAGGTCGCCCGGACTGCCGATCACCCCCACTTTCACTTCACCAATTTCAACACTCCCCCTTGAAGTGAGAAGTGGTGATCAAACCAAACAGACCTCGAAGCCACTGAAAAGGCCCCTTCGACAGCGACTTGGTGAAGATGTCAGCAAGGTTATCTTCACTCCGAACATGACCAACCACAAGAGATCCTTCCAACACCTTCTCCCTTATGAAGTGGTGATCGATCTCAATATGCTTAGTCCTGGAATGACAAACTGGATTGTTCACCAGCTTGAGAGCACTCTCATTATCCCCTCGGAGCAAAGTAGGGCTGATAGTTTTACTTTCAAGACAACCTAAACACCTAGAGGGGGGGTGAATAGGTTCTAATTTCTTGTTTATAAATCTAGGCAGAATTCACTTGCAAATTAAATTATCTAGCACAGCATTCACAGACAACTAAGCATCACAGATTGCACAATGTTTTATAGTGGTTCCCCAAGATCTGGGTACATCCACTTTCCCCCTTCACCTATCTAGCAATATGTTAGATTCGGCCAAACTTCCACTATTCTCAGATCCTCAGATCCTACAGCTCAGAACCAGGATAGGTTCCTACAACTCAGGCTCAACAACCCTACCTCAGCCTTGCCTCAAGGCCTACCACTCAGAGATTAACCTTCTCCTACACTCAGGCAAATAGCCCTACCACTCAGAGATCACCTCTCCTACACTCAGCCTTTATAACACAAGCTTACAACTCAGATCTGTGTAAACAGATCCTACAGAAATTTAGAAAAGATATTTTGATGTCTTGCCTTTGTTGAGAGAGAAGAGGACAAGACACTTCTTGATCAGCTGATGAAATCAACTGAATCTGAGCTTTCTTCAAAGCTTCTTGAATCTGAACTTAGCTGAGTTGATTTCCAAACAGCTTCTTGAGAAACCACTGATGGCTTCCTTCTTCTTCTTCAAGATGACTGGATCTCTCTCTATCCAACACCTTAACTGATACTTCAGACTTCTTCTTCTTAGACCTTCTGATGAAGATCTTCTTTTTCACTTTCTTGAATTGAAACTTCAACATGATCGTAATCCTTCTGTTTCTTCTTCTTAGATCTTCTTCTATTATTTTTCTTAGCTTAGCTGCTTCTTTAATTCCTTCTGAATGTGTCTATTTATAGACTTTCTTCATGGTAACCGGCTGATCCGGTTTCTAACTGTTTTCTGACAGGTTTGACAGCTTCAGTTAAACGGTGGCAACCCACAGCTGTCAAGTCTTCAAACATTTCCTGTGCCTTAGCCTTGGACAGCAAAATGTCGAGACAGTCTGTTAGAAAGTGTCGAGACCAATCTGTCTATCTGTGTCGACACAAGTGACTTTGGTGTCGACACAGTCTTTAATGATGTCGACTGAGTTGCCTTTAAGTCGACACAGCTTCTTCAGAAAATAACTTGGTCTAGACTCTGCAGTGTGTCGACACAAGTCCTGTGTGTCGACACAGTTGTTGTAGATTCAGAACTCAGTATGTGTCGACTCAGCCTTCAGGTGTCGACACAGCAATATTCAACTCTGCCAAAATGTGTCGACTCAGTCTTCTGGTGTCGACACAAGCATAGTCGACTACTGCCAATATGTGTCGACTCAGTCTTCTGGTGTCGACACATCCACCCAGTGCCGACACAGTTGTGGTCGACTATCTTCTTCAGTGAGTCGACTATCTTTCTCTGGTCGACTATCTTTCACTAGTCGGCTAACTTTCTTTGGTCGACTATCTTTCACGGTGTCGACTAACTTTCTCTGGTCGACTATCTTTCACGGTGTCGACTAACTTTCTCTGGTCGACTATCTTTCACGGTGTCGACACTGCTTCCCAGTGTTGAGGTCGACGATTTTCTTTATGTGTCGACACTGCTTCCCAGTGTCGACATAAATGTGATCGACTATCTTTCTCTGTGTCAACACTGATATTCTGAAGTGTCGACACAAATATTCTGAATTGTCGACACAATTTCTTCAGGTGTCGACATGTGGACTTAGAATATTTTTCTGCATTATTTAATACTTCTTCACCTGCACATGTCAACTCAAAACAACATCAAATACACCTTGATGTATATCATTGAGCTAAGTTGGGCTTCTTCAAATCAGGTACACATTTTCCAATGTACCCAACAATCTCCCCCTATTTGGAGAAGTCATAACCCTATAGCCAATGATATACACCATTTATAAAAAGTATAAACTGATGATATATGACATAACAGGAATACTTAATATAAACAAAACATAAAAACAATCCATCACAGAATGAACATAATATGATACCAAACAACATTATGTTTATAACTTGATAATGTTTGAATACAGAGATTTACATTTAATGATTTAATCAAAACATTACAAAATACTTTGAAAGAACTAAAAATTAAGACTGATCAGGCTCTTTAATGACAATCCCTTTGCCAGATAAAACTTGAGCCTTCACAGGAGCTTCAGAATCTTCAGCTGGCTTCTTGCCTTTTAGATCAGCCTTCTTCTTTGCTTCTTCCTTGAGCCTTTGCCTTTCAAAATAATGAAAGGGCTTTGGGAAGTACTTGCTTGGCTCCTGAGCATCTGGAGGCAGCCTACCCATCTTTGTTTTTCTTCTAAACTGTACAATGGCCTCTTACCTGGCTTCATACTTCTGTCATTCCATCTCATTATACCACTTGCCTCTTTCCTGCACTTGGTCTTTGACAGCCTTCCATGCAGTGAGTATTATATTTCTGGAAGTAGGACTCCACTGCTCAAAGTCTGGCTTAAGTTCAGCCTGCTCTCTAAACCTTTTCTTAGATAGAAGAGCATCTTGCTGGTCTTTCAAAGTAGCCTCAGGCTTATCAACCTTCCCAATAATAATATTAGTAACCTCCTTTGGAGGACTATACATCCCTTGAACCTGCTGATCAATCATATCATAATCTGGAGGGGGGTAAATGACTTGGGCAACCTCAGGTTGATTGCCTTCAAGTAGACTTGTTTGTATTCCTGACTCAGCCACCATAGCATCATCACACAATGGGGGATATCCCAATGTGGCTCGAATACTATTGGTCACCCATTTGGTGTGCTCTGAGCCTGCATGAACTAGCATCCTCTCCCCCTTTATGGCTTCTCTAGAAACATGATCTCTGAGATCTTCCTTTTGAAATCTGATTTGGCCATCCAGATAATTCACACCCTCTTTAAAAAATGGTTTTAACTTTTGAAGCTTGTCAGATATTTCTTTTTGAGAGGAAGTTATAGCAGTTTTAACAGCATCAATAGCAGCTTGAAAGTTCTTATCAAATTCTTCCATTTCTTTTGCTCTAGCTGCAGACAGGCCTGGAACAATCTTTTTCAATTCCTCTATGATCTCATGATGAGATTCAGTTAAATTATCATTCATTCTTATCTGATTTTCCAAGACATAGCTTTGCTTTAAAGCAATATCATCCACCTTAGGGATGATAGTCTGCTGTTGTTTTGCCAAATACACCACAACATTACCTCCCTTATGGAAGCAATCTGTCATCTCCTTTTTATGCATATTGACCTCAAACCTAATAGATTTTATATCTTGAGCTAAGTCAAACTGCAGGAACTTGTTGTTCTCATCAACATATTTTTCAATGGCCACCCTGTGTTCATCCAATTTCACTTGTAAATCTACCAAGAACTTGTTATAATCAAAGTCAGAAGGAGTGTGATGTGCTGTAGACTGTAGAGCCTGCTTATAGCTCTTGCTCCTTCTCTGAAAGACCATAAGTTTTCTCTTTTTAGCCACCCTGGCTTCTTCAGTCTCTGAATCAGAAGTACTATCAATTTGAACTCTTTCTTTGGGAGGAGGAGAAACAGCTGCTTCAGTGCCATGTTGTACAGTCTCAACATGCACTGGCTCCCCCTCAATTTCTTGCTCCACTTCCAGACTATCAGTAATTATTTCATCATTTGGAAATAACTCCTCCAGAGTATATTCCTTCTGGGCTTGATCATTTGCAGTATTCAAATTTGGAGATTGATCAATTTGAGCATCTTCTTGCACTTGCTCCCCCTGGACCTATGCAGAAATAGAAATATTAGAAATCTCTTTTGTAGGAAAATACATCAGCTCCCCCTGCACCTGTACCTGGTCATGAGTAGATACAGTTTGTGTAGGTGAATAAACTTGCTGAGCTGGTATACTTACTTCTTCTTCTTGAACTGCAGGTATTGTGGCATCCTGAACTTGTGTAGATGCAGGCTGATCTTCAACCTCTAGTCTTACTTGCTCTTCTTGTGGATGCCCAGTACTGGTATCATGACCTGGGGATTTCTCAGGTGAATCCTGCCTTTCCACTTCAGGCATCTCTTTGGTCAGTACCCTATCCCATCTAGAGAACAATCTCATGTCCATCCTTCTCATGTGATTAATTTTAGTTCCAGGTTGTTGTTGCATAACCTCAGGAATCTCCTTACTTAGGTATATACTCATTATCCTAGCCAGATTTGGCTTCTTGATTCCTTCCTTAATCTTCTCAAAGATTACAGATGACCAATCTGTAGGAATTGTAAAAACAATCCTGGTCATTAGGCTGAACATATAGGCATAAATCCTATCATGTCCACCTGGCTTGCACAGAATAACTTTTCCAACTACTTCTGACAGAAACTTGCCTTGTTGGTTCATTCCTTTCCGATTGAACGCAGCTCCAATTTTCATGGTGGATTCCAATCCACACCATTGAAGAGCCTCCCTAGATTTAGAAGCAGGGACATCCTCTCCATTCTCAATTGTAGGTAATTACAGAATTGTTCTTATCTTTCTTGGTGTAATCTCCACAGGTGACCCATGAACTGTGGATTTTATCTGTTGACTTTCAGAGTTTACAGATGCAGAGGTAAAGAACTCATGCACCTCCTTCTTCCATATCTTTGATGGTTCGGAGACCAGAAATTCTAAACCTGAGTCGGAGAGGAGAGAGATAACCCCAAGAACATCTGGAGGGGCAGCTGCAAAGGCCTGGCGCACCAACTCATATCCTTTATTCACATTGTCTTCAATCTTCGGCGCCATTGATTAGTCGAGAAAGCTTGAAAGATGAGAGAAAGAGAGAGAGGGAGAATGTCGACACAGGGTTTCGAAAACCTTGTAAGCGTGTCGACAGAATGAGTTTTTGACCTATTTATACCTTCTGTTTAAAGAAGATCAAAAGTCGCCAAAAACAGACTATAAGTGTCGACACAGATGGATTGTGTCGACACAAGCTTCTATTGTCTCGACTACAAGTTCGTCTACTATGTGTCGACACCAATTTGCGGTTATGTCGACACCAGAGATATATAGTAGAGTATCAGAAATTCTGTGTCGACTCTTAGTATAAGTGTCGACACAAAATCTGTAAGTGTCGACACCACTATCCTGGTGAAGTCGACACTATATTCCTGGATAAGTCGACAATAAAATTCTTAAGTGTCGACACATATTTTCTGTGTCGACACAATATTTCTGACTTGTCGACATTGCTACCCTGAGTCGACACATTATTACTGAATGTGTCGACACCATCTTACTTAGCCAATTTCTGTTTGTTCATCACAACTTATAAGTACAACAAAGTACTTTATACTACTTCAACTTTATTGTTGATGATTTTGTGATTACACTAATCAATGGTTAACATACCTAATTCAATTTTGAATTTATTGAATTTTGTCTCATCTAGGGGCTTAGTAAACACATCTGCTATTTGATAATCTGTTTTCACAAATTCCAATGAGATGTCTTCTTTTTCTACATGTTCTCTAAGAAAATGGTATTTTATTTCTATATGCTTAGTTCTACTATGAGAAACATGATTATTAGCAATAGTAATTGCACTCTTAGAATCACACAAAAGAGGTGTTCTACTTACTTGAATACCATAATCCTTTAGCTGATGCTGCATCCATAATAGATGTGCACAGCAGCTTCCAGCAGCAACATACTCTGACTCAGCTGTGGAAATTGCCACACTAGTCTGCTTCTTACTACTCCATGATATTAGTCTTCCTCCCAGGAATTGACAAGTACCTGTAGTACTCTTCCTATCCTCTCTACATCCTGCAAAATCTGCATCTGAATAGCCTGTTAGTTGAAAATCTCTATTCCTAGGGTACCAAAGACCTAGATTAGGTGTGCCCTTAAGATATCTCAGAATCCTTTTAACTGCAGTATAATGAGATTCTTTAGGGCAGGCTTGGTACCTAGCACAGACACATGTAGCATACATAATATCTGGTCTACTAGCAGTGAGATATAGTAGAGAGCCAACTATTCCTCTATACAAAGTCTCATCAACAGGTTTACCTGCATCATCTTTGCATATAGGCATACTTGTTCCCATAGGAGTTCTCATGGTGGAGGATGACTCCATACCATATTTCTTAATCAATTCTTTGGTGAACTTAGACTGGGATATGGACAAGCCATCATCAGTCTGTCTTACTTGGAGTCCCAAGAAGAACTTCAGTTCCCCCATACTGCTCATCTCAAACTTCCCTTGCATAAGTTTTGCAAACTTTTTACAAAGGTTGTTTTCAGTAGACCCAAAGATTATGTCATCAACATAGATCTGAACTAAGATGATCTTGCCTTTGGATTCCCTAAGGAATAGAGTTTTGTCAATTTTTCCTCTTGAGAATTTATTCTCAATAAGGAAAGTAGACAGGGTTTCATACCAAGCCCTTGGAGCTTGCTTTAACCCATACAGAGCTTTCCTAAGCTTATAAACAAAATCAGGTTTAAGAGGATCTACAAAACCTGATGGTTGCTCTACATATACTTCTTCTTTAAGATCACCATTCAGAAATGCTGACTTCACATCCATCTGGTATACTTTGAAGTCTTGATAGGCTGCATAGGCAAGGAATATTCTGATTGCCTCCAGCCTTGCTACTGGAGCAAAGGTTTGATCAAAGTCAATCCCTTCTTCCTGCCTGTATCCTTTTGCAACCAATCTTGCTTTATTCTTTACTATTATTCCACTTTCATCTAGCTTGTTCCTATAGATCCATTTTGTGCCAATTATGTTGTGGCCTCTTGGTTTAGGAACAAGCTCCCAGACATTGCACCTTCTGAATTGATTCAGCTCCTCTTGCATAGCATCAATCCAGTGCTGGTCTTGGATAACTTCTTCAAACTTCTTAGGCTCCATTTGTGACAGGAAACTTGAATGTAGAACTGTGTTTTGATTTCTGCTTCTAGTTTGCACCCCTTGTCTTGGATCATCTATTATCTGATCAGCTGGATGATCTCTTAAATGTCTTGTAGCTGGAGGAAGATTTCCTTCTGGTTGAACATCTCCAGCTCCTTCATTTAACTGATTCTCTTGATTTTCATCAGCTTCTATAGTGTCTTGTTCTCCCCCTGACTGAAGCCTTCATTTTCCAATGCCCCATCTTCCTTTGATACTTCAGTAATGGAAAGCTTGTCCATACTTTTGCTTATACCTGTTGAGTCATTTGATCTACAAGACAACTCACAGTTGATTAATCTTGTTTCATCAAACACAACATGCACAGATTCTTCAACAACTTGAGTAGTCAAGTTGAAGACTCTATAGGCCTTACTATTTGTGCTGTACCCAACAAATATCCCATCCTGGGATTTGGCAGCAAACTTAGTCAAATATGACTTGTCATTGTTAAGTATATAACACTTGCAACCAAAGATCCTAAAGTAAGATAGATTTGGTTTTCTGCCTTTCACAATCTCATAGGGAGTCATTTTGTGGCTTTTGGTGATAGTAGCCCTATTGATTACATGACAAGCAGTGTTAACTGCCTCAGCCCAAAAATATTCTGGGAGAGAGGTGTCACTCAATAGAGTTCTACCAGCTTCAATTAATGTTCTATTCTTTCTTTCAGCAATTCCATTTTGCTGAGGTGTTCTAGGTGAGGAGAACTCTTGGAAAATCCCAAAGTCTTTACACAAGTTTGTTATGCTTTCAGATTGAAACTCAGTACCATGGTCACTTCTGATTTTGACCACTGTACTATTCAGTTCATTCTGAATTTGCTTTACAAAATTAAGTAATACACTTGCGGTTTCAGATTTTTGTCTCAGAAAGAACACCCATGTAAATCTAAAATAGTCATCTACAACCACAAAAGTGTAGACCTTCCTACCTAGACTATGAACTGGCATAGGACCAAAAAGATCCATATGCAAGAGGTATAAGCACCTCACAGAATCCTTGTTTTCAAGGCTTTGAAAGGAGGATTTTGTCTGCTTGCCCTTTTGACAAGCTGAGCATATCCCTTCCTTTATACACTTAATTTGAGGTCCATTCCTCACTAACTCTTTGCTAAAGAGTTGGCCAATTGTCTTGTAGTTTAGATGAGCCAATCTCTTGTGCCACTTAACACAATGAGAAGCATTGTCATCAGCTACAAGACAGATGGGAGAAGCCTTATTCTCACATTCAAAATTAAGACAATATACATTTCTCTTCCTATACCCAGTCAATATGATCTTTTGATCACTTGACCTCTTGATATGACATCCATCTTTAACAAATGAAATGTCATATCCTAAATCACTTAGCTGGCTTATGCTTATTAGATTATGTTTCAAACCTTTTACATAAGCCACTTGAGTGATAGTAATTAGGTTAGAAGAAATGTTACCAAACCCTTTGATGACTCCTTTTTCAGATCCACCAAAGATCACTTTAGGTCCATCTTTGACAGATGAATACTCCTTCAGCAGCCCCTTTGTTCCAGTCATGTGCCTGGAACAACCACTATCCAAGTACCATATAGGGGCATGGTAACTTGGATTCACCTGCAATACAGAATTACTTACCCTTAGAACCCAAGTAAGTCTTGGGTCCTTGGTTCAGGTTAGCATTAACAAAGCTACCATAACCTCTTCTAACAGGTAGACTTTTGTTCTTTATAACACTTGTGTTATACCAGCAGTCTAGTGCAAAATGGCCTCTCTTGCCACAGCACCAACATTCAAACTTATTGTATCTAGATCTAGATACATCCTTGTCAGAAGAATTTCTGTTCATTGCTGGTGCTGCAGCAACTTCACCTACTGATTTCTTAAAACCATTGGGTTTATGACCATAGGTAGGCCTGCTTGCATTTACACCCTTGTTCTTCAGAACATTAGTCTTAATATAACCTTGAATATCTTCATGATCATATTTGTTAGAAGACACTTTCACCTTACTAAACTTTATGGGGACTGAAAGATTTAGTGGCTGAACAGGAGCTTTGTCTTTCCTCTTGAATCTGCCAGCCCTGGAGTTACCTTTAAATCCTAATCCAGCCTTACCCTTTTGAGTGACAAATTCATCTATCAAGGGTAAGACAGATTTTGGCTTAGAGTAACTAGCCACTAAATCCCTTTCAATTCTAAGTCTGGCCTCCAGACTCTTCACTTGATCATTAGTATAATTAATTGTGCCCATCTGAATAATAGTTATATTCTTCAGCTTGACAATTTCATTTAATTTTTGATCAATAACTTTCTCTAACTCAGTTGTAGCAACCCTTAGTTCAGCAATTTCCTGAGCCTGAGATTTAACCAGGTTCTTGCTTTTCTTAAGGGCCTGCAACAAATCCCCATACTTGTCTATCAATTGATAGACATCTCCTTCAGATTCAGATGCATCTACATCACTTGATGCAGATGTAGCTGATTCTTCACTTGTACAACAAACAGATGTAATAGAGGGACATTGTACCTTATTATGACCAGACTGATTCTGGCATATGTCCTCTTCTGATCCTGCCATCAGCCCCATACACTGATGATCCTTTTGTTCATTGATAGAGTCTAGCAACTGCAGAAACTCCTCTTCTTCAGATGTAGCATATAGTCCAATATATGCTTCAGCTTCAGATTCTGACTCTGAAGTTGACTGGTCTGTTAGACTCTTGTCTTTCTTTGCAACAAAGGATTTCTCCTTCTTGCCTTTCTGATAAGTCTTCTTTTTGTCTGAAGATTCCTTTCTCTTATCAGGACAGTCAACCACTACATGTCCAGGCCTATTGCAACAATAGCAGACAATCTTTGAAGTAGTGGCTTTGCTGGGCTTTGATCTGCTCTTCTCTTTCCTTGATGACCTTTTCTTCTGATAATAGTCATCATCTTGCTGTGATGTGGAAGGCCTAGACTTCCATTGCTTCTTTTTCAAGAACCTCTGGAATTGCCTTGTGAATGCAGCAAAGTCTGCATCTGAATCACAGCTTTCTGAACCCTTATCTGAATTTTCAGAACTATCTTCTGCAACTTCCTTAGGAGGAGATGGGGATTTCCTCCTATTCTTTCTGGTGGCTTCTGCATTGAATGCCACAGTCTTTTCTCTATGCTCTCCTCTTGAATTCTTTTCCTCCTCCTTCCTCACCATAAGTTGCATTTCATATGATAGCAACTTTCCAAACAAGGTGGGAGGAGATATCTCTGCCAATTTAGCCACTTCTCTTATGGCATAGATTTTTGTGTCCCAATCCTTTGTTAAGGATCTCAAGAATTTGTCATTCAGTTCATAGGTACTGAAGACTCTTCCATAGGACATAAGCTCATTCACAATTCTATAGAATTTCTTGTAGCACTCAGTTATGCTATCAGATTTTCCTTGTCTAAAACTTTCATACTCCTGATTGAGCATAGATTTCCTGTCCTGCCTTACTTCTTTAGATCCCTCCATATAGACAATCAGTGTGTCCCACATCTCTTTGGAGGTCTTGCAGTGAATAAGATTCTGAAATGTTGAATCATCTATGGCACTAACAATAATGTTCTGAGCTCTTTTATCCATTGTTGCCAAGATGATTTCATCCTTGGTCATTTCTGAATAACTCTTTGGAGTTTGGATATTTGCATCAAGAACTGATATCTTCATTGGAATGAAGGGGCCTTCCTGTACTGTGATGTAAATCCTTGGGTCAGATGCCTCCATGAACAGTCTGACTCTTTCTTTCCAAATTCCAAAAATTTCTTTCTTGCATATGGGTAATTTCATAGACCCTAGCTCCTTATGATTCTCACCAGAACCCATCTTTTTGAATCTTGATTCTGCCTATCAGATCTACCTCAGACTGTTAAGTCCTTTTTGAGGAACCTCCCTCTGATACCACTTGATAGTTTTACTTTCAAGACAACCTAAACACCTAGAGGGGGGGGTGAATAGGTTCTAATTTCTTGTTTATAAATCTAGGCAGAATTCACTTGCAAATTAAATTATCTAGCACAGCATTCACAGACAACTAAGCATCACAGATTGCACAATGTTTTATAGTGGTTCCCCAAGATCTGGGTACAGCCACTTTCCCCCTTCACCTATCTAGCAATATGCTAGATTCGGCCAAACTTCCACTATTCTCAGATCCTCAGATCCTACAGCTCAGAACCAGGATAGGTTCCTACAACTCAGGCTCAACAGCCCTACCTCAGCCTTGCCTCAAGGCCTACCACTCAGAGAATAACCTTCTCCTACACTCAGGCAAATAGCCCTACCACTCAGAGATCACCTCTCCTACACTCAGCCTTTATAACACAGGCTTACAACTCAGATCTGTGTAAACAGATCCTAGAGAAATTTAGAAAAGATAATTTGATGTCTTGCCTTTGTTGAGAGAGAAGAGGGCAAGACACTTCTTGATCAGCTGATGAAATCAACTGAATCTGAGCTTTCTTCAAAGCTTCTTGAATCTGAACTTAGCTGAGTTGATTTCCAAACAGCTTCTTGAGAAACCACTGATGGCTTCCTTCTTCTTCTTCAAGATGACTGGATCTCTCTCTATCCAACACCTTAATTGATATTTCAGACTTCTTCTTCTTAGACCTTCTGATGAAGATCTTCTTTTTCACTTTCTTGAATTGAAACTTCAACAGGATCGTAATCCTTCTGTTTCTTCTTCTTAGATCTTCTTCTATTATTTTTCTTAGCTTAGCTGCTTCTTTAATTCCTTCTGAATGTGTCTATTTATAGACTTTCTTCATGGTAACCGGCTGATCCGGTTTCTAACTGTTTTCTGACAGGTCTGACAGCTTCAGTTAAACGATGGCAACCCATAGCTGTCAAGTCTTCAAACATTTCCTGTGCCTTAGCCTTGGACAGCAAAATGTCGAGACAGTCTGTTAGAAAGTGTCGAGACCAATCTGTCTATCTGTGTCGACACAAGTGACTTTGGTGTCGACACAGTCTTTGATGATGCCGACTGAGTTGCCTTTAAGTCGACACAGCTTCTTCAGAAAATAACTTGGTCTAGACTCTGCAGTGTGTCGACACAAGTCCTGTGTGTCGACACAGTTGTTGTAGATTCAGAACTCAGTATGTGTCGACTCAGCCTTCAGGTGTCGACACAGCAATATTCAACTCTGCCAAAATGTGTCGACTCAGTCTTCTGGTGTCGACACAAGCATAGTCGACTACTGCCAATATGTGTCGACTCAGTCTTCTGGTGTCGACACATCCACCCAGTGTCGACACAGTTGTGGTCGACTATCTTCTTCAGTGAGTCGACTATCTTTCTCTGGTCGACTATCTTTCACTAGTCGACTAACTTTCTTTGGTCGACTATCTTTCACGGTGTCGACTAACTTTCTCTGGTCGACTATCTTTCACGGTGTCGACTAACTTTTTCTGGTCGACTATCTTTCACGGTGTCGACACTGCTTCCCAGTGTTGAGGTCGACGATTTTCTTTATGTGTCGACACTGCTTCCCAATGTCGACATAAATGTGGTCGACTATCTTTCTCTGTGTCAACACTGATATTCTGAAGTGTCGACACAAATATTCTGAAGTGTCGACACACTTTCTTCAGGTGTCGACATGTGGACTTAGAATATTTTTCTGCATTATTTAATACTTCTTCACCTGTACATGTCAACTCAAAACGACATCAAATACACCTTGATGTATATCATTGAGCTAAGTTGGGCTTCTTCAAATCATGTACACATTTTCCAATATACCCAACAAGGGCTTTGCACTTCCTCATGGACATCATCTACTAGCCGCCTTAGCCAAATGGCTTCCCGAGCTGCCAAGGCAGACGCCTTGTACTCAGCTTCCGTAGTAGAGACAGATACCGAGTCCTGCTTCTTGCTACACCACGAAATGCCCGCTGATCCACAAGTGAACACATAACCAGAAGTTGACCTTCAGTCATCCGAATCACCACCATAGTCAGCATCTGTGTAACCTAGCAGAGAGAAACTTGCATCCCTTCTGTAAAGAAGTCCCATGTCAGAAGTTGCCTTGACATACTTCAGAATGTTCTTTGCCGCTACAAGATGAGACTTCCTTGGCTCTGCCATAAACCGACTTACTCGACCAACAACATAAGCTATATCTGGTCTAGTAATCGTCAGGTAGATCAAGCTCCCAATAAGGGCCCTGAACACCAAAGGATCAGGAAGAACCCTTCATCTCGTCGAAGCTTCAGCCCTTGATCCATAGGAGTAGAGCAAGTCTTTCCTTCAATCAAGCCAAACCGGTTCACTATGCGCTCAACATATCCCTTCTGGCAGATAAGGATCCCGCTCTCCTTCCTCTCCACTTCGAGACCAAGAAAGTGATGAAGCTCTCCCAGGTCTTTCATCTCGAAGCGAATGGCTAGCTCAGCTCTGAGCCTAGCAACCTCCTCCTCAGAATTCCCTGTGATGATCATATCATCAACATACAGCAGGACCAAGACAGAAAGCTCCCCCTTCTTCTTGATGAACAAGCTAGAGTCCGAGTTTGAAGCAAGGTATCCACAGAATTGCAGATATTCTGCTATCTTCCCATACCAAGCTCTAGGAGCTTGCTTCAACCCGTAGAGAGCCTTCCTGAGCTTGCAGACGTAATCAGGATGAACTTCAGAAACGAAACCAAGTGGCTGATCCATAAAGATATCTTTGTCAATCTCTCCGTAAAGA
Organism: Platanthera zijinensis; assembly: GCA_039513925.1. NCBI lineage: Eukaryota > Viridiplantae > Streptophyta > Magnoliopsida > Asparagales > Orchidaceae > Platanthera > Platanthera zijinensis. Next base: position 19,754,913 of record CM077087.1, on the reverse strand, counting down.
AAAGCATTCTTTACATCAAGCTGCCGCATCCTCCATCCTTGGCAAGCAGCCAATGCAATCACCATCCGAACTGAAGTCATCTTTGCAACAGGGCTGAACGTCTCCTCATAGTCTTCTCCATACTGTTGAGAGAACCCCCGAGCCACCAGGCGAGCCTTGAATCTCTCAATACTCCCATCTGCCTTCTTCTTCAACTTAAACACCCACTTGCATGTCACCGGAGTAATGCCATCAACTTTGGGAACAAGATCCCAAGTTTCATTCTTCTTGAGAGCATCCATCTCCTCTCTCATGGCATCTTCCCACTCCTTGACACCAGTGGCCTCATTGAAGCTAGCAGGCTCTCGCTCATCCAGAGGACCTACAAAGAAGCATGAGACATAGCTCACAGTGTTTCCTTCGCAGTAGCGAGCTGGAGGCTTGATAACCCTCTTTGACCTCCGAAGAGGCTGCTCCTTGCTAATCACCTCCGCTGCTTCTTCTGGTTCACCTCTGCTCTCTGGCAAGCTTGGAGCAATGCTCTCCCTGCTTCCTGACCCAGAAGCTTCTCCTCCAGAACTTGAAGCAACTGGAGCTGCTGGTGACACAGCCAGCTCCACTTGATCAGCTACCTCAGCCACCTCCTGACCTTCATCAACCTTGCTCTCTGGCAGCTCAACCGAGCTTCCTCCATATGACGTCAGTTCGTCAAAGACAACGTCTCTTGACACCACGAACTTCTTCGTCACCGGATCTATGCATCTCCATCCCTTCTTCCACTCATCATAGCCAACAAAGACAAGCTTCCTTGCCTTTGCATCAAGCTTAGTCCTTAGCGCATCAGGGATATGCACATACCAAGTTGATCCAAACACCCGAAGGTGTTCCACACTAGGCTTCTCCTTCAGCAATATCTCAAAAGGAGACTTCATGTTGATCGGACTCAGAGGCATTTGATTGATGACATAGGCAGCACAAGACATTCCCTCCGCCCAGAAGGACCTTGGGATACTCTTGGCATGAAGCCAACATTTGCAAGTCTCCGTTAGATGACGGATCTTCCGCTCCGCTACTCCGTTTTGTTGTGGAGTATGAGCACAAGTGAGCTCCCTCTGGATTCCATGCTTCCTACAAAAGTTAGAAAACTCGGAGGAGACAAACTCTCCACCGTTATCAGTTCTAAGCTTTTTGATCTTCAGGTTAAGCCTTCCCTCCACCAGCTCCTTGAACTCCAAAAACAATCGGAAGGCTTCAGACTTCTCCTTCAAGAAATACACCCAAGTGTATCTTGAGTAGTCATCAATCAAGACTAGCATATACCTGCTTCCACCAAGGCTAGCAGTCGCGGTTGGTCCCATCAGATCACCATGGATAACCTCCAATGGTGCTTTGCTTCTTGTTTGTGACTTATCAAATGGAAGACGATGAGACTTCCCATATTGATATCCAGCACAAACATGACCCTTACCGAAAGATGATAGCTTAGGCAAGTCTCTCACCAGGCTCTTACTTGACATAGCATTCAGCTTATCCATCCCGATATGCCCCAGCCTCTCATGCCACATAGCAGCGCTATCATTGGCCCTCATACGATCAACATAGGAGCTTGTTGATAAGACAAACAAGTCCTTTACTCTCCTTCCTACATGAGCAACATCAGCCTTAACCGTTGATACATTGCGAAGGAACTTCACTTCTGTTGGCCCAAACAGAACGTGATAACCAGCATCAACCGCATTGGTCACAGAGAAGAGGTTTTTCTTCATACCCGGTACGTGATAAACACTCCTTAACGTGAGTGGCCCCTTATCACTGCTCACCGTTACTATACCCTCCTTCTCTATTGCATGAATAGTATTATCAGCAGTTATGATAGCTTCGTTACCTGAGTATGCCTGCAGCGAAGAGAACTTTGACAAATCTTCGGTGAGGTGATGACCACACCCGGAGTCAACGATCCAGTCGTCCTCCATGTCACCGGTGGACAAAGCACGGACACAAGTGCCCGTCATGAACGCTCCACCCCAGCCAGCTTCCTCCTTGCTTGAGGAGGCTTCCTCCTTGCCTACAGCATGCCCAGGCTGCAGCTTGACCTTGCAGTCTCGCTTGAAGTGGCCTGGTTGATGACACCTGAAGCACTTCAGGTTCTTCTTCCAATCCTTCTTAGGAGCAAGGCTCCCCTCCTGGTGTTTAGAAGATGAAGATTCATCTCCAGCCATAGTCTGCTTCTTCTTCCCTTCCCATCTCTTCTTCTTCTTCTTCTCAGTGAAGAGAGCATCACTAGCTCCTTCAGAGACCGTCACCCCGGTCATCTGCCTTGCCAAGCTCTCCTGCGAGGCAAGCAGATTCTTCAGCTCCAGAAGAGAGGGCTGAGTAGCCCAGTCTTGAACAGAAGTAACGAAGGCCACATACTCCTTCCGCAAACCGCGGATTATGTGCCTCTTCAGCTTAGCCTCGGAGATCGGCTCATCAGGATCAAGAGCAGAGAGCTCAGCACACAAGCTCTTCATCTTCAAGAAGAATTTGGAGATAGAAAGATCTCCCTGAGTTGCCTTAGCCAACTCATTCTCTAAGAACTGTAGCCTTGCTACATTCTTCCTATTGAACAACCCATCAAGGGAAGTCCAAATCTCAGCAGCAGACTCACATCCTAAGATGTGATCAAAGAGTTCAGGTGACACCGCCCGCTTGAGAGCAAACTCAGTGTTGAAGCCAAAAATGACCCCAACGAGTGTTCACGAACCAAAGTGCAGCCGACGCCTACTTCTCTCTTATCTCGACCCTTGACTGGCTGCTAAGGTCAAAAAAGACTGACCCAAAGCCTCAGCTGGGAGGTCCCACCACACACCCGGAAGATCTCTGAGAGCTTCCCCTCCAAAGCCAAATGCTGGGCTGGGAGCTCCTCAGAAGGCACTAGAGTGGGAGAATAATGAAAGTCTTGCCTTCCAAAGAGCCCCTACGGGTCTTTTTATAGTCTTCCTTTGACCTGAAAATACTGAAATACCCCTGAGGGGTCTGCCAATAGCCAAATCCCGCTGTCATCCCAAGGGCATTTGGGTAATTTTACCTCGGGATAATAATAAAATAATCTTCTCTGGACTCCGGGTCCCACCCCGTGGGCCCACTTGGCGAGACCCCCGGCCTAGAAGGCTCTCGCTGGGTTCCCTCTAGGCCCGCCTTGGCGAGAACTCCTGCAAGGAAGGTTCTCGCGCGAGGTAGTCATGATGTTAATGCGAAAGAAGGTTCACCTAAGGCCTTCTCGCCTGCCCTGGGCGGGAGCTCTCCCTAAGGCGGGAGCTTCCGCAGTCAGGCCCTTTGCTTCGGTCGGTCGACGATCTCTCCCGCCGAGAGGTCGACTATCTGCCCTGGTCGGTCGACGATCTCTCCTGCCGAGAGGTCGACTATCTGCCCTGGTCGGTCGACGATCTCTCCTGCCGAGAGGTCGACTATCTGCCCTGGTTGGTCGACGATCTCTCCTGCCGAGAGGTCGACTATCTGCCCTGGTTTCCTCAGCTTTCGCCTGCCCTTGGCGAGAGCTCCTACAGGGCGAGAACTCCCCAAGTATGCCTTAGGGTTAACCCGAGGTTAGCCTGAGACTAGCCCAATCCTGACCATTGAAGCCTTTGGGTCCCTCCCAGCGAATATGGGGTTGTACACAATCCCCGCTCTTTTCGAGCTAGCCCTGCGCTCGACAAGACAAGTCCAACCCCCGAAATATTCGCTGGACACGTGCCAACTAACCGGGGGAATCTTTTGGTGGGTCCTACTGCGGCTATAAATACGCACCGATAGGCGACCATATGCCTCGCCCTTGAAATACTGTTTTTACGACTGAGCTCTCGCCCCCCCGGGACTTTTGCGCGAGCTTATCATGCATCCCAAACGTGCTGCCAAACCGCTTCCGCAAGACCTCCAAGACCGGTTAGCCGCTGCCCAAGCGCGGGCCTTGGCTAACTGTGCGGCGGTGGCTCCATGGTTAGCGAGAAAGACTTCCACCGCCGGGCCGTCCGAGCCGAAGAAGAAGGAAAAGAAAAGGGCGAAGGTGGTCCGGCGGGACCTTTCTCGCAAGAACCGGGATCCTCCTTCCCCCACTCCCAATCCTGCGGGGGATCCTTCTCCGCAGGAGGTAAGCCTTTCAACCGTTCCTATCGAGCTGATTGTGCGCTGGATCCGACAGTTAACGTAAGCTTTCGCAGGAAACCGCTCCTAACGATGGTGACGAGATCCCACCAAGTTCTTCGAACCTGCCCGCTCATTCACCCAAGGATCAAACGCGGGTCTTGGAGAGGATTCCTCCGGCCGAAACCGGAACGATAGGTACATTTTCCCTTGTCATTATTTCGACCCGACCTTTTTCTTTTCTGAACCGTCTTCTCGCAGTGCCAACTCCCGCCGACCCGGGTCTAACCACCCGGGCAGATGAAGCGAGAACCGTTGAAGTGCCTCCTGTGGCGGCCAATCCTATCCCGCAGGCGGGAGGGGCGGCTTCTGAACCTTCCGCTACTCTCAAGGATGCTGATCGTCCCCTGAGAAAAGACAACTCCCCTCCTGCTTCCGGGCAGGCCGGGATTATCGCGCGCGAGCCCTTCCGCCCGGGGCTGGGCAAGCCTCTTCACCTTCTTTATGGGACCAACGGAGGGGCCGGGCCTTCTCGTCCAACTTTGGTTGACGGTTCTCGCCCAACCGCAGGTATGCGAGACCTTTTAAAACCGTTGATCGCCATGCTTTAACCAAAATTCTCGCACGTTTCTTTCGCAGGTGATCCTGGCTTGCGGTCGGGAGTCAACGAGGAAGGAGAAGAAGAGGAAGAAGAAGACGAGGAAGAAGAGGATGAAGATTCCCCTCTCCCCTCGTCTGGCGAGATAGACGAAACCCTGAACAGCGCTGGGAGCGCGAAGGGGAGAAGGAGGAAGATCTCGGTCATTTTGGCCAAGCTTATCCGGCGAGACCGTGCCCATACTGCCGCGGCGAAAGCATTCCGCGAATCCGTGGAGCAAAGGCTGGCAGCTCTGGAGCGGGATTTCTTCTTGGGCGAGACTGATTGCCCGGGAGGGCCTTCTGCCGAGTCTTCGCCAGGGAGGTGCATCTCGCAGATCCGGGATCATGCCAGGCGGATCAACCTTGGGTGTACCACCCTATCGTCTTACTTCAACCCGTTGGCGCCTCTAAGAACTAGGCGGCGAGAACGAGGACGATGGAGCTGGAAACCCTATTAGCCCTCCTGCTTTTAATCTCAATGTATCTCTTTTATCAATGCATCTGTAACAAACATTATTACTAATTAAGTTTTACCCAGCTTGCGCTAGCGAGGATCTCGCTTCTACCCATGTCTCTCTTTTCCTTTTCTTTTTATTGCTCTGCAGGGCCTTTCAATTAAGACGCTTACACCAATCTAGGATGCTTGCGCCAATCTAGGAGGTTTGTGTTAACCTAGGAGGCTTGCGCCAATCTAGGAGGTTGGTGTTAACCTAGGAGGCTTGCGCCAATCTAGGAGGTCGCGTCGAAACCCGAAACGACCGTTGACCGCTGCCATCCCGAGGGGGAGAATCGAGGCGCCGTTAGCCCGGGTTCTGACAGCTGTACTCCGCTGTCACTTTCTCTCTCTGTCGGATGAATTCATGATGATTACGTTTTCCTATAAATAGAGAAGTCTACCAACCGCATTTACTTCTTCGGTCCGGAACCTCAGCCTTCCCTCCCTGCTTTCGCGTTCTTACTCTCGCTTCGACCCCTCTTCAGCTCTCGCTCTTACTCACAAACCCACCATGCCTGGCGAGAGCAAGGGTCGCGCCCACTGCGCGGAAGCTTTTCAAAAACACCTTTTCCCTTCCTGCAAGCTTACCCTAGACGAGTATAACCTGATCGTTGACCGCTATATTCCCGCCGGCTTCTCGGCGCGGAACCCGGGGAATCACGATAGGGTGAATACTCCGGGGGCGGGAGAGCTTGCCATCCCCCTCGAGCACTTCGAGGTGGGCTTCCTCCTCCCCCTTTGGCCGGAGGTTCGGCTAGCTCTTCGCTATTATGGGGTGGTTCCCTCCCAGCTAAACCCGAACTCAGTCGCGATACTTATAGCATTCATATGCTATATGCGATCCGAGAGGATCGAGTTTAGTCTGCCCATCTTCCGGAAGCTATTCAACTTCCGCGCCAAGGGGGGGGGTAGTTTTCTTCTCCGGGCAACTGCTCGAGGTTACCGGTCTCGCCAACAAGCACCACCACTGGGGCGAGAAGTTTGTCTATGTCAGCGGAGACTTCGGCAACATCCCGCTTCAGCCCGTTCAGTACGAGGACGCGGCCTACAAACCGCCTGCTCTGGGATCGCGCGAGAGAGCAATCCTGGAATTCTTCGGGACCAAGGAATTCGACGTTCCCTACCTTCGGTGGGACGTCGACTCCCTCCCACTTGTTCACTCGGGCGAAGGTACGGTCTCGCCTCAGATTCCCTCTTTTATCGAAGATTTTCTTGCGCTGAAGTGCTTTAACTTTGCAGGAGAGCGCGGGAGGTCCCTCTGCGCCAGCCCTTTGCTGAAGGCCGGGGTGTCGAGGGTCTGGCCGCAAGAGGCTCCCTTGCGCTCGCGGAAGCTAGCGCCAGCGCCTGCCGAGAAGATCCAGCCCCTCCCATGCCGCCACCGGCCAAGAAGCGGAAGGTCACCCTTCCTCCTCTCCGAACGCTGAAGAGGCCGAAACCCTCTGCCCTGGAGAAGGGGAAAGCCCCGGCCGTCACGCCTGTCCAACCTCCTCCCGAGGGCAGGTCCTTTGAAGCGATCCTTCAGATGGCCAGCGAGATGGATGCCGCCGCCAAGAGCCGCGCCGAGGCTTCTACCGGGGACCCATCGGCCGCGAGCGAGGCTGGGGGAGGAGTGGTCGCCGCCGAAACCTCTGCCAGCGTCCCGCCCCTGGAGGTGCCGAGAGGGCACAGGAACTTTGGCTTCGGCGTAAAGTACGTCGACGCGGAGGGGAAGCCTCAGATGGAATGGGACCCTGAGTCGAACTTGATCAAAGTTACGACGCTCCTTCCCAGCTGGGCGGAGGGGGAAGATGTGACTGGCGAGGCCTTCTCGCTTGGATACGGCCTTTACAGCCGGGAGGATGCCAGCATATTCGACCAGATGTCCACCAGACTTATAGCCTTCGATGCCATCCGGGCTCTATTGCGCGGGTTCGAGCTTGCGCATATGTGTGCGCGCCGAAGCATCACCCTTGACAAGAATTTCACCGATATGCGCAAGGCGAGGGAGGACGCGATGGCTCGAGCGCACACCGCGGGAGAAGAGCTCGTGAAAGCTCAACAAGAGCTTGCGGATGCTCGACTGGCGCTGTCTCTACGCCCGGCGGCTGAGGTAAGCGAGACCCTCCCGAACCCTTGCTTTCGTTTTTCAAAGTTATGATGGTGCGATGTTTCCAGACTGAACTCTCTTTTTCTTTTCACAGGATTCTGCCCAAGTCAGGGAGCTTCGCGCAGAGCTGGCCAACGCGCGCTGCGAGAGCGTCCTCTTGAGGGAACAGCTTCGCGCAGAGCTGGCGAAGGTCCCACCTCCGGAGCTAGATGCGAGGCTGCGGAGTCGTTACCTCTCGGAGTACGACGTTGACAAGCTGCTCCAAGCCAACGCTCAGGCAACCGTCAAGCTGACGCTCGAGACGCTGCGAGACGTCAAGCTGCTTCGGGAGGACGGCGCGACCATCGACGCTCGCCAGCTTCTTCCTTGGCTCTACGACCCAGTTCCCAAACCCCCGGGCGCGCCGGACTCGCCTCCCTCAGACATCCCGAGGTCTTCTACCGCTGGCGAGACATCTGGAGAGGGCTCTGGCGAGGATTCAAGCGAAAGCACCAGCGGGAGTTACAGCGCGTCCCCCTAAACTTCTTTCTTTTTGTTTCTTTTGTAATGAGCGAGAGGCTCTAACTTTTTGTAATTAATTTTATGTAAAGTAATGTTTCATCTCTCATTTTCAGCGTGCTTGAAAGTATATTGTTCTGCCGAATGGCTTCCGCGCGAACTTCCGCCGAGACCCTTAGTCTCTTTAGGAGAACCTCTTAGAAATCCATTAGGCGGGAACCTCGCGTTGTTAATTAAGTTGTCCTGCTCAGGTCCGCCGGGAGCCTCTTTTTGCGAGAACCCCCCCTTTGGCCGAGACCTCTGCTGGCCGAGACCTTTGGGGCGAGACCCTTACTGGCCGAGACCTTTGAGCCGAGACCCTTACTGGCCGAGACCTTTAGGGCCTTGCCTCCAGTCTAGGTCAGGGCCCTACCCACGTATTTTTCCAACCAATTAAACCCCTACCCCACCGGCGAGCCGTCGGACCTGCTAGCTTATTGAGAGCCTGCGCAACGGGTCTACCCGGGGCCGAGTCGAGCTCGTTGTAATGTAGAAGTGGCCAAGAACAAAGTATCTCAGGAGCCAACCTATCCCCCGCAGGCGAGCCTTCGGACTTGCCAGCTTGATGAGAGCCTGCGCAGCGGGTCTACCTGGGGCCGAGCCGAGCTCGGGGTGTCGTAGAAGTGGCTAAGAACAAAGTATCGTAAGAGCCAACCTAACCCCCGCAGGCGAGCCTTCGGACCTGCCAGCTTGATGGGAGCCTGCGCAGCGGGTCTACCTGGGGCCGAGCCGAGCTCGGGGTGTCGATGAAGTGGCTAAGAACAAAGTATCGCAAGAGCCAACCTATCCCCCGCAGGCGAGCCTTCGGACCTGCCAGCTTGATGAGAGCCTGCGCAGCGGGTCTACCTGGGGCCGAGCCGAGCTCGGGGTGTCGATGAAGTGGCTAAGAACAAAGTATCGCAAGAGCCAACCTATCCCCCGCAGGCGAGCCTTCGGACCTGCCAGCTTGATGAGAGCCTGCGCAGCGGGTCTACCTGGGGCCGAGCCAAGCTCGGGGTGTTGATGAAGATTGCCAAACCTCTCCCCCACAGGCGAGCCTTCGGACCTGCCAGCTAGATGAGAGCCTGCGCAGCGGGTCTACCTGGGGCCGAACCGAGCTCGGGGTGTTGATGAAGATAACCAAACCTCTCCCCCACAGGCGAGCCTTCGGACCTGCCAGCTAGATGAGAGCCTGCGCAGCGGGTCTACCTGGGGCCGAGCCGAGCTCGGGGTGTTGATGAAGATAACCAAACCTCTCCCCCACAGGCGAGCCTTCGGACCTGCCAGCTAGATGAGAGCCTGCGCAGCGGGTCTACCTGGGGCCGAGCCGAGCTCGGGGTGTTGATGAAGATAACCAAACCTCTCCCCCACAGGCGAGCCTTCGGACCTGCCAGCTAGATGAGAGCCTGCGCAGCGGGTCTACCTGGGGCCGAGCCGAGCTCGGGGTGTCGATGAAGATAACCAAACCTCTCCCCCACAGGCGAGCCTTCGGACCTGCCAGCTAGATGAGAGCCTGCGCAGCGAGTCTACCTGGGGCCGAGCCGAGCTCGGGGTGTTGATGAAGATAACCAAACCTCTCCCCCACAGGCGAGCCTTCGGACCTGCCAGCTAGATGAGTGCCTGCGCAGCGGGTCTACCTGGGGCCGAGCCGAGCTCGGGGTGTTGATGAAGATAACCAAACCTCTCCCCCACAGGCGAGCCTTCGGACCTGTCAGCTAGATGAGAGCCTGCGTAGCGGGTCTACCTGGGGCCGAGCCGAGCTCGGGGTGTTGATGAAGATAACCAAACCTCTCCCCCACAGGCGAGCCTTCGGACCTGCCAGCTAGATGAGAGCCTGCGCAGCGGGTCTACCTGGGGCCGAGCCGAGCTCGGGGTGTTGATGAAGATTCCTTCGACCAGGCCTATTCTATCACTGAGATGAGGAATCATAGCCAGTTAAAACAAAAAGCATAAAGATTGCATATTCAGCGACAGTCAACATTTTGAAATAAACTCATTGAAAATGCAACAGTTGTTTACAACATTACAATCCTTCTTTCCCTCTTACGGGTAGAAGCGCTTCAGGTCATCACCATTCCAGGTGTGACTCAAGGTCCTTCCCTCCACGTCCTGGAGATAGTAGCCTCCGTTAACAAGAGCTTTCTCTACTATATAAGGCCCTTCCCAGCTAGGGTTGAGCTTACCAACCGCGGCCGACCTTCCCGCAGCGTCGACCTTCTTCAGTACTAGATCCCCCCGGCGAATTGCTTGACTCTGATGTGCTTATCGAAGTACCGAGCCATTCGCCGTTTTATTTCTTCTTGCCTGATGGCGGCAACATCCCGCAGCTCTTCTACCATATCTAATGAGAGGCGCAACCCTTCCTCATTTTCCAACCTCCAAGCTTCGCTTCCCTCAGCCGCGGCCGCAACCCTTGGAGACCTAACCTCGAACTCCACAGGGAGGACAGCCTCACACCCATGAGAGAGCTTGAAGGGGGTCTCTCCTGTGGCCGTGTTCGGAGTTGTTCGCAAGGCCCACAGGACGGAAGGGAGCTGTTCCACCCAGCTACCTTTCAGGTTCTCCACCTTCTTTTTGAGCAAGTTGACGATGACTTTGTTTGCCGCCTCCACCTGGCCATTGCTCCGAGGATGATGGACAGAGGCGAACCTGAGGTCAATCCCCAATTGGGTGCAGAAATTGATGAATTCTTCACTGGCAAACTGAGGACCGTTGTCCGTCACTATCGCTTGGGGCAATCCGTGCCTGCAGATGATTTCTCCCCAAACGAAGTTTCTGATGACCTGGGAGGTTACCTTGGCTAACGGCTTGATCTCCAGCCATTTGGAGAAGTAGTCAATCATAACTAGGAGGAACCTCCTCTGCCCGCTAGCTGGAGGAAAGGGTCCAACCAGGTCCATTCCCCAAATGGCGAAGGGCCATGGCGCCGTGATGCTTCGAAGCCTTTGGGCGGGCAAGAGCTGGAGAGGAGCGTGTACTTGGCACTTCTGACACCTCCTTGCGAATTCAGCTGTATCCTTCCTTAAGGTCCGCCAGAAATATCCCTGCCTTACCACCCTTGCTTCCAATGTCCTTCCCCCTGAATGACTGCCGCATTCTCCAGAATGCACCTCCTCCAGGATCCTCGGGACTTCCTCCTCGGTTACGCATCTCGCGAGGAGCCCTGACAACATCTTCTGATGCAAGCTCCCCTCCAGCATCAGGTAATGAGCCGCCTTGTGCCTGAAGCTCTTTGCATCCTTGACTTCTTCCGACAGTTCTCCTGTGGTCAAGAAGATCACCAACGGATCTACCCATGAGGACCGCCGATTCACCTCCATCACCTCCCCCTCTTCAATGGCTGGCCGAAATAGTTCGGTAGGGTACCTCCACCCCGAGGCCCGAACTTTGCTAATCGGTCAGCTGCCATGCTTTCCTCCCTGGGAACATGTTGAATAGAAAAAGAACGGAAACCTCCAATAATAGTTCTTACCTTTGATAGATATCTTGCGAGGGTAGGCTCCCGGGCCTCAAACTCGCCTCGGATCTGCGATGCTACCACCATTGAGTCGGTGAAGACCTCCACATCCTGGATTTCCAGCTCCTTCGCCAAGCGAAGGCCAGCGATCACAGCCTCATACTCCGCTTGGTTATTGGTTACAGGGAAATGAAAAGTCACTGCTTGCTCTATGGTAACTCCCTGGGGGCTTACCAACACCACACCTCCTCCCAGGGAGTGCCTTCCTGAGGCCCCGTCGACCACCATCTTCCACACTTCTTGCGGCCTTGGTTCTTCAACCTCGGCCTCAGTAACATAGTCCGCCAGAAAATCCGCTACGGCCTGGGCTTTGATGGAGAGCCTCGGGACGAAAGAAATGTCGAACTCGCTTAGTTCGATGGACCACTTTGCCAACCTTCCTGAATGTTCCACCCCCTCCAAGACCTTGCGAAGGGGGTGGTCGGTTACCACCCTAATCGAGTGTGCTTGAAAGTAGGGGCGAAGCTTCCTAGCTGAGATGACCAAAGCATACGCTAGCTTTTCCAGGATGGGGTATCGGAGCTCCGCCTTTTTTAAGATTCGGCTGACATAGTAGACGGGTAACTGCTTCTTCCCCTCTTCCCTAACCAAGACGGAGCTCACTGCCTCTCCCCCCACTCCGAGATACAAGGCCAGGTCCTCCCCTTCCTTCGGGCTTTGAAGTAACGGAGCTTGGGAGAGTTGTCTCTTCAGCCCCTGAAATGCCTCTTCACACTCGGCCGTCCATTCGAATACTTGGTTACCGCGAAGTACTTTAAAGAAAGAGGAACATCTATCCCCTGACCGAGAGAGGAACCTGCTGAGCCCGGCCAACTTCCCGGTCAAGCGCTGGACCTCCTTGGCACTGTGAGGCGATTCCAGGTCTAGGATAGCCTTAACCTTATCGGGGTTAGGCTCTACCCCCGCGGGAGTCAAGAGGTGTCCGAGGAATTTCCCGCGACTAGCCCCGAAGACGCACTTCAAGGGGTTCAGCCTCATCTTGAACCTTCGCAGGGTGGCAAACATCTCCTCCAAGTCTCGCAAGTGGGAATCAACACACTTGCTCTTGACCATGAGGTCATCCACATAGACCTCCAGGTTCCTTCCCCTTTGATCTCGAAAGATTCGATCCATCATACGTTGGTACGTCGCCCCTGCATTCTTCAATCCGAAGGGCATCATCTTATAGCTGAAGCATCCCTCTCTCGTGATGAAGGAAACATCCTTGATATCAGGAGGGTGCATCCGGATCTGGTGATAACCTGAAAATGCATCTAAAAAACTCATAAGAGAAAAACCAACGGCTGAGTCAACCAGCGCGTCGATTCGAGGCAAGGGGTAGCAATCCTTGGGACATGATTTATTTAATAAAGAAAAATCAACACACATGCGCCATTTTACTCCTCCCTTCTTTACCATTACCACGTTGGAGATCCAGCCTGGATACTGGATCTCTGAGATGAAGCCTGCGTCCAGGAGCTTTTGGACCTCCTCTCGGATGGGGGCTTCTAGCTTGGTGGCGATGACCCTCATCTTTTGGCGTATGGGGCGGGCTCTGGGATCCAGGTTCAAGCGATGACAGGCCACGTCCGCGTCGATGCCCGGCATGTCTGCCGCGCTCCAAGCGAAGATGTCGACGTTGCTTTGGATGCAAGCTCGCATCCGCTCCTGATCCTCGAGGTTCAAGCCTCCGCTGATCCGAATCCTCTGGACCTCCCCCGCTCTTGTAAGCACCTCCATCTCCACCACTTCCTCGGCCGGCTCCAGCCCTGACCGCTCCCAACTTACCCTTGCCTCTTCCTGCTCACACTCGAGCTCCTCTCCCCCAATCTCATCAACTTCCATCGCCTCCTCCAGGCTCTCCTCCTGCCTCTGCTCTTCTTCATCCATCACTCCTCTCGCCTCTTCTAGGCTGATCTCCTCCACCTCTGCCAGCTCCCCCAACAACCTCCATCGCCTCCCCCAGGCTTATCTCCCCTTTCTCAACCCCTTCCTGCTCAACCATCTCCATCTCCAACTCCTCTGCCTCCGCCATCCATGACACGGTATTAACCGCCGTCACATAGCATTGCCTTGCCATCTTCGGATCCCCCCTGATCCTAACCTGCACTCCTCCATTGTTGAACTTGAGGCATTGGTGGTATGAGGAGGGTACGCAGCGAAAGGCGCTGATGAGGGGACGTCCAAAGATGGCATTGTAGCTACTCGGGGCGTCTATGATCACGAACCGACAGTTCCGTGAGACGCCCCCAAGCCTCACATGCAGGCCCACTCCCCCTTCCACTTCTTTCCTTTCTCCGGAGAAGCCAAAAAGCGGTCCATCAGAAGCCAGGACCCTTTTTCCTTCCACCCTCATCTCATCGAAGGCCTTCTTGAAGATCACGTTCACCGAGCTCCCATTGTCCACCAGTATCCGGGAGACGGTGTAGTTTTCTATGGCTGTCTGGATCACAAGCGCGTCGCAGAACGGATCCTCGTAGTCTGGCATATCCGCGGATGAGAAGGTGATCTTCTCCTCTGGGGGGGAGCCTGGGAGGTCGAGGCGACCCCCTCAGCGGAACATGGTTTGAAGGCTCCCCTTGCGGGTTGCCTCGATCCCCACTCCCCCATGGATCACTCCGATCCCCCCTCGGGTCCCCACGTCTACCCTGTCTTCACACCTATCCTCCGCCTCTTCTCGCTGTACTTCGACGATCCTTACAGGCGGATCTTGCCTTCCGACCCCTCTGGCCCCTCTAATCTCCAGAAACTCTGGGCAGGTGGCCGTTGCGTGACCTTCCTCCTGATGGAAGTCACAATAGGGCAACGCCTCCCTGCCTCCTCTTCCTTCTCCTCCTCCCCTTCTTCCGGCTCCCCGAAATCTTCTTCCTCTTCCTCTTCCCACCTCCATGGCCTCCTGCGGTGGTGGGAAATGACCCCTTGGTCCTTGTCGCCATCCTCCCTGCTCCAGCCTTCTTTGCTCCCGGAAGTTATCTCTTCCCTGAGGTCCTCCTTGGCCCTGGGGGCGACCCTCCTGAGGCCTCCAACCCAGTCGATTGTTCGGCTCCCTGGCCCCCCCATGCTGCTGGCCCTGCCCTCGGGGCTCTTCTCTTCTCCTATCTTCCCTCGGCTCCCTCTGCTCCCTCTGCCTTCCCACTGCCGGCTCCTTTACATCATCCTCGGCCAACCTGGCCAGCTTCCTCGCAAACGCAGGGTTTGCCCTTTCAAAGTCTATCTCCTTCGCCTCCCTCTCCATGAGCTCCTCAAAAGAGAGAGGGGGCACCCTCTTCAACTCCATGCTGAAAAACCCTGGTCTCAGCCCCAGGGTGAAGGCAACCATTAGCGCGTACCCCGGGACCTCCTGGACCAGGAGAATCTCCTCTTGGAACCGGTCAACATAATGACCCAACGTCTCCTCCGGCCCTTGCCTTACTGCAAACAGGCACTCAGCCTCCTTCTTCCTTTTCTTCGAAGTTGAGAACCGCAACAGAAAACCCCTGCGCAGATCCTCAAAGCTGTAGATGGAACTCGCCGGCAACTGGTGGAACCAGTCCCTGGCCTTTTCTTTCAGAGTGATGGCAAAAAGCCTACACTTGAAGGCATCAGACATTTGTCTGATGGACACCACGTCCTCAAACCATTGCACGTGCTGGACCGGGTCATCCTTCCCGGTGTAGTAGGTCATGTCCGGCTCCCGGAACCCCTCCGGCACTGGAGCCGAGACAATGAGCTCACTAAAGGGGGTCTCGCCTCCCGCCTGGCGAGAAGGCCCGTCTCGCGACCTCGGTTGGCTGGACCGATCCGCGAGACCATGCCCGGGGAATAGTTCCCGCACCGTTGCCTCCTTCTCGCCCAGATCCACCGGAAGCTCCTTCTCGAGACGCTGGCCTGGGAAAAGCTCCCGCGCGGCTACGTCCCTCTCGCCTGCCTCCACCGGGACTTCCTTCCCGGGGCGCTGCCCTGGAGCGTTCTCGCCTAGCAGCGGAACCACCTCCACCGGAACCTGCGGCGTCTTCCATTCATTCCTTGCCGAGAAGGCTAAGTTGATCGTCTGCATGACTTCCCGCCTGAAGTCTTCAAACATCTTCTTCGTCGCCTCGTCCACCCGGGTGGGGGATCCTCCTGCGCCTGATCCTTCACCTTCGCCTCCTGCCATGGGACTCAACTCGAGATTTTCTTACACCGGCTGCTTCCACGCTCACCGCACCAGAACTGTTGAAGCCAAAAATGACCCCAACGAGTGTTCACGAACCAAAGTGCAGCCGACGCCTACTTCTCTCTTATCTCGACCCTTGACTGGCTGCTAAGGTCAAAAAATACTGACCCAAAGCCTCAGCTGGGAGGTCCCACCACACACCCGGAAGATCTCTGAGAGCTTCCCCTCCAAAGCCAAATGCTGGGCTGGGAGCTCCTCAGAAGGCACTAGAGTGGGAGAATAATGAAAGTCTTGCCTTCCAAAGAGCCCCTACGGGTCTTTTTATAGTCTTCCTTTGACCTGAAAATACTGAAATACCCCTGAGGGGTCTGCCAATAGCCAAATCCCGCTGTCATCCCAAGGGCATTTGGGTAATTTTACCTCGGGATAATAATAAAATAATCTTCTCTGGACTCCGGGTCCCACCCCGTGGGCCCACTTGGCGAGACCCCCGGCCTAGAAGGCTCTCGCTGGGTTCCCTCTAGGCCCGCCTTGGCGAGAACTCCTGCAAGGAAGGTTCTCGCGCGAGGTAGTCATGATGTTAATGCGAAAGAAGGTTCACCTAAGGCCTTCTCGCCTGCCCTGGGCGGAAGCTCTCCCTAAGGCGGGAGCTTCCGCAGTCAGGTCCTCTGCTTCGGTCGGTCGACGATCTCTCCCGCCGAGAGGTCGACTATCTGCCCTGGTCGGTCGACGATCTCTCCTGCCGAGAGGTCGACTATCTGCCCTGGTAGGTCGACGATCTCTCCTGCCGAGAGGTCGACTATCTGCCCTGGTCGGTCGACGATCTCTCCTGCCGAGAGGTCGACTATCTGCCCTGATTGGTCGACGATCTCTCCTGCCGAGAGGTCGACTATCTGCCCTGGTTTCCTCAGCTTTCGCCTGCCCTTGGCGAGAGCTCCTACAGGGCGAGAACTCCCCAAGTATGCCTTAGGGTTAACCCGAGGTTAGCCTGAGACTAGCCCAATCCTGACCATTGAAGCCTTTGGGTCCCTCCCAGCGAATATGGGGTTGTACACTCAGCCTTGACATTTGTCTTCCTCCACACTCTCACCTGCTCGGCTGTACCAAACTCAGCAGTTATTTCTACTTGATCATCTCCACCGACGACCTCCCATAACTCCTCACCCAGAAGATAGCTCTTCATGCACGACTTTCACTTCTTGAAGTTAGTCGGCGTCAGAAGCTCAATACCAAGACCTCTTGCAAAACCACCGTCCATGGCGCTAACTTGGTTATCCTTCAGAAGCACACAGAGCAACAACAAAGCCTGTTGATCACCGCTCAAGCAACTGAACCTTCCTCTGATACCATGTTGAATTTTCTCAAGTTGATCAACAAGGTAGCCCAAACACCAAATTAATATCTTCGGCACTACCCAGACCACAACTTGAACCGCGGAAAGTAGGAAACAACTTAGATAACCAAACACACAGATAGAAGCAAGCAGATCAAAATTTATTAATCTTCTTTACAAGGCGAGGCATACGTGGCGAGACATGATTTCGCCAGTATGAAAAAGCAGAAAAACAAGCCGGGCGGATAGAACACTGAGACCGCCGAGACCGCCGAGACCGCCGAGACCGCCGAGACCGCCGAGCTCGCCCAGTTCACACCCCGCCAAACTGCTGAAGCCGAACAACAACAAGGAGTCCGCTTAGACCGCGAGGTCGCGCGGACAATCCGTTATTCGCCTAACTGCTGCTGAACAGAGGAACAAGCCGCCTATCCGCCGAGACCGCGAGGTCGCGCGGACAGAGAAGAAACTTGAGATAAAGCTGATGCTGGTAACCGCCAATGCAGCCCGCTAACTCCAGCGGTCAGAACCAAACTCCTGGTTTGACACTGCTAGCCGCGCCACCTGCACATAGAAACCGGTTAAGCAAACAGCTTGCGCGGATACAGAAAATCGAGTCCGCAGCCAACACTCAAGCCCAACTTACTGTTCACTCTGCTACCAAATGAGGTGCCGGGGGGGGGGGGGTCCTATTTATAGGCCGGGTGAGGAGTGTGGTCACCACCCTATGAGATAGAGACACCGCCCCTTGGTCGCAACTAGCAATGCCATCTCGCCGAGTCCGCCCGCTAAAGGTCAACCAACCCGCCAACCCGCAAGCACCAGACCGCATCCACAGGCAACCCGCCCGGTCACAGCGGATACTGCGGAAACCGAATTCATCTCGTGCAGTCCGCGACCACTGGCACAAGTCCAGTCACAGCGGAAACTGCGGAAACCAACTCCACAAGCGCAAGACAAGAAGGCGCGAGCTCGGCGGATACAAAGTCCAGTCCGCCAGCTCCAAGCCCAGACCGCGACTACCACAACTTCAAAGAAGAAGTGCGGACTCCGAGCCCAGTCCGCACAGGCCGCGCACACTTCCTTGCAAAGCTCGGCCCACTGCCGGACTCAACCAGTCCGCGCAGTCCGCTAAGCCAAACCGCAGCTCACTACCCGGGTCGCCAACTACCAACCCGCCGGACTAGAACCAGTCCGCGCGGTCAGTCCGCCCAGGTCGCCCGGACTGCCGATCACCCCCACTTTCACTTCACCAATTTCAACAGATAGTGCCCCACTTCCCCCTGGCACTTCAGGCGGCCCGGGCAAGGTGCCCGGAGGTGGCGGCGGCGACGGCGTCCTGAGGTTGCCGACGACTAAGGAGGTGGTCGGCGGCGGTGGGGGCCGCCGGCGGCGGCGGCCGCAGGCACGCGCGCTGGCGCGGTGTGCGCAAGCTGGATGCGCGCGATCCGGCGGCTATGTGGGTGCGCGGCCCTGCTGCAACACGTGGGCGTGGCCCTGCAGCCGCCCGGGTTGTCGCGCAGGTTCGGCCTCCCTCTCAGCTGCCTTCGAGATTTTCGGCTTTGTGCGCGTCCAGCTCGGTTGGGTTTGCTTGTCCCCGTGTCCTTGGCCGAAAAACATTCTGATTTGACTTAGAAAATTCAGGGGGAACCCCAACAATTGCCCACAAATTTTTGGGGGTTGCGACTTGCGAAGCGTCGAGGCCGGAAATTTTTAGCCTTGATTACTTGCTTTGGGATTCACTGACTCAGAATTTCTTCAGCATGTGCGTGTCACAAGTTATTTTTGTTTGCAGCGTGAAATGTCCCCTTGATCGGGCCTTGATGTTGGCGTTGATTCCTTGGAACTTTTCGTGTCTGCTTCGATGGCTGAAGATTTCGCGGGGGTTGCCAGGGAGGCGATGCTTGCGGTTGACTATTTATGCTTTACCCTTGTTGGGTGCGTGGTGCCTGTAACGCGTTGTGGAAACGTTCTCCCCCTTTGCGCTTTTCATGCCGCGTTGGTGTGGGAGCGGGCTGATTTGCATACTTTTTCCTCGAGCTGGCGATGCATGCTAGCTTGTGCGGTTGCCACGGAAAGTTCGCGCTGGCGGCGAATTCTTGTGACGTGAAATGATGTTCTGCCCCTTATTTTGGTGTCACATAAGTGTTAGGTGTAGCCCGCCATCCAGGTGTTGGATGGGGTGCCTCCCGGGGGCACCCGGGTTGGCTCCTGGCATGGGTGCAGGGGAACTCTATGGTACGGTTTAGTGCAAAGGAGTCGGGTTGGCTCTGGGTATGAGTACAGGGGAGTTCCGGGCACAGTTTAAGTGCGAGGGAGTCATGCGAACAGTTTGACCGGTCCTGCTAAAATAATATAAAGGAATTGGTAGCGCCCTTCCTAACACTCCGGGGTTTTGGGAGAGTTGGTAGGCGCCATTCCTAACAGTGGTATCAGAGGCGAGGGGGAGGTCATGGGTTCGATCCCCCTGGATGGCGTTCTAGGGGGAGTTTGTTGGGTGTAACCCGCCATCCAAGTGTTGGATGGGGTGCCTCCCGGGCGCACCCGGGTTGGCTCCTGGCATGGGTGCGGGGGAACTCCATGGTACGGTTTAGTGCAAGAGAGTCGGGTTGGCTCTGGGCATGAGTACAGGGGAGTTCCGGGCACAGTTTAAATGCGAGGGAGTCATGCGAACAGTTTGACCGGTCCTGCTAAAATAATATAAAAGAATTGGTAGCGCCCTTCCTAACACTCCGAGGTTTTGGGAGAGTTGGTAGGCGTCATTCCTAACAAGAAGGACCATAGGACTTGCTGTCACCTGAAGACGTGGAAGGACATGACATCTATTTTCATGTTGTTACTCAGAATTACTTAGTGTATGTCCTAGAGGCGAAGCTTTTAGAGGCGGAGTTCATCGGTGACGTCTGTTCCTCAGGATGTTGCAACGATGCGAGCTTTCGCGTTTGCAGAACACATGAAGTCCTCGGGCCTTAGAGTGGAGCGGTGGCAGATAGCCGAGCGGGCCCTACGATGATGGCTACGAAAGTAGGTCCGTCGTAGCTGGACGTGTGCGTTGTTAAGCTCCGTCTTGTATTTGGTCGGGGCTTCGTGTGTCGCAAAGGCGACGAGAGTGTTTTGACACACCCGGAAGATCGAAGAAAGCTTCCCCTCCTTAACCAATGCTGAGCTGGGCACCCTGAAGGGCGATGGAAGACAACCAAAAACAGTCAGAGGAGGAAGAGGACCAAGAAAAGGATCCCCTCCGAATGTTCCCATGAAGTTCATTTATAGTTTTTCAAGTATGCCCTGCAAATAACGGAATCCCGCAATTTGGTTTTACTATAGGCAGCCTAAAACGGTTTGCCAACAATTAAACTCCGCTGTTTGGAGGGGCTACTTGCAGACCAATTTGGGATTCCCTGGAGGAAAAAATTCCCAGGCGAGGTGAACACTTGCCGGAGGTGGGGAGTGCCCGAAGAGACTCGCACTCGCCACTCGCCCAGCTCTGGGGCGAGTGAGAACCCAAAACACTCCACTCGCCTCCTGTTGGTTCCCGGCCTACGACACGTGCGAGCTGGGGAGAGACCCAACCACTCGCCTATGCGACTCGCCCATATCAAGACGACCCTTCCCTGCCTTGACCAAACAAACACATTTGTTCGACGGGACATCATTTCTGATATCCCGGCGAACACATTTGTTCGACGGGACATCATTTCTGATATCCCGGCGAACACATTTGTTCGACGGGATATCATAAATCTTCTGAGATTCAGGTAGGTGAACATTTTTGTTGGTTGGGATAGGAGAAGTCCTGTGATATCCACACAAACACTTTTGTTCACCAAGATCCAAGCAAACATTTATGTTCGCCTGGATATCAGATGTGTTATTCAGGTGAACTATTTTATGATATTCTTTCTGTTTTTTCTTCTGCACTTCTGGGATAACATTAATGATTCATGTCATTGTTTTATGGACTTTTGCCTGGCAAATAATTGTGCTCGCCCAATGAACAAATTTGCTCGCCGTGAAAACACATTTGCTCTCTGGGCGGGAGAAGGCACAAATTAATTGGCAAGGAAGAAGGAACTAAAAAATGTACGTCGGAGCAATCTTTCTCCACGATTCAGAACATGGTTAAGATTTAACGAGGAAGAATTACCATGAAGGTTTGCCAGATTCATAATAACTCACCTGACCAAACATCTCCTTGTGGCAGCTTCGAATCAGATGGAGAAGACAAAGGTTCCATTTGGGGGGACTTATTTTCACCGTCATGCGGTTACGACTTCTTGACCGGTGAAAATAAATTTCCCCAAACGGAGCCAAAATGACACAAAGTTTCCAAAACCCCATCTGGATGAAAAAGTTGCCAGCGAAAAATGTGTTTTCAGTTGACCTGGGCGGGCGGAAGTAGGGAGAAGAAAATGTTCGCTCGTTTTGTCCACTTTGATATCATTATATCAACATGATTCGCTTTGACGCGCAGGATTTTTATTAAAATGGAGGCACGTCTCTACTGCTCACTTGGAACACTTTTCGCTGGCTTGAACAGTGGAAACGTGTTGCAATTGCGAGCCCCATCTCAAGTCAAGACAGAGAGCCCGTTTAAAATAAAATAATTGCGTGATGGACGGCGTAACTCTTGCTCGCACAACTCCCTTTATAATACTTAAGAATTAAGATATTAGTTATAAGGTATTATTTATATTTTACAAAGCAAAAGCAAGAATTTTGGAATTTACAATACTTTATTTTTCATCGCACGGAAATACGCGTGCATTGGGAAGTTCTGTGCGTTTGGCGCGCGCCTGAGGGCAGCGAGGGCAGCGTGTGCACGTGCGGACGCACTTCGTGCACGTGTTGTTTGTGGGTACTAAGGGCACACTTTTGCTTTGGCGCGGCATGTTTGCATACTTGACTTGTGCGCCCATTTTTGTGAGTGTCCACCCAGCACCCGGTGTGCGTGAAGCATTTTCGGGCGTCCTCACTGAGCGTTCCAGTGTTTATCTGAGGAACCAAACGAACTCAGAATTATGCGAGGGAGAGCATGCGGGCTCGGTCCCTCAGGGCCTGGGGTTTTTTGTTACCGGGCCCAGGCCGGGCTAAGGCCCAAGTCTCACCAATAAAATGAGGCATGCCTGTGCCTACAAAATCACGCCAAAAAATTGAGTGGCCCACCATTAAATGATGGGCAGCCCACTAATTTAATGCTTGGTGTGCCCCAACATTAAATTGTTGGGCACACCCAACAATTTTATACTGGGCAGTGCCAAGCAAACGGGCCCTTAGGCCAGGTAAAGTCTGTGTCCAGCTCGGGATAGGCATCAGGTCGGGCCCTGGCCATATAAGGGGGCTTGGTGAACCCCCTTAGGCCTAGCCCGATCCTAGCCCAGGCCTAGCCAGACCCGGACCGAGCAACTGAGCTCGGGCCAAATATGCATCTCTGGCGAATCATAACATAAAAGTGTACTTTTATAGTTCCGACAATACGACATTAGTTTATTATGACTAATTGTCACAGACTCACTTCAAAATTTGTCAAATCTATGTTGTGTTGCATGAGTTCCATATTCACTATTACTTTTAGCATCACTATCACTTTGAATAGTTCTGTTAGCTTGCATTTTTTATCATTATAATTTTATTTTTCATCTTATTTATGCAAGGTTCACTATAAATCGATTTGCTCAATTTTTTTCATGGTGGTCATGTTACATGAATTTAGTGGAGTTGAGAAATAACTCAGAAAAAAAAATAAACACAGAGTGATTCACAACTAGTCATGGACAAAAAGCTCGGGCCCGGCCCGGCAAAAGCCTGACTAGGTACGGCCCGGGAAAAGCCCGGCCCGGGCTAGGGCCGGGCTTGGGGCCCTTACCGGGCCCCTATTTTTTTCGGTTGCCCGGCCCAGTGCCCGGCTCGGGCCGGGCTAGCCTGAGCCCGACACCGGGCTAAGGAAAAAATCCCGTCATGCGGGATTTTTTAATCCCGCCTGATCATAGACGAGATTAATCCCGCCTATGATTAGGAGTGATTAAAATCCCGCCTAGTCAGACGGGATTAGCCCTTTGAATTCAGGCCGGCCCGGCCTAACCGGGCTCTCCCTTTGAGAGGGAGCCCGGGCCCGGCCCAGCCCAGTTTAAACTGGGTCCGGACCGAGCCCGAACTGGAAAAAGCCCGGGCCCGACCGGGCCGGAGCCAAGCCGGGTCTGATCGGGTTTTTTGCCCATGACTACTCACAACACTCTTACAAGTTGTGTATGCTTAGAATATATGTCCATATATGAAATCAGCAGATCATGAAGATATTGCACCACAATTGACATTGTTAAGACGCATTTATGAGGGTTCAGAGATCAATTACCTCAACCTGTTGCCCATTGGTTGCCCATTGGCAAACAGCCATTCAGAGAGCTATGTGACATATTGTGCAATAGGTCTAGGACACAAAACAAATATCTGTTAGTAAAGGAATCTGTTGGAGAAATTCAATACATTATACGGCATAACAAGAAGCTAGTTTCGGGATGTAGGATATACATATCTTCGATTCACGGATACATTTAAATAGACATTTCAATATCATGCTTTAGAGAGGTGCTAAAGTTAATTAGGGATTACAACAAGTTATAGGAATAGAGATTAGATCGTAGCTGGATTGAGATGGTTCGAAGATTGTGTTGGTGTGTTAGATGGTACGTACACATGTCCAAGTGATCGACTGTTCCTGCACAAAATCATGTGTAAGATAAAGAAATCATAAGCAAACATAACAACTAATGCTCTAGTACATGTCGGTTACACCAATTAATGATTCAGATTTCCTTGCACCATATACATCAACACGCTAACATCTAGAAGAGTCGTCAGGATATGGAAACAACCCATCAAATTTTAAGGAGTTGTTCAATATGCGTCAAGCTAGAGAACAAAATATCATAGAAAGAACATTTAATCTGCTGAAGAAACGTTGAGCAATACTTTGACAATCATCTTATTTTCATATAAATGTTCCCGTGCAAAAGAATATATCTAATATTCTGATTACCTGAGGTTTAGGGTTCTAATATAATTGTATATGCATGTGCAAATAATAAATAGATATTGCATCTTACATAATTTTCTTATTGATGAGAATGTGTCTACTAGTTCGCAATTGCTCGTTGATGTTGATGACGAATTATTTGCTGCGAAATCTATGGATAATGTTAATCCAAATTAGTCCTCAAATGAATGGATAAACTTTAGGAATAGCTTAGCTAATAAAATGTTTGCTACATATCAGGCCCAAATTAAGTGAGATTTTATAGATTGTTTGTGATGATTTATCTATTATATATATCTACTTGAATTAATTGAAGTTGTATTTTGCATATGGTGTTTATGTGACCTATCAATGTTTATGTGAATGAAAAGTTATAATCTGGTTTACCTTAATTTTTATGTGAACTATATATGTATTTTTCATATGATGTTTATGTGAACTCTGCTTAATCCTATTGATGCTGACTATTTATAGAAAAAAAAATTTTAAATTGATAGAGACACATGCAAAGGAGAAGCATATATATGTTCACTGGACAAATTAAATGTGTTATAATATTTCAAATGTTCTACTAGAGAAGCATAAAAATTATCTCAAAACAGTGAATGGATGAAAAACTGTGGCCTACATTGCAATCATCAAAGCCATGAAAGATGCCCATAATATGAACTTTACAATGGAGAAGATTGTAACGTGCAGTGTCCAAAAACATAGAATAAGTACTACAAGAAGTGTTCGCAATATTTAACACAAATGGCCACGGTTGTAATTAGAAATGGATTATGTAAAAGGTGAAGGTGAAAAAGTGATAGTACAATATTTAACTATATTTATTATAATATTTATGTATTGATGAGACCTCATAAATTTGTAGAGACTTTGGGGCTGCAAATAGCCTGCTCCCCATGATCCCCTCTAACTTAGTGGGATCATGGGTTTGACCGACACACACGCGATCACCACACACGATTTTTGCGCACCGTCCGATCCTCTGCTGTTTTTTTTTTGTTTGGATATATCGTCGGAATCAAAGAAAAAAAGGATTTTTTTTTTCTTTATTTGGTTGCCATAGGCCGCCAAAATAAGAGTGGCATAATCAGAAATTGTCACCAAGTTGCCATGAAATTGATTTTGCCGTGAAAAATAAAAGGGGTCCTTGTTCATGGTTGGGGTAGGGCCTCCTGAAGCCACGTGAAGGTTTTTGGAGAGAGCCGCATATCGGCCTGTGAGGAAGAATAGCCGCCGGCCTGTTTGTGGAGGAGCCGCCTTGGAGATAAGAGATCCGCTCATCTCTCTCTCTCTTCTCTCTCTCACTCTGCACTCGGAGGGGTCGCCGACCTTGGGTGTTGTTGCCGGTCTTGGAGGAGATATCCGTCGGAGTTGAGAGGGTGTTGCCGCCGGGCTTGGTGGAGTTTGTCGTCGGCTTTGCAGTGGTCGTTCTTTGGAGAGGAGAGACATGGTGTCGAAAGCGTGCACAAGTGCAGTTATCCTCGACGGTGGTTTCTCTCCGGTGGTGGCGTTATTCTCCGGTGGCGGCGTTGTTCTCCGAAGGTGGTGTGGTTGAACGTCTGAATTCAACGTTGAAGGTTCCGGTGAACCTTGTGCGTTCGCGAGGCGAATTGCAGTCCAGATCTCAGATTCTCGCCGCGGATCGTGCATGTCCGGAGCATCCACGGCGTATTCGCCGTGCGGTCATTTTTCTCTCCTATTTTTCCTTGTATTTGAATTTATATTTTCATGATATAAATTGTGTGGCTATATTTTGTGTTCTTGATTATCTGTGAATTTTATACGTTCTGATTTTAGGTTTGGGTCAACGGTAGGTGATGACATCGGTTCGCTTCCTATCTTCCCAGATTTGATCCGTGAATAAATCAGATTACTTAGAGGTACTGCAGAAATCTATGACAACGAAGAACACGGTGTTGGCCAGATATTCAGTGGAGAAGTTTGACGGTAGCGGGAACTTTTGCCTGTGACAGATTCGGGTCAAGGATATGTTGATTGAGTAGGGATTGATCCAAGTGTTGCGGGGGCGTGATTCTTTGCCAACTCCGGTGATGGATTCTGAGTGGACGAAGATGGATGAGCGCGTCACTAGTGCTATCAAGAAGTGCATCGACGATAAGGTGTTGTTCAACATCAATATTGAAGAGTTCGTTGTCACATAGTGGGAGAAGCCGGAGAGACTCTACATGAGCAAGTCGTTGACCACGAGGTTGTTGCTGAAGCAGAGATTGTACGACCTGAAGATACAGGAAGATGGTAACTTGCAAGAGCACTTCAACGTGTTCAATAGATTTTTGAGCCAACTGCATGTGATTGGTGTGAAGGTGGAGGAGGAAGAGAAGGTCTTATTTCTTCTTACCTCCCTCCCGACGTCGTATAAGCACATGCAGATCACTTTACTGTATGGGAAGGATACAGTAGACGTGGAGCAGATCACATCAGCATTACTGTCCAGTCAGATGTTGTCAGACCCCGCTCCTAAGGGCGAGCATGCTTTGGAAGTAGGAGGAAGACGAGGGAGCTAGGCAGTTCGAGAAGGGATCTGGGAGTGCACGGTCCATATCCGCATCGAGGAAGGCAGTGAAGTGCTACCATTGCAGGCAGAGTGGTTATATCAAAAGACATTGTCCGCAACGTGCACAGATTTCTGGGTACATCCATGGTCCGGGCAAGGCGGCGGTAGCTACGACATATGATAGTGATGTGTCTCTCCTCATCACTGAGAGTTCATGTGACTCAGATAGCTGGATACTAGATTCTGGTGCTTCGCAACACATTTGCTCGAATGCGGAGATGTTCAGTGCACTGGAGGTGACGATTGGGTCGGTCTTTCTGGGTGACGGCTCAGCATGTGAGGTCACGGGGACAGAAACTGTGGACATCAGAATGCATGATGGAGTAGTGCGTAGGCTTGAGCGGGTACACGTGATACACAAGCTGTGCAAGAATCTGATACCGCTGGGCAGACTAGACTCTAGAGGATGCAGTTTTGTGACGAGAGGTAGAGTTCTGGCGGTGATGGGAGGACACACCGTGCTTATGCGAGCTATGCAGTGTGGTAGTCTTTACCGACTGATGGGGACCACGATGCGAGGTGGTGTGTCCATGATTTTTGTGGCCAACAGAGTTGATGGTCTAGGTGGTGTAAGGGATCGTCCTTCTGGTAGCCTGACTAGCTGAGTCAGATTCAACGATCCAGTTGCGTCGACATTCATAGGTTGAGCCCGAGCAAGGATGAGTCGACTGAAGGTTGGCTGACGCTTCAGGTCCTTGAGGTGGTGCTTCGTGCAGTCAGGTGCTTCGCGCAGATCGTTCTACGTGCAGTGATGTCATGTGTAGATGGTGTTTTGTGCATGGAGTGATTCGTGCAGATGGCGGCTCCGAATCTCGAACTAAGGTGGTGGATTGTTGTTTTTTTTGTTTGGACCGATCGCCAGAATCGAAGAAAAATGGATTTTTTCTTTATTTGGTTGTCATAGCTGCCAAAATATGAGTGGCATAATTAGAAATTGTCACCAAGTTGCCATGAGATTGATTTTGCCGTGAAAAATAAAAGGGGTTCCCTGTTCACGATTGGGGTAGAACCGCCTGAAGCCATGTGAAGGTTTTTGGAGAGAGCAACATATCGGCCTGTGAGGAAGAAGTGTCGTCGGCCTATTCGTGGAGGAGTCGCCTTGGAGATAGGAGATCCGCCCATCTCTCTCTCTCTTCTCTCTCTCGCTTGTGCAAACGGAGGGGTCACCGGCCTTGGGTGTTTCGCTGGTCTTGGAGGAGATATCCGTCGGCGTTGAGAGAGGGTGTTACCGCCATGCTTGATAGAGTTTGCCGCCGGCATTGTAGTGGACGTTCTTTGGAGTGTAGAGGCGTGGTGTTGATGGCATGCGCAAGTGTAGTTAGCCTCGACGGTAGTTTCTTTCCAGTGGTGGGGTTGTTGTCCCATGGCGACATTGTTCTCCGATGGTGGTGTGGTTGATTGTCAAAATTCGACGCTGAAGGTTTCGGTGAACCTTGTGCGTCCGCGACACAGATTGTAGTCCAGATCTCAGATTCTCGTCACAGATCGTATGTGTACGGAACATTCACGACGTATTCGCCAGACAGACATTTTTCTCCTGTTTTCCCTTGTATTTGATTTTATATTTTCATCCCTCATTTGGAGATTTTTGCCCCGAGTGTCTTCTTCATTGAAGGTGATGAATGATGCGGTAAGTGTGCTTTCCTATAACTAGCTCTTACTTCGGTTACTTTTGTGATTCTCACCTTCTTGTCTTTGGTTGCAGAGTGAAGCTCATACCCATGTAGCGTTAACGTGAAATGATTATTATGTGAGTTTGAAAGGCGGATACTTGGCTATTCAGGAGAAACATCGGGTGGCTGAGAGTTCACTAGATGTTTTGAAGGAGGAGCGTGACAGAGACATATCTTGATTTCGACGGATTGGTTCAGAGCTGAAGACAAAGCTCGAGGAAACTCGGGCGGCGCTGATGACGGAGAAACCCTTGGTGGAGGTCATGGCGCAGTCGTTGGAAACTGCTCAGGAGGAGATTCCTCGTTTGGATATGGAGCTAGGGGCTTCGAAGGCTGAGGTGGGGCGTCTTTCTTTCGAGTATCAAGTGGCAGAGTTGAAGGCCGCTGGGCTTGCTGAATATATGGTGTAATGGCCTCCCTAACCTACGGCTCAAAAGGACGACCGTCAGTACCCCCCGCACCACGCTCGAACGGGTTCAGCCTCAACCGGTCTTCATCCTCTAAGTGGTAGGTGACAAAATTCTCACCAAAATCCTTAGGGATCCTATCTCTTGTAGATACTCTAAGAGGAATAGGTTCGACCTCCAGAGATTGGGGAGCAGTGTCAGAGGTACCAGCTTCTGGTTCTACAGTAAATTCTGAAATCATGTCAGTAGCCCCGGAGACGGTTAATCCATAATCTTTGATAAATTTATGTTCAAAGAAAATAACATCTCTAGACTCTATTACTGTATTAGTGGATTGATATAGAAACCTGTCAGCTGCACTATCTTCTGCACTACCTAGATAAACGCATGTTATTGTTCTAGGTCCCACCTTAGGTCTCTTTAGGTTATGTATTCTTATATAAGCAATACGGTCCCAAGTCTTCAGAGTGTTATATCTACAAGGATGGTCATGTCATAACTCATACAGAGTAGAGTTGAGCTTTGAGTGAGACACTCTATTTAGAATGTGATTTGCAGTTAGGACTACTCCCCCCCCCCCCAAATGAATTAGACATGCTAGCTATGAGGAGCATAGAATTCAACATTTCAGTTAAAGTTCTATTCTTACGCTCAGCAATATAATTTTGACTGGGATGAGTAAGGAGCTATGGTTTATAGGATTATACCCTCAGAGGCACAAAAGTCCTTAAACCTAGTTGTAGTGTACTCTCCTCCTCGATCACTTCTAAGTCTTTTAATCTTTAGATTTAATTGATTTTTTACCTGAGATTTGAAGTTCTTAAAGGTCTGGAATGTCTCTTCTTTTGATTTCAATAGGTAAACATGACAATATCTGGAAAAACCGTTGATGAATGTAATTAGATATTTCCTTCCCCCTCTAGTGGCGTAACTACGAAAATCATAGAGGTCGGAATGTATCAAATCCAAAAGTTGTGTGCTCCTATAAACTGTCTTGTAAGGGTTTCTAGTGACCTTAGTCTTGGCACAAACCTTACACATCAAATTGAATAGAAAGATTTAATGCGATGTCTTGACTTCTAGTTAGATCTCGCATTATCTTATAGTGAATATGTCCAAGTCTATTGTGTAATAGCTTCAAATCAATCAGAGTTGAACTCACTTGATTTATGCACTCGTTATCTAGGCTAAGTCTATACATACCATTGATCAAGTAAGCGCAACCAAAGTAGTGAGAATTAACAGTTAAAGTCATTATACCGTTCATGATTGTGAAAGACATTCCAGCTTTATCAAGCAAACTCATATAAATCAAATTCTTAGTTAAATTAGAAACTACTTTAACATGTTGTAAAATTAAGGTTTTATCTAAAGAGAGGACTAGCTATGCAGTCCCAGCATGAGTAACATCTGTTGCTCCTTCATTACAGTTTTCAACTCTATTCTTGACCGCTGAGACCTTTGAAAAAAGACCTCTGTCATTTGTGACGTGACAGGTAGCACCACTGTCCAGCCACCACTCAGACGATGCACTATGGTGACTACTCATAATCATAGCCACGAAGGACTTGGAATCAGAGTTGTCGACCACCATGTTCGCCACATTTTATGAGGCTTCCTCCTCTTGTTTCTTCGGACCCCTGCATTCAGCGGCCTATTGACCCCATTTTTCGCAGTTGTGGCACTTTCCCTTCTTCCTTTTGAGAGAAGGCTTTTTGACCGCCAACGGTGCAGAGGTAACACCCTTAGGTGCCGGGGGCTTCCGAGAAGGCTTACTAGGATGTGAAACGAAGTTGATAGCTGTGAGGGCTGCGCAACCTGCTCCAAGCTTTTCCCAGCGATGTTTTAGTCCTCAATATGGATGAACCTTTTGAGTTCATCCAAACTGATCTTCTCTTTCAGTCAGTGCATCTCGGTCTTGAAAAAAACCCTACTCAGAAGGCAGCTTACTCAAAATAATGTACACAAAGAGGCTGTCTTCCATCTTTGAATGATCATCATCCAGCTTCTGACACAGGTTGACCAGCTCTAAGAGTTGAGAAGTGATAGACATGTTCGCTTTGAATCTGAAGTTGAAGAACTTCTCTCTGATAAGCGACTTTGACAATCCTTCCTCCTTCTGAAAGTGCGCGTTCAGATGATCTCATATCTCTTTTGCAGTTTTGTAAGCGTGTTAGGTCAACGTGAGACGAGGATTAAGGGAGTTCAACAGGTAATCCCTGCAGAAATCCTCATCCTTGTTCCAATGGTACTCGTCCACGTCCTCGACGGTAGAAGCGAAATCGCTCTGAACAGTATAGAAGATCTCGTATTCCTTCATTCCTAGTTGGACTTGTATTTTCCAACAAATGAAATCAGAGACGTCGAACGATTGCATCTTGACGGTGTCGAGTGCACTTTTCTTCGACATCGTGATTTGATTTTTTATTTTTAAAATACAATAGAACAAAATCACATGATCTATGCGAGGTTGAGACGATGTCTTCAGATCCAATTCAGTAGAATTAAACTCCTCTAGATGGAAACAAGGTCTGCTCGATCTGAATGACGCCAATCGGCCAGTAACAGGTTGTTGTATACCTTGTTTGAAGAATCTAAACAAAATGCAATTCCACTATAAACCAAGTGATTGTTTGTGTTGGGGTGGTGGATCACTTCAGGGCCTCTTGTTTCTCACACCGGGTTAGCCCAAGTGAGCTTAGAGGCAAGGGAGTGTGAAGCAGCCCCTGTATGCACTCTTGTCCCTCTGTTTGAGGAGAGGTCGACGATCGTCGAGCTCACGCTTGAGCGTCGACCTCAGCTGGCGTCGAGCGTCGATCTCCGCTGGCGTCGAGCGTCGATCTCCGCTGGCGTCGAGCGTCGACCTCCGCTGGCGTCGTGCGTCGACCTCCGGTCGACGCCCGAGCGTCGAGCTCTGCTTCTGGGCGTCGACCATCGCTGATGCGCCGAGCGTCGACCTCGGGTGAGATCGTCGACCTCCGGTCGACGCCCGAGCGTCGAGCTCGGCTCTGCGTTCGACGTTTTTTGAGTCGTTTTTTACTCCTGAGTATTTATATCCCGTTTTTCGGGGATTAGGGTATGAAAAAAAAAAAAGGCTAATTCCAGAGAGATTGTCGGCTGCGTATTTCCTGAAGAAGACGTATACGAGGTTTATCGTTGGAGGCGTTGTTCAGGGGAGTTTTTCCCTCGGGTCGTTTTCTTGTCCAGAAGAGAGGAGAAGAGGTAGGATCGGATTTGATCCTTGCAACCTTTGTAATCTGTTTCTTTTTGGTGAATACAAGAAGGAGGAAGGAGGGGAGAGAGGACGTAGCCCGGTTTTGGGTGAACCTCTGTAACATCTTGTGTTGTGTGATTGCTCTGTTTATGTTCTGTGTTTGTTATTCGATTTTCGAATTTCCTCTTCTCGGCGCTCCGGATTACTTGCATTTGGTATCAGAGCCAGGTTATCTCGATTCTCGGATATGAGTTCTGGAGGAGTGCGGATCGAGATAGAGAAATTTGATGGCAGTCGATTTGATCTGTGGAAGATGAAGATGGAGGATCTGTTGGTTGATCGTGATTTGTGGGATGCAATAGTGGATACTCCTCCAACAGAGAAGTCTGATGCGGAGGCTTTTGCAACCTGGACAAAGGCAGATCGGAAAGCTAAAGGTCTGATCAGGCTTTTTCTCACAGATTCAATTCTAACAAATGTCATGGAGGAAACTTCCAGCCAAGGCCTATGGCGGAAGTTGGAATCTCTCTACCAGAGCAAGTCTCTGGTTAATAAATTGTTGCTGAGGAAGAAATGGTACAATCTGAAGATGCAGGAAGGCGGTTCGTTCTCAGAGCACCTGACCAGTTTCAACACTGTCGTGGGTCAGTTGATCTCAATTGGTGAGAAAATCTCGGATGAAGACAGAGCTATTACACTGCTGTGCTCATTGCCGGATTCTTGGGACAATGTTATTGTTGCCATAGGTGGTAATGGAGATAAGACTCTCTCCAGTGAGTCAGTATGTGCTACTCTTCTTTCTGAGGAGACCAGGAGAGCAGGTTCTGAGAAGACCAACAAAGGTGCATTGAGTGTATCCAGATCTCGCCCTCAATGGAGGGATAATAAGCAAGGTGGATCTAGAGACAAGTCTCGGGGTAGATCCAAGAGCAGAGAAAGAGAGAAAGAGAAGAAGCCTGTACGTTGCTGGAAGTGCAATGAGGTTGGGCATGTGAAGTCTCAATGTCCAAACAAGGCTATTCAGAAGAAAGATGCTGGGTCAACTTCGGGTGCAAAGAAGGAGACCGATGGCGGTGACATGTACATTGCGGCTGCTTGTGTTGCCCATCAGGATGCTGATGTGTGGTATGTTGATACAGGAGCTTCTTACCACATGACTCCTCATAGACACTGGTTCTGTGAATATGAGAGGTTTGAGGGTGGTGATGTTATGCTTGGAGATGATACTGCAGTCCAGATCATTGGTCGTGGCAAGGTGATGCTGAAGATGGCCGACGGGACCATGAAGACCCTTCCGGGGGTGATGCATATTCCTGGGATGAGCAGGAATCTGATCTCGGTGGGATCTATGGCTGATGCGGGAGTTTGCTTCAGCTGTGACATGCACTCATGCAGGATGACCAGAGGGGCGATGGTGATCGCCAAAGGTGTTAGGCATGGAACACTGTACAAGCTACTTGCTGATACAGTGGTGCCTAGTGGGGCCTTCATCTCTGAAGGCCAAGAGGAGGACCAGGAGGAGCAGTCCAGGCTGTGGCACCAGCGGCTTGGACACATCAGTGAGAAGGGGATGTCGGCTGTGGCATCTGGCCAGATGGTGGAGGGTGTGCCCATGTGCACCTCGAGCTTTGGATTCTGCGAGCATTGCCTACTCGGCAAGCAGAACCGGGTTAGCTTTCAGGGAGCAGGGACTAGGGCCACTGGCCCTCTTGATTTGATCCATTCTGATGTATTCGGACCGACTCCAGTCCCATCTCTTGGTGGGGCTAGGTATTATGTATCTTTCATTGATGATTATTCTCGGTATTCTTGGCTTTATTTTCTCAGGTCCAAGGCAGAGGTTCTCGATAGGTTCAAGGATTTTAAGAACCTGGTGGAGAACCAGTTTGAAAGGAAGGTGAAGGTTCTCCGTTCTGATAACGGAGGGGAGTATTGCTCGGACGCCTTCGAGCGGTACTGTACTGAGCAGGGGATTGCACGGCAGAAGACCACGCCGTACACTCCAGAGCAGAATGGAGTGTCGGAAAGGCTCAATCGGACATTGATGGAGAAAGCCAGGTGCATGCTCAGTTGGGCTGGTTTGGGGACGGAGTTCTGGGCTGAAGCGGCGGCTACAGCTAATCACTTGAAGAACAGGACCCCTACATCTGCAGTGAAGGGGTGTACCCCCTTTGAGGCCATATTCAAGAAGAAGCCAAATTTGGCTTATGCTCGTGTGTTTGGGTGTGATGCTTACGTTCACATTCCAAAGGAGAAGAGGGGGAAGCTGGATATGAAGTCCGAGCGGTGCATCTTTGTGGGCTACAAAGATGGCATCAAGGGATACAAGCTTTGGAACCCGGTGACGAAGACGGTGACGTATAGCAAGGATGTGGTCTTTCATGAAGTCCGTCCTCAAGTCACTATACGAGTGGAAGAAGAGAAAGCTGCAGAAAAGGTGGTAGTGGAAAGGGGCATGGAGGAAGTCCCTCTGGAGGATGCTCAGATCACTACAGTGGCTGTTTCGGATTCAGATTCTGAATCTGATGTTTTGGAGGAGGTGAGTCTTGATGATGAATCAGAAGATGAAGTTGCTGATGCTCCACTTCTGAGGCGTTCAACGAGGGAAAGGAGGGCACCAATCCGGTACTCTCTTGGTGCGGTTGGAGCACAATATTGCCTGAACATGCTTGGAGAAGATCCCATTTCAGCCAGGGATGCGAGGTCGAGGGCTGATGCGAATCAGTGGGAGCTTGCTATGGTTGATGAGATGGAGTCTCTACGGAAGAATCAGACTTGGGGTCTGTGCAAGCTTCCAAAAGGGAGGAAGGCCATTGGGAGTAAATGGGTCTTCAAGCAGAAGGTGAAGGCTGATGGCACTGTGGAGAAATATAAGGCAAGGTTGGTTGCCAAGGGATTCTCACAGGTTGAAGGTGTGGACTACGACGAGATTTTCTCGCCGGTGGCCAAGCTCACTTCTATCAGGATGGTTCTCTCCATTGCGGCTGTGCATGATCTGGAGATTGAACAAATGGACGTGAAGACGGCGTTTCTTCACGGGGATTTGGAGGAGGAGATTTACATGCGGCAACCTGAAGGATTCGAGGCCAAGGGCAAGGAGGATCAGGTGTGCAGGTTGAAGAAGTCCCTTTATGGACTTAAGCAATCTCCGAGGATGTGGTATCAGAAGTTCGACACCTACATGCTGGAGTTGGGTTTAGAAAGGTCGAATTCTGACCACTGTGTGTATTTCCAAAGGAAGGGAGAGCACTTCACTTTTCTGACACTCTACGTAGATGACATGCTGCTCGTAGGGAATAGTGTCAAGATGATCCAACAGTTGAAGAAGCTGCTCTCTGCCAAGTTCGAGATGAAGGATTTGGGGCCAGCAAGTGTGATCTTGGGGATGCAGATTACCAGAGACCGAAGCAAAAGGAAGCTTTGGTTGGGGCAGCAGAGGTATGTCGAAGAGGTGTTGAAGAAGTTCAACATGGCTGACTGTAAACCTGTTGGTGCCCCTATGCCGGTTGGGGAGAAATTATCTGCGGAGATGTGTCCCAAGACACATGAAGATATTGAAGACATGGCTAAAGTTCCATATGCTAGTGCAGTGGGAAGCTTGATGTACGCCATGGTTTGCACTCGGCCTGACATTGCTCAAGCTGTGGGAGTGCTGAGCCGGTATATGGCCAAACCAGGGAAGGAGCACTGGAGTGCGGTGAAGCGAGTGTTCAGGTATCTTCGTGGAACTTCAGATTATTCTATATGTTATGAAGGTGCTGAAACTGGAAGAGTCCTGGACGTGGTTGGACATGTGGACTCTGACTGGGGAGGTGATCTGGATAGCAGGAGGTCCACCAGTGGGTATGTTTTTACTTTATTTGGTGGTGCTATCAGTTGGATGAGTCGACGGCAAGGAGTGGTGGCACTCTCGTCGACGGAAGCAGAATACATGGCTCTTACTCATGCCAGTAAGGAAGCCATATGGCTGAGAAGGTTGTGCTGGGAGCTCGGTTTTGAGCAAGGTCCTGTGAAGATTTGGTGTGACAGTCAGGGGCTATTCAGTTAGCCAAGAATCCTGCATTCCATGCTAGGACCAAGCATATTGATATTCAATATCACTTCATCAGGGAGAAGGTGGAGAAGCAGGTAGTGCAACTGGGGAAGGTTGACACTAAGGAGAACAGTTCTGATTTCTTAACCAAGGCTGTGCCTGTTGCCAAGTTTGAATGGTGTGCTACAGCAGTGGGTTTGAAGAGGAAGTCTGGAGGAGCTGCTCTCATTTGCTGAAGGTTTCCACCAAGTGGGAGAATGTTGGGGTGGTGGATCACTTCAGGGCCTCTTGTTTCTCACACCGGGTTAGCCCAAGTGAGCTTAGAGGCAAGGGAGTGTGAAGCAGCCCCTGTATGCACTCTTGTCCCTCTGTTTGAGGAGAGGTCGACGATCGTCGAGCTCACGCTTGAGCGTCGACCTCAGCTGGCGTCGAGCGTCGATCTCCGCTGGCGTCGAGCGTCGATCTCCGCTGGCGTCGAGCGTCGACCTCCGCTGGCGTCGTGCGTCGACCTCCGGTCGACGCCCGAGCGTCGAGCTCTGCTTCTGGGCGTCGACCATCGCTGATGCGCCGAGCGTCGACCTCGGGTGAGATCGTCGACCTCCGGTCGACGCCCGAGCGTCGAGCTCGGCTCTGCGTTCGACGTTTTTTGAGTCGTTTTTTACTCCTGAGTATTTATATCCCGTTTTTCGGGGATTAGGGTATGAAAAAAAAAAAAAGGCTAATTCCAGAGAGATTGTCGGCTGCGTATTTCCTGAAGAAGACGTATACGAGGTTTATCGTTGGAGGCGTTGTTCAGGGGAGTTTTTCCCTCGGGTCGTTTTCTTGTCCAGAAGAGAGGAGAAGAGGTAGGATCGGATTTGATCCTTGCAACCTTTGTAATCTGTTTCTTTTTGGTGAATACAAGAAGGAGGAAGGAGGGGAGAGAGGACGTAGCCCGGTTTTGGGTGAACCTCTGTAACATCTTGTGTTGTGTGATTGCTCTGTTTATGTTCTGTGTTTGTTATTCGATTTTCGAATTTCCTCTTCTCGGCGCTCCGGATTACTTGCAGTTTGTTTCTGATTTCTGTTAAAAAGGTGATCTCCCACTATTGTTGTAATAGATCTCAGCAATATCAATCCAAGGAACATGGACTTTGCTCCAACAAATGACAACAAATTCACCTAGGTCTGGAAGGGCAGATAGAGCACACTAGGGCACCTCCTTCAATCAGCAGCTTCCAGCAAACAACAGAGGCCGAACATCACACTAGCAAAGATTTCACAATCCCAATCTGAATTTACACGCCTTTATCCTGTTCTCTACCCCGATCTGGCACCAAATCAGCCGATCGAGCAGCACAACGCCAGAAACACGGAGGATATGCGATGGGCTTAGATCCAGATGGAATCGCAGAAATCCTAGCGGCTTTATCTCTTTGTCCTGAGCTAGATCTAGTCGACCATGGCACTGCGACAGAAAACGAGAGAAACGCTGGGCTCAGAATGGCAAGGCTGTGCAGAAAACCAGGTGGCGAACTGAGCGGCGCAACTCTTCTGCCTTCTCGGCAGTGGCGGATCCAGGAATTTTGCAATGGGGGAGCACAATTTTTTTTTTTAAATGAAACATGAGCATTTCAAAACCGATTAATCGAGCAACATCAAACAACATATTACATATGATGATATGAAAACTAAAAGTTTGTGAAAGACTAAACTCAAAGTCTCTAACAAACAGAGCATCTACAAACATTGAAAACTAAATGATTCAAAAGATACCTGAAAGTCAGCATGAGCCATCG
Source organism: Platanthera zijinensis (assembly GCA_039513925.1). Classification (NCBI taxonomy): domain Eukaryota; kingdom Viridiplantae; phylum Streptophyta; class Magnoliopsida; order Asparagales; family Orchidaceae; genus Platanthera; species Platanthera zijinensis. The sequence continues at coordinate 19,717,395 of CM077087.1, read as the reverse complement.
TCTACTACATTGAGAGCAGATTTCAGAACTGATCCTAAACAATAAAAAAAATAAAAAAAACTACATAAAACATAGTGAATCAACATAAAACAAAATTAAAAAATTTTAATCTTTTTAAGAAAAATCATCACTCGCCAAATCTAAGCAAATGAGGGCAGAAATTTTCGCAAGAAAATCGACAGGAACTTTTCTGGAAAGCAGCAGATGTAAAAACTCTCGGTGAAAAAGATAAATCGCGACTTTTTCGATTTAAGTAGGGCATAGACTGCGGTCTATACTGATAAAACTTCGGCAGTCTAAAATATTATAATTTTTTTTCATTTAAAACATAACTTTTTGAAAATAAACCTATTATATGATATTGTTACAAAAAGTGTTCAACATGAAAGTTGTAGATCTCGTTGATATCTACAACTTTCATGTTGAACACTTTTCCTAAAAATGTCATATAATAGATCTAATTTCAAAAATGGCGGAACCCGGGCCGAATAATGCGATTTGCATAGTTCCGCCCGGGTTCCGCCCTTTTTAAAAATAGACCTGCTATATGATATTTTTAGGAAAAGTGTTCAACATAAAACTTGTAGATCTCGACGAGATCTACAAGTTTTATGTTGAACACTTTTCCTAAAAATATCATATAGTAGGTCTTATTTCAAAAGACGCGGTTTTAATGAAAAAAATTTATAATACTTTACACTGCAGTTTTTTTATAATAAATTCTGTGTAAAATATTAATTTTTTTTTGCCATTTTAAATTAATAAAAATACCGTTTTAAATAAAAAATTTATAATATTGAGGGGAATAGACTGCGATTTGTGCAAAAACCGCAGTCTATTCCCTGTTTTCCTTAAATTTTCAATACGTCAGACGCCGTGTATATTATCGGGCGGCAGGACAGCGGAATCCGGAACCGGCTAACCCTACATCGTTGTTCAAAAAAAAAATTTGGGGGGCACCGGTCTGGGCGAACCAAACCTAATCAAACTTTCTAAAAAATTTGGGGGGGCACGTGTCCCTGTGGCCCCCCTGTAGATCCGCCCATGCTTCTTGGAACCACCTCTTCCAGATCGAACTAGCCCCCCCCCCCCCCCCTCAATCGGCTACAGCAGCGGCTCAGAGATGATGGCGGCTCTTCGATCTTACAACAAAAAAGAAAAACCGATCTTCCTCCGATCCACACCGAGATCCGGCGATGCGGGAAGATCCACACTTGCAGCAACTCGTGAGAACAAGTATAGGGAGCATTAATCGGTAGAAGCTTTCCTTCTTCCCGACCATTGGATCGAGCAGCAGTGACGCGAAAACAGTGGGAGCGACGGGAAAATGCCAGCGGCGGAGAGCGGCAGAAAAAAAACGAGCGGAAACCTAATTTTCCTATCTTGAGGATGTTGATGGCTTCGCTCAAGATAATCCACTAAGGCTCATCGGTGTGGAATGACCTTATATAGTATCTCCAGCGTAGAGCCGTTACACTCTAGTGACACGAAATCCAATGGGTCGTTCCGAGTCGGTCCTGACACGCACGAACATATATTATATTCCCTAACAAGAGGATCCCAATCTCCGAATGCAGGTCGGGTGTTTGTTTAATTGCCTCAATAATAAAAGATTCCTCCCCCTAGATTCTAAGTACTCCTCCGCCTAGTATGATGAACTCAACAATTAATCATTTTCTCCCTGATTCTGACTCTGACTCTGACTCTGAGGATGTTTTTGTAGGAAAACCTTCTAAATTTTAAATGAAATTTTAAAGTTTTAAATAGGGGCTGCAAATATCTGTCGGGACTGCAAATTAATATCTATCTGAGATTACAATCATGTGCCGTAAATATCGATTAAAGACCTGCAAATATCAGCGCTCAAAAAAAATGCGCACAGTTATTTCTCCGATTTTCTCAACTAATATTCCAAAAATAAAAGTACACTTGAGTTGATAGTTAAAACTTAAAAGTACTTTATTTAATCAATAAATATAAGATAAGGATGGTCTTTTTATATATATAATTTTTCATCTCGTAACAATGAACAGGAGCATGCAGACGCCCTTTCTGTAATTCCTGAAGATGACAGGGGTAGTTTGGTAAACCAACAGAAGCACATTTTTTAATGTCGAACCATCAACCACTATTAACTCGACACGTGCACTAGCTCCTAGAGATTGGATGTTTTTAAGGTTTAGCGTCGACGTAACTCGCCTCGTACGCAATAAATCTGCGCATGAAAATTCGCAAATTAATTAATTAAAAAAAATTGCAGTCCTAATCCTGCTTTAATATAATGGACCTTTCTTCTATTCTTATAATCCATATATATACGTAGAGAGATGATGATGATTAAGAAAACAGAGATACTGAGACATAGGGATAGCGATTGAAGAAAAAGAAAGGGAAGAAAGAGCTGCGCAAGCTGGGGATCTGATCGGAGGAGGAGGCGGCGGCCGGAGGAGATGGGAAGGGGGAGAGTGGAGTTGAAGAGGATCGAGAACAAGATTAACCGGCAGGTGACCTTCGCGAAGAGGAGGAATGGGTTGCTGAAGAAGGCGTATGAGCTCTCCGTGCTCTGCGATGCTGAGGTCGCGCTCATCATCTTCTCCAACCGCGGTCGCCTCTTCGAGTACTGCAGTAGCTCCAGGTACGTATATGCTTCGTTTTCACCCAACTCTAGCTCTAGGGCTCGATAGATCCATGAATCGATGTCCTTACTCACGGGATCTGCTTCATTTTTTTGGTTCCCTGCTTTGAGATCGTCGTGGTTTGTTTAGGGTTTGTTTGAGATACGGACATAGGGATCGATGGTGTGGAGTTTGATTGGCTGGATCTCGCTTTTTTGTGCTGGAGAGTGGATTTCTAAGCTGTTTATGTGATTTCGGTTTGTGTGAAAAGATTTGGATAGCTAGGGCTGAAGAATAAAGGATTATTTCAATAGGATCCTCTTAAGTTGGGTATTTATTGCTGTTTTAAAGTGATTTTGTATGGCTTTTTCCTGATTTTTAGATGCCTAATTCAGATTTGACGTGAATGCGGATGCACGATGCGCGTTTGTTCTTGGGAGGATCATTTTATATGTTTTTGATTTGATTTATAGAAAATATAATCTTCATTTCCGTAGAATTTATAGGAGCGTGGATTTCAATAAGAAAACTACTGTATCCTCCCAAATTTCTAGCAAGCCACGGCATCAACTTTGCTACAGTTAATACTTTCCCCAATTTATTGTGTCTCCTGTTCGAGCTTCGTTTTATATTTAGATATATATAGATATCAAATTTTTTGGCCCCTGCTTCATTTATTATCTCCTTGTTGTTGTATCCCTCAATAAAAACAGTAGAACTGGTTGTTCTTAAAGAATCATGAGTATCAAACTCTAGCTAAAGACAAAGGCTCCGTTTGGCACGGTGGTGGCGGTCGCAAACGTATTGGTTAAACCGGCATTCGTTAAGGATCACCTAACAAACATCATTCGCTTGAACATAAAAGTGGATGAAATTTCTTAGGTGAGTGTTAACGAATGACAATTTAACCCCCCATGTTCTTGACCGCCGCCACTGTGCCAAACGGAGCCCAAGTTTTATTATGAATGGATTTTCTACGGACACAATGATAGAAATGACAGGAAGGGAAATAGCTAGGCTCTTCCTTTGCAATATAACATACACTTTAAGAATGTAATTACTGAACATATTTTGTATCAATTCTTAGTAATATGCGTGGTGTCAACATTATTTTCCTTCAAATTTTTTCTCATAGTTTCCCCAAGTCTTTTGCTATTCTGATTTTTATTCTATGATTTCTGTTTTAGACATAAACATAAAACATTTACACATTTTACTTAATATATTATCATTTCTAAAAATCCCTCTTCCACAAATTCTGGCATGTTCATACATTTTAACCGGCTTTCTTCCTTTGGCTTAAATTTCTAGTTTTGCCAATTTTGTAGGCATTTCTAGTGTTTCTTATTTTTCATTACCTCGCCAAAATTGAGTTCATAGAGTTTGATAAAATCGGTCAAGTGCAATTTCTTTCTTAATTTGGGGTGTAGAATTTATACTTTTTATTGGATATTGATTCAATAAATAAGCTACTCCATGCTATTTGAAGAGACAAAATTATTAGAGGTATATCGTTATCTTATCTATAAGCTATAAATATCTACAAATCATAGTAACTGTTTTGTTTGACTGTCATCGCTTTGAATAGTTGAGTATTCTGTTTAAGGTGATTTATAATTACATACACCGGTAAAATTAAACTAGTGGTATAAAAATATGGGGTGATAAAAGTGTGAAATTTTTTGAGAGAATAGCAATATAACGGTCGTTTAAAAGAAATGTCTGAATTGAACGTACCTATGCAGAACTTAATTTTAGAAGGATTCAATATGAAAACATTATTATACTGTTATTTAAGAATGATTTCTTATAACGATAATAGTATTTATCATATAGTATTATTTATGTTATAATACTAATTTTTTTATAGATTACTAAAAGAAATTTGAAATAAAATTATAATTAATTTCTAGATGTTCTAATAGTTGTTTGCGTTATTTCTCAAGTAATTTATATTTATAAGGTAATTATATTACATTAAATATTTTAAATATTAACCGACTAAATGATGTTTAAATTAGTTCATATATTAACTTTTTTTTTACAAAAGTTCATATAATACAACATGATTCAATAGTTTTAGAAATATTAAGTTGACAATCATTTTAATAATTACAAGTCATTGTGTGGGCTTGAGTATCCGACTGTTAGAAGGGGCGTGCGACGGTTCAACCCACTTTGCAAGGTATCCGAGCTACCTGAGCGAGTCCTGAAGCCCTCTATAAAATTTCTTCGCATAGTCCTTATCACTCAGGGGACTAGCGAATCTTGTCAAGTGTGAAAACTCTCTCTGGTATTCAAGCACTGATCGATTTCCCTGCCTGAGATGCAGAAACCAATCCTCCAACGCGTTTCTGTCCGTCGGTGATACGAAATGCTCCAACAAGGCCACTCTAAACTGGTCCCAGGTGATCTGAGAATACTCATAACCAGCAAAGGTGGAGTCCATGAGGGACCTCAACCACCTCTTGGTATGACCTCCCAGTGTTGTGACTGCTAAAGCTATTGCCTGTTCCCTGGGCAACGGATCCCTGTTAGCATCTCCTGGATAGTGTCAAGCCACTCCTCCGTCTTTTCCGTCGTCTCTGTCCCATAGTACGTCGGAGGGGAGAGTCCTCGGAATGTAGTCAGCCATTTTGAGCTAGGGATCGGCTACAGAGCCGGGACCTGCTGAACTCTTAAGGCCTCCAGAATGACCGTGAGAGTCTGATCCAACTCTGTCTGCTAAAAGGGAGTAGCAACTGGCAAAGGGGGAACTGTATCTTGTTGTTTTAAACTTTTCAATAGTTTAATACGGTTGGCCTAATCTCATTTTAAAGTGGACAAAATACTATGATTCCCACATGTGCACACCATTGCTTCTGCTGCTTAGTTTGTCCGCAAACTGAAGCTCGAGCGGGGTGACCCAGTGTTTTGTGGACTTCTTTCTCTTATGACCATTGTTCAAGTGATACCAGTTGTAAAATCCCTCATCCCGGTAATTGGGCACGGTCGAGAAGAAATTTTATGCCCAGGACTGTCGCCTTACAATGACGCCAACTTACGAGTTGGCTGTCAGCGCAAGACGGCGACCCTGCCGGCAGATATGATCATACATATGGCCAACGAGAAAAGAAGTACTAAAAATCAGTTCACAATATCACAACATAGCTATATAAATATCAAATGAAGAGAAAAGTTCACAATGAGATAACAAACGAGAAAAGTAATAGAGCTTATTCCCAATACATAACCATAACACAAAACTCTCTCTCTTTCTAAACTACATGCGGAAGCTAAATAAAATACTCATCAACTTGTCGCTGGATAGTAATTGCAGTGCGCGGTAACTGCTCCTCCGATCCCGGTAGCTCAATCTCGAGCTCCACCTGGTCGAACTAGTATGATGTCTCCACGCGTCCCTAAAATGATATGGTCCTTTGACCACTAGTTAAAAGACCAAGCCATTATCATCCTCGCCTCACCCCCGCGACTCCTAGGTACCGCGCAGGAGGAAAAAAGCGGAGGATCAATAGTATTTGAATGTACAAACAAGTGATAGTTGTATTTACATATAATTATAGCAATTTTATACCAGTATAAGCAGCAACAAAATCAGTAGTAATGAGCAGTAACAAAGTACAATACAATAGCAGTAAGGAAGAGCTGTATAAATCTAGGAAAGTAAAAACAGCTACTCTACCATCACAGAAGCGTACCTTAACTTATATGAATGCTTATACAAACTTATAAGTTAAATTTTCAAAGTAACTCATCATATAAAAGAACACATACTAATTTATATGATGAGGGTATAGAAACATAAGCTAAACTATACTATTTATATATGTCATGCTATGTGATGCAATGTAATGATTATAGTGCAACTCACTCACCAGACTCTGTGCGCACAAACCTTTCAAAACATTTCCCACTTTTTGGAGGTAGCTAGACTCTTAGGTACCAACTGTCATGGCTCACGGTGGCAGTGGAGCGGGTATCTCCACTTCTAGGTGGGTAGACACACTACCAGGCCTAGATCTTGCGTACGCCTCAACGCTAAGAACACAACAGCGGAGCCTTTGCGTACTCTTGCTGACAACTACCAGACTTTATGATCAGGTGTACGTTTAGGGGATAGTCTTCAAGACCTCAGTATAAACATCCTACTGGTCTCCCCTAAAACCTGCACTCCTCATCAGAGTCAGCGTACTTTCATCGATGTGCCAGCTAGATCAGTATCGAATGACCCACCACACAAACACAACCAGGTATGAAAATACCTACCACAGCCTCCAGCTCACAGGACCAAATCGTCCTCAAATCTTATGCATCACCGATCCTTCAGCTCGCAGGCGAATTAGTTTGTAATATCACCACACCTAGTCTCCAGTTCCATGACTAACAAGACCCGAATCACTCCAACCCGTACACGGGTGAGATTGTTAAGTTATCCTTTCAGCCTATTAGACTACTCTTGTTTGACTTTTAGTTGTACATAGCGATTTAAGGTTGATCTTGGACTTCCCGAAGTCTACCCTACGAAGGGCTCGCAACGTTATTAGGAACTATGAAGAGATTAACCCTATCGTTAACTTTCTCAAGATATTTAGGTTTGTTAGTGACTACCCTTTATCAAACCCTCTCACGTTATTACTCTTAGAAAGTCTATGATGATTTGTATTTCATATAGGAGAACGACGATCTTTCGTTTGTCCTGAACTTAACTTTGCCTTTACGGTTCACGTACACTAACTCACACTACCTCTTGGTAAATCTCTTAGGACTCCAACCAACATCACATTAAGCCCCTAGATATACCCCAACCTGACTAAAACCAATTTGTATTGCATCTAACCGCCGCGCTCTTGACATTACTATATGCAGCCCAAATGATCAATATGAGTCAAAGGGTTGTAACCACCAAATACTTTATCCAAATGACATATGATTAATTACATGGGTCTGAATACTCAGTTATGATGGTGTTCCAAAGTTTCACAATTTTCTAAATTAAATTGACTATAATTGAAGTTTCCTAAAATATAAGTCACTGGTTCATTTGAACATAAAGTATCACTTCCAAGGGTGCAAACAATACCAAATAATTTCTACAAGGTCACAATGATAAATAAAAGGTCTGGACCAAATTTCACATCATTCCAATAATATTTGATATTTAATTTCTAATTACAAAAATCTGATCTACTAGGTCATGTTACACATGAAGTATTTTAAATATTCATCAAATAATTCCAAAAAAATTACTTGAGGTTACATATCATAATTAATTATTTATTCCAGAAATGCATAATTTTATAACTCAATTTGAGCACAATTATCTCAATAATAAAGAAGAGGTAAAATGGGTAATTATAACTGCAACCCTAAGATTATGACTTCCAAAAATTCCAATTAATTTATCTAGTGTGTATCATACTAAATAATTACTATTGGCAAGGTTTCATAATTTGTTCAACTATTTTAGTCACCATAATTTAATTAATACACATATGTAATAAAATAATAATTTATTCATTTGTCAAACAAATCAACTCCAAATGCTCTAAAACTTCATGAGGAGGTGTACATTCACTAAATAAGTGCATGTATATAATTTCACTGGATTTGACTAAGCCAATCTTACTAAATTCACAAGATACACCTTTTGACAAAATGCACACCACATATCACAAGCCTTAGTCTCATGTATTGGAATACACCCACATGAAGAGCTCCAAATAACTTGAAATTTTTAGCAGGACTCTATATTTCCCTATTGAGACTCCCACCAAAATTTGGGGTAATTATAATTTTTTTTATTAAGATATTTCACTTTTATGAAAAGTTCATTTTACCTAAAACAATAGGTAAATGTTGTCCAAAAATTCTCATTTTTGTATTATAGGTGTATCTAGGGTATATTCTTACATTACCCAAATATCAGGCCCATAACTTTAACCATTTAAAAGTTATTCAAGAAATATGCGATGTCCCCTCCTAAGGACCAGTCCCACTAAAACTGCCCTACATGGAGCTACAATGTACAATCCCGTATTCGCGGAGTGGGATCCGCAAGCAAGCGCAAGGTGTAATCCAGAGAATGGTCCGGGCCAAGTGAGCCCAAAGGCTAAGGGGCAAAGGGGGGGCGTGTGAGGCGGGAGGCCGGCACTCGCCCCGGCTCCATTCCAAAAGGGACGGGTGCGGCGGGAGGCTGACACCCGCCCCGACCCCATTCCAAGGGGGACAGGTGCGGCGGAAGGCCGACACCCGCCCTGACCTCATTTCCAAGGGGGGCGGGTGCGGCGGGGGGCCGACACCCGCCTCGGCCCCATTCCAAGGGGTCGGGTGCGGCGGGAGGCCGGCACCCGCCCCGGCCCCATTTCAAGGGGGCGGGTGCGGCGGGAGGCCGACACCCGCCCCGACCTATTTTCATGGGGCGAGTGCGGCGAGAGGCCAACACTCGCCCCGGCCCCTCTTTTAGGGGGTGAGTGCGGCGGGAGGCCAGCACTCGCCCCGGCCCCTCTTTTAGGGCGCGTGTGCGGCGGGAGGTCAGCACCTGCCCCGGCCTATTTTCAGGGGGGGAGTGAGGCGCGAGGCCGGCACCCGCCCCGACCCTTTTTCAGGAGGAGGGTGCGGCAGGAGGGCGACATCAGCCCCAGCCCCTTGAGCAACTCGCCCGGCTTGAGGGCCTCGTTTGGCTTGAGGGTCTGTTATTTTGCCCCTGGTGGATGCGAATAGCTGTTCAGAATAGCGAAATGTGGCTTTTGGTAGACTAGCACAAGGTATTTCAGTAATTTTAGAGCAGCTGATGTCAGCTATTTACAGACCGTTTTCAAAAATCTATAAATAGACTTTTGGGGTACCTTGGAGAGGTATCCGTATTCACCAATCTTCATCTTCTTCCTTCATCCTCCAAGGCACCTAACTCAGCATTGGCTAGGGAGGAGGAGATCTAAAAGGTCTTCCGGGTGTGAGGGGGGACCTCCATGCTAGAGCCAAGGGTCATTTTCCAAATTCAGGTCTCTCACCAAGGGACGGCTTGGGAGAAGTAGGTGTGAGCTGCACCCCTAGGTCCGAACTCTAGGTAGAACTGAATCTCTGTTCCAATATTTTGGTGCGGTGAGCGTGGACCGCGGCTCATTGATACGCCCAAAATAAATTTATGTAATAACGCAAGTGCACGTGCCGAATCAAGTAATAAAATGATGAGTTAAAATCGTTCCCTCGAGGAAGTGAAAAATCTAGTGCTCGCAAATACTAGCTCTACCATTTCTTTAAATTCAAGCGATTTAATCAGAATAAGTTTCGTTGATGAAATAAAAATAAAATAAAAGGAGAACACTCATAAAACTAAAGCGATTACTTAAAATTGACTTTTACCAAATTGGAGAAATAACCTCGTATGTGATTTCTCTTGTTTGTTGTGATGAGTCTTTAGAACAAACCCTCGTGAACGTTTAATTGCTATCCTGTGACGATTTGAAAATAAATTTCTTTATCTCTCGATCTCTGAAACCCGTTTACCATAATTCCCCTAGTTATCTCTAACTTAGATGAAATGAGAATAACATACACACACAAATCAAAGTCGCTAGCGAAGAATGAAATCTCTTTCTTTCCAACACTATCTCGAAATCTATATTACACTTTCGCTACTCTTCTCTCGAATCTCGCGGCGTAGTATGATGGTGGAATTTTGGCTAAAGATTTGTACGACTCATCTCTCGAATCTCGCCGCACAAAATAGAGGATTCAACCTCAAACAACGTAACTCCTCTCTCGAATCTTATTACGCAATCTAGAAGAAGAACACTTACTCCAAACATTCCATGAAATAAATATAGATCCAAGAAAAATAGTTTTCAAACATTCATAAAGGAAAAGTTAACATCAAAACATCACAACACTACAAAGTACTCTCACATATAAGACCAAGAAAATTAGTTCATGCTTGAGGAATGAAACCACACAACAAAGAAGATCTTACTAGAAATGTTTTAGAAGTTTTAAATGCTGCAGGAATTTGCGTGTATATCTCGCTTTAGAGCCTTCTTCCTTCTCGCCAGTGCGTCCAAACCCTAGCCGTTCCTCTCATTCTCCAAGATGATGGTTCTAAGATCTCTCTCCTCTCCTCTAGAATTTCGTGTCTCTTTAGGTATGAAAATCCTCCCTTAAAAATGAGCTGCCCTTTCCGAATAGATGTCTCCTTTCATATTTGATTTTGTCGCAAAATTTGAAATTTGAATTTTAAATCCGCACAGAACTTGTTATAACAACTGAAAACAGGTTTTTGTAACAACTGCACAGCCAAAATATAATTCCAGCACTTGCTTCTCCGGTTCGATTTCCACGTCATTTCTAATAGGAAAAACATAGGCAAAATATGTTAATCAGCGTGAATAAAATAAATAGTAATTTATGAACATTTATACTAATTTAAATCATTTTTTTCTCATTTATCACAAATATTATGTAAAAATAGGGGACTAAATAACTTCATTTGAGAAGTTATCACACCTCCACACTTAAACTTTTGCTAGTCCCTAACAAAGATAATTCATATCAATGGATTGGATGAAGAAATACTATCAAGATACAAATTCTAATGATCCTTCTTGTAAAATAACTTAATCAAGGTTTACTCAAGAAATTCACTTTACTTAACTGATAGGCTTAGAAATCAATAAGAGCTCAAAATTCACAAATTCATTTGTTAGATAGAAGATAAAGCTCAAATAAGTATCTTAGTGCGGTGCGTGCTTTTCTATAAAAGTAATTTACTCTCATGCAATTTCCTCATTGAACCTCTGCAATTATTGAAAATGGAGAGAATATGCTAAGCTTTCGATTTAGCCTCCACATGGGTTAGTAGTGTAAATGAAAATAGGATAGACTTTAGCTTGATTAGAAATTATGGATAAACTTTGATAGCGGAATGTCATTCCCTAGTTAGTAATCTTAGTAATTCACTATATTATGAGGTTTATCAACATATACTTTTTTATTTAACATATTGAATTCATAGTAGGGATCATTCCAAGTATAAGTGCACATACCCGGGCCATATATCACTATGATGTTCAATCATTTTTTCTCTTTTTTTACTCATAGTTGGGATCATTCCAAATACGTTTTCACATACTTAGGCCGCATATCACTATGACATAAATTTCTCTATATTTTTTTACCATTATAGTTGGGATCATTTCAAGTATGTGAGCATATACTTAGGCCACATATCACCATGAAGTTCAATCAGTTGTTTATAAAAATTAAACACTCATAAATGGCTGACTTACTAAGGTACTACTAGTAGAATATAAGGAATTTAAGCATAAAATAATGTGTATAAAAATTTTCAAGCTCAACTATTCTAGTGGAGATCAAAATGGAATACTACCTAAGCTCATGTCTAGGCTTACATCATTGATATAGTTTTTGCTCACCCCTCCCATTATTTGTAGAGGTCAATATCAAAAGATTTTCTTTGAAGTAAACAAAAATTTTGTGCATAAAAGCAAAAATCCTTAAGTGAGCTCTATCACAAAAAATCTTACTAATTTCAAATTCACTAATTGAACTCTTTGGATTGTTCAGCCATATTAATTAATTATCATTGAATATATCTAGAATAGTCTATTGATTAAATGAAACAAGAAATAAGATCATTCAAATCGTGGGTTAATGAATTATTCTTCATTCAAATGGTAGGGGTCATAACATCACCACCTCCACACTTAAGTCTTTTGCTAGTCCCTAGCAAAGATACATTTCTACCATGAAAATGTTCGAAACAAGTTTTACTAATGAGCATAAAGGCATACAAAAGAAAATAATTGAAATATAAACAACTTCCCTGAATTTGAAATGCCAACAACTTTATCCATTTGTCCTCAGTATACCCACAGTTCCAACAACTTTCATTCCCCCTTTTCTTACTAAGCTTCATTAAAATTAGTGCAAAACCTGTAAATAAATAATTATACACAATTTCCAAATTAATCTTCTCAATGGATAAGTTAAATGAAAGTGCAGTGTCAACATCATAAGTAGTGCAGTCAATATCAAAATAAAATAGACGCACAAAGGTACATATCATAATACTTATTTTTTTTATTAGTGACAGATCAAATACAATATGAAAGTTGTGCAGTACTCATCATGAAACATCAAAACACATAAGTGAAGCTCCACAGGCATCATCCAAAATGTCATATCATAGAATAGATCCCCACAATACATCCCAAGTGCAGCACAGTTAGCATCCTAAAACTATTATCAAAATACAAATTGTAACGTACCGAAATGTAATCTCAAAGATGTAACCCCACAAAATATAAAACACCAAAAATATAGTTCATACCAATAACACAGACGAATGTAGCGTAGAGCAAAATATGCAAAATCTACCTACAACAAAATGTAATCAGAACCATGCAAAAAGTAAAGGTGGGCAGGGGGTAATCCTACTCCTCCTCCTATGCTTCTTTGACCTAGCCAGAAATTCAGGAAAATTAATGGAGGGATTTATTTTGGAAAGGCTGATTATAATAGGTATTTTAATTAAGAGATTAGGGCGGAAATTAGATTAAGTCAAATTAGGAAATGTATAATTGCAGATTTTATTAATAATAAAATATAATTAGTTCAAATTAATCCCGCTCCAAACCTCCGGAGTCACGATTCGCGCGCGCCAGTTCAGTTGAACTAGCGGCTGAAGACTACCGCGCAGTCCATGAAGAAACAACCAGAAAATGAATTCCCATTACATATGTTTTCGGATTGTTGTAACAACTGTCTTTGATTCAGCGCTACTTATGAAGATCCGGACAAAAACTTAATTCTCATTACAGACGTTTTTAGGCTGTTGTAACAACTACCATCTATTTTCCTTTAAATTTCTACAGGTTTTTATCCAAATTTGTCACTCTTCCAGCATTTTCACTCCTAAAAATTATTGAGCATAGTCAACTAGGTTCATATGGCTTCGCTCCCTCCAGCATTTTTTACTAACGAAAACAAACGAATATATATATTATATATATATATATATATATATATATATATATATATATATATATATTCTACGATACGACGGGTTGTCTCCCAGCAAGCACTAAATTTATTGTTAGACTAAAAAAACATACAAGAAAAGTAAAGCACAATATGCAGTAAACTAAAGATAACTACTGAGTTTATTGTCTTCCCAGTACGACTTATTCAGAAATTTTAAAATTCTAAATTATTGGTCGATGAAAAGAAAAATGAATATGTAATTGTTCTAATATACGTGTCGGTAGCAGTACCAATACGACGATAAAACCACCACCTCTTTTCCTAAATAATAATACATGTTCATCGTAGGTAGTGGGAACAAAAAGTAAGAAGAGGAGTGCTCCTCACTATTCTCACCATAAACTATATCCTTGTCTTGCAAGATATTATCGTCAACAGAAAGGCTATAGGGATAAAAGAAAATAAATGAGACATCAACTATGGAGGAGGGCTCAACCTCCTCACATAAGGGGATACCCATCTCATCAACTTGAGGATAGTGCTCAATAACCTCCTGAAGCATTTGTGACACATAGACTTGCTTGGGCTCAGATAATGAAAGGAGATTAGGAAATAAAATAGAAGAAAAACATAAATGATTTCTAATTGTGGGAGTGATCCCGGTTTCACTCCCAGTAGGTTTTGAAGATTGATCGATGTTGGTATCGTAAGCATCATAATAAGGGGGGCCCGAGAACTCGAGAGCCTCGATGGTGAGTTGGACCTCCTCATCCAATGAAGAAGTATATATTTGCTCATCAGAAAGGATATCCTCTTCATCCCACCTTGACGCATCATCGTGCTCCAAAGAATTCTTCCCTCCATCGGAGATAAAAATATCTTCGACACACTTTAGCACATCCTCAGGTTCAGGATTATCCCCAAGCACAATATCTTCGACATGATCGTTAAAAATAGGTGTAGAAAATTCGTGCAAATAAGGTGGAGGAATCGTTGTGATAGCATTATCAGAGAATATATGAGTTGGTTTCTCCATGGGTGAATCCAAAATAGATGATGAATATATACGGAGAGGCAGCTCTACGACGTCATTGCACAGATCATCAACAAATATGATGGTTATATCTCCAATACTCCCTCGTAGACAAGGAGGTAATGCGTATATATCATTAGAATCATAAGGAATGTCATAATAAGAATAGGATGAGAGGATTTGAATTTTAGGATTGTTATTCTCCTCTCTTTGATGCTGAAATGCAACACACTCTTTCAAAGCGTGCCCGGTGCTATGACAAAATATACATTGTTTCTCATTTCTTATCGGCCTTTGAGAGGTCGGGCTGAAATGCGGAAACGTTGCATGTTGTGGGAGAACATAATTATAAAAATTAGGAGCACTATATGAAGTATCATCGGATGTTGGTACTCCATAGAGTGAGACATATGACATATAACTACAGTCTTTTATATAACAATCATCACTATCAAGATTGAATGCCCCATAATTATGACAACGAGAATATAAATACGAGTACATGATTTTGCGTGAGAGAATTCACCAAATGGATATTAATCTTTGCAGAAATCAACTACACACAAAAAAAATTAAATGGATAAACCTACTTTGAATTTTTAAAAAAATAGATTATGAATAAATAAAATTAAAATTGTTAAGTAAAAAAAAACAAATCCTAGAAATTTTTTTTAAAAAAAACTTGAGCTCTAAATACTTAGGGCTTACTAATATTGCAAGAAAAGACACTAAATTAGTTGCACTTCCCCGACAACGGCGCCAAAAACTTGATACGCCCAAAATAGATTTACGTAATAACGCAAGTGCACGTGCCGAATCAAGTAATAAATTGATGAGTTAAAATCGTTTCCTCGAGGAAGTGAATAATCTAGTGTTCGCAAATACTAGCTCTACTCTTTCTTTAAATTCAAGCGATTTAATCAGAATAAGTTTTGTTGATCAAATAAAAATAAAATAAAAGAAGAACACTCATAAAACTAAAACGATTACTTAAAATTGACTTTTACCAAATTGGAGAAATAGCCTCGTATGTGATTTCCCTTGTTTGTTGTGATGAGTCTTTAGAACAAACCCTCATGAACATTTAATTGCTATCCTGCGACGATTTGAAAATAGATTTCTTTATCTCTCGATCTCCAAAACCTGTTTACCCTAATTCCCCTAGTTATCTCTAACTTAGATGAAATGAGAATAACATACACACATAAATCAAAGTCGCTAGTGAAAAATAAAATCTCTTTCTTTCCAATATTATCTCGAAATCTATATTGCACTTTCGTCACTCCTCTCTCGAATCTCGCGACTTAGTTTGATGGTGGAATTTTGGCTAAAGATTTGTACGACTCCTCTCTCGAATCTCGCCGCACAAAGTAGAGGATTCAACTCTAAACAACGTAACTCCTCTCTCGAATCTTGTTACGCAATCTAGAAGAACACTTACTCCAAACATTCCATGAAATAAATATAGATCCAAGAAAAATAGTTTTCAAACATTCATAAAGGAAAAGTTAACATCAAAATATCACAACACTATAAAGTACTCTCACATACAAGACCAAGAAAATTAGTTCATGCTTGAGGAATAAAACCACACAACAAGAAAGATCTTACTAGATATGCTTTAGAAGTTTTAAATACTGCAGGAATTTGCTTGTAGATCTCGCTTTAGAGCCTTCTTCCTTCTCGCCAGTGCGTCCAAACCCTAGTCGTTCCTCTCCATCTCCAAGATGATGGTTCTAAGATCTCTCTCCTCTCTTCTAGAATTTCGTGTCTCTTTAGGTATGAAAATCCTCCCTTAAAAACGAGCAGCCATTTCTCAATAGATGCCTCCTTTCATATTTGGTTTTGGCGCAAAATTCGAAATTCGAATTTTAAATCCGCACAGAACTTGTTTTAACAACAGAAAATAGGTTTCTGTAACAACTGCACAGCCAAAATATAATTACAGCACTTGCTTCTCCGGTTCGATTTTCACGTCATTTCTAATAGGAAAAATATAGGCAAAATAGGTTAATCAAGCACGAATAAAATAAATATTAATTTATGAACATTTATACTAATTTAAATCATTTCTTCTCATTTATCATAAATATTATGTAAAAATAGGGGACTAAATAACTTCATTTGAGAAGTTATCACTCATACAGAAGTTCCTGAGCAAGTTCTATGGTGGGAGATCATGGAGGTGGTGATGAATCCAACGAGATCCCCAACCCAGAACCCTTTATAAGGAGGGAAGAGTTCATGACATTCATCCAAAGCATCATGGAGATACTGCGAAGTATTGTTCCTCAGGGTGACTGCTCAAATCCCACCCCCCTAGGAACCAGCTTCCAGGGGTCTCGGTGAACCAGCTTCCACGGGTCTAGGCGAGATGATACCAGGAGGGGTAGAAGAAAGTGCATCAGGAAGACGGTCCGGGAAGGAAAGGATGGGAGAAGGGGTCGAGCGAGACCTTATCGGTCAGGAGTTATTTCCCAGCCTGACGAGTGTTAGCCTCCCAGGCGAGCAGGTCGCGCGAGTGGAGCATGCAAGACCACCAAGTAGGGTGTCACCCTTCAACGAGCTGATTGTCTCAGTTCCCGTTCCCGAGAGGTTCGGAGAACCTGACATGACTTACTATACCGGGATGAATGACCCCGTCCAGCACCTACAGTGATTCAAAGATACGACCTCTATCAGGCCGATGACAAATGCATTCAAGTGTCGCCTCTTCGGGATCACGTTAAAAGACAAGACAAGGGATTGGTTCCATCAACTCCCAGCGAGATTGATCTACGGGTTCGAAGACTTAAGCCGCAGTTTTTAGATTCGCTTCTCCACTTCTAAAAAGAGGAGGAAGAGTCCCGAGTCCATCTTCCTGATAAGACAGAGGGCGGAGGAGTCGTTGGCCCAATATGTGGACAGGTTCCAAGAAGAGATCCTCGACATCCAGAAGATATCAGGGTATGCCATCCAGATGGCGTTTATAGTGGGGTTATGTGAGGGGTTCTTCAAGATGAGTTTGACCTGAAAGGCCCCCTATCCTTCGAGGAGCTGATGGAAAGAGCGGCAGAGGAGATAACAACTGAGGCGGCCAACCCGACGTTTGTCAAGAAGTTGACAAGGTTAACAGAGGCAGAGTCGAATGAGCAGGGTGGCTCGAGGCATCAGAAGGGAAAAAAGAGAGAAGAGCAGAGAGCTCAGGGGTTCCAGGGACCTCAGGAAGGTCCGGAGCTAGGTTGGAGGAAACAGGGAGGGCCCATTCAGGGTCCAGGAAGAGGTCTCGTCCCGGGTGGGGTGAACTTCCATGGAGGCCAAGGGAGGTTCAACTTCCAGGGCAAGTCCCTAGATAGCTCCTACCCCCATCGCAACAAGTCATAGCGATAGGAAGAGGGGGGAGAGGTAACGGGAGAAATCACCCAGCCCGTCGAAAAAGGGAAGGAAGAGTGTTGTCATACTGTGACTTCCACTAGGTAGAGGGTCACGCCACAACTACCTGCCCCGATTTCCTGGAAGTGAGAGAGGCGAGAGGCCCAGACCAGCAGCAGCCGCCAGTACAGATTGAAAAGTTCTACCCAAAGTAGGGGAGATGACGTATGTGAGGACCGGGTCGATGTAGGACCCCGAGGAGGTATAGGAGTGATCCACAGTAGAGTGGGGATCGAGGCCATTCGAAAAGAAAGACTCCATATCATATACCGTCGGAGCATCGCTTCGACATCCCATACCCCACCCCCAGAGGAGAAGATCACCTTCTCAATGAAGGACATGTCGGATCATGAGGATCCGTTCTGTGATGCGCTGCTCATCCAGACAGTCATCGAAGGCTATACCGTCTCCCGGATCTTGGTTGATAACAGGAGCTCCGTCAATGATGTTTTCAAGGAGGCATTTGACGAGATGAAGGTGGAACAAATGAAGGTATTGGCCTTGGACGGAGCCCTGTTTGGATTTTCAGGGGAAAGGAAGGAGGTAGAAGGTGGAGTCGGACTCTAGGTGAAGTTGGGCGGGGGACCTCAAGGAACTGCCGGTTCGTCAGTGTTGAAGCTCCGAGCTATTACAACGCCATCTTCGGAAGACCCTTCATCAACACCTTCTGTTGTGTGCCATCGTCATTTCACCAGTGCCTCATGTTTAACACTGAAGGGATCCAAGTCAGGATTAGGGGAGACCCAAGGATGGCAAGACAGTACTACGTCACAGTCGTCAACACCATCTCCTGGCTAGCCAGGGTAGGGGAGAAGGAGGTGAATGACAGCCATCATACCCATGCAGCCTGAAGAAGCCTTGCTTTGGTGAAGTCTTTTGCCTTTTATGTTTTTTGTAATGAGCTCTACCTCTGACCATCTGAGTCAGGAGGTCATGTATTCTAAAAAATTTCCCGTTTGAGGATGTTGAATTTAGTATGGTTCGAACGACGTGCCTAATCTTAACCTAAGAGGATCTCCTCATCCAGGCTCCCACTAGCTGGATGGGTCGAATGTGCCTCGGTAGTAAGTTCTCATCCTAAGTGGATATCCACATCTAGGCTTCCACTAGCTGGGTGGGTTGAATGTGCCTCGGTGGAGAGAATGATCCAACCCCGAGAGTATCTCCTCACTCATACTCTCACAAGCTGGATGAGTCAAATGTGCCTCAGTGGAGAGAAGGTTCCAACCCCGAGAGGATCTCCTCACCCAGGCTCTCAGTAGCTGGATGGGTCGAATGTGCCTCGGTGGCGAGAAGGAACCGACCCCCTGAGAGGATCTCCTCACCCAGGCTCTCATTAGCTGGATGAGTCGAATGTGCCTCAGTGGAGAGAAGGTTCCAACCCCGAGAGAATCTCTTCACCCAGGATCTCACTAGTTGGATGAGTCGAATGTGCCTCGATGGAGAGAAGGTTCCAACCCCGAGAGGATCTCCTCACCCAGGCTCTCACTAGCTGGATGAGTTGAATGTGCATCGATGGAGAGAAGATTCCAACCCCAAGAGGATCTCCTCACTCAGGTTCTCACTAGCTGTATGAGTCGAATGTGACTCGGTAGAGAGAAGGTTCCAACCCCTAGAGGGTCTCCTCACCCAGGCTCTCACTAGCTGGATGAGTCGAATCTGCCTCGGTGGAGAGAAGGTTCCAACCCCGAGAGGATCTCCTCACCCAACCTCCCACTAGCTGGATGAGTCGAATGTGCCTCGAGGGTAGAGTCCCGAGACAAATCTTACCCCGAGGGGATTTCGCCACCCAGACTCCCATTAGCTAGCATGGCAGGTTGACCCCTCGGGGAGGTTAAGTGAATTCTACCAGGAGGGGATCTCGCAACACAGGCTCCCGTTAGCTGGCATGACAGGTTAACCCCTCGGAGAGGCCAAGTATTTTCGGCTCCGAGAGTGCTACACTCAGCGCATACGTTGGGTTGGACTTTCTTTCCGAGCGTGAAACTTGCTCGAAAAGAGTGGGGATTGTGTATAACCCCGTATTCGTGGAGTGGGGTCCCCAAGCAAGTGCAAAGTGTAGTCCAGAGAATGGTCTGGGACAAGTGAGCCCAAAGGCTAAGGGGGCAAAGGGGGGCGGGTGCGGCGGGAGGCTGATACCCGCCCCAGCCCCATTCCAAGTGGGACGGGTGCGGCGGGAGGCCGGCACCCGCTCCGACCTCATTTCCAAGGGGGTGGGTGCGGCGGGAGGCCGACACCCACCCCGGCCCCATTCCAAGGGGGCGGGTACGGCGGGAGGCCGACACTCGCCCTGGCCTCATTTCCAAGGGGGCAGGTGCGGCGGGAGGCAGGCACCCGCCCCAGCCCCATTCCAAGGGGGCGGGTGCAGCGGGAAGCCGGCACCCGCCCCAGCCCTATTTCAAGGGGGCGGGTGTGGCGGGAGGCCGACACCCGCCCCTGCCTATTTTTAGGGGGCGAGCGCGGCGGGAGGCTTGCACTCGCCCCAGTCCCATTCCAAGGGGGCGGGGCGACGGGAGGCCGGCACCCGCCCCGACCCTATTTCAAGGGAGCGGGTGCGATCGGAGACAGGCACCCGCCCCGACCCATTTTCACGGGGCGAGTGCGGCGGGAGGCCAGCTCTCGCCTCGACCCCTCTTTCAGTGGGCGAGTGCGGCGGGAGGCCAGCACTCGCCCCAGCCCCTCTTTTAGAGGGCGGGTGCGCCGGGAGGCTGGCACCCGACCCGACCTATTTTCAAGGGGCGAGTGTGGCGGGAGGCCAGCACCCGCCCGACCCTTTTTTAGGGGGCGGGTGCGGCGGGAGGCCGGCACCCGCCCCGGCCCCTTGAGCAGCTTGCCCGGCTTGAGGGTCTCGCCCGACTTGAGAGTCTGCTATATTGCCCCTGGTGGGCTATAAATAGATGTTTAGAACAATGAAATATGGTTGTTAGTAGACCAGGCCATGGTATTTCAGTAATTTTAGAGCAGTGGATGTCGGCTATTTGCAGGCCATTTTCAGAAATCTATAAATAGACCCTTGGGGTGCCTTGAAGAGGGATCCATTTTCACCAATCTTCATCTTCTTCCTTCATCTTCCAAGGCACCTAGCTCAGCATTGGCTAGGGAGGGGGGTATCTCAAAGGTCTTTCAGGTGTGAGGTGGAACCTCCACGCTAGAGTCAAGGGTCAGTTTCTAAATTCAGGTCTCTTACCAAGGGACGTCTTGGGAGAAGTAGGGGTGAGCTACACCCCTAGGTCCGAACTCTAGGTGGAATCGAATCTCGGTTCCAACATATAGTGCTCTAAATGGGTTGATTCAAGTTTCTAATTAAATTTAAGACAAGGAGCTACAATTTTTATGTTGAGAACTTTTCATCGTTCTTCCCCTAAGGGGCTCATTTTTTAGCAACAATAAGTGCATATTAAAGGAGCAAAATACAATATATTAAATTATATTCTGATCGACGATGGAGATTTCATCCCCTACCTCTAGCCAAGGGGCGGGATTTACCCTTCCTGGAGCTCTTTCCAGAGCTATTTACCGGCCACCCACTCCACTTCCCAGCCAGCCACCACCTCCACCACCTCCGTTGAGGTGGTGGCCGTCGATTGGCAGTGACGTGGTGGCCGGAGGGGCCCTATTCCGGTGAACTAGCAAGGAAGACTAACTGAGCTTTTTCATTGAAAATAAAAATGGAATTCGGCTCAATTGAGCCTGAATTCAACTCCTATCAATATAAGATCCTAACACAAGGGGAGAGGAGGAGAAACGTCCCTGATTCCGGGCTTGGAGACGGCTTCTTCGACGGGTGACCATGGTGGCGGCGGTTTTCGGTGAGCTTGCTCAATTCCTCTATCTTCCACCAAAAGCTTCGATCAAGCACACTATTTTGACTCCTTGAGAGCTTCTGAAGGTGATGAAAGGGTCGAATAGGGCTAGGGAGGGGTATTTATGGAGTTTCCATGAAAGGGGTGGTTAGGCCATGGTCATTAATGAATCTCCTTGATGGTGGCTGACTAGAATTGATGAGATTCTCCTCCCAAGCATCAGGGAAGATGAATGGTGAGCTTAGAGAAGAGGAAGGGTGTGCCCCGTGGTCTCCCTCCTCCATTAATAAATGAGAATTTCTTTAATTTTTTCTTTAATAATTAATCTAATTAATTCTCTATTCATAATAATTAAATTAATAAGCTTAGTGGGTTGTAAGATGGACCTTGGTACAAGCCTTAGCCTATAGGAAATGGGTTGAGCCTTTATTCATCTCATTTAGGCTCCACTTTGACCATGGTTGACTTGGGGTGTTGTCTTGGTCAACCAATGGTTTGACTAGTCCCATGGGTTAGTCCTTAGTCTTATGATACCTCCTTGTGTTGGTTGGGCTAAGGTGGGACCCCAATTGCGCCAATTTGTCCAAAAGGTGTTGGTTTGATCAAAATTGGCCTAGATTTGACTTTGGTCAAATTGAAGAAATTAACGCCCTCATGATGAGTCTTTTGGGTCCACTTGACCCCTAATGATATTATAAGGCTAGGGGTGAAGTCAATTTGACCATAAGAAGTCTAATCGAGCCAATTCAGGTTGAGTTGACCAATGTTGAGCTAGGGTTGACTTTGGTCAATTTGGCCAACTTGGTTGACTAAGCCATGAGTCCATTGGTCAATTGCCTCCCCTTTAGGGTTAGGGAGGTGTTAGGGAGCTTACTTTGAGGTGGTGAGCTCCTTTGGATGTAAATCGGCCTAGGTTGACTTGTGCACAATGAGGGTGCACATAGTAATTTTCCTTAGCTCAAGAAGTTCTAGGGCCGTCTCCTTGCCCTAACTCTCCACTCAATCCCTAACACCAGCAAGGTGGTCTGGAAGGGCTAGGGATGTTACATCATCTACTACACATTGATCTATGGGGTCCTTCCACCACCCCAACATCAGGAGGTAAGCCATACTTCCTTCTCATTGTTGATGATTACTCCTGATTCATGTGAATTTTTTTCCAAACAAAGAAATCAGAAGCCTTCAAAGAACTACAAGCCTTCAAAATCCTCATTGAGAAACAACTAAATACAAATATTATGGTAATAAGAAGTGATCGAGGTGGAGAGTTTCTCTCCACAGCCTTTATTCATTTTTGCTCCAAACAGGGAATCCATCGACAACTTACCGCCCATACACCACAAAGCAAAATGGAGTCATTGAAAGTCGTAAACGAACTGTTTTAGAGATGGCTTGTTTCATGCTTCAATCAAAAGGCTTGCCAAAATTTCTATAGGCTGAAGCATGCTCTACAACAGTCTGCCTCCTCAACAGATCCATCACCAAGGCTCTCAAATATTCCACCCCTTTTGAAACCTTATGCCACCACAAACCGTCAGTCGAACACCTAAAGGTCTTCGGCTATCTTGCCTATCACCACATTCCCTCCTCAAATAGAGACAAGCTGGACAAGAAAAGTCAAAAGTATATTATGATTGGCTACAACCAACAATCAAAAGGCTACTGCCTGTTTCATCCTCTAACCAGTCGGTTAATTACATCCAGAGATGTTTCCTTCAAAGAAGATGACAACTGGTCTTGGCAGTCAGAACCAGGGCTAGGGTCAACATCATCAGGAGGGATAGTTACCTCAGCTGCAGCTCAAGTCCTCCATATCCCTTCTATATGCATGCCTCTACCTGACGAGCTACCTCAATTAGACACGGCCCCTTCCTCATCATCGCCAATCCCTCCTGCATACATTCCTCTACCTCAATCAGGCATGGACCCTTCCTCATCATTGCTAATCCCTCCTGCATACTCTCCATACCTGATGTGCCAACTCAATCAGACATGGATTCCCTCATCATCACCAATTCGCAAAACCAGATCAATCGCTGATATTTATGAAAACTGCAATATTACTCTTTTTATAGGTATTCTGACTACATATAACGAAGTTATGTTAAAACTAGAGTGGAAAGAAGCCATGGACAAAGAAATACGAATGATAGAAAAATAATTAGACATGGGAGCTTGTCCAATGACCACCTGACAGAGGCATTATAGGACTCAAATGGGTTTACAAGACTAATGTAAATGAAGACGTCATACCTATAAAATACAAAGCTCGACTCGTCGCCAAAGGCTACTCTCAAGTTCCTGACCGTGATTATGATGAGACATATGCCCGCGTCGCCAGGATGGACACTTTCAGTATGGTTATTGCCTTCGCTGCCCAACATAATCTCCTTATCTACCAATTAGACGTTAAATCAGTGTTTCTTAACAGAACAATTGATGAAGAAGTTTATGTAACTCAGCCGCAGGGATCTACGACATAGGACAAAGGCAAAGTCTACAAACTTCAAAAGGCTCTGTATGGCCTTAAACAAGCCCCCCGTGCGTGGAACTATAATATTGATCAGTATTTGTGTCATTCCCTCTGAAAGTCTTTGTTTGAAGAGTAGTTATACACCTAGAGGGGGGTAAATAGGTCTTCTAGTCTTTTTGAACAACCTTTAGTTTTGGTCTGTTGTGTGTATTATTATTATGTTAGCTTTCAAGAACAATAACAACACACTAAATTTTATAGTGATTCCCCAATATATGAGTACATCCACTTTTCCTCCTACCTTTCTAACAATGTGTTAGATAAGACAATCTTCTCCAAACTAGGCTCAAAGAGTTTACAACATAGATCCCTCGGGATCTCTCAGGCTTCCTCCAAGCCCTACCTCAGGCCACAGCCCTACTTACTCAGAGTAATCTCTACTCATACAACTCAGTGACCACAAATCACCTACCTCAGGCTTATAAGGAAGCCCTACAACTCAGGATAGAAGGTTAGCCCTACACTTAGAGATAATAAATCTCCTACCTCAGATCTTAACCAAGATCTTACCTCAAGCACACAAGTTCTACCTCAGATCCTTAATAGGATCCTACCACTCAGTCTTTATATGTTAGGCCTACAACTCAGATCAATTATGATCCTATGGGAAGAGTTAATGTTTGATGATGATTGACTCCAGAGAAAATGTTCTCTGAGCCTTTTTTCTGAACTGAGTAAACTCAATCCTAACTTCTTCACAGCACCAGGATAGTTGATCTTCAGGATGTTTCTGCTTGTGCTGAGAAGACAACTGCAGAGCACTATTTCTTCAAACCTTTTGATGTACCAGTTTTGAGTGTAGAGGCCTTGAAAATGAACAACCCCTTAAGTTTGCTCTGCTTCTCCTTCTTAACTAGAAAACAAGTTCTTTCTTCTTGTTGTTGAATACTTTCAGATTTTTCAGTTCTTTGTATTCTTCAAACAGCTGGCCTTAGTTTGAATCTCGCAGACCTTCTTATTAATCCCAGCGTCAAGGATTTTCTTGCTTGATGGAGATGAAGAAGATGACCAAGAACAACCAAAAAACCTTTTGATTTCTCGAAAAGAACCTTTTATGACTCGCCATCCAATGACTGTATGAGCTGCATGGACCCACCAAATTAGGAAACAACAACATATCTTTTGCATTAATTGTTGTACTAAAGACATACAATGCCTTTTGTCATTTAACGCGCAAGTCCCATAACATTTGAATTTTGGATGACGTCGGTATGACATGCTTGTAGACTTAGTAATTTACAGTCAATCTGCATAGGCGTTGAGTGCAGTCAAGAGACTCAGCGCAAAAACACTTGACAGAAATACTGTTACCTGAGGCGTTGAGTGAACCTTCATCACTCAACGCATTTGACTTTTGCAGCTTAACTGATAAGGCATTGAGTGAGTCTTCATCACTCAATGCTTTTAGACTTGGAAGAATTTTCCTATATGAAAGCGTTGAGTGAAGCTTCTACACTCAACACTTTCTGACTTTGCTGAATTTCTTGATGTGGCGTTGAGTGGTCATTCTTCACTCAACGCTTATGTACTTGACCAGAAATACTTTCGAGTAGGCATTAAGTGAACTGCCTTCACTCAACGCTTTTGTCCTTAGATAGATTTCAATTCAGCAATACTGAGGCTTTGACTGTATGGTGTTCTATCAACGCTTTTATCCTTCTGGCGTTGAGTGAAGTGAGTTCACTCAATGCTTCTAGATTTAGCCTATTTTAGCTTATCCAACAACCCGTCTAGAGTCCAATTGTCATTGTGACCATGACAACCTGTCTAATCAATATAACAGAATACAACCTGCATGTAATGAACTTGAACATATATATTAGATACAAACATGTGTATACCATTGAACTGTGGGCCTTATTCAAATCTAGGACATTATTATCAAAGAACCCAGTAATCTCTCCATATTTGAAGAAGTCAAAACTCATATCAATGATATACACAACCATATGAATAGAAAAACATTCACAGCAAACAAGAGCAATAGTTGACACATAATCAAAAATGTGATTAATATTTAAAGAGATAATCATAAACAGACAGTGTGATTATAATAATGTTCATAATCCTAAAGCCCTTAAGGAATACAAAGACATTTTAAGTTTCAGGTTCCTTAATAACAATGCCTCTGTTGGGTTTCTTAGCAGCCTTTTCATCAGCCTTAGCCCTCTTTTGCTTCTATTTTTCAAAGTAACTGTAGGCTTTAGGGAAGTATTTGCTTGGCTCCAGAGCATCTGGTGGCACTGCACTTGTCTTCTTATATCTTTTGAATTTTCTCCTGCCCTCTTTATTCCTTTCAAGTTTAGCCCATTCTAGGGAGCTATACAACTTTCCTCTATCAGACTTATTTTCCTTCATTTGATCCCAGACAGATAGAATGATAGTCCTTGATTGAGGACTCCATTTTTCAAAGTCTGGCTTAGTTTCCATCTCTTCTTTGTAGCTCTTTTTGCTGAGCCTGATTTCTTCATCTTCTGCAGCTGACTTGCCTTTAGCTTTAAGTATCTGTTCAGTAGTGGGGCTGAAGGTAGGAATATCAGTAACAATAGTAGAGGGTTCAGTGCATTGAGCACCATATTGATCACCATACTGATCATCATACTGATTATCATACTGAGCACCATCAGTCTGATCTTCGGGTAGAGGAGAAGGAAACACATTATCATATGAATATTGTTCAAGTCCCCATGATCCCCTAATTACATTGGTGGCCTAAACAACATTCTCAGTGTTCGCTTTGATCATTGTCTTCTCCCCCTTTATGACTTCTTAAGATATAGTAGCATTCAGGTAGTTCTTGGCATGAGAGATCTTTTCATCCACATAATTTATCCCTTTAGTGTCATAATTTTTGGCTTCCAATATGTGATCATCCAATATCTGTGTGCATGCATCCATTCGATTCTTCTGAGCATTAGGAACCATTTCCATATTGTTGGATATGATGTTCTGATTCTGTATAATATCATTCTACCTAAGTTCGATCTCCTGAAGCTTGTTTTCAGTGAATGTCACAGTAGGATCAGCCCTTGTGAAGAGTGCAACTATATTGGCCTTGAGCGGGTTCACTTCAAATCTAATGAACTTGATCACTGTAGATAGATCCTTTCTAAGTTCTTTAATGGAATCATCCACATAGTGTTCTAGTTGTCTCCTCCTGTCATCAAGCAGACCTTTCAGTTGAGCCAAGAATGTTGAGGACATTGGATCAGCTTGATGAGATGTCCCTTGATCACAAACATCCTTATCCTCCTCCCTTGCAGCTTCTTTAGATTCAGAGTCAGCCATTCTGAACTCAGATGAGTGTTTAGTAACATCAATCTTTGACACATTAACCTCATGTACACCATCTTCAGATATGTCTATAATATCTTTAGTTTCCTAAGTAAGGAGCTCTATTGGAATCTCCCACTCAACCTCTGTATTTCCCATAGAAACATGCTACTCTGTATCAACAGTCACTAGAGCACCTTCATTTTCTGCATCTGGAAGTTGTTGGTTTTTAGCAACTGTGGGTTAAGCAATTATTCCCACAGTTGCAGGAACCTGTTCACCCTCAGTAGGAGTACTGGAGTTCAACCCTAGAGGCTCATCAGGAATCTGATCAATCCTGCTCTACAGATTCTCTAGGAGGGAATCAAGCTTGTCTTTAATTGATTGAACTTTCTCCCCCTCAGCAGGAGCATCTAACTTGGTAGCCTCCCCCTTAAGTTCAACACAAATCATGTGCACAATACTTTCAGTCACTTGTTCAGTTACCTCTGCTAGAATGTCTTCTGATCGTGAGTCGCTTGCTTGTACAGTCTTTGCTGCAGGTTCTGAGAACATAGAGACCTGAGCACTCACATCTCTTCTAGTTTCTTCAGAAGAGTCAGACAACTGAGGGTCATGAGGCTCTTCTTCACTACTCTGAGAAGAGTTGCTTTCAATACTTTCCTCAGTGGCGATGATAGCTTTCTTTTTCTTCTTCCCAGTTGTGTTTTGATGTGGCAGCAACACCCTGTCCCATCTGTCAAACATTTTTGAGTCCATCCTTCTCATATGATGGATCTTTGTTTCTAGTCTCACATTGATGATCCCTAGAATAGTAGTTTGCAAGTATAGAGATAAGACTCTTCCCAAGTTTGGCTCTGTGACACATTCCACAATTTTGTCAAATAGTACCTTCCCCCAATCAGTCTTCTTGGATAGAATTATCCTTGTCATCGTCTCAAACATTTTTCTAGAGATCTTATCATGGGACACTGTCTTGCAAATCAAAGTTTTCCCAATAACATCTGCTAGAAATTTTCCTTGTAAATTCATCTCCTTTCTCAGAACAGACCCAGTGGTATGATTTGAAAGCCCACACCACTTGAGGGCAGATTTCAAATCATTTTGATATAGTTCTTCTTCTTCATCAGATGACTTGAACTTGGGCAAATTCAGGGCTTTGCTCAGTCTTCTGTGAGTGATTTTGATCTTGTGTCTACTGATAGATGACTTGATTTTGTAGGAGGATGAGTCAACTGTAGCATTCGAATAAAGTTTAAGAACTTCTCGCTTCCATATCGAGCTTGGCTCCGACGGGATGAATTCTAGGTCAGTGGTCTGCAGTAAGTGGAGAACGAGTTGCATTTCCTCTGGAGCATCCTTGAATCCATTTCTCACTAACTCAGAACCCTCAAATAGGAAATCCATTCCTTTTGGCGCCATGAACCTTTGAATTTTTTGATCTTGCTCGAGATTTCGTTGCAGGGAGGCAGGAAGTTAAAAAGGGATAGGAATCGTGGATTTTATTTTAAGCGCACACACTTCTATTTATACTTACCCCTATTTGAGAATATGGAGAGGCACGTACCTGTCTTATTTGATACGATTTGATCAACAGTCGAGATTAATCCTGAATGATAGCTGTAATTAGAACTGCCTGAGTGGATTCGTTGAGTGAACTCGATGCACTCGATGCCTGAAGATGTCTCAACGCACTCGATGCTTGGACACTTTGTCTCAGCGAACTCGACACCTGGGTACTTAATCCATATCTTCTTTGATAACCTGCAAAGGTCAATTCTTCCTGCAATACCTATGCATAGATAGACAATGAAGCTATAATAAGTTCAATATGCCCAACTCAATTTTGAAGGTGTTGAACTTGGCTTCATCTAGTGGCTTAGTGAAAATGTCAGCCACCTGTTTGTCAGTGGGGATAAACTCAAGACAAATGTCTTCTCTTTCTACATGTTTCCTAATGAAGTGATATCTAATCTCTATGTGCTTAGTCCTGCTATGAGACATACGATTCCTAGCTATAGAGATTGTACTTGAAGAATCACAAAATATGGGAGTTCTACTTAGTTGGAGATTATAGTCTTGGAGTTGATACTGAATCCATAGAAGTTGTGCACAATAACTTCCAGCTGAGATATACTCCGATTCAACTGTTGAGATTGCAACACTGGTTTGTTTCTTGTTGATCCAAGATACAAGTCTTCTTCCAAGAAATTGACAGGTGTCTGTTGTGCTTTTTTGTCTTCTTTACACCCTGCAAAATCTGCATCTGAATATCCAATTAGGTCAAAATCATAATTTATTGGGTACCATAGACCAAGATTAGGTGTGCCCTTGAGATATCTTAGAATTCTTTTTACAGCAGAATAATGAGACTCTTTAGGGCTTGCCTGATATCTAGCACAAACACATGTAGCATACATGATGTCTGGCTTACTAGTAGTTAGGTAGAGGAGGGAGCTAATTATGCCTCTATACAAGGTTTCATCAACAGGTTTCCCAGTCTCATCCTTGTCTATTGACACACTTGACCCCATAAGAGTTTTCATTATGGAGGCACTCTCCATTCCAAACTTCTTGATTAGCTCCTTTGTGAACTTAGACTGAGAGGTGAATAGACCATCCTCTGACTGTCTAACTTGAAGGCACAAGAAGTACTTGAGTTCACTCATACTGCTCATCTCAAACTGTCATTGCATAAGTTTAGCAAACTTCTTGCAGAGATCATCATTAGTAGACCCAAAAATTATGTCATCTACATAAATTTGGTCAAGAATGATCTTATCCTTGACTTTCCTAAGGAATAATATCTTGTCTATCTTTCTCCTTGAGAATTTGTTCTCAGTGAGAAAGCTAGATAGGGTTTCATACCATACTCTAGGGGCTTGCTTCAACCCATACAAATCTTTTCTAAGTTTAAATACATAATCATGAAGGTTAAAATTAACAAAACCTGAGTGTTGTTCAACATAGACCTCCTCTTTTATGTTACCATTTAGGAAAGTTGACTTAACATCCATTTGGTAGATCTTAAACCCTTTATGTGCATCATAGGCAAGGAATAATCGTATTGCCTCCAGTGTAGCAACTGATGCAAAGGTTTGATCAAATTCAATACCTTCCTCTTGTCTGTATCCCTCGGTAACTAGTCTAGCCTTATTTTTGATGATAACCCCATTCTCATCAAGTTTGTTCCTATAGATCCACTTGCTCTTCTCCTATGTCATGTGTATTTTGGCATTCTTCAGGAATGAACACACCATCAACTCCTCTTGGGCAGTAGGAGTATCCTTGATGGTCAGTTTATCCATCTTCAACTCTACACTTGTAGATCTAGAAGAGCTTGACAGCTCACTGTTAATTATAGAAGATTCATCAAATACTACATTGACAGACTCTTGTATAACTTGGTTCTTTAAGTTGTATACTCTATAGGCTTTGCTATGGTTGTTGTACCTAACAAAAATTCCCTCATAGGATTTGATAGCAAACTTAGTCAAGTAGCACTTCTCATTATTCAGCACAAAACACTTGCTTCCAAAAATCCTTAGATAGACAAGATTTGGTTTTCCGCCTTTCATAATCTCATAGGGAGTCTTCTTGTGATATTTTTTTGATGGAAGCTCTATTCAAAACATGACAAGCAGTGTTTACTATATCAGCCCGAAAGTACTTTGGGAGAGAAGTATCACTGAGTAGTGTCCTGCTAGCTTCAATGAGAGTCATGTTTTTCCTCTCAGCAATCCCATTTTGTTGGGATGTTCTTGGAGAAGAAAACCCCTAGAATCCCTTGTTCTTCACAGAACTTTATCATGCCTTCAAACTGAAATTCAGTACCATGGTCACTTCTGATTTTGACCATAGAACTGTCCTTTTTATTCTAAACTTGCCTAACAAAGGTTACAAAGATGTTAAGGGTTTCAGACTTTTTCTTTTAAAAAAACTCAAGCAAATCTGGAATAGTAATCAACTATCACAAGTATGTAGACTTTCTTATCTAGACTATGAACTGGCATATGACCAAATAAGTTCATATGCAAGAGGTACAAACATCTCTCAGAATCCTTGGGCCCAATGCTCTTAAAGGATGTTTTTGTCTGCTTGCCCTTTTGGCATGTAGAACAAATGCTCTCTTTGGTGCATTTCAGATTGGGTCCATTTCTGACTAGCCCTTCACTGAAGAGCTTGTTAATTGTCTTGTAGTTTAAGTGATGATGTAAACTAAAGTGGGGGTGTAGTTTGTGAAATATAATAAATGCGACCTTTTAAAATAAATGTGGCGATAGGCAACTTCGCGAGCTATTTTAAACGATTTAAATGACATAGACGTAGTTCGCTAACGTAAGACTATCGCACGTGCGTAGTAACGTTGCAAAATCACAATTCTACAGGCATAACATTCAACAGAGTGGTAATACGGATATGTAAATAACTTAAGAGATTAATTAGCTAGGGCAAGCTCATCATAATTACTATTCACTTAATTAACATAAGCACAAAATAACTAATGTGGGAAAGCAAGGAGGTAGAGAGGTATACCAAAGGGGAAGAGGTAATGGCTAGAATGGAGGAGGAATGACGGAGGTCTGGCGGTGGAGTTGGTAGTGTACAAGGAGCATCGACCTCAATCAACTGAAATAGGTGGTCGGAGGACTCAACGGTGCTCTAGAAAGGTTCTAGCAGCAGACACGATGGCTGGCAGAGCTTCGCAAGAGGATTCCGTCAAGCAGGGTAAAGCTGGAAAGTTGCGGCCGAAGCTGGAGAAGAAACCAGCGGCAGCTGGGTGGTCAAATGCAGCGGGGGAGAGGTCGGAGGCAGCGGTGGAGGTTTCTGGAGGTGGTCTTGTCGGAGGAGTTAGGCTCTAAAAGTGGCGGTGAAATTTCTGTCGGAGAAGGAGATGCGGAAAGGCGACGGGCTGCTGGAGATCTCTGGTGTCAACGTCAGAGGCCAAGGCACGGTGCAGGAGGATTCGACGGGCCGGCGGGGCTCTAACGCTGATAGGAGGAGGTGGAGCAGGAGATCGGGTAGACGACGTTGGAGGGGAAAGGAGGGAGCGGCGGCGTCGCAGATTCCGTCGAGCAAGAAGCATGAATATGGGATATCGGGCGGTTAGAGGAGAAACCGAGCGAGAAATGTTCTCGTTCAGTTTCTATTTTCCAAGCCCGCTTTCTATCATGAGATAAGGAACCTTTTATAAGGAGGAATTAGGGTTTCAAGTGAGGGGATAAATGGGCTTAGGTTGGGTGGGCTTTAAAGGGCCTACTTGGTGAAATTGAAAGACATGACCAAGGATAATTCCCAATTGAAATATCATATCAGATTTTGGAAATAGCCAAAAAATATCGGAATAGTTAAATGTTAAAAGCTTGCCCTAATTAACCTATCTCCTAAAATACCGTACCTATGCATTTATGGTCACGTTGGTCGGTCACACAAACGAGCCAAACAAAAATTGCGCAAACAACATGCGCGATACAAAATTACAATCAGGCGCTCATAACATGCGCGATACAATTCGACGCTACACAATAATCCAAAAATATGCAAAAACGTGCGGTACAATAATAAAAGACAGGTGCACTAATAATAAATAAAACTCGCGACGCGGGTTGCATCAAGTGAGCAAGCCTCTTGTGTCATTGCACATAATAAAAGATTTTCTTATTTACTACCAGACATACTGTTGAGTCTGTACTTAAACATAGAAAGTTTAAACAATAAATATTTTCACTCCTAGTTCCTGTCAAAATGACCTCTTGGTCACTTAACCTTTTGATCAGATACTAATCTTTGTGGAAGACAATGACATAGCCAATATCACATAGTTAGCTTATGCTAATTAGATTGTGTTGCAATCCTTCCACATAAGTTACCTTTGTGATAGAGACTATGTCATTGGTGATCATACCATAGCCCTTGGTAACTCCTATGTCTGAACCTCCAAAGATCACTTTAGGTCCATTTCTCACTGGAGTATAATCCTTGAGATGGCTCCTTATTCCAGTCATATATCTGGAACAACCATTGTCTAAGTACCATATTGGCATTGTATGTGTACTTGGACTATCCATAAACAAAGATTAGTTTACCTTAGGAACCCAAAAAGGATTGGGTCCTTGGTTCATGTTAGCATGAAAATGAACATGTCTACCTGCAGCAGCCCTGACAGGAAGACTCACCTTTTCCCTTGGCACACTTGGGTTATGCAAACAGTCTTTGGCAAAGTGACCCACCTTGTCACACCACCAACACTCATGAATGTTATATCTCCTTTTCTAAACTGTCTTTGGAGTGTTCAGGCTATTAATAGTTGTCTGTTTAGAGGGGAGAGCAGCAGCCTTCTTCCTATTTTTTCAGCAATGATTTGACTGAATGTGAGCCTGTTAGTAGATGTACTTGGCTTACTCTGTGTTTCACCAACAAAAATTTTCTTTGCAGTTGACATGTTGATGGCATTAGAGACATCCAAGTGAGGCTTACTGGCTGGCTTACCCTTAGTCAAGGTCTTTGCTGAAGGAACATAAGAATGAGCTGCAATCTTATCCTTGAGTGTGGGAGCAGGAGCACCAAACACAAATAGTTTATAATGGGCCATTTGGATTTCCTCATTGGGAGGCTTCAGTACACTCAACCTCATGCTCTTTCTCCTTCCATTGTAAGATACACTTGTATCTATACAAGGAGAGTTTCCATTCTTCCAGTGACCATACATGATGTCCTAGTCATACCTATTAGAAGGGAGGATTACCTTTTAAAAGGTGGCCTGAGGCACAATGCATGGGAGCCTACCCTTCCCTTTAGAATGGGCAGCTTTAGACTTCCACTTTAACCCCAAACCTCTCTTATCCTTTTGAGAGGTGAAGGAGTCAATCAGTGGCAAAATTGTTTCAGGCTTACAGAATTTAGTCACAAACTTCCTCTCCTTGAGGAGTTTCTCTTCAAGATCCATGATAATCTTGTTTTTCTGGCTATTTGTGCCAATTTGGATAATATAGATTGTTTTCAGCTTGCTAACTTCTCTCCTCATCTGAGCTAGCAAGGCTGCTAACTCAGGTTGCATGGAAGCAGCTTGCTGAAGAATGCCAATCTCCTCAGCTTGTCTCTTGACAAGTTTTTTGCTCTTCTTCAGGGCATCTAGAATTGCATCATACTTGTCAATCAATTGATTAATATCATCTTCAGATTCTGATCCATCATCTCCACTAGAGGAAGTGGATGCTTCAGAGTCTGAGCCAGACTCATAGATAGAGGGAGAGCTAGGGATAGAGTGTATCTCATTAGGAATAGAATTGTCCTGATTATCTTTAGTTTGGGCCATGAGACAAAACTCATCATCCTCTTCAAAATCACTGTCGATAGAGGACAGTGAGGGCCTTATGCTAGATGGGGTAGCTAGATGATCGGCCTCTACTTCAATGGACATGAGACCAATGTAGGCCTCCTCTTCATCTGATTTTGAAGACTCAGAATCACTGTCTGAGATGCTGTTTTTCTTATTAGTCAAGAAGCTCTTTTTAGCCTTCTAGTCCTTGTGATACTTTTTATCTTCAGACTTTAAGTGTTCTTTTCTCTTAATTAGACAGTCAGCAATGATATGTCCACTCCTGTTACAACAATAGCAGACAACATTAGTCTTAACAAGTTTGTTTTGCTTAGAGTCATACTTTTCCCTAGAGAGGTCTTTTTTGAACTTGTCCTTGCTGGAATAGGGCTTGCTTTATATGGAGCTTGAAGAGCTCTTATTCTTCCACTGTCTTCTCCTGCTCAACATCTTCTTGAGCTGCTTTGAGAACAATATCAGTTCTCCATCTGACAGCTCACTGCCTGAGGAGCTGAGATCTGAGCTTTATGACTCTGCAACTCTCCTTGGTGGAGAAGGAGTCTTTTCCCTGCTCCTTGTGGCTTCAGCTCTGAAGTCCACAGTCTTCTCTTTGTTGAGAGTTATGGCAGCATCTTCTTCTACCTTCCCGGAGTTCAACTGCATCTCATGGGATAGCAGCTTCCCAAACAATTTTTGAGACAAAGTGTTGGCCAAGTTATCAACCTCTCTAATGACACGGATCTTAATATCTCATTCTTTGTTTAGGGATCTCAAGAACTTGTCATTCAGCTCATAGTTAGTGAATTGTCTGTTATAGGTGATCAGACTATTCACAATCATAAAGAACTTTCCATAGCATTCAGCTATGGAGACTTTCTTTCCTTGTTTGAAGGCCTCACATTACTGATTTAAGAGGAATTTCCTGTCACCCCTCACTTCCTCTGTCCCTTCCATGTATGCTATAAGAGAATCTCACATCTCTTTATCAGTTTTGTAGTGGACCAGGTTCTGAAAAGTGGAGTCATCTATGACACTGATAATAATATTTTGAGCATTTTTATCCATGGTTGCTAGAATGACTTCATCCTTGGTCATCTCAGAGTACTTCTTTGGAGTTTGGACATTTGCTTCAATAACAGAGACCTTCATTAGAATGAATGGTCTCTCTTGAATTGTAATAAATATCCTTAGGTCTGAGACTTTCATAAATAGTTTGACCCTTTCTTCCAAATCCCAAAGTACTCTTTCATGCATTCTTTCAAGGCTGATCTACAACTTTCGTGTTGAATACTTTTCCTAAAAATGCATGTACAAGGCATATTTCCAAAAGGCATGAAAAATTAGAAAAGTGTCGTGCGACTAGCCAAAATTGCAGGGCGGATATCAGCGTCCATAATGAATTGAATGAGTATTTTCCCTTTCGCCCTCGTTTTTCTCCTGTGTCTTTTTTTCTATAGACAGACCGCTCTCGTTACAACTTCAGATGAGAGAGGGGGAAGGTGCTTAGAGCGTGACAGGGCTCTGCTCTTTCACCTGTTGTCTTGCTCCTTTGTACAGAGGTGAGTGTGCGATCTCGAGCACGTTAGCGGGCTTGAACTGCTAGCTCTGAGAAGGACTGCGGTTCGTTTTGACGCCACGCGGACGGCCGGAGGCGATTGTTGGAGTTTATGTGACCCTCGTAGCACTCAAAGGAACTCGTGGGCGGCCTTCACGGTCAAGACGAGCTTCGGCGGAGATCCTGCAAAGAGAGAGAAAGAGGATGAAGAGAGAAAGGGAAAGCGGGGGGAAAATTCGGAGTGGAAAAAAGATGAAAATGAAGAGGGCTCGAGGTCTATTTATAGTTTTTTCAAAGACCGACCCGGTAATTTTGCTCACTAACTACCAGACGGATGAAGAGAAATGGCCGGATTTGAGCACGCGGGTCGCCAATTTTAGAGAATTGAAGACCGTACCCTCGGGCCAAGGAAAGGCCCGCTCGGGGAAACGGGCGGCCTGACGAGATCGACGTCCGAGGCCGCGATCGCCCTAATCGCCTCACGTCGGGCGGCCAAAGGTGGCGGGAGTCCCTTGGAGGTCGGTCGAGCCCCTGGCCGCTCGTGCGTCGGGCGGCCATGGGGGCGGCCGGTCCTTGGGGGCTGGCCGAGTCGCCCTACCGCCCGTGCGTCGGGCGGCCGAAGGGGGTGGCCGACCCTTGGTGGCCGGCCAAACCCCCGACCACCCGTGCGTCGGGAGGCCAAGGGGAGGGCAGCCAGTCGAACCCTTGGCTGCCCGAGCGTCGGGCATCCCAAAAAAAGGGGGGAGGGGGTGGCCGGCTGAGTCCTTGGCTGTCCGGCGCCGGGGGGCCGCGAGAGGGACGACCGACCCTTGGAGGCCGGTAGAGCTTTCGGCCGTCCGAGCCCTAGGCAGCCAAAGGGTTTAGCTGGCCGTTGGGGGCCAGCCGAGCCTTCTGCCGCCCAAGCGTCGGACGACCATGGGAGCAAAGTTGTCGGGATCGAGATCCTAAGTTGGATCGTTTTGAGGTTGGATCGGATCATAGGATCATATTATAGGATCGGATCGAGGATCGCAAGATCCCACAACATTCATAAATTAAGGCTAAAAAAATTAAATTAAATTTTGTATCATTAAATTACATGCTCAATTGAGTAGTATATGAATAACTATATTAAATTTTTTTTTGAATAATTAAATCAAACAATAATATCATATTAAATTCAATTTTAGTTTCAGGTAAAACACCAAATGTTTACTAACAATAAAAATAAATATGGACTGGGTGCGACCGAAGAAGTCGCTCTTGGCATCAGCTTGCAGTCGGCAATCGACACTTGGGATACGGTAAAGCAGCATAATATGATTATGTGATGGAGTAGGGGCGGAATTGGTATATGGGCAATCGACAATGGGTTATGGGCGTTGGACCGGTTGAATGAGGTCGGGATAGGGTTGGACATGTTTCTAGTTACCTTTGGTCAGATCGGTAGAATCGGGTTAGGATCACGATCCTAAAGATCCTAAAATCTAGATCGTGATCCCAGTCGTAGATGTGCCAATTTAGATTTTAGGTAAGATCCAGATTGATTTACAAAATATGGATCGTAGGATCGTAAAATCCTACAATCCGGATCGCGATCCTAATAACCATGCATGGGAGCGGCCGGCCCCTGGCCAGCCATCGGCCACCCGAGCGCCGAGCGGCCAAGGGTCTCCGAGCGCCCTTGGTGGCCGGTCGAGTCACGGCGGCCTACCGATGCCGGCGGGCAGCCAGCACACGGGATCCCGTGCGACGGTTGGGTAATTCCCATGAGCGGTGATTACTGTGCAATTCGGGAGCGTGTATCGTGTACGTGGCAGTTTTGCCCAGTAACTCCCCATTTCATCAGTGGGGGAAGAGGGAATTCCAACTAATCACAGCCCGAAATTCCTATAACTAGGGGGGCGACCCCATCATATATGTCAAATGGTTTTTAATAATGGCGTTTCCTTTGAAGTAAATTAATTTCTACGTTATTCCATGATTTGGGAGACGGCCTTCTGTCCTCATGGGGATGATTTCTCATTAATGACGTAAGAAGTTTGTTATCATTTTTTATCTTATTAGATAATTAATGTGCAGCTATAATGCATCAGGATGCAGCTATAATCTTGTTCTAAATTTATTTATAGCATGATGAAGACACTTGAGAGATACCAAAAGTGCAGCTATAATGCATCAGAGTCCTCGATTCCCTCAAAGGAGACTCAGGTGCATATTTCTGCTATTTCTTCTTATCTAAATATATATAAACAAGATTTGTGGTATGAATGGTAAAAGCATTCTCCTTAGTTATATTATAACATATGCTGCCACTTCTCTTTTCAGTAGCCCTATTAATCCTCGAAAGCATTTTAGTTTCTCAACCCCGTAGATGTTGTTTTTTTTAATTAATCTACATTCCATTAGTCTAAGAGTAAAATGTCTCTTTTGCCCTTAAGAAGTACGATATACACCATATTTGATGTTTTATTATACAAAAATTTAGTAGGAAATATAAACAAGCACTGAAGCACCTGTTAAGTAACATTTTATGAACTTCAAGATGTATGAGAGCATTGAGAATATATAAAATATAACTTATGGTATTCGTGCCCAAAATGCCCGACCGGGCCGGGCTTGGACCGGGCCAATCGGGCCTGGTCTTTTGCCAACCGGGCTCGGCTTGGGCCCAGCTTGAGCTAGGCCTGGCCGGGCTTCCTCTCAAAGAGAGGTCCCTATAAGGCCCTTCAGGCCGGCCCGAGCTGGACCAGGGCAGGTCTGATTTTCAGGCTGGATTAAAATCCCGCCAGGATTAGGCGGGATAATCCCGCCAAATAATCCCGCCAATTAGGCGGTATTTAATCTTTCCTATATTTATGCTGGATTAAATCCAGCCTAATTGGCGGGATTTTCCATCAGCTCGGGAGTCGGGCCAAGGCTAGCCCGGTGTCCGGGCTTTGCCCGGCCCGGGTATCGGCACCGAGCCGGGCAACTGGCTAAAATGGGGGCCCGATAAGGCTCCCAAGCTCGGCCTTGGCCCGGGCCGGGATTTTCCCGGCCCGGGCCCGGGCATTTTGTACCGGCTAACTTATGATTATGTGTTTTTTATTTTAAAGTATTAAATACAGCGAATACCTCATGATCATATTCAAATGAGTAATTTAATTTTAAAGCAGTAAAATTGGATGGAAAATATATGATAAGGGATGTACTTAGTACTTTGTACTTGAAGAGGTTATATAATAATAGTAATGAGCTAAATCTAAAAAAGGAAGTAAATTGATAATGAGTTGATGTAACATTCATTTCTATATACTAACGTGGTTTTAAATTAATAAAAAAATTATTCTGCTTAAATTAAAGCATTGGCTGAGATTTCATCAGGCATTAGCAAAATCTACATATATAGATTATTTGTTCTTCTTTGCCCCTGCTAATACATTTTATTGAGAGAATATATCTTGCGTCTTTTTGAGTTTTTCAATATCTTAAGCCTTCTAAATATAATGGAGAGATGAAATAGAATGTCTACATTGAAACTCCAAGTTAACTTTGTTATCATACATATGCCTTCATCTTATTATCATGTCATCATATATCATATATTCATCTCATGAGTAGTGTACAAAATATATTCTCTCTATCATGGCATCATCATATATTCATCGCATGAGTAGTGTACATATATATATATATATATATATATATATATATATATATTCATCGCATGAGTAGTGTACATATATATATATATATGAGAGAGAGAGAGAGAGAGAGAGAGAGAGAGAGAGAGAGAGAGAGAGAGAGAGAGAGAGAGAGAGAGAGAGAGAGAGAGAGAGAGAGAGAGAGAGAGAGAGAGAGAGAGAGAGAGAGAGAGAGAGAGAGAGAGAGAGAGAGAGAGAGAGAGAGAGAGAGAGAGAGAGAGAGAGAGAGAGAGAGAGAGAGAGAGAGAGAGAGAGAGAGAGAGAGAGAGAGAGAGAGAGGGCCATCATAAATTTATAGAAATTTTGAGCTGCAAATAGCCAAAATTTCTCCCATCCCCCACTAACTTAGTTGGGGTCATGTGGGCTAAGTGGGTTGACCAAATTCAACCCCATTATGCCCATGATGGAACCGCCCCATTATGCCGTGCGCACAGCGCACGGCAAAACCACTGCGAAGGCTGACTGTCGCATGGAGGGCGCCTCATAATCGCCAGCCGCCGCGCGAGCATCAGCCGTCGTGCAGCCCCTGTGATGCGAGGCCAAGCGGGCCAGCCGGCCACCATCGCACGTTCCACGCTCGCGACTGCACGCCTAACAGCCCGCCGACTGCCTGGGCACTCGACCACCACCGCGAGGCCAAGCCGTTGCCTCGGTCGGACGCGTAGACTCGTGGGTGGCCTCTAGTCCGGCCGCATGGTCGCGCCCGACCGGCCTCCTCGACCGGACGACCTCCTCGACTGGCCAACCCTCACCAATCAGATCCCGCCGCCGGCCGGTCGGCCTCACCGAACGAATCCCGTTGTTGGCGGCCTCTACCGGCCGATCCATCGACTGTCGTCTAGCCGTCGGCCCATCGCTGTTCGATCTCCACTGGCACAAGAAGGAAGAGGCTAGGGGCAAGGGAGGTGACTCTCCCTTTGGCCCTAAAGCCTTCACCTCTTCCCCAACTTGCGTGGCGGGGGAGAACCACCACAAATCAGCATTTAGCTAAGGCGTGACGGCTCTCCGGGCTGTTTTCGTTCATATTGCTCTGCTTCTGTGTTTTATTCTAGTTGGTGGTTTTGCTTGACTTATTAGGTAATTGTACTGTTTACTAAGAATTCTTTTATAACTGTTTAATTAAGAACTCTTTTATAACTGTTAATATAGGTATTTGATCCACCTTAAGAACGGTAAAAAAAAGGCTTTTGGGAGACAACCCTATTTTTACTCATCTTTCCCTAACGCTTATTTGATATGATATTATATTGCATGTGTTGGAGTTTTCTTCCCTTGCAGATTGCGCTTGGTTGTCGACGGGTGTGTCCCCTTTTTATTCAAGTTATAACGTCAATCTTCTGGTATGCTCTTTTCAGGGCATGGGTAACGCCCCTATAGACCTTTTTTTATTTATTTTACTATCAGCTCTTATTCATATTGTGATTTGCTCAATTCTGGGGGAGGGTTTCACAACCCACATTTTCTCTGCATTTAAACGATATATCAGAATAAGAGAAAACACGCACCGTGATGCCACACAGTACAGAGGATAACTGCAGGTGTTCAGGCAAGAACTCGAACCTAACACTTTATATGAAATTATCAAGTTATTAAGAAGAAACTGCAATTTGAATTAAGTTTTGACGACCGTATCACTCGACTTAGTGGATCAACTAGTCCACGAGTAAAAATATGAATATACGCTGCGAAAAATACTTTGTTTATATAGATTGACATCCTACATAAATATAAACATTCAAATAGGACAACTCATGACATGCATACCTCTAGATTTAATATAAGTATAGAACGAGTCTCTTACGTCGTTAAAATATAATGACTCCGGATTTAAAAGATGTTATGCATGAGATAGTCATAATGAGATTTTTTATACTTTAAAATAACTAACATGCAATCCTAGCATAAAACCTTCCCAGAGAGCAAGTAACCCAACAAATTATCTAGAAATAGATTTAGCAACTAGCAAGTAACTTAACATTCTACTAAATTTCTAGTGAGCGTCAACAACCTAACAAGAACCCACCAAAAAGACATATATGTCTGAACTAAAAATAGAAAAACAATAAAACTACCTCACGATGGTGAGGACATGACAACTGCAACAGCTGCAGAACACCAGCAACTACTGACCCTAGCCGCTCAACCAGTTACTGTTCCGAGTCTGAGACATTCAAAAGAAAAGAATACTTCAGCAAGAATATACAAGATACAATCAAAGTTCATTAGTAGCAATAATCAAAAGAGACAAAAGGGTTACTAACTCTTATAAAAGAAAAGTTGTTCAATCACAGCAAATAAATCATACTTTAATAGACAGAAGAATTTTCAAACAGAGTAGTAAGAAAGGGTGCACCAAGTGCAAAATGAAGTCATGCTTCTATAAAATCTGCAAGTGCATGCATAAGAATATATGTGCATATATATGTAAACAAAAGAGACTGATCAGCTCAAAATACGTGAATCATTAACACCGGTAAAAAAACGGTACTAAGTTGGGGGCCACATTGTCCAACACCAACCTTCAGACCCAACATCTCAAAAAGGCGTTGTGGTGATGGTCACATTGTCCAACACAACCCAACAACCCATAAGAAGAGAAGAAAACTCATCAGGTGTAATAATTCACAAATCGCCACTGAGGTGGTGGTCCTTTATCCACTGCCAACCAAGACCTCAAATAATCATAAATTATATTAATAAACAAAAAGAATATCAAGTCTTAACATCGAATTTCCATGACAATGCATAAGGAAGAAAACCAAAAAAGTTACTAAGGTATACTTGACAAATATGACTTGACGAACTCAAAGTCACTTGATGGATACATGAAAATTATTTAACACTAACTCTGAAATCACTCGACACCAAGACTTCAGCCACTCGACGCCTCTCTGCTTCACTCGACGCCAAGACTGTTTCAGTCAATGCACTCGATGTCATAGCTGCTTCACTCGACGCCAAAACTGCTTCACTCGATGCCTAGACAGAGACAGTCAAAGCACTCGACGTCATAGCTGCTTCACTCGACGCATAGACAGATACAGTTAAAGCACTCGACGACATAACTGCTTCATTCGACGCCATAACTGCTTCACTCGACTCCTAGACAGAGTCAGTCAAAGCACTCGACGTCATAGCTGCTTCACTCGACGCCTAGACAGATACAGTCAAAGCACTCGACGTCAAGGCGAAACTCAACGCTCTCGACGCCAAGGCTACACTCAACACTCTCGACGCCAAGGTTACACTCAACGCTCTCGACGTCAAGGCTACACTCAACGCTCTCGACGTCAAAGCTACACTCAATGCTCTTGACGTCAAGGCTACACTCAACACTTTCGATGCCAAAGCTATACTCAGCGCCCTCGACGACAAGGCTACACTCAACGATCTCGACGCCAATGCTACACTCAATGCTCTCGATGCATTTGTCATTTCGACGAATTTACTTAAAGTTTAATTAAAATTTTTTTTTCTGACAGAAGGACTTACAACAGTTTAATCAAAAAAAAGCACTTCTTCTTTCTACCCAAAACTCTGATTTCCTACAACAATTCAAGACTTCCACTCCCCCTAATCTACACCAATCTTAGATCATTTTATTTAAAAAAAGAAAAAGAGAAAGTAAAGAACAAAGTGATTCATACTCGAAACAGTAAAAGGACAAGAAATAAGATTTCCTTCTGACTATTATTTGAAAGATTTTGGTCATGACATATGTTCATAGCCATATATATTTTGATAGATGTAGGACTAGATTTACAGCATAAATTGCAAGAAAATGAGATCTGAAACTTTTAGAATGGAATTAGACGAAGGAGTTTCGAAACCACCACTTGCCTCAAACCTTCACAAATCCGGCCTCAGGAGCGCTCCAAGGATCAGCCGCAAGAACAAAAAAAACGATTCCTGAAACCTTTCGAGGCAAACGAGGGTCAAGGTCAAAAACCTTAACACCAAAAATCCATGAAATGGGGAAAACTTACCGTGCACGCGTAGATCTCGGCGAGAGCTTTCTGAATCTATCCTTCAACGACGATTTCGAGCACCGGCACTCCTACAAGCGGCGGCCGAAAGCCTCACAATATCCGTCGCCTCTTT
Organism: Platanthera zijinensis; assembly: GCA_039513925.1. Lineage (NCBI taxonomy): Eukaryota > Viridiplantae > Streptophyta > Magnoliopsida > Asparagales > Orchidaceae > Platanthera > Platanthera zijinensis. The sequence goes on along the minus strand of CM077087.1, from coordinate 19,673,090 downwards.
TCTTTAGTGTTTTCGGTCCGATGGCTTGGGGAAGAAGATAATGAATAGGGTTTCTGTTTATAAGTATTTATAGATATAATATAGTAATATAATATTATTATTAATAAATAAACATCCAAATGACCAATAAAATTCGAACAAACTCGGATTTTCACGAATTTCGCACCGAAGTTAAATACCAATGCTACAAAATCAACGGCAAAGTCGAAATTAAGACTTGGCAAACCAAACTCGGGTTAAAATTCCCCGAAATTACAACCAACATCAACCTACTAAAATCCACCGAGTCAAAACCTCGGATTCCAAAGAGAAAAAATCACGCTCCAACAGCGGTACCCGTTAACTATGCGACAACGTAACGCCCTGAAGTCATAAATACGACACTAAAGAAATTAAAATAAACACCGAAAAATCAGGGACGTTACAATGTGAGTGTTGATTGTGAGAAGTTTTATTTCAATTTATATAGTTTTGTTCATTTTCATTGTGCACCACAACACCCACTTGAGCACGTGCTTAATCGTTAGCACGTCGCGTGTCGAATTCATAACTTTTGTGTGATTTGGGAAAATAGTTGTGTTGGCTTAGGATTGTGAGACTGAATAAAATGTTGACTTATGTAGTGCTTCTAGTCGAGTACTTGCTTCTTGTATAGAAATTCGAGTAGAATTAATTTTTTTTATGCTTATAGTTTTATACCCTTTCTATTAACGTAAATATTATTTATTCTACTCAAAAATATTGAATCTGGATTGAATCCGACGGTAGAGTAGAGATGTGTGTAGATGGTCGTTAGCCTCGTATTGCTCGAGTAGGGAGGAAGGATTATTTAATTCAGTGGCTAAGAACTTGTCCCAGGTTATTCTCGAACCAATAATATAGGTTAGTTCCGCTGCGCGAGTGTGATGTAGACTATCATTTTTGCCCGTTTGAGCTTTTGTATCACTCATATCGCTCTATCCTCGCTAGCCCCTTTGTGCCTACCCCATCTTTGGATTCATCTCCACCAATATCTAGCCAAAGCCAAATAGTCAATCCTTGCCGCACATCCAAATTCGAGCTTTAGTTGCATTTTTTTATCATTATGTTGGGGGTGTTAATGTGGTGATGTTTTTGTGGATATGTGGATGTGCTCCAAAGTAAATTTATGCTGCAATTGCAAAAATGAAAATGAAAGGAAAAAAGGAGAAATAAAAAGGAAAAAGAAAAAGAAAATATTAAAACGTTAAATTGAAAATCTTCTTGAGGTTTTATATTGGGAGTAGGCGATACATGCACCCGTATTTTCAAGGTTAAGTCTGGGAGTGTGGTACACATGCATGTGGTTTTGTGGTACTAGAAGATATTGTTGTGTGCAAGCTCAGTTGGGTTTTGTGCGTGAGCCACCATGTTTATTATTCATTTACTTCACCTAAGCCCAAGCCCCATTTTAAACCTAAAGTCTTACTGATTCACGCGTTGAATCCAACCAGTGTCGTGAAGAGAGTGTTGAAGGACGAGCTTATGGTCACCGTCATTAATGGATTTCTTTGGAGGCTGTACTGAGCCCTGATGTTTGGCAATGCTCAACTCAACGATCAGTTTACTTTCTCCCTACGCATGACTGGACGATTCACCGTGATTCTATTTTTGAGTAATAATAATATATAGATACGCTCCGAGAAAATTATAAACTATTTTGCATGATCAAAAATTTATTCTACTGTATTTTTATGAGCGTGAACATGTTACTACACATGGTACTCCCCCCTCACAATCTTTCTGCTTGTTGTGCACTTCAATTTCAAGGAGATAATATATTCTTGCTGAACAGGTTCAGAAGAACAAGTTGAGTCACTCTGGACTCAGGGGGCTGATCTTCTTCCTTCTACTGAAGACGGGAGATCAAGGTGGAGCAATGACTTAAGCTATAGAACCATTCTCCAGTTTTGCTCCAAGTCACCTAACTGCTTTGCAAGTTCAATGGAAGACAAATGCTAAAGGTTTATTTTTTAAGGTCTTCTGTTGTAATCATTTTATAATTATTTTCTGTAAGAACAATATCGTTCTGAGTGTAAGGTCTTGGACCTGAGTATAGGGTTATTGAGTCTGAGTGTTGGGCTTATGTTCCTGAGGTAGGGCTGTCCTCCTAGCCTGAGTGGTAGGGCTTCTTGATAGGCCTGCGATAAGTGACCAGGGGGGTCACTGAGTTGTAGGAGTAGCTGGAGTGTACTCTGAGTTTGTGGGGCTATGGCTTGAGGTAGGGTCTTGGAGGAGACCTGAGAGATCCTGAGGAATCTGTATTGTAAGATCTTTGAGTTGAGTTTTGGAGGAGGTTGCCTTGTCTAACACACTATTAGAAAGGTGGAGAAGGAGAGTGGATGTACCCATACCTTGGAGAACCACTATAAATCATAGTGTGTTTTTTGTGTGTGTTTTGAATGAGCTTAACAACCAAAAATAGCTAAGTATAAGAAGAAAAATTCAAACAATCTATTCACCCCCCTAGGTGGTTTAGACCACTACTAAGTTAACTATCAAGTGGTATCAGAGGCAGGTTGGTCAAAAAGGACTTAGCAGTCTGACCAGATCCTATAAGAGGTATTCTATTATTCTAAATATGTCTGTTTTAGAGGCTCATAAGGAGATGAGCTCTATGAAGTTACCCATATGCAGAAAAGAGTTCTTTGGCATATGGAAGCAAAGGGTGAGGCTATTCATAGAAGCCTCATACCCTAGCTAAGATCTATATATTGTTAAGGAGGGACCTTTTATCCCCCAAAAGGCCTCCACTATTGATCCAAATGTGAGAGTGCCCAAGTTATATGTTGAGATGACTAGGGATGAAGTAGCACTTGCTACTATGGATAAGAGAGCTAAAAATATTATAGTAAGTGCAATTGATGACTCCACTTTTCAAAACTTAGTGCATTGTGAAACTGCTAAAGAAATGTGGGGTACACTGATAATGTATTTGGAAGGCACTGAAGAAGTAACAGATGATAGGAAATCTCTGCTAAATCAGGAATATGAAGCCTTCAGGCAGAATAGCAAGGATAACATAGCTGAATGTTATGAAAGGTTCTTTAGGGTGGTCAATGAGCTGAGGACCTATGAAAGGGTCTTCAACAACTATGAGCTGAATGATAAGTTTCTGAGGTCTCTAACTAGAGACTGGGACACAAAAATCTGTACCATAAGAGAGGTGGCCAAGCTAGCTGATACTCTTAAACATACTCTATTTGAAAAACTGCTCTCTTATGAGATGCAACTATCTCTAAGGAAAGAGAAGGAAACCACCATCAGGTCCCATGCCAAGGAGAGGTTTGTGGCTCTCAAAGCTGAGAGCTCTAAGAAAAGCAAGTAGAGAATTTCCTCTCCTCCAAGAAGGCTAGCTGACTCAGAGAGTTCTGAGTCCAACACATCTGACAATAACATGTTTGATGGGGAATTTGCTGCCTTCTCAAGGCAATTCAAGAAGATGATGAAGAGGAAGCAATGAAAGAGCAAATATTCCTCCTCTTCAAACTACAAGAAGGACAACAATAGACCTAGAAAGAAGTACTCCAAAGGAGACAAGTATGAAACTAAACCTAGTAAACATATTTATACTAATGTTATATGTTATTGTTGCAACAAGCATGACCATGTCATTGCTGAATGCCCAATCAAAAGGAAAGAAATATGTGAGAAGAAACACCATCACCACAAGGACAAGAAAGTTGAAAAGACTTTCCTTGTCAAGAAAGAGAAGAGCTGGAGTCAATCTGACTCAAAATCTTCAGATTCTGAAGAAGAAGATAAAGCCTCTATTGGGTTGTGTGTTGCTGCTAAAGAAGATGATGACTATCCAGCTACAAGGATAAACATCAGGGCCCCTCTATCACATTCAGACAGTGACAATGAGGATGATGAAAAACTCAATGGCTGCTGTGGATTGATGGTCATGACTGAAGAAAAAAACAGTCAGGACAATTTTGATCATGATGAGTTATTAATACCCTTTATCTCCTCTGAATCTTAGGGAGATGTCAATTAACTGATTGATAATTATGGTTTGATCTTTGAAGCTCTACAGAATAGCAAGCTGTTTGTCAAAAGACAAGCTAAGGAGATTGATTCTCTAAGAAAAGATATTTCTTTGCACACTGAGTCTGCTTCACAGTTAAATCAACTGAGCAAGGAAATATCCAAACTTAAAGTAATCACAGTGATCCAAGTCACAACCGTAAGTAATAAAAATATATTGATTAAAGATCTAGAAGAAAAGCACTTCAAAGAGAGGAGCTAGTGGCCCAATACTTCAAACCAAAATTTATATTGCCACTCATTAACACTTTCATCTCCCAAACTAGTAAGAAGGGGTTGGGGTTTAATGAGAGGAATGCCAGAAGAAAGAATAGGAGTAGGGCAAGAATTCAATGAAGCCTATGATTTCTTTTGAGAAGGTATTGTTGTCATCCAACAAGTATAACCAAGAGAGCATGTATGATCACTTGTTGAATGATAGATCCAATAGCATGAGCAAAAATGCACACAACTATAGTGGAACAAAGAGGATGAGCTTGAGTGCCTTAAAAGCCTCATATGAGAAAATACAGATTGCCCATCATGGACCATTTGTGTTTGGTGCCTCAACCCCCTCACTCAAGGAGAAGGAAGTTGCTTCTTCCAAGTCCCTTCCAGCAAAACATATGGCTGCTGTCAATCATATAGATTACTCTCACAAGGGAATATCTGATGCTATCAACTCATGCTCAGACTCCAAATTGAGACCTACTTGTATCATTCAAATAATGACTGCTAAGACAAGCTATAGACAGGGAAAATTTGTCTTATTTTTTAAAATTTTGTTTCAATTATTTTATTAATATTTTAAATTTCTTTTTTATCTGTATAAAATTGGCTATTTTTTATTTTAAGATTTTCATATTTGAAAAAATATATATATTATTTAAATTAGGACGGTCAAGCGATTAAAGCTGGAACCGCAATTAGCCAGCCGTATAACAGACACGTGACAACCCTAAACTAATGAATTTACTTATATGCATAATTCAGTTATAAACTCAATTTTGAAATCAATTAGAATATGATATAGCATATACACAACAAAACAAACTTTGTATGACGATGTGGGACTAATTTCTGGAACTGTTCACCTACACTACAATTGAACCACAATTTCATGGGGGTCAACGCCGGCGGCGGCGAAGCCGCAGACAGCCTGCCCGGTTCCCGTCGGCGGGTTCGCCGGTCTCCGACAAACCCTCCAGGGGTAGTCCGGTAGGGCCACTGCCGGCGGTGGCCCTGCCCATGTGTAACACCCCCGATTTTCCGATAATATTATGTGAATTGGTATCGTCACATTTATGACGTCAAGGCATTACTTTTTTTACGTCATGTTGACGGCGCTGCACCGTTAGTGCATTTTCGCGTCCGATGGGTCTGATTGACCAGACTTTGGGATTTTTTTTGAATTGAATGTTTCCTTGATTGAAAGGGATGAAGTTTTGAGGTTTTGGACTTGTCCAGTTTTATTGCGATCCGAGCATTTTGGAGTCTCGGCGCGTGTTTGGATCTTTGTGATGATTTTTGCTTATGTAAGCATTTGATGTTAGTGTCTCAAGAATGGTGCGTCGGGTTCTAGGGTTGTCTTCGCTGTTGAATTCGTTTAATTTGACGCGCGTTTGGGCCTCCGTTTTGAGCTCGTATTTCCTTGTTCAAACTATTTGAATATGATTACTATATTAAAGCCTTATGCTTGTTTGGATTCTCGGGAAGCCCTCCTTAAGGGTAGGTTTTCGTCGATCAGAGGAGGGAGACGAAAATTTTGGGCCCTGTCTTGTGTTTGACGAAGCGTCGAACGACATTCGACGAACGCGATTTTGTGTTCGACGAACTTCGAGCAGAATTCGTCGAACGAGCTTTTTTCCTTTGTGTTCAACAAACTTCGATCAGAGTTCGTCAAATGGGTTTTGTGTTCGACGAACTTCGAGCATAATTCGTCGAACGAGGTTGTTCTTCCCTCTTGTTCTCGAGAAGTCCTGCAGTTCTCGGAAAATCCCCTTGTTGTTCTCGAGAAGAATCTTCTTGTTCTCGGGAGATGCGGTCTAGTACTCGAGTAGTCCAGAGTTGTTCTCGAGTAATGCTTACCCGTTACTCGAGAAGTCTTCTTATTTATCGACAAGCTCTCGAAAAATCTTCCTCTTGTTCTCGAGAAAATGATGGTTGTTCTCAAGATGTACGTCCATAAGCCCTTCTCTGGAAGTCCAAAGTCTTTTCTCGAGATAGTCCCTTTTAGTACTCGAGAAGTACGTTTTTGTTCTCGAGAAGTCTTATCTTGTTCTCGAGAAAACCCAAACCTTCTTCTCGAGATGCCCGGTTCAGCTAATCCCGATTCGTTTTCTTAAGTACTGTTATTCTAATATTACTCTTTGTATATATATATATATACCTACTTCTTCTTCCTCCTTCATTTAGACCGAATATCCTGTTCATCTCCCGAACCAGAGTGGCGTGAGCGATAGAGAGAAAGTTTTTTCGTGATTCTTCTGGTGGTCGCGGATGGTGCTCCGGTGCTCGAAATCTTGAACCGATCATAGATCCTGAAAGTCTCAGCGAGAGCTTCGTCATCATGGTAAAATCTCCCCCATTTCTTGAGTTTTTCTAGTTAGGGTTTTTGGCCCTAACCTCTATTTTGGCCATTTGTGTTAAGATTTCGACTTCCCTCGTCTTCCTTAGTCCCGATCTACGCCGAGGTGCGATTTGGAGGTCTTCTCCGGTAAAACCAAGGCAAGTGGTGGTTTCATTCCCCTCTTCCTTTCTTTTTCCCGATCTGCTGAAATTTCTAACTTCTTTTGTCGTTATCAGTAATAACTTGCTGATTATAGTGTTGTCTTAATCCTTTGTTTAAAAACACTTGTATTATCATGTTCTTGATTTTGCTAATCTAACCTTGTATAATGGTATATGTTTTGATGATGTGGTTGAATCTTGTTCTTTTAATCGTCCCTTAACTATTATGTAAGACGTGTTAGAGTTTATCTAGGATTGTAAATCATTCCTGAAGGTTGATCAACCGTTTCTTAAATCTAGAAAAGTCTAGTAGAATCCGATATGTCAAGCCTTGAAATTTATATCATGGTTTTCTTTTGTTGTGGGTGTTAGTGGACGAAACCACCGCCGCAAAGTTTGTTCCCTTTATTAGTACCTTGTGCAACTCTACCGGGTGTTTGAGCGTCTGCGGTGAAAGGTGGAGTGTATGAGTCTCCCCCACAGTTAGACAGATATTATATCTATGAGGGTGTGTTCGGATGAGCGACCACCTCGCTTGTGTTTTTGGGTAGAGTTGACCACATGTGGATAATAAATTTTTGAGAATTCTTTCTTATAATTTAATCATGCTTTCCACCTTTTTAGCCTTGTGCATCTGGTGTGATTTGTTGTATGTGACGATTCACGTAAGTGCTCTTTTTTTATTTTGGCGCTTTATTTCTGTATTTTACTTCAGTACTTTTAGTCTTGGGTTGGTACCCCTTTTGGCATTTGTTTACTTTTGGCTTACTTTTCTGTCACCGTTTGTACCCTCTTGCTGAGGTGTTCTTCCTTTGGAATGCCTCGGGTTCGGAGCTTTAACAGGTAGTGGAACTGGTTTTGGAATTCCCGAGCAGCAGTGTTGGCTGTGGTTTTCACCTCATCGTTGCAAGGTAGTTGTTGTTTTAGTTGCTTTACCTAGTTCAAACATACTTTTACTTGATGTGGATTCCTGTCAGATTGTTAACGCCCACAAGATAGTTGATTTTGGATACCTTGTTAGCTGCTAGTTGTTTTCTTTGTGATGAATTGGATTACTTGCTCTTTGAGATGTTTTATGCTAAGACTGCATGTTAGATATTTTTAACTTATAAAATTCTATAATTAGTATATCATACATGTCATCTATTTCAAAATTAAGTCACTCCTTTCTGGTTAGCGTAAAGACTTTTAGCTATGTTATTATAAACCTAGAGTCTTGCATACCATGAGTTATTCCCTGAGGGACGTTTACACTCATGTAGGACGTTTAATCTTACAAAAGAAGTATTTTCCGCCGCGTATAACTTTTTCCTCGTGGACTAGATGAGCCACTAAGCCGAGGGATACGACTAACTGCTTAACTTAAACTGGATTTTTCTCTAAATAACTTAAAAACTTTTCCTTATGTGTTAAGTAGGAGTTTTGTCTGAGCGTCCGCAGCTATCCCCTGCTGACGTGACATCATGACGCGCATTTTTCCTTACTCTGATATATCTTTAAAGGCGGTGAAAAATGCGGGTTGTGATAGTTGGTATCAGAGGGAGGTTAGTTTGACAAGTTGGTCGAACCAGCCAATCTGTTGTAGATTTGATTTCTTTCATTTGCATGCACACACCGATGTGTCATCAGTACGTCTTAGTTAAAGCATAGTCACTACACTCATAACATGACAAGAAGTATACATGGCATATTATGTAGTATGAGATGCATAATATGTGTTTGTATATGGATCTACCATAGGTGGCAACAAGTGACGGTTATGTCGTATGGGATGCATAACCACCATCACATGGGTGCCCATTAGCACATTTTCTTTTCTCGTTGCATGCGATGTTATGTAGTATGGGATGCATAACATTTCATGTGTACGTCATTCATAACATGCATTAAGACATTTTTAGGATGCATATCACTGCATACATAGCATATTATTGAAACCAAAAATCGGTCTCTTGTGAAGTTCACCCTTGGGGAAGGGATGGTCGCGCATCTACTTCGCTCCTGCAAGAAAAACAACAAGGAAAGGAGAGTAAAGGACTAGACCAAGGGACCGACTCGGAGGTCCCACCACAAACCCGGAAGATCATTGAGCGCTTCCCCTCCTTAGCCAAATGCCGGGCTAAGGTACCTCAGAAAGCACTAGAAGACTGGGGAGCAAGTAAGCCTGCCTTCTGAGGTACCCCTTGGATCCTATTTATAGGATTTTGAAGATGGTCTGTAAATAACTAACCTTTGCTGTCTTGAAATTACTAAAAGCTCCTCGGGCTGGCCTGCCAACAGCCGAACTCCGCTGTTCTAAACAGCTATATGCAGCCCACCTGGGTCTGCCAACAGCGAGACCACGCTGTATTGACCGGCTAGGGGCAGGCCAATGGGGTAAGACAGTAAGAGGTCCTCCCCGTTTGGAATCGAGCGAGCAGCCCTTCAATGCCCCGCTCAGCGTGAGGCGCGGGCCGGGGCCGGCTCGCCGGGAAGGCGCGGGCTGGCCCGCCTAGGAGAGGTGGGCGGGGCTGGCCCGCCAAGATAGGCGCAAGCAGGGCTGGCTCGCTGGGAGGGCGCGGGCCGGAGGATGGCCCGCCTAGGGGTCGCGAGCTTGGCCCGCCTAGGAGGGTGCGGGCCAGGCTGGCTCGCTAGGGTAACCCCTCGATGCGCGGGTCGGGGGCGGCCCGCCTCGCTACCTGAGCCCCGTCGGCAAACACGGGGTTGTACACATATCACCGCATAAGTACGCGTGCTAAGTTAAGGTTTGCATGATGACACATGCACACACATGATTTTAAATAAGAATAAACAATTCATACATTCATATCATAGGCACATGAGTCAATAGGATGAGAGGATATCATCCTAAGTAGGACATATCATCATTGTAAAGTCCCAGAGCAAGTTACAACATAAACAAGTGTCTTTTAAGTATGGTCTGAACTAAGTTGTGTGGCCTAGTCGTAATCTAAGATTTTGATGAGTTATTCGTTGCCGTTTAGAAATGCCGTCAAAGCGTCATGCGACGAGGTCGACTCCCCAGTCGAAGGGTGAGTCGTCAGGTGCGCAAAGCGATGCATTGATCGAGAGTTTGCGTTAGAGCAACGAGGCTCTATTTAGGCAAGTAGTTGCAATGCAATAGAAAATTCAGACTTTGTTATCCGCCGCTCCCGCGCAACAACCCTTAGTGCAAGATCCTATCATGGATTAAGTCGTACCCGTTGCTCCTGCTCCTCTAGTGCCCCCGGTGACGCTACCACCAGAGATGAATTTTATCTCGCATTTCCAGCGATTGGGACCTCCCACTTACGACGGGAGAACCAACTTTATAGTTCTGGATGATTAGATCATCGCTATCGTGGAAATGTTCACGTATTCGGGGTTACAGAAGCCCAGAAGGTAATGATTGCTGCCTATCAGCTAAAGGGCCTGGCAAAGAGTTGGTACTTCAGACATCCGAAGCGAGCTCGCCCAAAGGGGCTGGGCGCCTGGGCGAGCTCCAGGCCGCCGGCTGAGCTCGCCCAAGAGGCTGGGCGCCCGGGCGAGCTCCAGGCCGCCGGCCGAGCTCGCCCAAGGGGTTGGGCGCCCAGGCGAGCTCCAGGCCGCCGGTCGATCTCACCCATGCTGGGCGCCCGGGCGAGCTCCAGGCCGCCGACCGAGCTCGCCCAAGGGGCTGGGCATCAGGGCGAGCTCCAGGCCACCGGCCGAGCTCGCCCAAGGGGCTGGGCGCCCGGGCGAGCTCCAGGACGCCGACCGAGCTTGCCCAAGGGGTTGCAGCCTGGAGCTCGCCCAAGAGGCCGGGCGCCCGGGCGAGCTCCAGGCCGCCGGCCGAGCTCGCCCAAGAGGCTGGGCGCCCGGGCGAACTCCAGGCCGTCGGCTGAACTCGCCCAAGAGGTTGGGTGCCCGGGCGAGCTCCAGGCCGCCGGCCGAGCTCGCCCAAGAGGCTGGGCGCCCGGGCGAGCTCCAGGCTGCCGACCGAGCTCGCCCAAGGGCCTGGGCGCCCGGGCGAGCTCTAGGCCGCCGACCGAGCTTGCCCAAGAGGGCTGGGGTGCAGGGGGGTGAGACCTTGGCCTCCGTCCGGAGTACTGCTCCTACCTCGCTCATAGCAAGCTCGGGGGGGAGATTCAAATTTTTCCTCCCCCCTACTAGTATATTTCCAAGGCCAAGCCAAAATTGGCCACCAAGAGTCCAAAATCTCTAAAAAACTTAAGAACTTAAAGCTGGCCCTGCGCCTGCCGAAGGGACCCTACTCTGCGAATACGGGGTTGTACACAATCCCCGCTCTTTTCGAGGTTGGCACAAGCTCGGAAAGAAACATCCAACCCAACGTATTCGTTGAGTGGCCTTCATGGGGCCGAAAATACTCGGTCTCTCCGAGGGGTCAACCTGTCATGCCACCTAATTGGAGCCTGGGTGACGAGACGGGCTCGGGGTGAAAAACACTTAGCCTCACGAGGGGTCAACCTATCACACCAACTGATGGGAGCCTGGGTGACGAGACGGCCTCGGGGTGAAAAACACTTAGCCTCCCGAGGGGTCAACCTGTCAGGCCAGCTAATGGGAGCCTGGGTGACGGGACGGCCTCGGGGTGAAAACACTTAGCCTCCCGAGGGGTCAACCTGTCATGCTAGCTAATGGGAGCCTGGGTGACGAGACGGCCTCGGGGTGAAAACACTTAGCCTCCCGAGGGGTCGCCCTGTCATGCCAGCTAATGGGAGCCTGGGTGACGAGACGGCCTCGGGGTGAAAAACACTTAGCCTCCCGAGGGGTCAACCAGTCATGCAAGCTAATGGGGGCCTGGGTGACGAGACGGCCTCGGGGTGAAAAACACTTAGCCTCCCGAGGGGTCAACCTGTCACGCCAGTTGATGGGAGTCTGGGTGACGAGACGGCCTCGGGGTGAAAAACACTTAGCCTCCCGAGGGGTCAACCTGTCATGCCAGCTAATGGGAGCCTGGGTGACGAGACAGCCTCGGGGTGAAAAATACTTAGCCTCCTGAAGGGTCAACCTGTCATGTCAGCTGATGGGAGCATGGGTGACGAGACAGCCTCGGGGTGAAAATAATTATCCTCCACGAGAGATCAACCTGCCCTGCCAGCTAGTGGGAGCCTGGTCAGCGGAATCATCCCGGAGCCAAAAGGACTTAGCCTCCACGAGAGATCAACCTGCCCTGCCAGCTAGTGGGAGTCATGTCAGCGGAATCATCTCGGAGCCAAAAGGACTTAGCCTCTACGAGAGATCAACCTTCCCTGCCAGCTAGTGGGACCCTGGTCAGCAGAATCATCCCGGAGCCAAAAGGACTTATCCTCAACGAGAGATCAACCTGCCCTGCCAGCTAGTGGGAGCCTGGTCAGCAGAATCATCCCGGAGCCAAAAGGACTTAGCCTCCACGAGAGATCAACCTGCCCTGCCAGCTAGTGGGAGTCTGGTCAGCGGAATCATCCCGGAGCCAAAAGGACTTAGCCTCCACGAGAGATCAACCTACCCTGCCAGCTAGTGGGAGCCTGGTCAGCGGAATCATCCCGGAGCCAAAAGGGCTTAGCCTCCACGAGAGATAACCCTTCCCTGCCAGCTAGTAGGAGCCTGGTCAATGGAATCATCCCGGAGCTAAAAGGGCTTAGCCTCCACGAGAGATCAACCTGCCCTGCCAGCTAGTGGGAGCTTGGTCAGCGGAATCATCCCGAAGCCAAAAGAACATAGCCTCCACGAGAGATCAACCTGCCCTATCAGCTAGTGGGAGCCTGGTCAGCGGAATCATCTCGGAGCCAAAAGGACTTAGCCTCCACGAGAGATCAACCTGCCCTGCCAGCTAGTGGGAGCCTGGTCAGCGGAATCATCCCGGAGCCAAAAAGACTTAGCCTCCATGAGAGAACAACCTGCCCTGCCAGCTAGTGGGAGCCTGGTCAGCGGAATCATCCCGGAGCCAAAAGGACTTGATCACAAATATTTTTCGGCGGTCTTTTTCATTAATCATAGGTGATACAATGCAAACAAAGTTCATTATAAGAGATGATCTACTCCGTGTACCTCCCTCTTTCCTCATGCATCAAAGGATCCCTCCCCGGGTGCCCACATCAACCTCGTCCTCACACCTCTCCCCTGCTGTCTCGGGTTGGACTTCTTCAATCCGTATCGGATCTTGCGGTTGTTGAGGCTGTGGTGTCGGAGCTCTTGTCCTTCTCAACTCCTGGAACTCGGGGAAAGTAGTTGTTGCATGGCCCTCCTCCTGGTGGAACTCACAGTAGGGTGACTCTACTCTGACTCTTCCTCTTCCCGCGCGGTTCCTCCTCTCCCTTCGACCGATCGTCATCGCTTGCTGTGGTGGGGGTAGGAGCTGCCTAGGGGCTTGCCTTTGGAAGTTGTATCTTCCTTGGCCTCCCTGAAAGTCCCCCCACCCTGGATGAGAGCTCTTCCTGGACCCTGGGCAGGTCCTCCCTGCTGCCTCCAACCTAGCTCCGGACCATCCCATCCTTGGAACCCCTGAGCTCTCTGCTCATCTCTCCTTCTTCCTTCCTGATGTCTCGAGCCACCTTGCTCCTTTGACTCTGCCTCCGTCAACTTTGCCAACCTCTTGACAAATGCCGGATTGGCCGCCTTCATTGCTATCTCCTCTGCCGCCCTTTCCATCAGCTCCTCGAAGGAAAGGGGGGCCTTCCGAGTCAAGCTTATCTTGAAGAAGCCCTCCTTCAGCCCAACAGTGAAGGCCATCTGGAGAGCATACCCCGGCATCTCCTGGATATCCAGGATCTCCTCTTGACACCTGTCGACGTAGTGGGCCACCGACTCCTCGGACCTCTGTCTTATCAGAAAGATGGACTCGAGACTCTTCTTCCTCTTCTTGGAGGTGGAGAAGCGGAGCTGGATGCTTCGGCTCAAGTCCTCGAACCCATAGATCGACCTCGGGGGGAGTTTATGAAACCAGTCTCTTGCCTTCTCCTTCAACGTGATCGCAAAGAGACGACACTTGAAGGCATCCGTCATCGGCCTGATGGAGACGGCATCCTCGAACCATTGCAGGTGCTGGACGGGGTCATCCTTCCTGGTATAGTAAGCCATATCTGGTTCTCTGAACCTCTCAGAAACGGGAGCTGAGATGATCAGCTCGCTGAAAGGTGACCCCCTGAGGGGTGCTCTCGCCACCTCTACTCACGCGACTTGCTCGCCTGGAGGGATAGCACTCGCCGGGCTGGGGAATAACTCCCGGCCGAGGAGGTCTCGCTCGACCCCCTCTCCCATCCTCTCCCTCCCAGGTCGCCTACCTGGTGCACTTTCTTCTCCCCTGCTGGGGTCATCTCGCCTGTGCCCATGGGAGGCAGCTCGCCGAGAGGGGGAGCTAGCTCCTGGGGGTTGGAGTAAAGCTGCCACCCCGAGGAGCCAAATTTTGCAGCATTCCATGATGCCTTGGATGGATACCATGAACTCCTCCCTTCCTACGAAGGGTCCGGGGTTGGGGAGCTCGCCGAGATCATCACTACCTCTCTGATCTCCAGCCATGACACTCTCCTGAGATTTTCTGTGCTGGTCACTCTCCACGCTCACCGCACCAAAATGTTGAAACCAAAAACTTGGTCTTTGTGGAGTTCGGGGTCCCAAAAGAGGGGTGACCTCACACTTACTACACTCGGGGGAACGTCACGGACCAAAGACTTGAGAAACTAAGAATAGATTCTCGGCTCTAGCGTGGAGGTCCCACCACACATCTGGAAGGTCACAAGAACACTTCCCCTCCCTTACCAATGGCAGAGATGGGTACCTTGGAGAGTTCTCTCAACTCTACCAAGAAGAGAACTAGGGAGGAGGAAGCCAAAAACCAATGCCTCTCCCAAGGTACCCAAGGGGGTCTATTTATAGTTTTTCCAAGTCCTGAGCTTAAAATGTCCAAAATACCCTCAGGAAAAAACATGGCAACAGGAGGTCCAAAGGGGGGAGGTGGGGGCTAAACCATGTTCCTCCCCCTTACCCTCACCTCGGACATCCGAGGCGAGCTCGCCCAAAGGGGCTGGGCGCCCGGGTGAGCTCCAGGCCGCCGACCGAGCTCGCCCAAGGGGCTGGGCGCCTGGGCGAGCTCCAGGCCGCCGGCCGAGCTCGCCCAAGGGGCTGGGCGCCCGGGCGAGCTCCAGGCCGCCGACCGAGCTCGCCCAAGGGGCTGGGCGCCCGGGCGAGCTCCAGGCTGCCGACCGAGCTCGCCCAAGGGGCTGGGCTCCCGGGCGAGCTCCAGGCCGCCGGCCGAGCTCGCCCAAGGGTCTGGGCGCCCGGGCGAGCTCCAGGCCGCCGGCCGAGCTCGCCCGAGGGGCTGGGCGCCCGGGCGAGCTCCAGGCCGCCGGCCGAGCTCGCCCGAGGGGCTGGGCGCCCGGGCAAGCTCCAGGCCGCCGACCGAGCTCGCCCAAGGGGCTGGGCGCCCGGGCGTGCTCCAGGCTGCCGGCCGAGCTCGCCCAAGAGGGCTGGGGTGCAAGGGGTGAGACCCCTGCCTCCGTCCGGAGTACCGCTCCTTTCTCGCTCATAGCAAGCCCGGGGGGGAGATGCAGATTTTTCCTCCCCCCTATTAGTATATTTCCAAGGCCAAGCCAAAATTGGCCACCAAGAGTCCAAAATCTCTAAAAAGCTTAAGAACTTAAAGCTGGCCCTGCGAATACGGGGTTGTACACCCATAGAGAATGAACCCAAAGTTATCTTTGGTGGATCAGAAAATGGTATCATCAAAGGATTTGGTAACATTACTAGTGATTCAATTACTGTCACTAAAGTTGTTTATGTGAAGGGTTTAAAACATAACCTAATTAGCATAAGTCAACTTAGTGATCTAGGTTATGTCATTTCTTTTCTCAAAGGGGAGTGCCAGATAAGAAGGTCAAGTGATCAAGAGATCATTTTGACTGACTCTAGGAAAGGAAATGTGTATTGCCTTAACCTATATTGTGAGTTTAACAACTCACCAATTTGTCTGGTTGCAGGAGAGAGAGCTTCTCTATGTGTCAAATGGAAAAAGAGACTAGCTCATCTGAACTATATGTCTATAGGGCTGCTGTTCAGCATGGGATTAGTGAGGAATGGTCCTTAAATTAAGTGCATCAAAGAGGGTGTGTGTTCAGCTTGCCAAAAAGGCAAGCAGAGTAAGTCCTCTTTCCAAACACTTGACATCAAAAATTCAATGAGATGTTTATATCTCATTCATATGGATTTATTTGGTCCTATGTCAGTTCACAGTCTTGGTAGGAAAGTATACACACTTGTTGTTGTGGATGACTATTCCAGATATACATGGGTTTTTTTCTTGAGGCAGAAATTTGAAACCCCATCTATTTTTCAGACTTTTGTTAGACAAATACAGAATGAATACAACAGTTCAGTGGTCAAAATCAAAAGTGACCATGGAACTGAATTTCAGTCTGAATGTATGACAAGATTCTGTGAAGAACTTGGGATTCATCATGAATTCTCTTCACCTAGAACTCCTCAGCAAAATGGTGTTGCTGAAAGAAAGAATATGACTCTAATTGAGGCTAGTAGATCTCTACTAAATGATACTACTCTCCCTGAATACTTCTAGGCGGAGGCAGTTAATACTGTATATCATTTGCTCAATAGAGCATCCATCAACAAGAAACACAAGATGACTCCAT
This sequence comes from Platanthera zijinensis, assembly GCA_039513925.1. Taxonomy (NCBI): domain Eukaryota; kingdom Viridiplantae; phylum Streptophyta; class Magnoliopsida; order Asparagales; family Orchidaceae; genus Platanthera; species Platanthera zijinensis. The sequence continues at coordinate 19,656,711 of CM077087.1, read as the reverse complement.
ACCAGATTTTGAAAGGAAGAAAATCAAACATATTTTACTTCAGAATCTTTGGTAGCAAGTGTTTTGTACTAGTCAATGGTAAGCACTACCAAACTAAGTTTGCTGCCAAATCCCTAGAAGGGATATTTATTGGGTACAGCAACCACAGTAGAGCATACAGGATCTATAACTTGACTACCCAAGTTGTAGAAGAATCTGTGCATGGTGTATTTGATGAGTCAAAATTTATTAACAATGGATTGTGTAGTTCTTCTGTTAGCTCTACAGGTTTAACAGATAGGCTGGACAAGCTGACCATCAATGAAGATGTTCCTGCTAGGTTGGATGAAGATAAAGAGGCTAGCTATCCAGGGGAAGAACAAGTCTCTCTGGATGATGAAGACAGTGTGGAGCATCAAGTTGAGGAAACTGGAGAAGACCATAATGCTGACAGATTTCCTCCAGCAAGGAGACACCTGAAGGATCATCCAGTTCACCAAATCATTGGTGATGCAAGTCAAGGTGTTCTAACAAGGAGCAGAAACATGAACACAGTTCTATGTTCTATCTTCCTGTCTCAAATAGAACCCAGGAAGATTGAAGAAGCAATGCAAGACACCAACTGGATTGATGCAATGCAAGAAGAGCTCAGTCAGTTCAAAAAGTGTAAAGTCTGGGAGATGGTGTCAAAACCTAAGGATCACAACATAATAGGAACTAAATGGATCTACAGGAACAAGCTTGATGAGAATGGCACCATAGTCAAGAACAAGGCTAGACTGGTAGCAAAAGGCTACAGACAAGAGAAAGGTATTGATTTTGATCAAACATTTGCTCCAGTGGCAAGGCTGGAGGCTATAAGGCTGTTCTTGGCCTATGCTGCCTATCAAGGGTTCAAGGTATACCAGATGGATGTAAAATAAGCATTTCTGAATGGTGATTTAAAAGAAGAAGTCTATGTTGAACAACTCTCAGGTTTTGTAGACTCTCACTTTCCTGATTATGTATGTAGACTTAGGAAAGCTCTATATGGTTTCAAATAAGCTCCAAGGGCTTGGTATGAAACCTTGTTTGCCTTCCTTATTGAGAATAAATTCTCTATAGGAAAGATAAACAAAACTCTATTCTATAGAGAATCAAAAGGCAAGATAATACTAGTCCAGATATATGTGGATGACATTATCTTTGGTTCTACTGAAAACAACTTTGTAGGAAGTTTGCCAAACTTATACAAGAGAAGTTTAAGATGAGCAGTATGGGTGAGTTGAAGTTCTTCTTGGGACTTCAAGTTAGACAGACTGAGAATGGATTGTCCATTTTCCAGTCTAAGTTCACCAAGGAGTTAATTAAAAAGTATGGTTTGGACTCGGCTTCTACCATGAAAACTCCAATGGGAACAAGTATGACTATAGGCAAAGATGAGGCAGGGAAACCTGTTGATAAGTCTTTGTATAGAGGGATAATTGGCTCTCTACTCTATTTGACTGCAAGTAGATCTGACATCATGTATTCAACATGTGTTTGTGCTAGGTATCAAGCTTGCCCTAAGGAATCTCATTATACTGCAGTTAAGAGAATTCTGAGATATCTTAAGGGTACGTCTAATCTAGGCCTTTGGTATCCTAAGAATAGAGATTTTCTACTAACTGGTTTCTCAGATGCAGACTTTGCTGGATGCAAAGAAGACAGGAAGAGTATCACAGGAACTTGTCAATTCTTTGGTGGGAGGTTGGTGTCACGGAGCAGCAAGAAGCAAACTAGTGTAGCTATATCAACAGCTGAATCAGAGTATATAGCTGCAGGTAGCTGTTTTGCACAATTGATGTGGATAAAGCATCAACTAGAAGATTATGACATCCAGGTAAGTAGAATTCCTCTATTTTGTGATTCTACAAGTGTTATTTCTATTGCTAAGAATCATGTATCACATAGTAGGACCAAACATATAGAAATTAAGTTTCATTTCATCAGAGAACATGTAGAGACGGAAAATATTAGCCTAGAATTTGTGAAAACTGATAATCAAATAGCTGATATTTTTACAAAATCTCTGGATGAAACTAAATTCAATTATTTTAAATTTGAATTAGGAATGTTGAACCTATAATAGGTTAGCATAAGAATCCCTAAGGAGAATATGTAAGCATCAAATTTCTCTGGAAATTTTTCTAAGTACAATGTTTGTGTCGACACAAACAAGCTGTGTCGACACACTCAACATGTTGTGTCGACTTAGTAAAAGGAAGTGTCAACACAAACAGTATCTATGTCGACAGGAGAATTGATGTCGACACAACTATGTCGAGATCTTATGTCGAGAGGATTCTTGTGTCGACACAAGTCTGTCAAGACTTAAGTAGTTAGTATCGACACAGACACAAGTGTGTCAACACAGACACAAGTTTGTCGACACATAAATGTGTTGACTTAAGACAAGTTGTCGACTCTGACATTAGTATGTCGGCACAGTCGTGTCGACTTAAAACACGTATTGTCGAGACCTAGGTCATTTTTGTCGACACATAAGAAAACTTGTCTACACTGACACGTCTTTTGACTTGCCCTTACACTTATACTATAAATAGGTGAAACCAAAATCTGGTCAACTACGCTTTCAGTATTCTGGACTTTCCTCTTTCTGTCGACAAAGCTTTTCTTTTCTCTTCTCTTCTCTTCCAACTCTTACATCAATGGCGCCTTGTCAAGAAGACAAAGTCAATGAAGGTTATGAACTAGTTCGTGAAGGGTTCACAACAGCTTCAGATGAAATTCAGGGTGTTATTACCTTAATTTCAGAAAATAGATTGGAGTACTTGGTTTTTGAATCAACAAAGATATGGAAGAAGGAAGTTCTAGAGTTTTATTCAACTGCTACAGTGGATTCTGCAGGCAAGAAAATTAAAGGGACTGTTCAAAATTCCCTAGTGAAACTCACACTAAAAACTATCATGAAATCACTTCAATTTCCATCAATCAAGGATACAGATGAAATAACCCCTTCCCAGATTACAGAAGCTTTAAGCTGGTGCAAGCTGAGCCCCAATATTAAGATTGGATCGTCTATTACCAGAAAAGAGATGAATTCCCAAAGGAAATTCCTATCTGAAGTAGTTGGCAAAGTGATTCTTTGCAAAACTGGTGGACATGATAGAATCTCTGTCCACGTGTTCAATCTTATGGTAAGGATCATATTCAAGATAAACACTGATTGGGCAGCAGTAGTGTTTGATAAAGTTCATGAAGGAACTAAGAAACCAAACATGAGAAGAATTTTGAGTTTATGCTTATCTGCTGTAATACCAGATGTATTGAAACAAGTGGCTGGATCAAAAATAAATCATATGAGGAGGATTTATGTAAAAATTCTATCAAGGTGGGATAGAGTTCTGACCAAGGAAGTCCCTGCTCCTCAGGAGCAAACTAAGAAAGATAAAAAAAAGAAGAAAGTAGTTTCACAGGCTGAATCCTCTAGTGATTCTGAGGAGGAAGTGGTCTTCAGTTCTGATGAAGACCAGCAACAAAAGGATGCACAAGAACAAGTGCAGGGCAGTGTGCCCCAAGAACAAATAGAACAAGCAACTGAGTTGCCTGCCCAAGGGGGAGACATTGATGATGCAGTCTTAGAAAGTGACATGACTGCAGATACTGTCATGAATATAGTATCTGAACTCAACATTGCAGCTCAAGAAACTGTTGAGACAGATGCACAAAATGAGCCAATACAACACGAATTAACCATGGATGACCTATTCTCTAATCTTCCTCCTGCAAGAACTGAGGGGGAGCAGATTGCACAAGAAAAAGATATTCCAAGGACTGAGGGGGAGTTGTCTAAGGATGCCCCAGCTGAAAAGGACACAGTTGATATTGAAAGTTCAACTGAATCTTCTGAAGATGAAGAAGCCAAAATAGCTAAGAAAAGGAAACTAGCTGCTTTGAAGAAAAAGAGTTCTGGATATAAAAAGTCATTGCAAATAAGCACAGCTTCATCTGCATCAAGCTTGGACTTCAGTTCTTTACTGGTCCAGATGCAGATTAAATTGGATGAACAAAGACAATCTTTAGAAACATATGTGGATGAAACTCATAAAGAGTTGCAGTTTTAATTGGCCCAGAACATCAAATCTATCAGATTTGAAGTGAATCAAAATAAGAAGGAGATGACAGATTGCTTCCATAAAGGAGATAATGCTGTGATGTTCCTGGCCAAGCAACAACAAGCTATCAAAGTTCAAGTGGATGAACTTGAAGTAAAGCACGGATATGTACTTGAAAATCAGATAAGAATGAATGACAATCTTAAAGATTCACACTATGCTATACTGTCAAAGATAAATGATTTATCAACTGCTGTGAAAGATGAAGTGTCAAAGCAAATCAAGGAAGATATAGCTACGGTTCAGACCACCTTTCAGGCTTCTCAAAATAATATATCTGATTTCTTGATAAAATTCAGAGATTACTTTAAGGAAGGAACTGACCATGTTGTTAATCAGGTCAGGTTTCAAAAGGATGATTTGAGAAGTCATATTGAAAGAGAAGTCATAAAGGGGGAGAGATTACTAGTCAAAGCTAGCTCTGACCATGCTAAATGGATTTCCAATAGCATTAGAGCCACTCTTGGATATCATCCTCTTTGTGATGATGATATGTAGCAGAATCTGGGATACAACCTGCCTATCTTGAAGAAGATCAGCCTAAAGTTGCTCAGGTGATCTACCCCCCAGCAGACTTTGAAATGGTTCAAGAAGAAATGCAAAAAATATATAGTCCTCCACAAGAGGCACAAAATGTAATTTTGGAAAAAGTAGAAATGTCAGAAGCTGCCTTAGAAGCTCAGAAGGAAGCTCAACTATCCAAGAAGAGATTCAGAGAGCAGGCTGAGCTGAAGCCAGACTTTGAGCAGTGGAGCCTAACTTCTAGAAACATTATACTTACTGCCTGGAAAGCTGTAAAGGATAAAACCCATGACATGGGTAAATGGTATTCAGAACAGGAATGGAATAAATACCAAGCTGGACAAGAAGCCATTCTTCAACATAAAAGAAGAGCTAAGGATGGGAAGCTACCTGCTAATGCTCAGGAGCCAAGCAAGTATTTCCCAAAGTCATTCCACTATTTTGAAAGACAGAAAATTAAGGCTGAAGAACTAAATAAGAAAGCCCTGAAAGGGAAGAAGCCTACTGAAGATGTTGAACCTTCTGTACAGGCAAAGATCAAGGCTGGCAAAGGAATTGTCATTAAGGAGCCTAGTCAATAACATGATAGATAGGCTTATGTATTAAAACAATGTAACATTTTGTGTTCTGATCTAGAAAGGAATCTTTGTAAACATGATATTTCTTTTTCTCTAAAAATTGAATGAAATCAGTTCAGTTTTTATTTCTTTGTTGTTTACAATGATTATGTGTTTACATGGTGTAAATTGAATGTTCATCTATTTCAATTTCTATTTTATTATGAGAGATGTATGTCTTTGACTAAAGGTTATGACTTCTCCAAATAGGGGAAGATTGTTGGGTACATTGGAAAATGTATACTAGATTTGGAGAAGCCTCATCTTAGTCAATGATATACATCAATTTATATTTAATAGATGTTTGAATCACATTGTGCAGGTTTAAGCATTTGAAGAAAATTTTCTAAGTACAAGTGTCGACACTTGTGAAGAAGTTGTGTCGACACCCAGAACCTGTGTCGACACTTATGAAGACTTGTGTCGACACTCTGAAGTTGTGTCGACACCTATGAAGGTATTATGTCGACACTCAAGTTGTGTCGACTCTTATGAAGAAGTGGTGTCGACATTCAAGCTAAGTCGACATTTCTGAAGAAGCTGTGTCGACACTCGGAATTGTGTCGATACCTGAGCCAGGAGTTATGTCGACACTAGAAGTAATTGTTTCGACACACAGGACTTGTGTCGACACACACTCAACGTCATCTGGATACTTTCAACACTGTCGACATTCATTCAATGTCGTCTATCGACAACAGCTATGTCGAGACCAGAAGCAGCTGTGTCGACACACAGGACTTATGTCGACATTTACTCAACGCCATCTGCCAGCAACAGCTGTTTCGACACCGGAAGCATTTGTGTCGACACACAGGACTTGTGTCGACACATTCAACAGAAGATGTGTCGAGAAGCAGAAGTATGTCTGTGTCGACACTTGGAGTATTGTGTCGACACCATGGAGACTTGTGTCGACACTTGGCCAATATGTGTCGACACATATGAAGCAGTCTGGTGAGTGGTTTGTACTGAGATGGAATGACTCTGACGACTCTGCTGACAAGTTTGGTGACTTGACAACTGTCATATCCAACCGGGTTTACACCTCTTCAGATCTGTCAGTAGTTTGTTAGAAACCGGATCAGCCGGTAACCATGAAGCAAACTCTATATAAGAGACAGATTGAAAACTACAAAAAGAGACGAAAAAAGGAATTCTGTGAAGAGAAACAGATTCAGAATTGTTCTGCAAGAAAGATTCAGATTCAAATCTGAATTTAAGGAAGAAGCTGACTAAAGATCAACTTCAACAGCAAGAAGATCCATCTTATTTTGTTCTATCAAGAAGCTTTGAGAAGCTAAGTCAGGTTGGATCAGAAGGACCAGTTCAGTCAAGAACTGATCAAGAAGGCTTCACCAACAGAGTAATCTAGCTGGTGAATTTATTTATTTCTTATTACATTCTATTTCTTGTAAGATCTATTATCAGATCTGAGTTGTAAGCCTGAAATTATAAAGGCTGAGGTAGGGTTGTTAGCCTGAGGTGTAGGACTTGTGAAAAGTCTGAGTTGTAAGCCTAAGTTATAAAGGCTGAGGTAGGGCTGAGGCCTGAGGTAAGATTCTGGGTAAGAATCTGAGGTAAGACTTATTAAGTCTGAGCTGTATGAACCATTTTGGTTCTGAGTTTCTAAGATCTGGGGATCTGAGCCAGTGGAAGGAAGTTAGGCTGAATCCAGTTATCTTCTGGATAGGCGGAGGGCGAAAGTGGATGTACCCATATCTTGGGGAACCACTATAGATCTGGTGTTTGTTGTGATGTGTTTATATTCTGCAATTTGATTAATCTGTATTGGATGATTATCTAACTGTTTGCCTAAAAAGGAGTTTAAAAGATTAGAACATGTTCACCCTCACCCCCCATCTAGGTGTTTAGGCTCTTGAAACAAAGTCTTTCACACCCCAAGCCAGGAGGGATGACATATGTGAGGACCGGGTTGATGTAGGAACCCGAGGGACCTTGTGAGTGATCCACGATGGAGTGGAGATCGAGCCCAGGCCCTCTGAAGAAGCATCGCCGCGACGGAGTCTTGTATTTTTCTTATGGTTATATCGAGTCCAGCCCCTGACCTGCTGGGTTGGGGGGTCATGTAACCCATCTTTTTTCCCCCTTTTGAGGATGTTGGAATTGACAAAGCTTAGGTGACATGTCCAATCCCACCCCCCGAGAGGACATCCTCATGTCAGGCTCTCACTAGCTTGATGGGTCGAGGGTACCTCGAGGAGGCCAGTTCCCATGTGCTCCGATGATGGTCCCGCTGTTAGGCTCTCACTAGTTGGCAGGTCAGACGTACCTCTCGTGGATGCCCAAGTTCCCTTTGCTCCGATGATGGTCCCGCAATCAGGCTCTCACTAGCTGGCAGGTCAGGCGTACCTCTCGTTGATGCCCAAGTTCCCTTTGCTCCGATGATAGTCCCGCTGTCAGGCTCTCACTAGCTGGCAGGTCAGGCATATCTCTTGTTGATGCCCAAGTTCCTTTGCTCCGATGATTGTCCCGCTGTCAGGCTCTTACTAGCTGTCAGGTCAGGCGTACCTCTCGTGGATGCTCGTTTCTATTTGCCCGGAGGAGGTCTCGCCACCCAGGCTCTCATCAGCTGGCATGACAGGGTTACCTCTCCGGGAGGTTAAGTGTTTTTTTCTCGGAGGTCTCGCCACCCAGGCTCCTATCAGCTGGCATGGCAGGTTGACTCCTCCAGGAGGTTAAGTGTTTTTTTCTAGAGGAGGTCTCGCCACCCAGGCTCACATCAGCTGGCATGGCAGGTTGACCTCTCCGGGAGGTTAAGTGTTTTTTGCCCGGAGGAGGTCTCGCCACCCAGGCTCCCATCAGCTGGCATGGCAGGTTGACCCCTCCGGGAGGTAAAGTGTTTTTTGCCCGGAGGAGGTCTCGCCACCCAGGCTCCCATCAGCTGGCATGACAGGTTGGCCCCTCCGGGAGGTTACGTGTTTTTTGCCCGGAGGATGTCTCGCCACCCAGGCGTACCTCTCGTGGATGCCCAAGTTCCCTTTGCTCCGATGATGGTCCCACTGTCAGACTCTCACTAGCTGGCAGGTCAGGCGTACCTCTTGTGGATGCCCAAATTCCCTTTGCTCCGATAATGGTCCCGCTGTCAGGCTCTCACTAGCTGGCAGGTCAGGCATACCTCTTGTTGATGCCCAAGTTCTCTTTGCTCCGATGATGGTCTCGTTGTCAGGCTCTCACTAGCTGGCAGGTCAGGCGTACCTCTCGTTGATGCCCAAGTTCCTTTGCTCCGATGATGGTCCCGCTGTTAGGCTCTTATTAGCTGTCAGGTCAGGCATACCTCTCGTGGATGCTCGTTTCTATTTGCCCGGAGGAGGTCTCGCCACCCAGGCTCCCATCAGCTGGCATGACAGGTTGACCCCTCCGGGAGGTTAAGTGTTTTTTGCCTGGAGGAGGTCTCTCCACCCAGGCTCCCATCAGCTGGCATGGCAGGTTACCCCTCCGGGAGGTTAAGTGTTTTTTTCCCGGAGGAGGTCTCGCCACCCAGGCTCCCATCAGCTGGCATGGCAGGTTGACCCCTCCCGGAGGTTAAGTGTTTTTTGCCCGGAGGAGGTCTCGCCACCCAGGCTCCCATCAGCTGGCATGACAGGTTGACCCCTTCGGGAGGTTAAGTGTTTTTTGCCCGGAGGAGGTCTCGCCACCCAGGCTCCCATCAACTAGCATGGCAGGTTGACCCCTCTGGGAGGTTAAGTGTTTTTTGCCTGGAGGAGGTCTCGCCACCCAGGATCCCATCAGCTGGCATGGCAGGTTGACCCCTCCGGGAGGTTAAGTGTTTTTTGCCCAGAGGAGGTCTCGCCACCCAGGCTCCCATCAGCTGACATGGCAGGTTGACCCCTCCGGGAGGTTAAGTGTTTTTTGTCCGGAGGAGGTCTCGCCACCCAGGCTCTTATTAGCTGGCATGATAGGTTGACCCCTCCGGGAGGTTAAGTGTTTTTAGCCCGGAGGAGGTCTCGCCACCCAGGATTCCATCAAGCTTGCATGTCAGGTTGACCACTCCGGGAGGTTAAGTGTTTTTTGCCCGGAGGAGGTCTCGCCACCCAGGCTCCCATCAAGCTGGCATGGCAGGTTGACCCCTCAGAGAGACCTTATAATCTTTCAAACCGCGAGAAGAGGTCACTCAGCGAATACGTTGGGTTGGATGTTTCTTTTCGAGCTTGTGTCAACCTCGAAAAGAGCGGGGATTGTGTACAACCCCGTATTAGCAGAGTAGGGCCCTCCCGGCAGGCGCATGACCAACTATAAGTTTTTAAGCTTTTGGAGAGTTTTGTACTCTTGGTAGCCAATTTTGGCTTGGCCTTGGAAATATACTAGTAGGGGGAGGAAAAATCGGCATCTTCCCCCGGGCCCTTTAGGGGGGCGGGTGCGGCAAGAAGGTCGGCACCCCCTGGCTTGCTAGGTGCGAGGTGGGATGGCGGGACTTGCTGGAGACCAGGATCCCGTCCCTGATACCCTAGCCTTGGGCAGGGGCGAGACCGGGCGGCCAGCCCTCTCGCCCCAAGCGGCTAGCTCGCGGGGCGAGACGGGGCAGCAAGCCCTCTCGTCCCAAGCGGCTAGCCCGCGGGGCGAGACGGGGCAGCAAGCTCTCAGGTTTTCATCAAAGACTTGACTCATTGTTCACTCTCCCGCTCAACCCGTGCTTCCCACGTGTAAGTTTTGTTTTGGTGATTGCTTTACCAAGTGCTCCTTAGCACTTGGTTTTACTCAAGACAGGATACCCCAAAAGACTTGTAAATGAGTGGTGGTCTGTCACTCTCTGAAACACGAACTTCTTAACTCATCTATAATTAGTGGATTTCGCGAGAACTGGGTCTGATCCCGTGGATTTTTCCATTTTCGGGTTTTCTATGTAAAAGTCTTGTTGTCTGTTGTTGGTTCTTATTTTTATTGTTTGTTTGCTTAACTCACTCTCGAGCCAAGACGGTCCGATTTTTCTAATCCGTGGGAGCACGAAGCGACCCGCAACAACACGATTACCAGCCCACGTCTCTGAGCCTCAAGAATTTTTGAATTGTAATTGTTTGTTTTATTTACTTGCTACCAGCTCAAAGCCTTTTAATTATTTATTCATTTGAGCAGCAGCCCTGTGAGATTCCTACTCTTTGTGACAATTTATTATTTGGCATGGCTAATGCTTTCATAATCCTACTTTATGCGCCATATTTTTTTTTCCTACTTCTTAGAAAACGTTACTTTCAAAATAAATTATGAGAAAAATGCAGAAATAATCAGTCAACAAATAAGAAACGGAAAACTGGTTTTTTAATCTTTCATTAAATGAGTTTTAATAACTTGGGAGTTGTTTCTTATGGAAGCAGAACAGTTATCAGGAATATCTAAAGCTGAAAACAAAAGTTGAATATCTGCAACGATCACAGAGGTTAATTGCGACGTTTATTTCTTTATTTTCTGTTATTAAATTTGCAATAAAGATGGAATATTTTTGCTGGATGATATATAAAAACCAGCCTTTTTAAACTTGGGCAGGAACCTTCTAGGAGAAGACCTGGGTCAACTAACCACAAAGGAACTAGAGCAACTTGAGTACCAACTAGAAATGTCTCTCAGACAAATTAGACAAACAAAGGTATGAAGTTCTATGAACATAATTTCAGCACTCTATGAACATAATTTCATCTTAATAGTTTAGGATTGAGGTATGATGTATTTTAGTGATATGCATGATTACTTGTTGGAAGGAGTATGCAATGAACAACACAAAAGAGCTATGAGGTGGGAGAACACATAAATTTTTTCATAAAACTCTATGTACAATTGTTGCGGGTCACCCAGTTTTTTCCTGATCCCGAGAATTGGACCGCCTTAGCTCAGAGTTGGACCGGGGGGCGCAAACAGTCAGTGAAAATCCAACAACAATGACATGAGGCTTTTTTTACAGTGGAAAACCCGTAAAGGGTGAAAAACCATGTGACCGGATCTGTGTCAGGTCAAAATCCACTATTTTGCTTTGAGTTTACAAGTTTCGGGAATTTTCTCGGAGGGTGACAGGTCATCTCTCCGTTACAAATTTTGAATATAAAAGCCCGAGAGGTCTCTGAACCAAACCAAATCAAACTAAACCACATTTCGGTTCTGTTTTAATAGTCTGTGGGTCGATCATGGTTTCAATTTTTAAAAATTGCATGATTCGGTTTTCGATTTTGAATGCAAAATCAAACTAAGTCGAACCGAATCAAATCATATTGATATTAAATTATAAATTTTTTATTATATCTAATCATAAATAATTTAGAAATCTGCAGCAATTCCTTCAATATATGTTTTAGGTTTTTCACATCCGACTTTTGAGCTCTTTCCCGCTTTATGTTTCTTCAGTTTATGCAGTATATACTTCAATTTATGCTTCAATTTATGCTTCAATTTATGTTTTATTCTTTAATAGTGAATCATAAGTTTTTTTGTCTCTAAATAATAGATCTACTTCAAAATTTGTATTTCTTGTTTCCTTCATTCTCCCTAAAATGATGTACAATTTCTTTCTTCTTCCTGACCCCCTAAAATCATATACCATTTCTTGTTTTTTTTCAGCCCCACTAAAATCATATCCAATCATAACAAATTATCTAGGGCTTACATTATATATATATATATATATATATATATAATTTTGTATAATTTTAACAGATTTATATTTTCATATTTTTAAACCACTCAAATCGAACCGAGTCGAATTATACAGTTCGGTTTAGTTCCATTAGTATTCGCAGTTCGGTTTGATTCCAGATTTTTGGAACCACAAGTCGGTTTACGGTTTTGCTCAAAAATTGAACCAAATCAAAATGTTACACTCCTAAGCCGCATGATGGGGACCCGCTGCAGAATTGGTGGGGATCGGTCCACCACTAGGTGGGGCCTACTTACGTGTACTCGCATGAGAAGCGTTATTAAGATCAACTATCCAAGATCAAGATCGTGTCCGGAGTGCCTTTCCTCTTTTATGTATTTTATTTTATTTTATTTTATGGACTTTATTTAGTATTATTCAGACACCGTGCATAACAGTCAATTATGTTGGGTACTCTAGCCTTCTTTTATTATAAATGAGAGGAGATGATACCCATTGTAAGGTATTGATAGTGAAATCTAGACCCGACAATCACATTTTGAAGAGACTCTGCGAGACCTATGTGTATAACCTATATTCGACGAGCTGAGCCCAAGCCTGAGTATAGTCCCCAGGACCTCAAAAGATGGATTGCAGACCCAAAAGTATTTGTCCCCAGAGACAATGAGAGCCCATCCAGAGCTCGCTTGTTTCCTGCTGATCAATTCATCACGAGCTCAGTAGGGTGAAAATCAGCTCGCTAGTAAGCTCGCCACGATTGAAGTTCAACTACCCTCTCAGCCCAGCTCGTTGCAGAATCTAATCATGAGCTCCTTGTGGGCTCGCCGCCAAGCTTGCCACGCTGGATTTTACCCAACCTGCGAACTCGCCTGCTGAAGACCCGGCATAGGCGACCTCTCCTAAGGCAACTCCAACCAACTCGGTTCTTCCTGAGGTTCCCAACAAACAGGTCGCCCAGGTGCCAAGTACCCAGTACCCTAGACGGCGGGGCGGCTACTTGTAGCCCATGTACCCTTTCTTGGATTGCCTATAAATAGGACCCTAAAGCACAAGTTACAGGCACGTTGCCCCCCCCCCCCACCACCACCCAAGGTTTCCAAAAAGCCACTTTATGTCTCTCTCGTGTCGAGTTATGCTCTGGTTTAAGAGGGGAAGTTCCTATATAATTTTAGGAACGTGGCGGAACCTCCTTACTACAGCTCACGAGGTTTTATTTACAGGCAATCACTGAAAAGCTCTTGCTACCCACCTTTTAGTTTAGGTTCGCGTTAATCGACAGCAAAACAAGTAGTCTTTGGTCCCTCTCGGTTCGAACATTTGTGAACCATGATTTTCTTATTTCCAACACTTTGGTGCGGTGAGCGTGGACCGTGATCAAAAGAAGAACCTCGATCTCGCGGAGTTCAAGGAAGGGATGATGGAGACACTGCGAGCTCTCCTAACACCATCTGTCGAGCTAGCAGCGACCTCGCCGCCTGTCGTCACCCTTGCTTGGGGGTGCTGGACCATTAAAATGCCTTGACAAAGAAGTCATTGCCTCGCCCGATGAGTGGTCCTCGTTTGACAGAAACCAATGCGTTGCCCTGTGAGCTCTACGCTTCCGCGAGGACGATGGAGTTCGCTGGATGACAACTCGCCAAGCCGAGACGACAAGCCCATTTTGCGAGGAGATTGCGAGCATGCCATTTTGAATATGTGATCTCAATTTGAGCTATGACTGATGCGTTTAAGTGAAGGCATTTCACAATCAACTTCAAGGGAAAGGTGAGAGACAGGTACCACCAGCTACCCGCAGGTTCCATCTACTGCTTTGAGAATCTGCGCAGAGGATTGATGTTGTGATTCACGACGTCAAAGAAGAGAAAGAATTTGACGACTACCCTCTTCCTTTTCAAGAAAGGACCTGACGAGTCTTTGGGGCACTACATTGTCTGCTTCCAGGAGGAGGTCTTACAAACCCAGGAGGTGAATAGACACACCTTGTAGCTGGCGCTCACTTACACTTGCAGAAAGGGTTGTTCAAGATGGAGTTGGATCGGGATCCCTCGTCTCATTTGAAGAATTGATTGATCGCGCGGGGTGGTACGTCCAAGCAGAAGGCAATAATGAGAACTTCTTAGCCTTTGTTATGAGGCTATCAAAGTAGGATAAGCTGAAGAGTTCTTGAGGGGTAGGAAGCTAGAAGAAGCTCAAAGGCGGGGACGAGGAGTTTAGGAGGCCAATAGCTATTCCGGAGCGAAGGGAGCCTGGGAGAAGGTCACAAACCCCAATGAATAGGACTCCTTAGAGGCCGACAAGAGGAGGGCATCATCCGTTCAGACCCAGTCTGCATCGCTTTCCCAAGCATCAAGCTCACTACAACGCGCCTGAGAGGCATTAAGAGGCCAGAAGACCTGATCACAATTAGTGGAGGAGAGCTCCGGGTTGGGAGCAGCAAGGAGGTAATGCGATTCTCTATTGCGATTTTCAACTGGTAGATGGGCATGCCACCTCAGCGTGTTGGGAGTTCATGGAGACAAAAAGGACGGGTGGAGGAGCTTGGAAAGCCCCAGGAGCAGTGAGAGAGGACCAACAACAAGAAGCGACAGTTAAGGGAACCCTAACCTCAACCCCCTCTCGAGGAAGATGCAAAGAACGAGTTGGCATCGGGAATTAAGAGGGTATTAACTTCATCCATGGAGGATTGGAAGTGGAGGCCTCCTCATATAAATGGTAGCCTTCGCAACATTTATATGAGGAGCGTCACTTCGACGTATCGAAGCCCACTTATGAATGGAGAGATCATATTCTCGACAAAGATTTAAAAGAGAATGTGGATCCATTCCACGACCCCCTCGTCATCCAAGAGACGATCGAGAACTTTATAGTTGCTCATAACTTAGTGGATAATGGAAGTTCGGTCGGTGTCGTTCTTCAAAAGGTATTCGATGTTATGACAGTGGAATTCAAGCGGGTGAATGCCTTAAATGGCCTATTGCTCGGCTTCTATATAAGCAAAAGGAGGTTGAAAGGGGGTAGAGCTTTTGGTGACTCTTGGGGGCACCTTGAAGATCTAACAATTTGTCATCATTATGGATGCTTTGAGTAGCTAAACCATAATTTTGAAGAGGCCGCTCCTTAGATCCTTCCAATCTGTGCCCTCTTCCTTCCACTAGTGTCTTAAATACAATCAAGGAGGGGTGCAAATTTGGGTGAGAAGTGATCTGAAGATGGCCCGAGAGTTCTCTCTTCTCGCTGTCAATAACATCAGCTAGAGAGAAAATGCAAAGGAGATAATAAGGGTGCTCAAAGCGATGGCACGTCTAGAAGTGGCTGAGGAGGTGGAGATCGTTGTTGCAGGTGAAAGCAAGAAGGTCAGCAAGGAGCTTGCAAAGGAGGATCATTGGAAGGTCGCGACATGTCTGCAAGCCAACGTCGACGTCTTCGCTTTGATTGTCGCAAATATACCTGGCATTGATGTTGATGTGGCATGCCACCTACTAAACCTCGACCTGGAGGTTCTCCCAATCCTCAGAAGAATAAGGTGATGGCCACCTCTTTGGCCGAGCCCATTCATTAGGAGGTATAGATGCTGCTGGAGACCGATTTTGTGTTAGAGATCAAGTATTCAGGCTAAGTCTTAAATGTTGTAATGGTAAAAAAAAGACTGAAGGAAGTGGCGCATGTGTATCAATTTTTATCAATTAAATAAAGTATGTCTAAAGGATTGCTACTATAGAGAAGGTAATCATGTCAGACCCCTTTTCTCTTACCATGAAGAAGAAGAAGACAAAGGAAGTAAGAAGATAAAGGAAATCAACACACCGATTACATGATATGATTGAGTGCTCACTTCCCCGCATTTTGCTACCTAAATGCCCCCTTTTATTATTAAATGTGTTTCCCTTTAAAGTTATGTAGCCTATATACATAAAGAAGGACTTTCTTTTTGCTATGTGTATTTTTTATAAGTGAGAAGAAAAGATCTATGTGTTGAAGCCGTAAAAATCCCTACTTCAAAATTCGGATCAAGACAGCCTAAGGTTACTAGTCCAGCGATCGGGCTCGACGGCTTAGCAGGCTTGAACACAGAAATAGGGACAACAAAAAGGACCCCAAGTGTTGCGGCTGGGAGGTCCCATCACATACCCATATGCTTAGAAGAAGCTTCCCCTCCACAATCAAAGATGGCTGAGCAGGGTACAAGATAGACTCAAGCTGGCGACCAAGTCAGGACGGTGACTAAGAGGGATAAACACTAGATCAGAGCTTGTCTCTTTGAAAAAAGGATCCAAAGGCTCAGTTCGATATCTAGCAAATGAGGTGTTCGAGATCTTTTGCGAGATTCTGAAGTTTCGATCCTTGTACCCCCGAGGTCCTATTTATAGGCAAATCCAAAGGGATGGGGGGGGTCTTATTTATAGCCCCCCCCCCCCCCCACACCCCGACGACTTGGCGACTTCTGAGGGAGCTCACTAGGCTGTAGGCAAACAACTACCCTAGTCGCCTCCTGGCGAGTATGCGAGGGGAGCTCGCCATACTCACTCAGGTCTTCTACTGACTTGAGTGCTGACTCTGATCTCTGTCTTGACCTATTGACTTTGACTTCTTGCTGACCTGGCTACGGGGGGTCCCCTTTCGACGAATATGGGTTGTACACAATCCCCGCTCTTTGAGAGCGACATAGGAGCTAGAAAATAAACATCCAACGCATATTCGGCAAGCTGTTCTAGAGAGTATCTGGGCTACTCGCGACCCGTGGATGCCTACTGAACCCGATAAATAGGGGGTAGCTCACCCTTGATGCACACCTTTTGAACTCGCGCACCATGTTGAAATCTGCCGAGGAAGTCAATAATGTGAGCATTGTCGCTCTGTCATGGTTCTTGGAACCAAATAAGTCGAAGAGGACGTGGGAAGGAGATGACGTTGCTGACCTTCCCCCATCGAAGAAGAAGAAAAAGAAATCAAAAAAGAAGTCACTGGCTTCGAAGAAAGACAACCCGCCTCCGGGCGCACAGGATGTCGCCACCCCGGCCGACCATCCCATATTTCCAGCTAACACTCAACAAATCTTAGAGGATTTTGGTCTGGTCGACATTCCCGAGTAGTCGGCACACGACACTTCTTGTCATCTTCCGCAGACTTCTCCACCTACATTGAACCTCGCTCGGTCCAGGCCTAAATGTAATCAGATCTTACTGTCGCGCAAGGTTACCATCTCGCGGCTGACTTCTTGAGTTGCTGACCAATTCCATTCTATCTTGCTAACCCTTGTTCTTTACTCGCAGCTCCTCTGCCAACTATCTCTGGCGAGCATCTGAATGTCGCTCCCCTGCAATCTATTTTGCTGATTGCCCTTGAAGCTCAGCAACAACCGCGATTTGGGCATACCATCTGGATCAACGTCGGACCTAAGAAGAGGCCGTAAAAACAAGCTTCTGAGGCGAGGAACAAAGATCCACCCATGCCGAAGACCTCGCAACCAGGGGCGAGTAAGGCCCCTCCTCCTGTGACTTCGCAACCAGGGGCAAGTAAGGCCCCTCCTTCTGTGACTAGCTCGTCGCAACCGATGACGAGCATCTTTTTTCCGCCGCCTCCTCCTTTGCCGCCGCCTCCTCCTTTGTTGTCGAGTGTCGAACCTCGCCTTGAAGTCCGTCTGGAGAAAACTACGGCCCCTCCAAACTCGCGTGAGAGCTCGTCACAAGATTGGGATGGAAGGCGCCCGAGCTACTTCCCGCCGAGGACTGGAGATCGTGATCCAGGAGATCGTGATCCAGGGGCAGGCCACTGAGCACCCGAAAGGCTCGTTATCGGGCCAGCGAGTATGTTCGTATACCTCTACGGGTTGGCCATTGATCCCTCAAATAATGACCTCAAATAATCTCTAATGCGTGAGTCGATCTAAGTACTGGTCTACGGGCTGGTCGTTGACCCCTCAAATAATCTTTCGTCTAAGCCTCAAATGCATAAGTCGATTAAAATTCATGCCTACGGGTTGGCCATTGATCCCTCGAGATATCATCCCTCACAAGTAAGAAGCCTAAGCGCTCTTGCTCTTAACGTCCTATAAGCTTAGGCGCTCTCACTCTCAACATCCTATGATCTTAAACGCTCTCGCTCTTAACGTCCTATGAGCATAAATACTCTCGCTCTCAACATTTTATAAACCTAAGCGTCTTCACTCTCAATGTCCTATGAGCATATGTGCTCTCGCTTTCAGCATCGTATGAGCCTAAGCAGACTCGTACAAACAAATAAAAGAAAAAGTATGTCTTATTTCATCTTTTTTCCATATGTGAGCATCACGTATACAACCATATAACAACAATATTCAAGAATTTATCTCACTATAATGGGGTCGGTTATGTATACAACCATATGAAAGAACAACCATATGAAAGAACAAAAAGGTGCACTAAAATGACCTCGCAAAAATGGCCTTGCCACGCTGACGACCTAGTTACTAGGCATTAGCTGGAGCCTCGGCTCGGGTGTGCTGGGAGGCGGAAGAGACGTCACTCGATGTCGAGGTTGAGCCGCGGCGATGAGAGATCTCTCCCCTTGATCCGCCGGCTGAGCCATCCTGATGCATCCTCCGACGCATTCAAATACGCATGACATCATCATGCGTTGTGGAACTATTATTATTATGCATTTATTTATTGTCATGCATTTCTTTTTGGTGCACCTATATTATTTGAAATTGTTCGGCTCGTCGGTTTGACCATCCGAAGAGATCCTGAATAAAAAAATCCGATAATTTTAGTAATTAGGATGATAAAGACAAGTTTAAAATTATTTAAAGAAAACATAAGTTCAAATTAGAGAAAATTCAAACTCAAAAGAAATCTCAAAAAAGGATCAAATCAGAAAAGAAATTTTTTAGACTTAGGCAATAATTATTAGGAAATATAAAGCTGAAGATATTAATGAGTGTTGCGGGTTGCCCGGTTTTTCCCCAGTCCAGAGAAATCGGACCGCCTTAGCTCGAAATCGGACCGAGCGCGCAAACAGTCAAAGTAAACTGCAGTAAATGACAAGAGCCGTTTTTAACGTGGAAAACCCAGAAGGGTGAAAAATTACGTGGCTGGAGCTGTGCTGAGCCAATTCCACTAGCTTCTCAGAGTTTAAAAATGATTGATTTAATCTCGCACGGCGACAGGCCGCTACTCCGTTACAGGTGCAAAGTGCGAAAAATGAGGAAAAAAGGCTAAGTCCGCAGAGCCTCGATGGAAGCGCTCCAGCATTGAAATGTTGCTGAGCTCGCGGAACCTTCATGGGAGTGTTCCGGCTGGAAAATTCTCTAATTCCATGGAGCTTCTGAAGGGAACGCTTTTGTTGATGCGAAGCCATGATGAGAGTGCTCTCGCGGAGGCGGTTGACGTGACTTGAAGCGTGTTAGAACCTTAGCGCAAAGAGAAGAGCAGAATGAATCCCTGAGCGCAGAATAGGCCTAAGTCCACGATCCCGTCGGAAAACCTCAGAGCTCTCTCTTGCCTCTGGAGTTGTTTGTCTTCAAATGAAAGTTTGGGGCATGTTTATAGTTTTCCGAAGGATTATGGTGATAATTACGTCGAGGGGTGATTTGTGCTGGCAAATTTTCGATAACCTGGATCACCAATTCCGTCGAAATGACAGGAGTGCCCTCCGGGCAGTTCGGGCGGCTCGGGCACGGTGCCCGGAGGCGACCGGAGTCGGCGAGGGTCGGCGGCCACTGCCGCCGCCGCCGCCGCGTGTGTGAGGTGCGGGCCGTGTGCGGGGAGCAGCCGCAGACGCATGCGGGGAGTGGCCGTGTGGGGCGCGATCGCGCGCAGTGCGGCTGCGCGGTGCACGACCGTGTGACCGTGCGCGGCCACACGATTTTGCGTTACTGCGCGGTCTGCAGCCCTGCGCGGCCATACGCGGCCCTGCGTGATCGTGCGTGCGCAGGCCGCGCTCGCACGCAGGATGCGCGAGGCGCTTCTCCATGCGCGCTGTCCCGACGCTCTGGCGGGGGTGCGTGCGGTTTTGTCCCCTTCTCTGGCGTTTTTGGGCCTTTTAGATGAGCGCGGCTTTTTGCGCGCGGCTCGTCTGGTCGAGTTTGCTTGCCCCCATTTCTTTGGCTGAAACCCTCTCCTGTTCGACTTGGAAATTTCAGGGGGAACCTCATCAATGAGAAAGATTTGACTGGTGCAGATTTTGGAAACAAAATTTATGGAAAACATTACACTCCTCTATATTAAACCTCTGTGAAGAAGAAACAAAAATGTAGAATGTACTTGGAGTATCAAAAGGTTAGTGATTTTAGATGTACAAATTAAATATAATAAATTTAAGACAAGAACAAAAATATTGCAAAAAATTTGGTGATGAAACTTGAAAATAGAAAAGCAGGCTGCTTTCAAGAAAGCAGTTACGTAACAACTAGTATCAAAAGGTCGTGCGCCCCCAAATAAAGAATCTTGGTGGTAGAAAGAGGAAGTGCAAGACAAAGCAAGGGGCAAAGAGGGTCAGCTATAAAACACTCTACGCTTGTAGGAATGATGAAAACGTAGATAGGTATAAAGTCGCCAAAAAAGAAGCTAAACATGCAGTAAGTAAAGCAAGAAGTTAAGCTTATGAAGAATTTTATAAGTGACTAGATATCAAAGATGGAGCGTGTGACGCAAATAAAATTGCTCGAGCTAGAGAAAGAAAAACAAGAGATTTAAGTAAAATGCGTAAAGGATGAGACAAATACAGTTTTGACGGTTGATGTGAATATTAAAGAGCGATGAAAAAGATACGTTTATCAACTCTGTAATGAAACAAAAGACAATGAATTGAACTTGAAAGAGTTAAGTTAATCGGAGAAGTATAAGAACATAACGTTTTATCGTAAAATTCAAGTATCAGAGATAAAAGATGATCTAAAAAAGATGAAAAATAGAGAGGCAGTTGGGTCAGACGCCATCGAAGTATGAAAATGTCTAGGAAATGAAGAAATTTGGTGTCTTACATGTTTTTTCAATAAGATACTAAAGTGAAAGTGGGTGTCAAACCAATAGAGAGAAAGTATCTTAGTACATTTATATAAGAGTAAAGGGGATATATAAAATTGTGTTAATTACAAAGGAATTAAATTGATGAGTCATACCATGAAACTATTGGAACGAGTAATAGAAAGAAGATTAAGACAAGAGACTAATATCTCGAAGAATCAATTTGGATTCATGCCAGGGAGGTCGACCATGAATGTTGTACATCTCTTGAGGAGACTCATTGACAACTATCGAGAAATAAAACAAGATTTGCATATGTTGTTTATTGATCTTGAGAAGGCTTATTGTTGAAACCGAGAAATCGGTCTCTATGGAGTTCGCCCTTGGGGAAGGGGTGATCGCGCGCCTACTTCTCTCCTGTAAGCAAAATGATAGGAAAAGCAAAGGGGACTGACCCAAGGGCTCGGCGTGGAGGTACCACCACACACTCGGAAGATCTTAGAGCGTTTCCCCTCCCTTAGCCAAATGCCGAGCTAAAGACTACCTCAGAAAGCGCAAGAAGGTCTGGGAACAAGTAAGCATGTCTTCTGAGGTGCCCCTTGGGTCCTATTTATAGATTTCTGAAATCAGCATGCAAATAGCCATCCTCCGATGTTCCAAACAGCTATGTGCAGCCCAACTGGGTCTGCCAACAGCGCAATTCCGTTGTTTTAACTGGCTATGGGCAGGCCGACGGGAGTAAAATTGTAAAAAATACATCACAGAACCCTAAGGCGGCGGGTAGTCCCTGAGACTTCTACTCGTCTCGAGCGGCGAGTGCCCGATGGAGCTGGCACTCGCCGCCTCCCCCGGACCTTGGCGAGTACGGGCCCGGTTGGCCCTGCTCGCTCGCCGCTTGCCGAGCTCTCCCGGGGCGAGTGCGAGCTGGCCCGCCCCACTCGCATGTCTCATGTCCCTCTCCATTGGACTTGGCATTTAGCTCCTACCGGCCCCACGCACCGGATATATGGTTGTACACAATCCCCGCTCTTTGCAAGGTTGACACAAACTCGGAAAGAAACATCCAACCCCACAGGATTTGGCGAGTGCGGCAGGGGCTGGGGGGAATCTCTTGGCGGGGTCCACCAGCGTCTATATATATGCGTCTGCGTACCTGGGTGACCCTTGCCATTACCTTTGTCCTAAACTTGTCGGGATGCCTATCCCCAAGGAGATCCAAGAGAGGCTTGCCAAGGCTCGCGAGATCTCCTCCACTCGCGTTGCCGGCCTGACCGCGGTTCCCCTTAGCATCCCGCAGAGCGGTCTGGCAGAGTTCAATTCTGCAAAGAGGGCGAAGCCATTTACCCAAGCGGCTGAGCACATCTTTCACGACTTGAAATCTACCCTGGAGCCTGAGGCCGGCTCCTCTACTCTGCCCGCCCCTGAGATAGAGAAAAACATCATCGACCTCTGCACCGACCCGGATAGTCGACGGGGGGATGGCGAGGTCTCCTCGCCGCGAGTCAAGACCCCCCCTGACGACCCGTGGTTTAAAACTCTGGATGCTCGTCCGTGCGACCCATCGCCCCCCTTTGGGACCCTCGGGCTGGACTCACAGAGACCGAATTTACCAGCCCGCATCCTCTTCTCTCAGCAACTTGTCGGGACTACGGGAGGAGGCGTTGAAGCCATCCCCATGTCGGGCTTCAGCCTCCTCCGTCAAGAACACACCCTCCGGGCCGCTGCAAGAATCTAAGGCTGCCCCCACCCATACTTCCTTTGAGGCGCCGAGCTCGTCAGGCAAGCTGAACTTCAGTGGTTCTTCCATAGTTTTCCTAGGGTGCTCGCCTTTCATACTAGTGTTTAACTGTCTTTGCAGCTCTTCCTAGTCTGTCTGAGGCTGGCGATTCTTCGGGGCCAACCCGCTTTTTGCCCCTCCCTTCTCCAAGCTCGCTAGACTCCTTTCTGGGTTCTGAAGTGGAGAACGACAAGCTAACGAGGAGGGGGATCGGGCTCTTCAAGAAGCTGGTGCGCGGGCTGCGCAAGGTGCATGAGGACAACGAGGCATTGCAGCGCCACTACGTGCGGCTTGCTGACGAGGCGAGGAGCAGCCCGACAGGCGAGGCGAAGCCCCCTTTTCGGCTCTTAGACGAGATCGATGAGAGCCTCCAGATCGCTCAGAGGAACTTGTAGCGGATTCGCGAGCTCCATAACTCGCGGCCACCTGCGGGGAAGGAGACGTGAGGTCGGGGTAGATAGAAACAGCTCTATTGCTGAGCCTACCGGCACTCGCCTCTTGCCCCCTCAGCCCGCGCATGTATTGAACTTGTTGCTTTTTTCTTCTTCCGCGTCTGATTTTTCTGAACAATATCCTTCCCCTGGTCTGTAATAACTCAGAATATTTTTTAGATTTCAATACTTGTTATTCAAATGTAATATCCTTTAGGTTCAGTTCGGCATGTGATAGGACAGATCTCAGAAGTCGGCGAGCTGGGGTTGGCGAGCTGGACTGATCGGTTGGCTCGGCCTTGGACTTCTTTTTCTATAAATACCCCCTCCTCACAAACCCCGACCTACCGTCTTTATTTCTTTCATACCCCCTCTTCTTGCATTCTATCTTACTGATACTCGCGCCCTAATCTTCCTGCGAGCATGGGTAAGACTAACCCCGACGCTGACGGCCGCTCTAAATATGCTCAGCACTTTGCCAACTACTGCTTCTTTGATGGGAATACGGCCGAGGAGGAGTTCGCAGAGTTCATTGTCGACTTCATCCCCCCCCCCCCCGGCTTTGAGGCACGCCGGCCTAGGGAGGGTGAGGCCATCAACAAGTTCTACTCCGACGAACTCGCCTTCCCCATCTCGCATTTCGAGGTGGGGTTGAGCTTACCGCTCTAGACGGAAGTCCGCCAGATCCTGAAATACTACGGCGCGGTGCCCGCACAACTCAACTCGAACGTCATCGTCATGATGGTGGCGTTCGCGTGCTTCCTCCGCAGGGAGCGAATAGAGTTCAACCTGACCGTCTTCAGGAAACTCTTCACCTACAAGGCAACTCTCGACGACGTCGCCTACCTCGGGGGCTCCTTCATCAAAGTTCGTGAGATTGCGAACAAGCATCACAACTGGATGACGAAGATCGTCTTCATCAAGGGTGACCTTAGCAACGTCCCCTACTCGGCTCAGAAAAAGAGCAAGGAGGTGTACCGACCCCCCCACCCCACCCCACCGTGTCCGGCAACGATGTCGAGCTCCACAAGTTCTTCCTTCACAAAGACTTCGAGGTCGCCTTCCTCCGAAGGGGCCTCAAATCGCTCCTCCTCGTTCATCCCGGCGAAGGTATACCTCGCACCTTTTCCTCTTCCCGCGCTCGCCGAATCAGTAGAATTCTTTTGACCAAGTTTTTCGTGCAGGAGAGCGACTGATTCCTGAGAACCCGCCCTTCGCAGACTCGGGACTATTCCCTGGTCCCCTCGCGTGCGAGAGGGAGGCTGCAGCTGCTTGCGGAGATGAGCCAGCATCATCCAAGCCCTCATCCAACAAGAAGCGGCCTGATCCCGCGGGGTCCAGCTCTCCCCGCCATCAGAAGTTGCGAAAGATGAAGAGGGCCGTGGTGGCTCCCCGGGCGAGGCAACAACACCAACAAAAGCCAAAGTACATGAGCTCGCCCGAGACCTCCCCGGATGGATCGCCGAAAAGCCCGTTGAAGGAGGCAGCAGACAAGGGGCACGAGGGAGGCGAGCCCTCCGTTCCTCCTGCTGTTAAGAATACTGCGTCCAGCGAGCCGGGTCCGCCGAAGAGCCACCCCCTCTTCGGCCTCGGGGGAAGGTGGAAGGATTCGGTCGACGAGCCAGTGATCCAATGGGACGAGACGGCCCATCGGATCTCCGTCTCCACCCTCCAGCCTTCCTGGACAGACTGCCAGCTTTCCTCCGGTCACGCCTACGCGCTCGGCTTCGGCCTCTACGGGCGCGAGGATGTCGCGGCCTACAAACACATGACCTGCGCTAGCTCGGTCATAAGGGCTTGCAAGTCCATATGCGGGCACTGGAGCTGCACCACATGATGGTCTGTCGCGGCTTCAACCTCAGCCACCTCCTGCAGAAGGATGATCAGAAGCGCGACGTTGCCCAGGACAAAGCGGCCGACCTGGAGAGGAGACTCAGATTTAATCGCCAAAGCCGTCGGAGGGCTGGTAAGTACCGGGCACCTCTTTCTCTTTTTACTTAAGATTTTTCGCCTTTCACGCAATAGATTTGCTTACCCTTTTGTTTTACAGGATGTCGAGGCTCCTAGAGAGCTGCGGGCTCACGCCATCGGGCTGGAGGAATAAAATGCCTAGCTGTGTGCCCGCGTCGCCGAGTTGGAATCTCACGCCACCGGGTCGGAGGCGGACAATGATAAGCTGAAGGACCGGATCAAGGGGCTTGACAGCGAGATCATCCGCCAGGCGAAAGCATTCTTCCCCCCCGGGTGGCAGCGAGCCCTCCTTCCTGTACAAAAGGCCGAGAATCTTTGGCGAGGCCGAGGTCGTGGAACGGCTACGGATCAATTCGATTGAATCCGCCGAATGCACCTTGCAAATCATGAAGGATACGAGGGTGTTGGTGGAAGGCTGCGAGGAGATCACGACCCGAGACCTCATGCCGAGCATGTTCCCGTCCACGCCCCCCAGCAAGAAGGAGGACAGCTTCGACCTGCTCTTCGGAAAAGGCTTCAAGGATGATCCATCTGGAGGAGCGGGCGAAGACCGCCAATTTGGGGGGGAGGCGAGAGCTGACCCGCGCCTTTTCTTTCTTTTTTGTGTAATTCTCTCCCCCCCCCCT
The DNA here is from genome assembly GCA_039513925.1 of Platanthera zijinensis. Lineage (NCBI taxonomy): Eukaryota > Viridiplantae > Streptophyta > Magnoliopsida > Asparagales > Orchidaceae > Platanthera > Platanthera zijinensis. The sequence goes on along the minus strand of CM077087.1, from coordinate 19,631,088 downwards.
TTTTGTAACCTTGCTTAGGCGAGCTCCCTTTTTGTAACAAGATTATACAAATGAAAAATGGATTTCTCTATCTTCTCTTTCTTGAACTCTTCTTTCTGTGTACTCGCCCGCGGGCTCTCCTCCTTGAGAAACTTCGTTAGGATAGAACTTGTCGTTAGAATACATGTTAGGACTCGTACCCGTTAGTAGACCCTGAGAACTCGCCACTTCTAGGCATTCCGGGGGACCACTCGCCGCGATAGGGCCCGCCGCCACCCCGCTCGCTCGCGAGCTGCCTCCTTTCTCGCCAGTGTCAAGCCAAAATTGTTAAAAATTTCACAAGTAAAACTGGAGGGGGGGTGGAGTGCATTGCTGGAGCTCGCCTTCTTCAAAAGATGTATAGGGCTCGGCTCGTCACCTTTCTGCCGAGCTGGGCCCGCGAGCCCCGACTCGCTTGTGAGGGCTTTCTCCTCCCTACCCTTAGGAAAAAGATCGATCTTTTCAAATAACTCCCGGAGAGGGTGGGACTCCCTCGAGTGACATCCAACCCTGCCAGCTAGGTGAGAGCATGGCAGCAGGATCTGCTCAGGGTCTAGGTGGACTCTCTCGAGTGACATCCAGCCCTTCAGCTAGGTGAGAGCCTGACAACGGGATCTGCTCGAGGTCTGGGTAGACTCTCTCGAGGCACATCCAGCCCTGCCAGCTAGGTGAGAACCTTGCTGCGGGATCTACTCGGGGTCTGGGTAGACTCTCTCGAGTGACATCCAACCCTGCCAGCTAGGTGAGAGCCTGACAACGGGATCTGCTCGGGGTCTGGGTAGACTCTCTCGAGTGACATCCAGCCTTGTCAGCTAGGTGAGAGCCTGACAGCGGAATCTGCTTGGGGTCTGGGTAGACTCTCTCTAGTGACATCAAGCCCTGCCAGCTAGGTGAGAGCCTGATAACGGGATTTGCTCGGGGGCTGGGTAGACTCTCACGAGTGACATCCAACCCTGCCAGCTAGGTGAGAGCCTGACAACGGGATTTGCTCGGATTCTGGGTAGACTCTCTCGAGTTACATCCAGCCCTGCTAGCTAGGTGAGAACCTGGCAGCGGGATCTGCTCGGGGTCTGGGTGGACTCTCTCGAGTGACATCCAGCCAAGCCAGCTAGGTGAGAGCCTGACAACGGGATCTGCTCGGGGTCTGGGTAGACTCTCTCAAGTGATATCCAGCCCTGCCAGCTAGGTGAGAGCCTGACAGCGGGATCAGCTCGGGGTCTGGGTAGACTCTCTCAAGTGATATTTATCCCTGCTAGCTAGGTGAGAGCCTGACAGCGGGATCTGCTCGGGGTCTGGGTAGACTCTATCGAGTGACATCCAGCCCTGTCAGCTAGGTGAGAGTCTGACAGCGAGATCTACTCGGGGTCTGGGTAGACTCTCTCGAGTGACATCCAGCCCTGACAGCTAGGTGAGAGCCTGATAGCGGGATCTGTTCGGGGTCTGGGTAGACTCTCTCGAGTGACATCCAGCCTTGCCAGCTAGGTGAGAGCCTGACAACGGGATCTGCTCGGCGTCTGGGTAGATTCTCTCGAGTGACATCCAGCCCTGCCCGTTAGATGAGAGCTTAACAGCGGGATCTGTTCGGGGTCTGGATAGACTCTCTCGAGTGACATCCAGCCCTGCCAGCTAGGTGAGAGCTTGACAGCGGGATCTGCTCGGGGTCTGTCAAATGAACACTTCACCTATTCACATGAATCACGGCAGGAGCATTGACATATCAAGAAGTTTTATTAGAAAAAGAACATTACTTACATGGCTCAAGGGTAAAAACGTTTCAAGTCATCACCGCTTCAGGTGAGATTTAGGGTCTCGCCCTCCACATTCCGGAGGCGATACCCTCCTGATTTCAATGTTTTTTGTACAATGTATGGACCCTCCCAGTTGGGGTTGAGTTTCACCACGGCAGTTGATCTTCCTGCCGCATCCATCTTTTTAAGGACCAAGTCCCCTTTCGCTAACTGTTTGACCCTGGCGTGCTTATCGAAGTACTTAGTCATTCTTCTCTTCACTTCTTCATGTCGGATGGCGGAGAGGTCACGTAGCTCCTCCACCATGTCGAGGGAGAGCCGCAGCTTCTCATCATTTTCAGCTTGTCATTCTTCCCTGCCTGCCTCTGTCTCGACCACCCGAGGCGTTCTGACCTCGAACTCGATTGGAAGCACTGTCTCGCATCCATGAGAGAGCTTGAAGGGGGTTTCCCCTGTGCCGGTGTTGGGGTGGTTCTAAGGGCCCAAAGAACCGAGGGAAGCTGCTCTACCCAGCTACCCTTCAAGTTTTCAACTTTTTTCTTCAGGAGGTTCACTATGATTTTATTTGCCGTCTCCACCTGCCCGTTGCTCCTAAGGTGATGGACCGAGGCAAATCTGAGATCAATCCTGAGCTGCCCGCAGAAGCTGATGAACTCGGCGCTGGCAAACTGAGGTCCGTTGTCCGTGACAATGGCTGGCGGCAACCCGTGCCAGCAGATGATCTCCCCCCAAATAAAATTCCTGATAACCTGGGAGGTCTCCTTAGCCAGCGTCTTTACCTCCAACCACTTAGAAAAATAATCTATCGTGACAAGTTGGAACCTCATCTGCCCGCTGGCCTGGGGGAAAGGCCCTACCAGATCCATTCCCCAGATGGCGAAGGGTCAGGGGGTCGTAAAACTTCTGAGGCGCTGGGCCGGTTGCAGTTGGAGGGGGGAAAACAACTGGCACTTGTGGCACTTCTTCATAAACTCCACCGCGTTGTGACCCAAGGTAGGCAAGAAATACCCTTGCCTGACAATCCTTCCTTCCAGGGTCCGACTCCCGGAGTGACTCCCACACTCCCCGGAGTGGACCTCCTCCAAGATCCTCTGGACCTCCCTCTCGGCCACGCAACGTGCCAACATCCCTGAGAGGGTCTTTCGGTACAGCTGCCCATCACGGATGAGGTAGTACGCTGATTTGTACTTGAACTTCTTTTTGTCCGTCCGCTCCGGGTACTCCCCTGTGGAAAGGAACATCGTGAAAGGGTCCATCCACGAGGGGTGTTGATCCACCTCCATCAGCTCTCCCTCTTCGATGGAAGGGCAGAACTAGTCAGTGATGGTACCAACCCCCCCCCCCCCACCCGGGGACCATGCTTTGCGAGCCGATCAACCTGTTCGTTTTCTTCCCTTGGCACGTGTCGGACGAAGAAGGTCTGGAACGTGCCGATGACCCCCTTCACCTTTGCCAAGTATAACTGAAGGGTTGGCTCTCTTGCCTCAAACTCCCCATTGATCTAGGAAGTCACCACCATGGAGTCGGTGAGGACCTCCACATCATGCACTCCTAGCTCCCTGGCCAGGCGGAGACCTGCAATCGCCGCCTCGTACTCGACCCGATTGTTAGTAATAGAAAAATGGATAACCATTGTTTATTCTATCTTTGTTCTGTGGGGGCTTTCCAAAATCACCCCCACCCCCAGGGAATGCTTACCTAAGGCACCATCCACCATCACATTCCAAGGAACCGGGCATGCGAGCTCTTCCTCCGCCACCTCGACCACATAGTCAGCCAGGAAGTCGACCATTGTTTGGGCCTTGATCGAGAGGCGGGGGATAAAGGAGATGTCGAACTCACTCAATTCCACCGACCACTTGGCCAACCGGCCCGAATGCTCCGCCCCCTCGAAGATGTTGCGGAGGGGGTGGTCAGTCACCACTCGGATGGAGTGTGCCTGGAAGTAGGGTCGCAGCCTCCGGGCCGAGATGACCAGAGCAAAGGCCAGCTTCTCCAAGATGGAATAACAGAGCTCTGCCTTCCTCAGGACCCTGCTCACGTAGTATATGGGGAGTTGCTTCTTCCCCTCTTCCCAAACCAGGACAGAGCTCAAGGCCTCTGCTCCAACCCCAAGATACAACGACAGGTGCTCCCCCTCCTTCGGCCCTTGGAGAAGGGGGGCCTGAGTAAACTGTCTCTTCAAGGCTTGGAATGCTTCCTCGCATTCCCCAATCCACTCAAACTTCTTGCCTCCTCTTAACGCTTTGAAGAAGGAAGAGCACTTCTCCCCAGCTCGGAAATGGAACCTGCTCAACCCTGCCAGCTTCCCTGTCAACCGTTGCAGCTCTTTAGCATTTTGAGGCGATCCCAACTCCATGATCGCTCAAACCTTGTCAGGATTTGGCTCCACCCCAACAGGGGTGAGAAGGTGACCCAGGAACTTGCCCTTGTTTGCCCCGAAGACACACTTCAAGGGGTTCAGCCTCATCTTGTACTTACGCAGGGTGGTGAAGGTTTCTTCTAGGTCCTAGAGGTGAGACCCCACGTCCTGACTCTTGATCATGAGGTCATCTATATACACCTCTAGGTTCCTCCCCTTCTGTTCTCGGAAGACCATATACATCATCTTCTGGTACGTTGCCCCTGTATTTTTCAGCTTGAAGGGCATCATTTTGTAGCAGTAGCACCCGTCCCCTGTGATGAAGGAGACATCCTTGATGTCTGGGGGGTGCATCCTGATTTGGTGGTAACCTGAAAATACATCTAAAAAACTCATTATAGGAAAACCAACGGCTGAGTCAACCAACGCGTCGATCTGAGGCAAATGATAGCAGTCCTTAGGGCGCGATTTATTAAGTAAAGAAAAATAGACACACATACGCCACCGACCGTCTCTTTTTTTAACCATGACTATATTGGAGACCCAGCCGAGGTACTGTATTTCGGATACAAAGCCAGCCTTGAGGAGCTTGGCCACCTCCTCCCTGATGGGCTCGGCCAGTTTGTCTGCGATGGACCTCTTCTTCTGCTGGATGGGGCGAGCTTCTGGGTCCAGGTTGAGGCGGCGGCAGGCGACGTCCGCATCGATCCCTAGCATCTCCGCTACGCTCCAGGCAAAGACGTCCACGTTCTTCTGGATGCACTCCAGCATCCTCTCCTGATCCGTCGGGGTCAGCATCCCGCTGATGCGGACCTTCTCCACCCTACCCCCGAGGGTAAGAACCTCCATCTCCACCACCTCCTACGCAACCTCCAGCCTGGACTGCTCCCCCCATTCCCTAACATCCTCCTCACCCGAGGCAAGAACTTCCTCCTCAGCCTCCTCCACGACCATTGCCTCGGCCAGCTCCTGGACTTCCTCCGCCACCTCCACCCGGGTGCGGTTCTCCTCCACCTCCATCTCCACTTCTTCCTCCTGCTCTGCCTCCTCCATCCTCCACTCCATCTCCTCGGCTCCCTCCTGCCAAGAGATGGAGTTCACGGCGGTGATGTAGCACTCCCTCGCAACCTTGGGGTCTCCCCGGACCCGGACCTGGATCCCCTCAACGTTGAACTTTAAGCATTGGTGGAATGATGAGGGTACGCAGCGGAAGGCGCTGATGAGGGGTCGCCCGAAGATGGCATTGTAGTTGCTGGGGGCGTCCACGATGACGAATCTGCAGGTGCGGGACTGCCCCCCCCTAGAGTGACATGGAATCCCACTCCTTCAACCTCCCTCCTCTCCCCTGAGAACCCGAACAAAGGTCCATCCGAGGCCAGCACCCTCTTTGCCTCCACCTTCATCGCGTCAAACGCCTTCTTGAAGATGACGTTGACTGAACTCCCGTTGTCGATGAGGATCCGGGAGATGGTGAAGTTCTCGACCGTTGTCTGGATGACCAGCGCGTCGCAGAAGGGATCCTCATGGTCTGGCATGTCCTTCCTCGAGAAGGTGATCTTCTCCTCCGGGGGTGGGGTCTGGGATGTGGATCCAACGCTCCTGCAGTACATGGTGTAGAGACTTGCCTTGCGGGAAGCCTCGACCCTCCCCCCCCCCCCCCCCCCCCACCCCCCCCCCCCACCCCCCACACCCCCCCACCCCCCACCCCCCACCCCCACCCCCCACCCCCACCCCATGGATCACTCTGATCCCTCCCCGGCCCCCAACATCGGTCTGATCCTCACACCTGTCCTCCTCTTCCCGAGGCAGGACTTCCTTGATCCGCACTCCCTGGCAGTCTTGATATTGTTGCTGCTCCCTATTTCCTCTCATCTCGAGGAACTCCGAGCACGTGGTCGTAGCGTGCCCCTCCTCTTGGTGGAAATCACAGTAGGGTAGCTCCACCCTAACCTCCCTTCTCCTTCTCCGCGCTACTCTCCTCCTCTCCCCCATGTCTATAATCATAGTTCGGCTCTTGGCTCCCCCACCTGGGATGCTGCTGCTGTTGTTCCCTCTACCAGGGTTCATCTCTCCTCTCCTCCTGACCTCTGCCGCCTCTGGGCCTCTCTTCCTCCGTGGCCCACCTTGCCAGTTTCCGGGCAAACTCCGGGTTCGATGCCTCCCCGTCGACTTCACTTGCCGCCCACTCCATTAGTTTCTCATAGGAGAGGGGCGACACCCTCTTCAGCTCCATTCTGAAGAAACCCTGTTGCAGCCCCAGGGTGAAGGCCATCATCAGGGTGTGTCATGCCATCTCTTGGACATGGGTGAAATCCTCCTGGAACCGATCGATGTAGCTTCCCAAGGTCTTGTTCACCCCCTACTTGATGTGGAACAGGGACTCCTTCCTCCTTCCTTCTCTTGGAGGTGGTGAACCTCAGCATGAACCCCCGACACAGGTCCTCGAAGCAGTAAATGGAGTTGGCCGGCAGCTGGTGAAACCACTCTCTCGCCTTCTCCTTGAGAGTGATGGCGAAGAGCTTGCACTTGAACCCATCCGACATCTGTCGGATCGAGACCACGTCCTCAAACCACTGGACGTGCTGGACCGGGTCTCCCTTCCCGGTGTAGTAAGACATCTCCGTCTCCCTGAACCCCTCTGGAACCGGGGCGGAAGAAACCAATTCACTGAAGGGGTTGCCTCCCCCTGCTGGGCGAGCTGGAGGGTCTCGCACCCCCATCTCGCCGAACCTGCCGCCGCTCGCCGAGCCCGGGAAGAGCACTCGCCTGGTGAGATCGCATCCTCTCCCCTCCTCTGCAACTTCCTTCCCAGCTCGCCTGCCGGGAGCGTCCTCTCCAAGGGTCGGGACCGCGAGTACATGTGTTGCTGGAGTCGAGCACTCGGCACGCGCGCCGAGTGCGAACCTGACGAGGCCGAGCACCTCCTACTTGAATTCTTCAAACATCCCCACTGTGGCGAGAGGGGAAGGGGGTGGCGAGTCGGACCTGTCAGAGCCTTCTCCTGATCCTCTTGTCATCGAGTCTGCTGAAGATTTTTTGTGCTGATCACGCTACACGCTCACCGCACCATAATGTTGAAACTGAGAAATCGGTCTTTGTGGAGTTCGCCCTTGGGGAAGGGGTGATCGCGCGCCTACTTCTCTCCTGCAAGCAAAATGACAGGAAACGCAAAGGGGACTGACCCAAGGGCACGACGCAGAGGTCCCACCACACACCCGGAAGATCTTAGAGCGCTTCCTCTCCCTTAGTCAAATACTGAGCTAAAGGCTACCTCAGAAAGCGCAAGAAGGTCTGAGAACAAGTAAGCATGCCTTCTGAGGTGCCCTTTGGGTCCTATTTATAGATTTCGGAAATCGGCCTGCAAATAGACAACCTCCGTTGTTCCAAACAACTATGTGCAGCCCAACTGGGTCTGCCAACAACGCAACTCCGTTGTTCTAACTGGCTATGGGCAGGACGGCAGGGATAAAATGATAAAAAAATACATCACATAACTCTGGGGCGGCGGGTAGTCCCTGAGACCTCTACTCGCCTGGGGCGGCGAGTGCCCGATGGAGCTGGCACTCGCCGCCTCCCCCGGACCTTGGCGAGCACGGGCCCGGCTGGCCCTGCTCGCCCGCCGCTTGCCGAGCTCCCCCGGGGCGAGTGCAAGAATACACGAGTTTCTCGTTGTGAACTAAATTCTCATAGAATCCATTTTTTTTGCAATTGGCCTTTGCCTAACTAGCCTACTTAATCACCATTCTAGGTCCTAGATATCTAATTTAATACCACTTCATTAAAGGCGGAGATGCCAAAATTTTTTCAATTGCACAAGATTATACTACGAAAATGTGAAATAATGATTCATAAAATTAACTTCAAATAATAAAGCCATTAACTAAACAAGAGTCATCAGCATAATCCGGTCATTCCCGCCTCCTTTGAATTTTCAACTGCTGCCTAAGCTAACATACTGTACCCGAAGCATTTCATTTACTTCAGATATTTGTAAGAAAATTCACTAATAATATGTCGGCGTGGACTCATTTGACATCTCTAATCATTGCCAGACTCAATTCATGCTTGATCAACTAGGTGACCTCAACAGAAAGGTATATACACGTCATCTCTTCCCACTATATTCTTACACTTTTCATCAACATCCTATTAAATTATTTTAATTATCCTAACTTTTACTTCAAATGTATATCATCTTCAATTCAGGAGCAAATGTTGCAGGAGGCAAACAGAACTCTAAGGATGAAGGTATGCTAATTCCATTTAACCTTGAGTAGGTGGTCATCAACTTAGGTGTATATAGACCATGTTCAAAGAATTACTAATATTGAAGGAAATCTGAAAATATTCTTAAAGATAATTTCAATGTAGCAGCTGCAGGAGGATGGGCCAGAACTTCCTCTCCATCTATCCTGGCCTGGCGGTGGAGGATGTGGCGGCTCTTGCGAAGGCCAACAACCTCAATCAGAGGGATTCTTTCATCCCTTGCCTTGTGATCCTTCCCTTCAAATTGGGTAACCCTAAATCCTTTGTATCTCAAAATTCATATCAAAGTTCGGTCGATTCATTTTTGAGCTTGCTCGAATTCATTAAGAACTATTAAAATGCTTGAAATGAATATGTACATAACATTTAAAGTGTATAAAATTATTTAGGGTTAATTACGAAGATCTTTCTTGGGACATTCCCTAATTATAGAGACTCCCCTCTACATTTTCGAATTAAATGACCCTAGTCTCTGTTGCGGGTCGCACGGTTTTCCTCCGGTCCAGAGAATCGGACCACCTTTAGTTCCGAGTTCGACCGGACGCACAAATAGTTAAAGAAAATGAGCAACAATGACGAGGCTTTTTTATCGTGGAAAACCCGGAAAGTTTGAAAAGAATCTATGTCAGGCATGCAAATAGTTTGTTGCCTCCCACTTCGGATCGTCTTTGGTGACCTGCCAATTGTTAGGTACAATAACACTATCCAAAGATGCAATGAATGTTTCATGTATAGGGGAGATATGATCGTACGAGACAAAAGACGCAAGGTCCCAACCGTATCTGTTAGGAGGATTTCCCACATTGCTGCGAGTAGTCTTCCGTAACATAAGAGAAGAAGTAGGGAGAGGAGAAAGAATATCACCTGAGGTTTGTGTAGGTGTCAGTGTTCCAGGAGAGGGGGGCGACGCAGGCAAGGGACTAGAAGCTAGACTGGGCACCGACCCTGGATCTGGTACTGCTGGAGGCTTCCTTCCACTTCGGATCGCTAGGGGATGATGAGCAGAAGATTAGCCGTCTCAAGGGGGCCCTAGGCAAGGAGTTCGAGGTGAAGGACCTGGGTCTTCTTCGATATTTCCTTGGGATAAAGATTGCGTATGAGGCTGAGAGGATAATCCTTTCCCAAAGGAAATATGTGTTGGATCTCCTCATTGAAATCAGGATGTTGTGGTGCAAACCTGCTGCAATGTCAATCGATCAAAGGTGCAAACTGAGTGCAGTGGTCGGAGAACCATTAGATCGGGAAATGTACCAAAGGCTAGTCTGGAAGTTGATCTACTTGAGCCACACTCGCCCGGACATCTAATTCCTTGTAAGCGTGGTGAGCCGCTACATGCATGACCCAAGGAAGGGCCATATGAATGCAGTGTACCAAATTCTGCGATAATTGAAGAGTGCCCCTGGAAAGGGGCTGACCTTCACAAGGAACGGGCACGTGAGGATCGAAGGCTATTGCGATTTTGACTGGGCAAGTTGTGCAAATAATAGGAGGTCTTTCTCAGGCTATTGCATATTTGTGGGAGGCAACCTGGTCTCATGGAGGAGCAAGAAGCAGTCGGTAGTGGCTAGATCGACGGCAGAGGCGGAGTACAGAGCCATGGCAATAGGAGTTGCAGAGCTCATGTGGTTGAAAGGAATGCTGGAGGAGTTAAAGCTGGACCAAAAGGACAGGATGAAGCTGTGGTGTGACAGTCAGTCAGCCATCAATATTGAAAACAATCCAGTTCAACACGAACGTACCAAGCATATAGAGATCGATAGATTTTTTATCAAAGAAAAGCTTGATGATGGGCTATTGGAGTTGTGTCACGTGCCGACCAAGGGGCAGGTTGCAGACTGCTTAACTAAGGGACTCAGTTCAGAGGATATAATCAGGGGTTGTAACAAGATGAGCTTAGTGAATATTTTTCGTCAATCTTAAAGAGGAGTGTTGTAATATGTATTTTGAGTGGTAAGATATAAATAGTCAAGTAGTTGCCCTAATAAAGTGAGAGTTTTATTTTAAACTAGTATACACAGAGGAATTTCACGAGTTGTTGAAGAGTGTCTTTTCCCAAGATATGAGCAGGAGCCCCATAATCAAGGATTTATGTCGCAGAGTTTTTAGAGGTAGGGCTGTCATCCTTGCTACCTTTTTGTCATGGAATAGTAGCTTAAGGTGGAGGAATCTAAGCAGATTCCTACCCATGGATAAGACGTTCAAGTCTTTCCATGTCCAAAGCATTAAGAGAGATCATTGTTCTAGAAGTACTCTCAAAGGCGGTCAACTCTAGGGAGATTTGGTTTGCCCATATAGATTTTTCATATTTGTGTCGTCATATTTTCTAATAATGATTTGTGATAATGATTTGTGTGACCACTAGCCACAATATCCGCACTTGATGGAGGAATGTCTGAAGACATTAAGACTTCATTTGATTTAGCGGTTGCGGTTGTAAAAGGAGTTGTTGTAAATGAAGGTTTGTAAATGGAACTGTTGGAAACTGGTTGGTGGAAATGAAGATTTGTTTGGGTAGTCTGTGTTTGTAGAGCTGTTCGAAACAGAGAACCGTTTGACAATACATCAGTGGCGTTTTTTAAAAAAATATATACAAATTTTTTTGTTCCAATCTATATAAATTGCAAAAAATATATGTACGTCGAGGTATGCAGCAGGACAACATATATACAAACATTCAAATACATGCAAATATCAAAATATCCAAAACATGGAATGCATATGTTGAATACGCAGATACCCCAAGTACATTCAAGGACCATGTGTAACATCCCGACTTTTACTGGGCCACCAGAGCCCTAGTGGGCCCAATAAAAGTGGCCTGGACCCTACCCATGACCCGGTGGGAGATAACCCTAGGTAGGAAATAGAGCTAGAGAACTCCGAATCGAGTTCTGTCAGTTCCTATGACCTTATATAACCTAGACGGGTGCATCGGAACCCGTTGCGTCACAATCCGAGATCTAACGACAGATTTAGACACTTTGACCGTTTTAGCGCGCTGCGACGCGCAAATTTTGGACTTTCTCCAAACTGACTCCGATTTAACCCCAGTCAGTGACGTTGGACTCGTATGGTCAATACGAAGTCAACGGAAGTCATCCCAGTCATTTTCGACGACAATTGGTCAACTCGTGGTTAAATCAAGCATAGTCGTGCACCGAAAAGTGTGCGCACACCAATTGTGACACGACACCCGAACTTTGATCTGACCTCGATCACTTGGACCCACTTTGACTTTGACCAGCAAGGGGGGACTCACCCTAGGGTTGACTTGGTCACCCCCCCCCCTAAAAACCCATTTTTGGATTTTTCTCCAAATAGGGGCCCACCTCCTCTCCATGGGTGGATAGTCCTTGCCCCCCCCCCCACTCTCCTTTGGGCCCCCAACCAGCAAGCTCCACCTTAGGACAAGTGGAGGCCCACCACTACCTCTCCTCTCCTCTCTTTCTCCCTCTCTTATTAAAAGCCCAAGCCCATAAGGGCTTAGCCCTTTTTCCCCACATGGGGGAAAGGTTAGGGCCTCCAGCTGTCCTTGGACAGCTGGAGGGTGGGGATTAATCCCTCCCTAAGGAGGGATTAATCCCACATTGGCTAGGGGAGGAGAGCCCCTCTTCCCCAAGCCTAGAAAAGACCCCCCCCCCCTCCTCCTCTTTCCCTTCAAGCTCTCTAAGCAACCTCCTCCCCCCCCCCCCCCCCCCCGTCCCAACCTCTGTCGGAGCCCAGGTGGCCGGAAAAGGCAAGCCAAGGGAACCCTCCCCCTCCACCACCGCCACCTTTGGCATGGCCGACCAGGCCGGCCCATCCCGATCCCACCAAACTCAGGTGGAACCTTCTCTCCTCCTCCTTCTCTATCACGCTGACATTTTGCATGCTCTCCCCGGCGGCCGGAGCGCCGCCGGCGCCACCCGAGCCCTCTTCCAGGAAGGGTGGTGGTTGCGAGGGTAGAGGCCACCCCAGCGCTAGTGGTGGCGCACCCTAGGCCACTGGGGGCGGCAACCCCAGCGGCGGAGAGTGGTGGTGTCGTCGTAATACGTCGTTCCAACGGCACCCGTAAAACAGAGCATGGCTCTGTTTATTCCTGGCAGCGGCGCAGGGCCACCGGACCACCGCCAGCGAAGAGCCGACCCCCGGCGCGTCGGTCGGGGGTGGTACGGTGAGCGATTAGCCACCCGAGAGGTGGGGTGGCGCGGTGGTGCTGGGAGCAGAGTCACCGCCACCCCGAGCTCTCGGGATGGATATTTCCGGCGGCGGCAGGCGGCCGGACCACCGCCTAGAGAATCGTCGGGCCCCAGCGAGTTGATTGGGGTAAGCGCCGGCATCTTGCGGCGGCCTGCCGGCGGTGGTGGAGGCCTCTCATCCTCTGCACCGCCAGCGAGGAGCAACAGCCGCCCGATCTGGTGATGAAGATCGGGCGGCTGGGATTTTATCAAATCCCGCCCCCGCCTCAGCATCAACGCCCCCCCCCCACAGTGGATCCGCGACCGATCCGCTGCGGGGACAGAGGGACGAAACGCGTCCTGCGGCTCGATCTCAGCCGCAGGATCCTATATGATCTGCTAATTGCAGACCATTTCATTATCAAAAATTTGTAGAAATTTCTGGGCCAAACCTAGGCCCCTAGGGGAAAAGTGATCAACATGAAAAATGTTCCTCATGATGAGGGCTTCCTTCACAAAAATTTTGAGAATTTTTTGAGTTGATTTAGTATTTTTAAAAGCCAAAACAAAATTTATTAGACCAAATTTAAAGCCCAAAATACTTGGGAAAATTATAAAAAAAATTACTATGCTCATTTTAGACTCTCCTAAGGGTTGTATCAAAATTTGGGGTCATGGGGATAGGTTTTGATATTTTTTCTAAAATTTGGAAGCCTAGGGTCGCGCTCGGAACGTATTTCGCTCATTTTTCCTCAAAGGTGAAAATTAGAGCGCGCGACTACCCTTCCTATTTTGAATAAGAAACTCAAATCATTTTATCAATGAGAGTTGCCGAGGCAAGTGACTAAGCTCCGAGAATTCCGAGATTTCGTAAAACCATCGAGCGCCTCGACTCTCGGGTGAATTGGGCACACTCGGAAGGTGAGAGTACGAGTGATGAGTTAGGAATTATTCTCGACGAATAATAAGAATGTAACTCCTAACAAGCCCTTGATCTGATTAAGCCATAATAAATATGGCACAACCAAATTAATTGGATCATAATAATTGGTGTAACCCAATGAAATCTTCTTTAAGTCAGAGATGGAATTAAAACCTCCTGAATATGAGTGATTGGACTACTAATCATTTTCTTTGTGTTTTCTCCAGTCTCGTACTGGTCAAGCTTATTTCAATACTTTTAATTCAGTGCTACTTCAGTCTCGTACTGGTCAAGCTTATTTCAATGCTTTCAATTCAGTACTATTCCAGTCTCGCACTGGTCAAGTTTATTTCAGTACTTTCGGTTCAGTACTACTCCAGTCTCGCACTGGTCAAGCTTATTTCAATCCTTTCAATTCAGTACTACTCTAGTCTCGCACTGGTCAAGTTTATTTCAGTACTTTCAGTTCAATACTACTCCAGTCTCGCACTGATCAAGCTTATTTCAGCACTTTCAATTCAGTACTACTCCAGTCTCGTACTGGTCAAGCTTATTTCAGTACTTTTAATTCAATACTACTCCAGTCTCGTACTGGTCAAACTTATTTCAGTACTTTCTATTCAGCACTACTCCAGTCTCATACGGGTCAAGCTTATCTCAGTACTTTCTATTCAGTACTACTCCAGTCTCGTACTGGTCACATTTCATTCCAGCACTTTAAATAAGCAACATAATCACCGCACTTGTCCTCATTGCAATTTACTATTATAATCCCGGGTGCTGCTCTGACGAGCAGTCGTTGTTAAAGTTGAGCCTTAGTTGGGGATAATCAGAGGTTAAATAGTCCTCCAGGTCTAGCCCCAAATAATGCGCTCCCATGCTCCTTGACGAAAGTAGAGCTGAGCGCTGCCACCCGAAGTTTAAGCCTGGTAGGGCAGGCCGACGTAGACCCGGTGTGTATTATGATTGTCATTTGTTTGATTGATTGTAAATTGCTTGCGGTGAAATAGTGGCGGGTCAGTCCCTCCCGCAGACCGTTCGTACCTGTGCGGGAAGGTCGACGACTCAAGGCGATAGGGAGATGGGTACCACGGGTGACCTGTCGTTATATTATTCCCCGTCAGGTTTCCTCCACTGGTCGGCCAAAACGATTTGTCGGATGTCGCTCACATCCAAGAGTACACAAGGTTGTACGTTAAGGTCTGGGGTTGTGCGGTACGACCACCTCTAGAAGTGGCAAGACTGGCCACTGTCACCGACAGTCACCTCGGTGAGGCCCGCGGGCTCGCTACCCTGCTGGAAACTGAAGCGGTCCAAACTATGTCGACATAGGATTTGTGTGTGCGGCTATGAATGCCTGCGGTGTGTGCGCGGCTGTGAATGTCTGCGATAGAATTCAGGATGTGAAAACCTGATGTGCTGATGTGCTAGTGGAGCCTTGTTATAACTGATTTATATTGATGCTGCTTTTCTGAATTATACTATCATGCACTCTCTTATAGTTGCTCCTAGATATACATATATGAAATATTGTGTTAACCCTCTCTTGCTTCGGCTATCTGCTTATGTTGGGTGGGTGTGTGCACGTCCCCAAGATATGGATCTGGGGAGGAGATTTGTTTCCACTTAGTTCTGTGATTAACGGTTATCTAAATAACCATTCACAGGAAATGGAGCATCGTAGTGACCCGCTGTCGCAGGAGATTACGTCAATGGCTAGGACTACTCGAGCAGATGCACCCCCGCCGTCCTCAGAGTTTAGAGACGTGAGTACCGCCGAGCAGCATAGGGAGAGAGAGTGTGAGGGTTATATGTAGTACATGTATAGCCCACAGGCCTATATAAACGCTTAGGCTTCGGCCCTAGAACCTTTGTATTATTATATGATGTGTTATATATATCTGTAGTGGTTTCCTGTTAATGTTTCTGCTATACTCTGATGGATTGTGAATGTTGTGATTCGGGTCGAGCAAGGCGGTCATCTAGTGCTTAGACAGGGTGGATCGTTTCCCCTAAGGAGCACTGGGTAAACGTCTTGGGCCAGTAGTACCCCTCCGGCCCGACCCGGGCAAAAGGGTTGGGGGGGTGCTACACCATGTAGTTGTTCGGCAATCGAGTCACGCAGCGCCGACATCTCCTCAACACCAACTCGAATTCCTCTAACATGATCTCCACCCGAGCTTTCATCATTTTGCCTTGATCTTCTTTGACGGCCCGCTGGGTAAATGAAAAGCTCGTCATGATCACAAGCCTGAAAATGATCGTCTGAGCGGGATGGGTGCCTGCGAATATAATTATGCAAAGTCATTGTTGCAATCACAATGTCTCTTTGCTTTGCCAAACTATAAGGCGGCATATCCCTAAGTATCTTCCATTTCTTTTTCCAAACTCCGAATGATCGTTCTATAACACTTCGTAATGATGAGTGTGCCCGATTGAATATTTCTCGGCGTCCTTGTATAGGCCTGCTGCCCCTTATGAAATCTGGTAAATGATACCGTGTCCCTGAATATGGTTTCAAGAAACCACGTTGGAGAGGGTATCCCGCATCAACGACAAAATATTTGCCTATAAGTTTTAAATTTAATTTATGTCAAACAAAGTAATTAAAAACTACTGAAATCTTAAGAAATACAAGTCTCACCTGGTGGAGGATACGAAAAATTGTAACTTGGATCCATAAGGGCACGGTGAAAAATACGGCTGTCATGAGTAGATCCTTCTCAACCCGCAAGTACGAATGTGAAACACATATTGAAATCACAAACCGTCATAACATTCTGTGTCGTTGTCCCATGACAGCCAATGTACGAAACTTGTTGATCAGCAGGAACACGAACATCAACATGAGTCTCATCAATAGCCACAATACAGTCTTTAAAGAACGACATGTATCGAGAATCATTCAGAATTTGGGGGGAATATCCCGGAAAAGATGATCTACCGATTTAATGACATCTGCAGATAACCTCTTAATAGCAGTGATTCCCTTTGAGAAAAACCTGCTTATAATTTCTGTGGAGTGTTGGAATCGTTCGCCTGCAATTTGCATTGGTATATTATGACCTAAAATATGCAATGTAACTGCAAGTACTTCTCGGGGTAGAGTTCTCTTTGGTCCTTGCAGCCCATATTATTGTGTGAGGAGTGTTAACAAATCTACAAATTAATATTAGCTTCGACATTCTAAATGAACTAAAAAATCTATGAGGGTGTTCATCCAGAAGTTCACCAAGCCATCTAGACCTTGTTTGGCTTGATGTCATGCAAGCAACATTTGATGAAGAACCAGTCACAGATATGGCTGTCATTGATGCTAAATATTGTTGTCCACTCACTGCTCTATTACAATAAATCAGATCAGCTACTTGTCGTTGAGTCCCCTCATTAGAACTATCAGTTTGATCAGAGGAAGACATAATAATCTGCATTAATTTTAAATTTAACAAAATATTAAGACATAAAGACAACATGATCAAAAGTCCATCACATAAAGATAACATAAAGAGAATTGAAGTTGCAATAAAAAGCTAACATAGAGATAACATGAGTCCATTACAGAGCCGAAAAAACACAACATAAAGATAACATCGGTCCATCTCAAAGCAAAAACTATCTAACAGCCCGATCTTTTCTCATAACGAGTCTGCAGTCATTTGAGTCGTCGATCCTTTCGAATGCTCATAAAGGTTTCGCGGTAATGTTTTTCTAACAGGACCATTGTGCAGTGGTCATAGAAGTCGTACTCTGATTCATCCATAACTTCTGGGATAGTTTACAGTTCAGCAATCGCCTCGGGAATGGTGTACACGGATGACGATATCTGGATGTGAGGAGGCTCCATCATGCACTTTCTAATAATTCGCGAAGTCTCGGCAATATCATCTAGTGTCGAGCTCCTTGTTTTTTTACTTGTCATTTTGCTTTTTCCTTTATTGATCCTCATTTGCTACGACTTGGCTAAACATCATATTTAGCTTCTCCTCTAACTCATGGGGTATTCCAGAGAACTGAAATTTCCTTGCACTTGGAAGCATCTGCGATGGAAAGTAATAACTATCAGTTGAATAACCTATTGTACAGTAATTGCAACAAAAGGTTTAAAATTTAAGTGCGTACTTTGAGACGTTCAGTCCACCAATCTTTTGAAGCAGCAATTGTTTTGCGTATTGGATACCAGCCCAGACCTGTTTCATGACCCTTAAGTTCTCTCCATAATTTCCAATCTTTCTTTAGTTGATCCCACTTATTCTTCATTTGATTACGATCATAAGACATTCCCGTACGAGCGAAGAAACCTATGGTTAGGTTGGACCAACCGTCCTTGCTAAAGTGCGTTGTTGGGCGATTACCCAACTCAATTTCTTTCAAGCAAAGATCACAGAAAACCAAAACGTCAACGGCCTCCCAATTGGCACTAACGCCGCCTTCTTTATGTTTACCCATAACGCGTAAACTGGATGAGTGAAAAAAATAACCAAACATACATTAACATAGACGAATACACACATGAACACTCAACTCAACACATATGCACATATGCACAAACCACACACAAAGACACATCCACACATACACTCATACACTCCACACATCCACACATCCAACACATACACTCATACACTCAACACATCCACACAATACACTCTTACACTCAACACATATGCACAAACAACACACAAACAACACAACGCACACACACATGAACACACACACACATGAACACAATACACACTCAAAATGTACATACACATATACACACACAGACACACACACACAACACTTGTACATACACACACACACACAACACACAATAGACAACACATACACACAACACATGTACACACACACACAAAACAACACAGACACACACACACACCAGAAGCACACATACACAACATATACATACCACACACACAACACAAACACACACTCACACAACACATACACACACACAACACATACATTGCACACACACAACACATATACACAGCACATACACACACACATCACATACAAACAAATACACAAGTACACCATGCGCACACACACAAACACTCAACACCCTGCACACACACAAAGAACACACACACACTCAACACCCCGCACAAACACATCACATTACACACTCATCTGCACAAACACATTCACACAAACATTACAATCCATATCATTAATCAGCATAACGCAGTCAGGAAAAAAAATACAACACCGGTATACCTGCAAGCTACAGCAGGAGGAGACGCGAAGGATATAGCCGACGGAGATGCGAAGGAGAGAAGCCGGCAGAGACAACAACGTCGGAGACCCGAAGGACAGAAGCCGCCGGAGAATGATGCGAAGAAGATAGCCGAGAAAGCCGCCGGAGAATGATGCGAAGGAGATAGCCGAGAAAGACCCGAAGATGTTTTTGCCGCCGGAGAGGAGCCGCTGGAGAATCGATTTTTGATTGGGAAAGACGGGGCCGCCGGAGAATCGAAGCAGAACTCTCGATCGGGAGAGACTTGCCGCCGGAGAATCGAAGCAGAGTCGATCGGGAGAGACGGGCCTTGCCCTAACGTGATTCGCCTGCTCCTCCGCAAAACGCGATAAATCGGAGGTGTTGAGCAGGGTTTCGTCACGCGCCATTTTGAACGGGGAGAAACGCGGAGCGGGCGGAAACGAATGCGGAAAAACAAACGACAAAGCAAGCGCGGCCTCCGTTTTGCCAAAACGAACCGGACAAATAAACTTAACCAAATGAGGCCTAAGAACAGAAGCATATCCAAGGGTATTTGGTGTGGTAAGCAGGTAGAAATATTTAGCATAAACATTAGTCAAGCTAGGAAGAGGATCAAATGTGAGAATCTGATTTTAATGGAGTCACAAGTGGAAACACAACCAAAATTGAAGGAGAGTAAGTTTATCCCATTGTTGTAGAATTGTCAGATCCATGTTGAGGGGGTTATAGACGCTGAGCTCATCATAAAGCTCTTTGAATATTGAATACTGATTTGTCTGTGAGGACAAATCTTTGAGGCATATGGTGCCGAGTCATTGATGTGGATCAAATAACCTTCACAGTTTCAAGATAGACAAAAGTGTTACTAATAGAAAGGTAGACACTATTAAGAAGTTAACAAATAACAATGATATCTTGTGCAAGCTAGTCTCCCTTCTCTTTAATCTTGGTTACAACACCGAATTGGTGGAGTAGGAGGTAGTCCTGGAGATGACTGAAGCACCACTGGGAGTCAGGAGGTGGAAAATTTTTTTGGTCCGCCACCTGGACTTATCAATAAAAAATTTGTATTGTGATGGGTCTCACATGCTATATTGACTGTGTATTGCGGATCCCACAGATTTACAAGCTTGTATTGGTGGTGACCTAGCGGAAGAACCCACAAAATGTTGGTCCCATCCAACAAGTGGATGTGACTTGTGGTCGGGAATCCACGTGTTGATGAGGATGGAAGATCCCTCCATCAATTCGTGAAAGTAGAAGCAAGGATAGGCAGAAGTCTGCAAAGGATCAACATGCTCTTTGCCTTGGTGAGAACCGAAGCTTGCAGGTAGGTCTGCAGAGGGAGAACACGGCATCTAGGTTAGTAGAAGCTCATCGTTGATCTGTTCGGCGTGAGCTTATGTCGGCAGATTCTCTGTTCTCCACTCGGTGAGAGTTTAGGTCAGCTGAAGCAGGTCTCTGTAGCAATCTGTTCAGCCAGAGCTCAGGTCGGTAGAGGCAAAGCTCGACAGTGAGCTATTCGGCGAGAGCGAAGGTCCGCAACAATCTGTTCGACAAGAGCTTAGATCGACAACGAGTTGTTCGTGAGAATGTCAATGAGAGCTTAGGTTGGCAGCGCAACAAGCGAGAACAGAGTTATATTTGGTGAGTTAACTCGCATGATCAAATGGAGTGCTTTGAGCTCGGGCACGTATGTTTGAGCTCGGGCACGTATGTTTGAGCTCGTGCACGTGCCCGGGCGCGTATGTTTGAGCTCGTGCACGTGCCCGGGCGCGTGCTTGGGTTCAATATTTGGGAGAAAAAATATAGGTTTTTTGGCTGATACGAACTAATAAATTTTAAAAGGTTGATTTCTCCTCAACCGTTTAACAAAATTTAAATTTGAAAGAGGCGTTGGACTCGTATCGAAAAAATACGCAAATTGTTCACTTCAATCTAATGTTTACTTGAAGATTTCATAGCTAGTATGTGCTCACAAAAGTTAGTGGAACATTTTCAAAAAAAAATTGTCCCGAACAACAATAATTTTAGGTGACAATTTTATAAATCTTGACTAGTCTTATATTGAGGTTTCAAGCATTTCTTCATCTAGCGCGGGTTAGAGAGCAATGTGATGGAACTCATGTCCTCCTAAGATTAGGCCTGTAAGTCAAAACCAACCGAACCGCAAAACCGAACCGAACCAAATCAAACCATACGATTTGGTTCGGTTTCAGCAGGCCGCGGTTCGGTTACAGTTTTGATTTTAGAAAAACCATACGGTTTGGTTCGGGTTATGGTTTAGGGTGGCAAACCGAACCAAGTCGAACCAAATTGAACCGTTGTATATAAAAACATTTAATTTATTAATTAAATTTCATTAAACCATACAGTTAATTAGACAACAGGTATTTCTCTTATATATTTTAAGTTTTCTGTTTTTTGTTTTGATTAAACATCTAAGTTGTCATTGATCTCTAATCTAGATATTTTCCTAACCTAATTTTTTCTCCAAACAAACAATGTTGATGAATATTTCATTTTACATTCATTTGATTTTGGAGTTCTGAAATGGTTGTGATAGGAATTGTGTTCAGACAGCACTTTCATATTGGATGGTTGAGCCTCATTCATTGCACCATCCATGATCTCTATCTATAAATCTTTAGGCTTTATCACATTATTTAAACCACCAAAATCGAACCGAACCGAACCAAACCATTCAGTTTGGTTCGATTCGGTTTCAATGTTTGAGTAGTTCGGTTCGGTTCCAAATTTTTGGAACCACATAGGGATGGTTCGGCTTGTGATTTTGCTTACAAACCGAACTGTTACAGCCCTACCTAAGATCATGATTTTTAGAGGAAAAATTCTAAATGCACAAAGCGTTTGATCATACAAGGGCACACGATTATTTAAAGTTGGGACATTTACATATACATACATAGATAAGCATACATATTTCAAACGTTGTATCCAATCCTTTGTTTTTTCTTATTTTTTAAAAAATTGACGTTAAAAATATTATTATCATTTCTGATGGGTTTCATCATCATTTATAAGAGAGGAAGCCCCCCCCCCCTCCATGATCTCCTCTCAAAGTGGATCATGGGTGGGTCATCCCCCCCATGAACTCTCATAATGAGAGAATCATGGGGGGCGGGACCCACCCCTCTCCCCATGGAGGAGAGCCGCCGCCGTCGGGAAGACCCCCGCCGTCGGGCGGACTGACCCCCACCGGCGGTCGGCCCCCTTCCGGGCCTCGTCGCGGCCGGACCGTCAGCGGGGTGGCCGTGGTAGGCCGCCGGCCTGGCCGCGGCCGGCCTAGCCTAGCCGCGGCCGGGCGAGGCTGGCCTAGTCGCGGCCGGGCGCGGCAGGCCTAGCCGCGGCCCGGGCACGGTCGGCCTAGCCGCGGTCTGGCCATGGTCGGCCTTGCCGCGGCCGGCCACGGCCGCCCTAGCCGGGGCCGGCCACCTAGCCACCCGCGGCCCGGCCACGGCAGGCCGCCGGCCTAGCCGCAGCCGGCCGCCCGGCCGGCCACCACCGCCGCCATGGCAGCCCGTCGTCGTGGATGACCTCCCCACCATCTGATCGAAGGGAGGCTCTCCTCGCCGTCCGATCAAGAGGGTAACCACCCACTAACCCACTACTTTAGTGGTGGGGCCCGTCATGATCCTCCCCCGGAGGCTATAAAAGGGACCACGGGGCTTCTTCATTCTTCACTTTCTCTCTTCTCCGGGTTGTCTTCTTCTTCCTCAGGTGAGAGCTCTCCTACCTCCTCCCCCGAGTCGGCCTCCAGTCATCGTGAACCACCGGCAGCCACCACCGACCGCATGCGGCTACTAGCGCTTCACC
This sequence comes from Platanthera zijinensis, assembly GCA_039513925.1. Taxonomy (NCBI): domain Eukaryota; kingdom Viridiplantae; phylum Streptophyta; class Magnoliopsida; order Asparagales; family Orchidaceae; genus Platanthera; species Platanthera zijinensis. The sequence goes on along the minus strand of CM077087.1, from coordinate 19,608,557 downwards.
AGCACGTTGCCATCAGAAAAACGCCCATCCCCGAGGAAGCCAAAGCAAGAAGGCAACCGTCGCCAGCAAGTGTACGCGACCTCAAGCGCCAGAGCACCAGAATCATCCCACGCATTTCAATATCCAAGTTACTCCCGCGGCGCAGTCTGTTGCCAGCCGGGAGCCGTAGTCTCTCTCTCCCCCAAGCTGCAACGGGAGCGGCTTGTCGCCCTGATTCTCCAAACACACTATAGTCACCAGAAGCTAGTGGAATTTGATCGGCGCAGACCCGGTCATGTGGTTTTTTACCCGTTTAAGGGATTTTTCCACGTCATCACATCTTGTGTCAACCTTCTACTTTCATTGACTGTGTGCGCGCTCGACCGCCTCGTGAGCTAAAACGGTCCAAGTAAATCCGGTCCGACCGGGGCATCAAGTTAGTCCGCAACAGTTTGGCTCCGTCTGTGGGAAACGATTTCCCCAACATCCTTCGAAGGACAAGATCGCAAGCATCACCCTTTCCAAGTTCATCCCTAATGGCAAAGAGAAGCACTCGTAACGCTGAAGTCTCCTCCCTTGGCGTACACCCCGAGCCCGCACGTTCACACTCTCTGGTGGACGTGTCACTCACTGTTGAGGTCGCGTTAGCTCCTGTTACTGCCTTGGAACGACACGTCCGCCAGATGAAAGAGCAGCAAACTGAAATGCTCACTCTGCTGCGAAACCTTGGAGCACCTCCAGCTCCCTCGCAGCAACCAGCTCGAGCAAATCCACCGCCACCACCAAATCAGGGCAGACCCCAGGAAGTCCTTCCAAGGCAGGAGATATCCGAAAAATATTCTAAAGCTGCAAGTTCCGCTCACCCAGCCCAGAGGAGAGCGAGAGCGGACCATCATCATGAGCCCGCAAATGAAGTACGTCTACCTCCGCTGGAAAGGTTTACTCGGGAGGAAATTCGAGAATTCATCGCCAAAGAATATCGTCAGGCTGGTACAAGAGATATTCGTGTCCGCCGACCGCTATGCTGGTTCCCCTCTGACACCCCGGATTCTGGATCACCCAATCCCAAACGGATTTAAACTCTCAAACATTGAAACATTCGACAGGACCGATGACCAGCTAGAGCATGTCAATCATTTCACCACTATCATGAGAATTTACAATGCTCCAGAACAACTCCTCTGCCAGGTGTTTCCAACCACTCTCAAGGGACAAGCCCGAACATGGTTCCATTCGCTAAAGGCTAATACCATCACTAACTTCACAAAGCTGACAAGACAATTTGTCGACCAGTTCATTGCCAACCGCAGAATCGTTCGCGACCCCTCTCATTTATCAGGAATTTGTCAGAACGAAGGAGAAACTCTCAAAGATTTTTTTCGACGTTTTACCGTCGAAGCCCGTCAAATTTCAGGCGTTGACCCCGAGTTATTGCGAGGTGTGTTCCTCGGAGGTCTCCGACCGAGCGGCTTCTACTCAGCACTAATGCGAGAAACTGTTCTCAGTTACCCTGACCTTGTACATCGAGTTGAAGCCCAGATCGCCGCAGATGAGGCCATTGAAGCTCATCGCCAACAATTTGATGGCGCCCAGAAACGTAAAAGAGAAATGGAGCAAACTCCGCAACAACAGAAAGGGAGGTTCCGCGAAGATCGCCGCAACGGGCAGCGTCAGCGAGATCCTCAAAGAGATCAGCCGCCAAGAGATTTCACCCCTCTCAACACTATACGCACCAATGTGTTATACGCTATACAAAATGAGTCAGCCCTACAGCGACCAAAACATCTGATCCATAATCCCAGGAACGACCAATCCAAATATTGTGAATTTCATCAAACTACGGGGCATACCACGGAAGACTGTGCCCGCCTGAAATAAGAAATCGAACGCTTAGTCCGCCTAGGACTTCTTGGAAGATTTTTACAAGGTCATGTGCAGGATCAACGCAACCCGCCTAGACCACCGAGTGAACAGCAGAACGCCCCCCTGGAGGGGCAGGTGGTAGGCAGATGGTTGGGAATATTGAAACCATCGCCGGATCACCCATTCTCTCCGCTTAAATCTTCTCAGTCAGTATGCAAGGAGGGGCCCACGAGGATAAAAAGTTCAAGCAAGACTCCACCATAACTTTCAGATATAAAGACCTTGTCGGGCTCCGAACACCTCACCAAGATCCCATGGTACTCAGTGCTGGAACCGGAGAGCCATGTTACAACGTCAAGCGAATCCTCATCGACAATGGAAGCTTCGTCGATGTTCTGTTTTCTGCTACTCTACAAGCATGAATATTTCCACCCAGCGTTTAACTCAGGCAGCCGGAACAGTGTACGGCTTCGACAACCATCCAGTTCAGATGCTAGGAATGATTACTCTCCCAATTACCATGGGGGAATTTCCAAGACAGGTGATGCATGAGATCCAGTTCGTGGTAGTAGATTTAAGCTCCGCATATAACGCCATCTTCGGAAGATCCGTTCAAACTATCTTCAAAGCCATTCCCTCGATTCCTCACCTCGCCATGAAGTTTCCCACTCTGGGAGGTATTGGAGTTGTCCGCGGTAATCAAGAGGCCGCCAAGAATTGTTACTCCAAACAAGCGCAGCCTGCGAGTGCCACTACTTTGAACATTGATGACTTCGATCTCTGCGACGAAGCGGTATTACAATGAGGGATGCCCATGGAAGGGCTAATCGAGGTCCCTCTCTCACCAACAAACCCAGCTCGCACCATCAAGCTCGGATCGCTCCTACCACAACAAGAAAAGGAGGAACTGACAGCCTACCTCCGAAACAACAAAGATATCTTCGTCTGGGCCCCTAAAGATATGTATGACATAGATCCTCACGTCATCCAACACTCCCTCAACATCAACCTTGCATGCAAGCTCATCATCCAAAAGAAGAGAAACTTTGCTCCTGAATATCTCCTGGCAATCAGAGAAGAAGTGGAGAAGCTCCTTAGCGCCCACTTCATCCGAGAAGTAAACTACCCTACCTGGGTAGCTAATGTTGTCCTAGTAAAGAAGTCTTCAGGAAAATGGAGGATGTGTGTGGACTACACCAACCTCAATCAAGCATGCCCTAAGGATAGCTTCCCGCTCCCCAGAATTGATCAACTAGTCGACTCAACCGCCGGACACCAACTCCTTAGCTTCATGGATGCTTACTTCGGATACAACCAGATTCGAATGAATCCAACTGACGAAGAACATACAGCCTTCCGAAATGACAAAGGAGTATACTGCTACAAAGTTATGTCATTTGGGCTCAAGAATGCAGAAGTCACCTACCAACGGCTTATGAACAAAGTCTTCAAAGACCTTATCGGCAAAACAATGGAAATATACGTGGATGACATGCTGGTAAAGAGTGTTCGTCGAGAAAACCACTTGGAGGATCTCGAGAAATGTTTCAGGATACTTCGATAGTATGACATGAGACTTAACCCCGCCAAGTGTGCATTCGGGGTTACGTCAGGAAAATTCTTAGGATTCATGGTAACCCAGCGAGGCATAGAGGCCAATCCTGAGAAGATTAAAGCTTTGGAGTACATGTCACCGCCCCGGTCTCTTAAGGAAGTACAAAGGCTGTATGGGAGAATCACAGCACTTTCTAGGTTCTTGGCACAGACCGGGGATAAATATCTCCCCTTCTTCAAGATTCTCCGAGGAGCTAGAACTACCGGTTTCCAGTGGACAGATGAATGTCAGTCAGCCTTCGAATCACTCAAGAAGTATCTGGCTTCTCCTCCGCTATTATCAAAGCCAGCTTCGGGAGAAGTTCTTTTTTTGTACCTCGCTATCACACCAGCCGCACTAAGTTCAGTATTGGTGAAGGACGAGGGAGGAGTTCAACGCCCCATCTATTACCTTACCAAAATTCACTCTGATGCTGAAACCCGGTATCCGGTCGCAGACAAGACAGCCTTTGCACTTGTTTTCTCAGCAAAGAAACTTCGTACTTCCAGGCTCACACCATCAAAGTATTGACAGAGCTACCTCTCCGCGTTATTCTTCAAAGGCCAGAGGCTTCCGGTCTATTGGTCAAATGGCCAGTCGAGCTGGGCGAATTTGACATCCACTTCCTACCACGTCCCGTCATTAAGTCGCAAGTTTTGGTGGATTTTATCGTCGAAAATACCTTACCAACAGAGCCGGAGGTTGTCTCAGCAGAGCCAGGTCAAGGATGGACTATGTACGTTGACGGAGCGTCCGGCATTGAGGGTGCGGGAGCCGGGCTACTCCTCATAAGCCCGGAACTCGTCGTACTAGAGTACGGGCTCCGTTTGAAGTTCCCTGCCACCAACAACATAGCAGAATATGATGCCTTAATTGCAGGACTCAGGCTTGCCATTGACTGTCATACCACCAAGTTAACAATTTACTATGATTCTCAACTCATAGTGTCTCAGGTAGAAGGGGATTACGAAGACAAAAATGAGCAGCTTGTTCAGTACCTCCAACTGGTAAAATCACTCCTACAACAGATACCGCAGTCCAAATTCTTCACATCCCCAGAGAGCAGAACAGCCGAGCAGATGCCCTATCAAAGTTAGCTACGTCTCACACCCGCTATCAGTCCAGGAGACGCAGGGTAGAAGAAATTTCCCTTCCTAGTATCCAAGGACCTTGGGAGATAGTAGAGATTGAAGACTCAAAAGAATCATGGATCACCCCATTGGTCAATTACTTAAAGAGCCAGCAACTTCCAGATAATCCGAAGGAAGCCCGTCAATTAAGAATGAGGGCAGCTACGTTTGCACTGATCAACGGAGAACTTCACAAGCGATCTTTTGCAGGACCATACCTGAAATGCTTAGCAGAAACTGATGCCGAGTATACCCTCTGCGAAGTCCATGGAGGAGTCTGCGGAGAACACTTGGGCGGGGAAGCCCTAGCCCGAAAAATTCTGCGCCAAGGCTTCTACTGGCTTACCATGAAGAGAGAAGCAACATACTTCGTTCAAAAATGCAAGAGTTGCCAGATGCACGCCAACGTTCCCAGGCAACCACCCGTTGCCCTTACTACGCTATAAGGAGCTTGGTCATTCGCACAATGGGGAATTGACCTTCTCGGCCCTTTGCCCCTGGCTTCAAGACAAAGGAAATTCATCATCATGGTCATCGACTATTTCACCAAGTGGGTAGAAGCAGAGCCCCTGGCCAAAATTACTGAGGAGAATGCGAAGCAATTTGTGTGGAAGAACATTGTTTGCCGCTTTGGCATACCTGTAATTATCATCATCGACAACGACACTCAATTCTCTGGAAAATCCTTCACCAATCTGTGCAAAGACTTGAAGATCGAGATACGACACACGGCGGCGTCACATCCTCAATCTAATGGGCAGATTGAAGTGACCAACCGAATCATCCTGAAGGGGTTAAAGGCGCGACTCCAAGACGCAGGGGGGCAATGGCCCGATGCACTCCCCAATGTATTGTGGGCGTACCGAACAACAGCAAGAACCCCTATAGGAGAGACACCGTACAATCTCTGCTACGGAACTAAAGCAGTCATTCCAGTTGACATCGACGTTTTAAGCCCCCGGGTATCCCACTTCAACCTCCAGACAAACGACGACGCTCTCAGAGACAATCTAGACCTGATCTCCGAGATCTGTGAAGAAGACGCTCTCTGAGCTGCAGCATACCAACAACGTACAACCCGCTATTACAACCGCAAAGTGAAGTCGCGTCCGATCAACGTAGGAGACTTGGTCCTTCGTATTCTTGAAGTAACAGGGAAGGGAACACATGGTGACAAGCTATCCCCGGCCTGGGAAGGCCCCTTCATCGTCGCGGCAGTGGTGAAGCCAGGGACATACAAGCTGCGGAACGCTGAAGGAAAGACTCTCCCTCGTACCTGGAACGCACAAAACCTGCGCCGATTTTATCAGTGATTTCCATTTTATAATTGTTTAATTGTGTATGTTTTATTTAAAACTATGTAAGTCGCAGGCTCAACCCCGCGCACGTTATCTTCATTCAAGTATTGAATCATGTTGCTACAAATCTCATATGTGCAAACAGAAAAGACAACGCACGCAGACACCGTGGGGGCCTGCCCCCCTCACGAAGAAGCCGCCAGCATCCCTCACGCAAACTAAGCCGCGAGCAACACTCGTGCAACAACGTGGGAGTCTGCCCCCCTCACAAAGAAGCCGCGAGCATCCCTCGCGCAAACTAAACCGCGAGCAACGCTCGTGCAACACCGTGGGGGCCTGCCCCCCTCACGAAGAATTCGCGAGCATCGCTCGCGCAAACTAAGCTGCGAGCAACCCTCGTGCAACACTGTGGGGGTCTGCCCCCCTCATGAAGAAGCCGCGAACATCCCTCGCGCAAACCAAGCCACAAGCAACCCTTACACAACACCGTGGGGGCCTACCCCCCTCACGAAGAAGCCGCGAACATCCCTCACGCAAACTAAGCCGCAAGCATCCCTCACTCACTATGAGTCACGGACCAAAGCTATACAAGTTAAGCAGCGTGCCAGCGCAAACAAACAGCCAAGATGACAAAAAAAACAACAATATCATAACAAAACAAAGCTGAAGTGATACAAGTACAATCAGCGTCTAAAGACAACAACAACCAAGGCCAAACAAAAGGCAAAAGTACCACTACAATACAATAAAATGTAAACATACAATGACAAAAGTACCACTACTCGTCTTCGGTGTCAGAACGTTCATCCTCAGAAACATCTACAAAACTAAAACTGGATGTGTCACATCACAGGCTCTTGCTAACAAAGCGAAAAGCCTTCGAAACACCGCGTCGGAGCGCCAACTCGCGTATGTCATCCATCTGAGGCTCCACCTCCTTGGACCAAATACCGTCACGAACCTCCTCCGCGATCAGGCTACGGTCTCGCATGTAGTCCAGTGACTCCAAGTATTCTGCAAGCCCTGCAGCCTTCAGCTCTAACGCATGGTCATCAGAGGATAGCATCTCCACCTGCGCCTTCGCCGCTCGAAGCTGAGTCTCAAGGCCTGAGACCTCCTCCCGTGCCGCCTGTAACTGGGTTCCCAAGCCTGAAGTCTCCTCCTTTGAATGTTTCAACATCAGGGTGGTCCTCTCCACCAAAGTCTTCTCCACTTCCAAATACGCGTGTGCATCCTCTAGCTCGGACTTCAGCTCCGAACCAATCCGGCGGAACCGCGCAATATCCCGGTCGTGGCTTGGTTTGCGCGAGGCATCGAGTTAGTCCGCAACAATTTCTTTTTTTAATAATGTGCGCACATGATTTTCTTAATCTAATGACCCACTCTACTGACTTGTGAGAATGTTAATTAAATCATGAAATTTTAATTTATACTAGGTGTGTTGAAGCCAAAAATGACCCCAACGAAAGTTCACGAATCAAAGTGCAGCCGACGCCTACTTCTCTCTTATCTCGACCCTTGACTGGCTGCTAAGGTCAAAGGACTGACCCAAAGCCTCAGCTGGGAGGTCCCACCACACACCCGGAAGATCTCTGAGAACTTCCCCTCCAAAGCCAAATGCTGGGCTGGGAGCTCCTCAGAAGGCACTAGAGTGGGAGAATAATGAAAGCCTGCCTTCCAAAGAGCCCCTATGGGTCTTTTTATAGTCTTCCTTTGACCTGAAAATACTGAAATACCCCTGAGGGGTCTGCCAATAGCCAAATCCCGCTGTTCTCCTAAGGGCGTTTGGGTAATTTTACCTCGGGATAAAATAAAATAATCTTCTCTGGACTCCGGGTCCCACCCCGTGGGCCCACTTGGCGAGACCTCCGGCCTAGAAGGCTCTCGCTGGGTCCCCTCTAGGCCCGCCTTGGTGAGAACCCCTGCCAGGAAGGTTCTCGCGCTAGGTAGTCATGATGTTAATGCGAAAGAAGGTTCACCTAAGGCCTTCTCGCCTGTCCTAGGCGGGAGCTCTCCCTAAGGCGGGAGCTTCCGCAGTCAGGCTCTCTGCTTCGGTCGGTCGACGATCTCTCCTGTCGAGAGCTCGACTATCTGCCCTGGTCGGTCGACGATCTCTCCTGCCGAGAGCTCGACTATCTGCCTTGGTCGGTCGACGATCTCTCCTGCCGAGAGCTCGACTATCTGCCTTGGTCGGTCGACGATCTCTCCTGCCGAGAGCTCGACTATCTGCCTTGGTCGGTCGACGATCTCTCCTGCCGAGAGCTCGACTATCTGCCTTGGTCGGTCGACGATCTCTCCTGCCGAGAGCTCGACTATCTGCCTTGGTTTCCTCAGCTTTTGCCTGCCCTTGGCGAGAGCTCCTACAGGACGAGAACTCCCCACGTATGCCTTAGGGTTAACCCGAGGCTAGCCTGAGACTAGCCCAATCCTGACCATTGAAGCCTTTGGGTCCCTCCCAGCGAATATGGGGTTGTACACAATCCCCGCTCTTTTCGAGCTAGCCCTGCGCTCGACAAGACAAGTCCAAACCCCGAAATATTCGCTGGACACGTGCCAACTAACCAGGGGAATCTTTTGGTGGGTCCTACTGCGGCTATAAATATGCACTGATAGGCGACCATATGCCTCGCCCTTGAAATACTGTTTTTACGACTGAGCTCTCGCCCCTCGGGACCTTTGCGCGAGCTTACCATGCATCCCAAACGTGCTGCCAAACCGCTTCCGCAAGACCTCCAAGACCGGTTAGCCGCTGCCCAAGCGCGGGCCTTGGCTAACTGTGCGGCGGTGGCTCCATGGTTAGCGAAAAAGACTTCCACCGCCGGGCCGTCCGAGCCGAAGAAGAAGGAAAAGAAAAGGGCGAAGGTGGTCCGGCGGGACCTTTCTCGCGAGAACAGGGATCCTCCTTCCCCCACTCCCAATCCTGCGGGGGATCCTTCTCCGCAGAAGGTAAGCCTTTCAACCGTTCCTATCGATCTGATTGCGCACTGGATCCGACAGTTAACGTAAGCTTTCGCAGGAAGCCGCTCCTAATGATGGCGACGAGATCCCGCCAAGTTCTTCGAACCTGTCCGCTCATTCACCCAAGGACCAAACGCGGGTCTTGGAGAGGATTCCTCCGGCCGAAACCGGAACGATAGGTACATTTTCCCTTGTCAGTATTTCGACCCGACCTTTTCTTTTCTGAACCGTCTTCTCGCAGTGCCAACTCCCGCCGACCCGGGTCTAACCACCCGGGCAGATGAAGCGAGAACCGTTGAAGTGCCTCCTGCGGCAGCCAATCCTATCCTGCAGGCGGGAGGGGCGGCTTCTGAACCTTCCGCTACTCTCAAGGATGCTGATCGTCCCCTGAGAAAAGACAACTCCCCTCCTGCTTCCGGCCAGGCCGGGATTATCGCGCGCGAGCCCTTCCGCCCGGGGCTGGGCAAGCCTCTTCACCTTCTTTATGGGACCAACGGAGGGGCCGGGCCTTCTCGTCCAACTTTGGTTGACGGTTCTCGCCCAACCGCAGGTATGCGAGACCTTTTAAAACCGTTGATCGCCATGCTTTAACCAAAATTCTCGCACGTTTCTTTCGCAGATGATCCTGGCTTGCGGTCGGGAGTCAACGAGGAAGGAGAAGAAGAGGAAGAAGAAGACGAGGAAGAAGAGGATGAAGAGTCCCCTCTCCCTTCGTCTGGCGAGATAGAGGAAACCCTGAACAGCGCTGGGAGCGCGAAGGGGAGACGGAGGAAGATCTCAGTCATCCTGGCCAAGCTTATCCGGCGAGACCGTGCCCATACTGCCGCGGCGAAAGCATTCCGCGAATCCGTGGAGCAAAGGCTGGAGGCTCTGGAGCGGGATTTCTTCTTGGGCGAGACTGATTGCCCGCGTGGGCCTTCCGCCGAGTCTTCGCCAGGGAGGTGCATCTCGCAGATCCGGGATTACGCCAGGCGGATCAACCTTGGGTGTACCACGCTATCGTCTTACTTCAACCCGTTGGCGCCCCCAAGAACTAGGCGGCGAGAACGAGGATGATGGAGCTGGAAGCCCTACTAGCCTTCACGCTCTGAATCTCAATGTATCTCTTTTTTTTTCAATGTATCTGTAATAAACATTATTACCAATTAAGTTTTATCCAGCTTGCGCTAGCGAGAATCTCGCTTCTACTCATGTCTCTCTTTTCCTTTTCTTTTTATTGCTCTGCGAGGCTTTTTAATTAAGACGCTTACACCAATCTAGGATGCTTGCGCCAATCTAGGAGGTTTGCGCCAATCCAGGAGGCTTGCGCCAATCCAGGTAGTCGCGTCGAAACCCGAAACGATCGTTGACCGCTGCCATCCCGAGGGGGAGAACCGAGGCGCCGTTAGCCCGGACTCTGACAGCTGTACTCCGTTGTCACTTTCTCTCTCTGTCGGATGAATTCATGATGATTACGTTTTCTATAAATAGAGAAGTCTACCAACCGCATTTACTTCTTCGATCCGGAACCTCAGCCTTCCCTCCTTGCTTTCGCGTTCTTGCTCTCGCTTCGACCCCTCTTCAGCTCTCGCTCTTACTCACAAACCAACCATGCCTGGCGAGAGCAAGGGTCGCGCCCACTGCGCGGAAGCTTTTCAAAAACACCTCTTCCCTTCCTGCAAGCTCACCCTCGACGAATACAACATGATCGTTGAACGCTACATCCCCGCCGGCTTCTCGGCGCGAAACCCGGGGAATCACGATAGGGTGAATACTCCGGGGGCGGGAGAGCTTGCCATCCCCCTCGAGCACTTCGAGGTGGGCTTCCGCCTCCCCCTTTGGCCGGAGGTTCGGCTAGCTCTTCGCTATTATGGGGTGGTTCCCGCCCAACTGAACCCGAACTCGTTCGCGATCCTTATAGCATTCATATGCTATATGCGATCCGAGAGGATCGAGTTCAGTTTGCCCATCTTCCGGAAGCTATTCAACTTCCGTGCCAAGGGCGGGGTGGTTTTCTTCTCCGGGCAACTGCTCGAGGTTACCGGTCTCGCCAACAAGCACCACCACTGGGGCGAGAAGTTCGTTTATGTCAGCGGGGACTTCGGCAACGTCCCGCTTCAGCCCGTCCAGTATGAGGACGCTGCCTACAAGCCGCCTGCTCTGGGATCGCGCGAGAGCGCAATCCTGGAATTCTTCGGGACCAAGGAGTTCGACGTCCCCTATCTTCGGCGGGACGTCGACTCCCTCCCACTTGTTCACTCGGGCGAAGGTACGGTCTCGCCTCAAATTCCCTCTTTTATCAAAGATTTTCTTGCGCTGAAGTGCTAAAGCGTTTTAACTTTGCAGGAGAGCGGGAGGTCCCTCTGCGCCAACCCTTCGCTGAAGGCCGGGGTGTCGAGGGTCTGGCAGCGAGAGGCTCCCTTGCGCTCGCGGAAGCTAGCGCCAGCGCCTGCCGAGAAGATCCAGCCCCTCCCTTGCCGCCACCAGCCAAGAAGCGGAAGGTCACCCTTCCTCCTCTCCGAACGCTGAAGAGGCCGAAACCCTCTGCCCTTGAGAAGGGGAAAGCCTCGGCCGTCCCGCCTGTCCAACCTCCTCCAGAGGGCAGGTCCTTTGAAGCGATCCTTCAGATGGCCAGCGAGATGGATGCCGCCGCCAAGAGCCGCGCCGAGGCTTCTACCGGGAACCCATCGGCCGCGAGCGAGGCTGGGGGAGGAGTGGTCGCCGCCGAAACCTCTGCCAGCGTCCCGCCCCAGGAGGTGCCGAGAGGGCACAGGAACTTTGGCTTCGGCGTGAAGTACGTCGACGCGGAGGGGAAGCCTCAGATGGAATGGGACCCTGAGTCGAACTTGATCAAAGTTACGACGCTCCTTCCCAGCTGGGCGGAGGGGGAAGATGTGACTGGCGAGGCCTTCTCGCTTGGATACGGCCTTTACAGCCGGGAGGATGCCAGCACATTCGACCAGATGTCCACCCGCCTTATAGCCTTCGATGCCATCCGGGCTCTATTGCGCGGGTTCGAGCTTGCGCATATGTGTGCGCGCCGAAGCATCACCCTTGACAATAATTTCACCGATATGCGCAAGGCGAGGGAGGACGCGATGGCTCGAGCGCAGGCCGCGGGAGAAGAACTCGCGAAAGCTCAACAAGAGCTTGCGGATGCTCGACTGGCGCTGTCTCTACGCCCTGCGGCTGAGGTAAGCGAGACCCTCCCGAACCCTTGCTTTCGTTTTTCAAAGTTATGATGGTGCGATGTTTCCAGGCTGAACTCTCTTTTTCTTTTCACAGGATTCTGCCCATGTCAGGGAGCTTCGCGCAGAGCTGGCCAACGCGCGCTGCGAGAGCGTCCTCTTGAGGGAACAGCTTCGCGCAGAGCTGGCGAAGGTCCCGCCTCCGGAACTAGATGCGAGGCTGCGGAGTCGTTACCTTTCGGAGTACGACGTTGACAAGCTGCTCCAGGCCAACGCTCAGGCAACCGTCAAGCTGACGCTCGAGACGCTGCGAGACGTCAAGCTGCTTCGGGAGGACGGCGCGACCATCGACGCTCGCCAGCTTCTTCCTTGGCTCTACGATCCAGTTCCCAAACCTCCGGGCGCGCCGGACTCACCTCCCTCAGACATCCCGAGGTCTTCTACCGCTGGCGAGACATCTGGAGAGGGCTCTGGCGAGGATTCAAGCGAAAGCACCAGCGGGAGTTACAGCGCGTCCCCCTAAACTTCTCTTTTTGTTTCTTTTGTAATGAGCGAGAGGCTCCAACTTTGTGTAATTAATTTTATGTAAAGCAGTGTTTCATCTCTCATTTTCAGCGTGCTTGAAAGTATATTGTTCTGCCGAATGGCTTCCGCGCGAACTTCCGCCGAGACCCTTAGTCTCTTTAGGATAACCCCTTAGAAATCCGTTAGGCGGGAACCTCGCGTTGTTAATTAAGTTGTCCTGCTCAGGTCCGCCGGGAGCCTCTTTTTGCGAGAACCCCCCCTTTGACCGAGACCTTTGCTGGCCGCGACCTTTGAGCCGAGACCCTTACTGGCCGAGACCTTTGGGGCGAGACCCTTACTGGCCGAGACCTTTGAGCCGAGACCCTTACTGGCCGAGACCTTTAGGGCCTTGCCTTCAGTCTAGGTCAGGGCCCTACCCACGTATTCTTCCAACCAATCAAACCCCTACCCCGCCGGCGAGCCGTCGGACCTGCTAGCTTATTGAGAGCCTGCGCAACGGGTCTACCCGGGGCCGAGTCGAGTTCGTTGTAATGTAGAAGTGGCCAAGAACAAAGTATCTCAGGAGCCAACCTATCCCCCGCAGGCGAGCCTTCGGACCTGCCAGCATGATGAGAGCCTGCGCAGCGGGTCTACCTGGGGCCGAGCCGAGCTCGGGGTGTCGTAGAAGTGGCTAAGAACAAAGTATCGCAAGAGCCAACCTATCCCCCGCAGGCGAGCCTTCGGACCTGCCAGCTTGATGAGAGCCTGCGCAACGGGTCTACCTGGGGCCGAGCCGAGCTCGGGGTGTCGTAGAAGTGGCTAAGAACAAAGTATCTCAGGAGCCAACCTATCCCCCGCAGGCGAGCCTTCGGACCTGCCAGCTTGATGAGAGCCTGCGCAGCGGGTCTACCTGGGGCCGAGCCGAGCTCGGGGTGTCGTAGAAGTGGCTAAGAACAAAGTATCGCAAGAGCCAACCTATCCCCCGCAGGCGAGCCTTCGGACCTGCCAGCTTGATGAGAGCCTGCGCAACGGGTCTACCTGGGGCCGAGCCGAGCTCGGGGTGTCGTAGAAGTGGCTAAGAACAAAGTATCGCAAGAGCCAACCTATCCCCCGCAGGCGAGCCTTCGGACCTGCCAGCTTGATGAGAGCCTGCGCAGCGGGTCTACCTGGGGCCGAGCCGAGCTCGGGGTGTCGTAGAAGTGGCTAAGAACAAAGTATCGCAAGAGCCAACCTATCCCCCGCAGGCGAGCCTTCGGACCTGCCAGCTTGATGAGAGCCTGCGCAGCGGGTCTACCTGGGGCCGAGCCGAGCTCGGGGTGTCGTAGAAGTGGCTAAGAACAAAGTATCGCAAGAGCCAACCTATCCCCCGCAGGCGAGCCTTCGGACCTGCCAGCTTGATGAGAGCCTGCGCAGCGGGTCTACCTGGGGCCGAGCCGAGCTCGGGGTGTCGTAGAAGTGGCTAAGAACAAAGTATCGCAAGAGCCAACCTATCCCCCGCAGGCGAGCCTTCGGACCTGCCAGCTTGATGAGAGCCTGCGCAGCGGGTCTACCTGGGGCCGAGCCGAGCTCGGGGTGTCGTAGAAGTGGCTAAGAACAAAGTATCGCAAGAGCCAACCTATCCCCCGCAGGCGAGCCTTCGGACCTGCCAGCTTGATGAGAGCCTGCGCAGCGGGTCTACCTGGGGCCGAGCCGAGCTCGGGGTGTCGTAGAAGTGGCTAAGAACAAAGTATCGCAAGAGCCAACCTATCCCCCGCAGGCGAGCCTTCGGACCTGCCAGCTTGATGAGAGCCTGCGCAGCGGGTCTACCTGGGGTCGAGCCGAGCTCGGGGTGTCGTAGAAGTGGCTAAGAACAAAGTATCGCAAGAGCCAACCTATCCCCCGCAGGCGAGCCTTCGGACCTGCCAGCTTGATGAGAGCCTGCGTAGCGGGTCTACCTGGGACCGAGCCGAGCTCGGGGTGTCGTAGAAGTGGCTAAGAACAAAGTATCGCAAGAGCCAACCTATCCCCCGCAGGCGAGCCTTCGGACCTGCCAGCTTGATGAGAGCCTGCGCAGCGGGTCTACCTGGGGCCGAGCCGAGCTCGGGGTGTCGTAGAAGTGGCTAAGAACAAAGTATCGCAAGAGCCGACCTATCCCCCGTAGGCGAGCCTTCGGACCTGCCAGCTTGATGAGAGCCTGCGCAGCGGGTCTACCTGGGGCCGAGCCGAGCTCGGGGTGTCGTAGAAGTGGCTAAGAACAAAGTATCGCAAGAGCCGACCTATCCCCCGCAGGCGAGCCTTCGGACCTGCCAGCTTGATAAGAGCCTGCGCAGCGGGTCTACCTGGGGCCGAGCCGAGCTCGGGGTGTCGTAGAAGTGGCTAAGAACAAAGTATCGCAAGAGCCAACCTATCCCCCGCAGGCGAGCCTTCGGACCTGCCAGCTTGATGAGAGCCTGCGCAGCGGGTCTACCTGGGGCCGAGCCGAGCTCGGGGTGTTGAAGAAGATAACCAAACCTCTCCCCCACAGGCGAGCCTTCGGACCTGCCAGCTAGATGAGAGCCTGCGCAGCGGGTCTACCTGGGGCCGAGCCGAGCTCGGGGTGTTGATGAAGATCCCTTCAACCAGGCATATTCTATCACTGAGATGAGGAATCATAGCCAGTTAAAACAAAAAACATAAAGATTGCCTATTCAGCGACAGTCAACATTTTGAAATAAACTCATTGAAAATGCAACAGTTGTTTACAACATTACAATCCTTCTTTCCCTCCTACGGGTAGAAACGCTTCAGGTCATCACCATTCCAGGTGTGACTCAAGGTCCTTCCCTCCGCGTCCTGGAGATAGTAGCCTCCGTTAACCAGAGCCTTCTCTACTATGTAAGGCCCTTCCCAGCTAGGGTTGAGCTTACCAACCGCGGCCGACCTTCCCGCAGCGTCGACCTTTTTCAGTACTAGATCCCCCTCGGCGAATTGCTTGACTCTGATGTGCTTATCGAAGTACCGGGTCATTCGCCGTTTTATTTCTTCTTGCCTGATGGCGGCAACATCCCGCAGCTCTTCCACTATATCTAATGAGAGGCGCAACCCTTCCTCATTCTCCACCCTCCAAGCTTCGCTTCCCTCAGCTGCGGCCGCGACCCTTGGAGACCGAACCTCGAACTCCACCGGGAGGACAGCCTCACACCCATGAGAGAGCTTGAAGGGGGTTTCTCCTGTGGCCGTGTTCGGAGTTGTTCGCAAGGCCCACAGGACGGAGGGGAGCTGTTCCACCCAGCTACCCTTCAGGTTCTCCACCTTCTTTTTGAGCAAGTTGACGATGACTTTGTTTGCCGCCTCCACCTGGCCATTGCTCCGAGGATGATGGACAGAGGCGAACCTGAGGTCAATCCCTGATTGGGTGCAGAAATTGATGAATTCTTCACTGGCAAACTGAGGACCGTTGTCCGTCACTATCGCTTGGGGCAATCCGTGCCTGCAAATGATTTCCCCCCAAACGAAGTTTCTGATGACCTGGGAGGTTACCTTGGCTAACGGCTTGATCTCCAGCCATTTGGAGAAGTAGTCAATCATAACTAGGAGGAACCTCCTCTGTCCGCTAGCTGGAGGAAAGGGTCCAACCAGGTCCATTCCCCAAATGGCGAAGGGCCATGGCGCCGTGATGCTTCGAAGCCTTTGGGCGGGCAAGAGCTGTAGAGGAGCATGCACTTGGCACTTCCGACACCTCCTTACGAATTCAGCTGTATCCTTCCTTAAGGTCCGCCAGAAATATCCTTGCCTTATCACCCTTGCTTCCAATGTCCTTCCTCCTGAATGACTGCCGCATTCTCCCGAATGCACTTCTTCCAGGATCCTCGGGACTTCCTCCTCGGTTACGCATCTCGCGAGGAGCCCTGACAACATCTTCCGATGCAAGCTCCCCTCCAGCATCAGGTAATGAGCCGCCTTGTGCCTGAAGCTCTTTGCATCCTTGACTTCTTTTGACAGTTCTCCTGTGGTCAAGAAGGTCACCAACGGATCTACCCATGAGGACCGCCGATTCACCTCCATCACCTCTCCCTCTTCAATGGCTGGCCGAAATAGTTCGGTTAGGGTACCTCCACCCCGAGGCCCGAACTTTGCTAACCGGTCAGCTGCCATGCTTTCCTCCCTGGGAACATGTCGAATAGAAAAAGAACGGAGACCTCCAATAATAGTTCTTACCTTTGATAGATATCTTGCGAGGGTAGGCTCCCGGGCCTCAAACTCGCCCCGGATCTGCGATGCTACCACCATGGAGTCGGTGAAGGCCTCCACATCCTGGATTTCCAGCTCCTTTGCCAAGCGAAGGCCAGCGATCACAGCCTCATACTCCGCTTGGTTATTGGTTACAGGTAAATGGAAAGTCACTGCTTGCTCTATGGTAACTCCCTGAGGGCTTACCAACACCACACCTCCTCCCAGGGAGTGCCTTCCTGAGGCCCCGTCGACCACCATCTTCCACGCTTCTTGCGGCCTTGGTTCCTCAACCTCGGCCTCGGTAACATAGTCCGCCAGAAAATCCGCTACGGCCTGGGCTTTGATGGAGAGCCTCGGGACGAAAGAGATGTCAAACTCGCTTAGCTCGATGGACCACTTTGCCAACCTTCCTGAATGTTCCACCCCCTCCAAGACCTTGCGAAGGGGATGATCGGTTACCACCCTAATCGAGTGTGCTTGAAAGTAAGGGCGAAGCTTCCTAGCTGAGATGACCAAAGCATACGCTAGCTTCTCCAGGATGGGGTATCGGAGCTCCGCCTTTTTTAAGATTCGGCTGACATAATAGACGGGTAACTGCTTCTTCCCCTCTTCCCTAACCAAGACGGAGCTCACTGCCTCTCCTCCCACTCCGAGATACAAGGCTAGGTCCTCCCCTTCCTTCGGGCTTTGAAGTAACGGAGCTTGGGAGAGTTGTCTCTTCAGCCCCTGAAATGCCTCTTCACACTCGACCGTCCATTCGAATGCTTGGTTGCCACGAAGTACCTTGAAGAAAGAGGAACATCTATCCCCTGACCGAGAGAGGAACCTGCTTAGCCCGGCCAACTTCCCGGTCAAGCGCTGGACCTCCTTGGCACTGCGAGGCGATTCCAGGTCTAGGATAGCCTTAACCTTATCGGGGTTAGGCTCTACCCCCGCGGGAGTCAAGAGGTGTCCGAGGAATTTCCCGCGACTAGCCCCGAAGACACACTTCAAGGGGTTCAACCTCATCTTGAACCTTCGCAGGGTGGCAAATGTCTCTTCCAAGTCTCGCAGGTGGGAATCAACACACTTGCTCTTGACCATGAGGTCATCCACATAGACCTCCAGGTTCCTTCCCCTTTGATCTCGAAAGATTCGATCCATCATACGTTGGTACGTCGCCCTTGCGTTCTTCAATCCGAAGGGCATCATCTTATAGCTGAAGCATCCCTCTCTCGTGATGAAGGAAACATCCTTGACATCAGGAGGGTGCATCCGGATCTGGTGATAACCTGAAAATGCATCTAAAAAACTCATAAGAGAAAAACCAACGGCTGAGTCAACCAGCGCGTCGATTCGAGGCAAGGGGTAGCAATCCTTAGGACATGATTTATTTAATAAAGAAAAATCAACACACATGCGCCATTTTCCTCCTCCCTTCTTTACCATTACCACGTTGGAGATCCAGCCTGGATACTGGATCTCTGAGATGAAGCCTGCGTCCAGGAGCTTTTGGACCTCCTCTCGGATGGGGGCTTCTAGCTTGGTGGCGATGGCCCTCATCTTTTGGCGTATGGGGCGGGCTCTGGGATCCAGGTTCAAGCGATGACAGGCCACGTCCGCGTCGATGCCCGGCATGTCTGCCGCGCTCCAAGCGAAGATGTCGACGTTGCTTTGGATGCAGGCTCGCATCCGCTCCTGATCCTCGAGGCTCAAGCCTCCGCTGATCCGAATCCTTTGCGCCTCCCCCGCTCTTGTAAGCACCTCCATCTCCACCACTTCTTCGGCCGGCTCCAGCCCCGACCGCTCCCAACTTACCCTTGCCTCTTCCTGCTCAAACTCAAGCTCCTCTCCCCCAACCTCATCGACTTCCATCGCCTCCTCCAGACTCTCCTCCTGCCTCTGCTCTTCTTCATCCATCACTCCTCTCGCCTCTTCTAGGCTGATCTCCTCCACCTCTGCCAACTCCTCAACAACCTCCATCGCCTCTCCCAGGCTTATCTCCCCTTTCTCAACCCCTTCCTGCTCAGCCATCTCCTTCTCCAACTCCTCTGCCTCCGCCATCCACGACACGGTATTAACCGTCGTCACATAGCATTGCCTTGCCATCTTCGGATCCCCCCTGATCCTAACCTGCACCCCTCCATTGTTGAACTTGAGGCATTGGTGGTACGAGGAGGGTACACAGCGAAAGGCGCTGATGAGGGGGCGTCCAAAGATGGCATTGTAGCTACTCGGGGCGTCCACGATCACGAACCGACAGTTCCGTGAGACGCCCCCAAGCCTCACATGCAGGCCTACCCCTCCTTCCACTTCTTTCCTTTCTCCGGAGAAGCCAAAAAGCGGTTCATCAGAAGCCAGGACCCTTTTTCCTTCCACCCTCATCTCATCGAAAGCCTTCTTGAAGATCACATTCACCGAGCTCCCATTGTCCACCAGTATCCGGGAGACGGTGTAGTTTTCTATCGCTATCTGGATCACAAGCGCGTCGCAGAACGGATCCTCGTAGTCTGGCATATCCGCGGATGAGAAAGTGATCTTCTCCTCTGGGGGTGGAGCCTGGGAGGTCGAGGCGACCCCTCGGCGGAACATGGTTTGAAGGCTCCCCTTGCGGGTTGCCTCGATCCCCACTCCCCCGTGGATCACTCCGATCCCTCCTCGGGTCCCCACGTCAATCCTGTCTTCACATCTGTCCTCCACCTCTTCCCGCTGTACTTCAACGATCCTTACTGGCGGGTCCTGCCTTCCGGCCCCTCTGGCCCCTCTAATCTCCAGAAACTCTGGGCAGGTGGCCGTTGCGTGACCTTCCTCCTGATGGAAGTCACAATAGGGCAACGCCTCCCTGCCCCCTCTTCCTTCTCCTCCCCTTCTTCCGGCTCCCCGAAATCTTCTTCCTCTTCCTCTTCCCACCTCCATGGCCTCCTGCGGTGGTGGGAAATGACCCCTTGGTCCTTGTCGCCATCCTCCCTGCTCCAGTCTTCTTTGCTCCCGGAAGTTATCTCTTCCCTGAAGTCCTCCTTGGCCCTGGGGGCGACCCTCCTAAGGCCTCCAACCCAGTCGGTTGTTCGGCTCCCTGGCCCCCCCCCCCATGCTGCTGTCCCTGCCCTCGGGGCTCTTCTCTTCTCCTATCTTCCCTCGGCTCCCTCTGCTCTCTCTGCTCTCTCTGCTCTCTCTGCTCTCTCTGCCTTCCCACTACCGGCTCCTTTACATCATCCTCGGCCAACCTGGCCAGCTTCCTCGCAAACGCAGGGTTTGCCCTTTCAAAATCTATCTCCTTCGCCGCCCTCTCCATGAGCTCCTCAAAAGAGAGAGGGGGCACTCTCTTCAACTCCATGCTGAAAAACCCTGGTCTCAGCCCTAGGGTGAAGGCAAGCATCAGCGCGTACCCCGGGACCTCCTGGACCAGGAGAACCTCCTCTTGGAACCGGTCGACATAGTGACCCAACGTCTCCTCCGGCCCTTGCCTCACTGCAAACAGGCATTCAGCCTCCTTCTTCCTTTTCTTCGAAGTTGAGAATCTCAATAGAAAACCCCTCCGCAGATCCTCAAAGCTGTAGATGGAACTCGCCGGCAACTGGTGGAACCAGTCTCTGGCCTTCTCTTTCAGAGTGATGGCAAAAAGCCTACACTTGAAGGCATCCGACATTTGCCTGATGGACACCACGTCCTCGAACCATTGCACGTGCTGAACCGGGTCATCCTTCCCGGTGTAGTAGGTCATGTCCGGCTCCCGGAACCCCTCCGGCACTGGAACCGAGACAATGAGCTCACTAAAGGGGGTCTCGCCTCCCGCCTGGCGAGAAGGCACATCTCGCGACCTCGGTTGGCTGGACCAATCCGCGAGACCATGCCCAGGGAAGAGTTCCCGCACCATCGCCTCCTTCTCGCCCAGATCCGCCGGAAGCTCCTTCTCGAGACGCTGGCCTGGGAAAAGCTCCCGCGCGGCTACGTCCCTCTCGCCTGCCTCCACCGGGACCTCCTTCCCGGGGCGCTGCCCTGGAGCGTTCTCGCCTAGCAGCGGAACCACCTCCACCGGAACCTGCGGCGTCTCCCACTCATTCCTTGCCGAGAAGGCCAAGTTGATCGTCTGCATGACTTCCCGCCTGAAGTCCTCAAACATCTTCTTCGTCGCCTCGTCCACCCGGGTGGGGGATCCTCCTGCGCCTGATCCTTCACCTTCGCCTCCTGCCATGGGACTTAACTCGAGATTTTCTTACACCGGCTGCTTCCACGCTCACCGCACCAGAACTGTTGAAGCCAAAAATGACCCCAACGAAAGTTCACGAATCAAAGTGCAGCCGACGCCTACTTCTCTCTTATCTCGACCCTTGACTGGCTGCTAAGGTCAAAGGACTGACCCAAAGCCTCAGCTGGGAGGTCCCACCACACACCCGGAAGATCTCTGAGAGCTTCCCCTCCAAAGCCAAATGCTGGGCTGGGAGCTCCTCAGAAGGCACTAGAGTGGGAGAATAATGAAAGCCTGCCTTCCAAAGAGCCCCTATGGGTCTTTTTATAGTCTTCCTTTGACCTGAAAATACTGAAATACCCCTGAGGGGTCTGCCAATAGCCAAATCCCGCTGTTCTCCTAAGGGCGTTTGGGTAATTTTACCTCGGGATAAAATAAAATAATCTTCTCTGGACTCCGGGTCCCACCCCGTGGGCCCACTTGGCGAGACCTCCGGCCTAGAAGGCTCTCGCTGGGTCCCCTCTAGGCCCGCCTTGGCGAGAACCCCTGCCAGGAAGGTTCTCGCGCTAGGTAGTCATGATGTTAATGCGAAAGAAGGTTCACGTAAGGCCTTCTCGCCTGTCCTGGGCGGGAGCTCTCCCTAAGGCGGGAGCTTCCGCAGTCAGGCTCTCTGCTTCGGTCGGTCGACGATCTCTCCTGCCGAGAGCTCGACTATCTGCCCTGGTCGGTCGACGATCTCTCCTGCCGAGAGCTCGACTATCTGCCTTGGTCGGTCGACGATCTCTCCTGCCGAGAGCTCGACTATCTGCCTTGGTCGGTCGACGATCTCTCCTGCCGAGAGCTCGACTATCTGTCTTGGTCGGTCGACGATCTCTCCTGCCGAGAGCTCGACTATCTGCCTTGGTCGGTCGACGATCTCTCCTGCCGAGAGCTCGACTATCTGCCTTGGTTTCCTCAGCTTTTGCCTGCCCTTGGCGAGAGCTCCTACAGGACGAGAACTCCCCACGTATGCCTTAGGGTTAACCCGAGGCTAGCCTGAGACTAGCCCAATCCTGACCATTGAAGCCTTTGGGTCCCTCCCAGCGAATATGGGGTTGTACAAGGTGCTCGAGATAAGTCAAAATTCTAATTCTTTCACTGAATGTGAGACAAATATGAAAAGATAGATACATAAAAAAGAGCACAAATATGAGCTTTTGTTATTTTAGGCTTTAACACATCAATTCACATCTCAGAATCATTTTTATTTCCGCTCAAAGTGGATTCAAATTCATTGATTTCGAGTTCATCTAAACATACTGAAAATAAATATTGTTAATTCGAGCACAAAAATCACATTGTTAAAATCGATCAAATGCATGTAGCGCCTTCAATTTCACACGCAGAATGAGCGAAATTAATACTCTAATTTTCGGGTGAAAATGTTTAACGATACACCGGTTCTGTTACATTGGCAGGTATAATCCAATTTGTGTAGAGCAGCAATTGAACACTGGATCATCCTCTCACACCGTCAATGACTTCATACCAGGATGGATGTGATGATTTCAACATTCAATAAGTGTGATGTATTCTTGTCATAACATATTTAATATATCTTCCAAATCCTGGGAAGAATCATATGCAGAGAAATTTGAAGTGAGAAGAAATAAAGGCTGATGAAGCCCTCTGCAGGTGTGTATGTACTATGTACAGTGGACCTGATCTTAAGACACAAAAGAAACATTGCCTTTGAATCAATCAAGGGTATTTTGGTCAACATGCTCCGCACATTCATATATTTATATGATTATTATCACAATAATACTAATTCAGTTTGAAAATTGGTGTTTCATTTCAGTAATTCCGCAGAAAAGCAGGCATTGTTTTAGAATCAATAAATAATTAATGTGACATAATATACAATCATGTTTCTTTCAAAGGTATGTTGTGGAATGCTGCTGCCTTAAGTATTTATAGTATGTTGTGGAATGCTGCTGCCTTAAGTATTTAAGGATAAGATATTATGGAAGAGCTAGCTTGTATTGTTTTGCAGGAAATTGTGTTACGTTTCTGATGGGCATTTAGGATTAATTTGTACAAGTTCAATTGGTGAGATTCTTTAGGGTTAATTTGAAACCTAGCACAAATATAGGTTGCAAACATAATATCTGATCCGCTTGCTGTTAAATGCAATAGAGACTCAATGATTGCTCTATATGTTTTCTGATCAATAGGTTTGTCTTGTTCATCATTATCAACACTACAGCATTAGTAGGCATGGGTGAGGACACTAACAAACAAGAAAAACAATAGGCATAAACAATTATCTGGTAGAAACATAAATTTCAGCAGATATTAAAAAAGTTAAGTAATAACAATAATGTTTAAAAACAAAATTAAAGTTAGGAATCATTTTGAGGTGCATCAGCTGAAGGATTTGAAGAAGACTGGGTGAAGATCAGTTATCTTGTTGGATCATCTGACTCCCTTTTGCTTAGCTTCAGATCTTGAGAGCCAATAATCTTTTGGGAGGAGACTGTAGGAACAACAGCCTCTGGATGCAAGCTCATATATTCATTAACATTAAACATGCTTTTCTTCTGATATCTATCCAATTCTTGTTGCATATATGAAGACATATTGGTAAACTAAGAGGTATCCTTACCTTCAGTTCTTGCCTTCCTTATTTGAGAAAGTGCAACTTGTTCTTTGAACCTGGTCATTCTATACACGGGATCTAATTCTAGATCAACTACTGGAGAAGCTGGCCTGTCTTGGCTAGAAATTTTCTTACTACTCTGTCTGTCATAAGTCTAAGACTATGTAGGTCTGTCTTGCCTTGTAGGTCTTTCTTGAGTTGTTCTAGAATGATGAGAAATAAACCTCTGAGAAGAAGGTGGAATACTTGCAGATCCAGCTGCTAGAGGAGGAGGACGAGGAGGACCTCCCCAAGACTTTGGATAAGAATGAAACCTTTTCTGTTTCTTCCTTCTTTTCTGCTCATTCTTGGAGTACCTCATCCAACTTGGATGATCTGGAGTAAGAGTTATTCCATGCAGAATGTAATAAGGGATATCAGCAGTAGAAGAAGGTTGAGGAGCAACCTTGGCTTGAGCCTTTTTCCTGCTTTTCCTTTTCTTAGAAATAGAATTGTCTGATTCATCAGAATCTGTATTATCATCAGAGTACACTTCTGGGTATTCATATAATTCATCGATTGCATTAACTACCTCATCAATTTTATCTTCTTCTTCCATATCTTCATTAAACACATCATCAAAATTAGGTATAGGAGATTCAACCCATGCGAAAGTAGGAGGGGAACAAGCCTGCTCAAAAATATTTATAATATCATCAATCATAATAGTCTATGGGACTGGATCATCAATTATCATAGTCTGTGAGACTGAATTAAAACTTATAGAAATATCTTTTTAAAACTGTTCTAAAGCAAAAAACATCAATAGGAGCAGAATAACAAACTATTACTTTAGAAAGATCCTCTCCAAAATCTGGTAGGCTGGGAATATGACTATGCAATAAATTAAAATCTAATAGTAAACAATAGATATTTACTGTGGGATTAATGATGAGAACACCAAAAATAATAATCTCTGGAGGGTCTGAATACTCATCCTCAAATTTCATTTCTGTATCAGACACTTCAACAAAAACAGCTGCTGTAACTGGAGCTTCTTCATTTGGAGCTTCTTCATCAAGCATCTCCTCCTGCCTAGATTTCGAGAAAACTGAATCTATGCCCCAGAAGAAGATATAAAATGGGAAGAGGTAACTTTAGAAGAGAGTTCTGAAATAGAAACAATAACATGAGCCAAAGATTCATCTAAGAGATTCTTGAGTATAGGAGTGATGAAATCAAGAAGTTGAGTAACAATAGATGAGAAGTCCAGATACATAAACTCAGGTGGATTCTAAGTAGATACAGAGGATGGATTCTGAGTAGATGAAGAGGGAGTTGATCTATTAGTACAGTTTGTACATAGAAAGGAAGACTGTGGCAGAGATAGAGGATTGATGATAAGGGGATTGTCAACAGGAATTAGTTCCTAAATGGGTGAGTGAGGTGAAGATATGTGAGGTGAATATATGTGAGTTGAATAAATGAGGTGGAGATGAATAAGGAGGAGATGAATGAGGAGACTGAGGAGCTGGGGAATTTGCATGGAAGGCTGAGGATGGAACTTCTTGAGACAAAGTAGTTTGTAGAAGAGGTGGAGTAGAAGGATTAGGGGAATTATGTGGAGATGGTTATGGAGAGGTAGAAACAAGGGGAAAACTTCTGCTGGAGTAGGGAGAGTAGCTGAGACAGCTCTTTTGCTTTCAGAAGATGCCCTAGAAGATTCAACCCTGGGAGGCTTAGGAATCACCCTCTCCCCTTTACCAAACAATGCAGAGGTGATCCTCTTGGATGCATTAATATGCACAGTCTGAGAGACCAAGTCCTCTGGACAATTGGCCTGAAGGAAAATTCTCATAATTCTTCCATAACTCACATCCTTCTTATTAATCTTCTTCTTTATTTAATCAAACAAAACTGCCCCCCCCCCCCCAGTTAATGTTTTACTGGTCAATTAGAGCACTCATCACCAAAAACTGGTGCCTTGTGACATAGTCATGGGCTGAATGTTTGCCCAGAAGAACTTTACCAACTACATCAGCTAGAAATTTATATTCCACAAAGAAATTCTTTTTCAACAAATGGTTAGGGTTTTCTTGTGAGTGACCCATTCAATCTAGCATAATATCAAATTCTGTAGTAGATAGCTCTAATTCATCTTCTCCATTGACTAAATCAAAAATTTTAGATAGAATCACAGGTGTAAGAGAAACCCGATGTCCTGAGATTGAGCCAGTAATGGTTGTAAGATCTTGAACCTTTGAACTATAAACCCATTCTGTTATTTCTGTGATGGGGAGCTTGATACGGGTGAACATAAAATTATGCAGTTGTTGTGCCTCAAATAGTTGCAAGATATCTAGAAAGATTTGATCTGAATGTTGAAAAGAGTCCATGGCTATATCGAATCCTGCATCGAACTTCATCGCTATGAGAATCGCTTGCGACACAGCCATTATCTTGCAAAATAAAGAGATCAAGTGCAAGAGAAGAGAAATGGAGAAAGCGCGGGATAGAGCTCGATGAAAACCTAAATATAAGTTTTCAGAAGTTGAAAGGACGAAAAACAAGTCGTCAAGCTTCATTCGATGAAATATTCACAATCGTCGATCTCCGTTCAACGAAAGGTTCGAAAGGTTCACAATTCAACGATCTCCGAAAGGTTCACAATTCATCGATCTCTGTTCGATGAAAGGTATACAGTTCGTCGATCTTCGTTCAACAAAAGGTTTACAATTTGTCTATCTCCGTCAAAAATCAACTTAATGACTCTCCATCAATCATTCCTAATTTATTTAAAAAGAAAATATGTTTCTTTTAATCCAATGGTTTGATGAAAATATCAGCTCTTTGTAAATAAGAAGAAATGAATACTATGTTAAATTTATTTTTATCTACATTATCTCTGATAAAGTGGTGCCTTATTTCTATATGTTTAGTCCAACTATGGAGGACTAGATTTTGTGCAATTGAAATTATACTAGTATTATCACAGAATATAATTGAATTATTTAAGTTGTATCCATAATCTAGTAGTTGATTTTGAATCCACAAAATCTATGAACAACAACTACCTGCTGCAACATATTCAGCCTCAGCAGTTGAAGTAGACAACGAAGTTTGCTTTTTGCAAAACCATGACACAAGCCTATCTCCAAGAAACTGATAAGTTCTTGATGTGCTTTTTTTGTCAACTCTACATCCAGCATAGTCAGCATCTGTAAATCTAGTTAATTCAAATCCTGACTCAGTAGGATACTAAAGTCCTAGATTAGGACAACCATTTATATATCTCAAAATTCTTTTTAATAAAATAAGGTGAGATTCTTTAGGGTTAACTTGAAACCTAGCACAAATACAGGTTGCAAACATAATATCTGGTCTGCTTGCTGTTAAATACAATAGAGACTCAATGATTGCTCTATATGTTTTCTGATCAACAGATTTGCTCTGTTCATCATTATCAATTACAACATTAGTAGGCATGCATGAGAATACTATCAAACAAGAAAAAGCAAAAGGCATAAAAAATTATCTGGCAGAAACATAAATTTCAGTAGATATATAAAAAGTTAAGTTATAACAATAATGTTTAAAAATAGAATTACTGTTAGGAATCCTTTTGAGATGCATCAGATGAAGGATTTGAAGAAGACTTGTTGAAGATCAGTTGTCTTGTTGGAATATCTGACTCCCTTTTTCTTAAATCAAATCTTGAGAGCCAATAATCTTATGGGAGGAGACTGTAGGAACAACAGCCTTTGGATGCAAGCTCATATATTCATTAACATTAAACATGCTTTTCTTCTGATATCTGTCCAATTCTTGTTGCATGTATGAAGACATAGTGGTAAACTGAGAGGTATCTTAACCTTTAGTTCTTGCCTTCCTTATCTGAGAAAGTGCAACTTGTTCTTTGAACCTGACCATTCTATACACAGGATCTAATTCGGGTTCAACTACTGGAGAAAACCGACCTCCATGCTCACGAAAGAAGACAACTAAAGCCCATAATTCAGGCAATTCCAATCGGGACAAACTGAGAAATCGGCACCCACAGAACTTCAGGATCTCGATCACCTTCTTGCATGGCGGAAAGCGAAAGCCGGACCTCAAGGAAACTGCGCAAATCGTCAACCATCCGCGAGGAGGATTCTGGACTCGCTCCTCGGGACGCGGAATCCTCACCTCCAAATCAGCGGGAATCTCATATTTCTTCCTCCAGATTTCAACGCCGTCATCGGTCAAAGAGTAGCGCAGGTGCATCGGACCAGAAGAGCGCTTCGAGACCTGCGCAATACAAAAAATAAAGGAATTAGGTTTACCCAACAAAAAGTTCAGAATCGCGCAACCAATAGCATGCAGCCCAAGTGCACGCCCGCATGCAGGAGCACGCGCAGACAAGGAAAAGCCCGCCCGTGCGCGGACAGGGGAGCGCGGCCTAGTGCGCGCGGCGTGGCGCCCCCCCCCCCCCCCCCCACCCCCCACCCCCCGCGCGGGGGAACCGAAATCTCTCTCTCACCCCCCAAGTTGTAACGGGAGCGGCCTGTCGCCCCCGATTCTTCGAACACATTGTAACCGCAAACAGCTAGTGGACTTTGACCGGCACAGATCCGGTCACGTGATTTTTTACCCGGTTTAGGGGTTTTTCCATGTTATCACACCTTGTGTCAACCTCTTATTTTCATTGACTGTGTGCGTGCTCGACCGCTCCGTAAGCTAAGACGGTCCAAGTATATCCGGTCCGACCGGGACATCGAGTTAGTCCGCAACAAGGAGGAAAAAAATTTAGGTGAGTTACTCTCACCTATTTCTAGGTATAGAAGTAAATACTGACTGTTGATCTGATATCCTACTGCCCATATAGTATTAAGTAATGACCGTTGATCATTATTTGAATCAATTATTCTATTTTTACAGGAAATCAACGACCAGTATTTACTCTTACATCTATTTCTAAGTGAGCGTAACACACAATATTTTTTTCCCTATTAGGAGAAGTATTTTCAACCGGTCTCCATTTCAAATTTTTCGTCCCGAACCAATTAGTATTTGACAAGTGTCAAAGATTTATTACACGTGGAGTCTTAGTATTAATTTCTTAGGAGGTCAATTTAATCTTCAAGAAGATCATTTTATAATCTCCAAAAAGACTTTCCTGTAGAAGAAATTTCCCCAGGTCCCAAAAATCTCTGCTC
The DNA here is from genome assembly GCA_039513925.1 of Platanthera zijinensis. Lineage (NCBI taxonomy): Eukaryota > Viridiplantae > Streptophyta > Magnoliopsida > Asparagales > Orchidaceae > Platanthera > Platanthera zijinensis. The sequence continues at coordinate 19,579,890 of CM077087.1, read as the reverse complement.
TAATGGACCACCTTAACATTCATAAACAATAGTATATCAATTCCTAGTAGTTGGGGAATAGTACGGTCGTACAGATTTAATAATTAATTTCGGAATTTTCTTGGCCATGTATTTCCCAGTGCCGTATTATGCAATTCAGACTATGTTTGGGAGCCCGTTTTGGCTCCATTTCGTTCTAAACGGACCGGAGAAAAATTATTTGGAAACAAATAAAATGTTGTCATTTTAAAATGATCGATTTAAAACCTACTTTTTCTTCGTTTTGAAAAGGTCAGGGAGACCTCCATTCACCCTTTCAAAACGGTCGTTTGGAATATTTTTTTAATTTAATTTAATTTAATTTAATCAATTTAACCCCTATAAAAAATATAATTATATCCATAAATTTGTAAAAAAATGACAGATATAATACATAATTTTATTTTTAAAAATTCAGAAAAAATTGACCCAAAATAAATAAAATTCATGTGAAGATAATTTAAAACGGAAATTACCCAAACAAAATATAAGTTTTAAAACCACAATTTTTAAAATACACTTTAACATCTTTTTTTTGAACTTCCCCCTTTCAATTGCAGGAAAATGGAAAATCCTGCATACTCGCGCTCAAAACACAATTAATTACGGAATAAAACTTGAATATATGAAAATTGTAAATATGCCATAAATCACTCCTCCCAGATTATTAGCTCGGCGACAACAAACTATATATTGAGAAATGACTAAATTGGCCTCCTTCTCTTTACTTTTTAGGTAAAATAAAGCATCACCGGCAACCTCCACACCAACCGCCGCTCCTTTACTCTTTTCTTCCATCTCAAGCAATTTATTCCTAATCTGGAATACTTAGCCTCGATTTGATGCCGTTTTTTTTTCACCATTGAGTTTGAACAAAACTGTCACTGTTGTAGAAAGTATGTTTGGCACGACAGCAGCTATGACCGTCGCTACAAAAATAAAAGCGATTGATATCTGCACTACAATATTGGATATCCGCAAACAACTGATATCAGCATTACAATGTTTCAAAAATTATATCCGCAAATAAATTTGTTGTCCTCTAACAAAAAATGAATCAAAAAAAAAAATTTAAGAGCAATCAATTAGGACTTATAGTCTATAAACAAACCAAAATATTAAATCAAAATAACTAAAATATGCAGTTTTTAGGGTGGCTTCAAATCAAAAGTTAAATATGAACTAGATTCAGAATTCATCTCATTCAAAATTCATCTCACTAGCTACTATGCACAGCAGCAAATTGTTTCTTGCCTCTTTCCAATTGCTATTTTAGTTATAAGTTGGGTTATTTATGATTCATCAAAAATAAATATTCTAAAAAAGTATGGCCCTAAACAGTAGCATGGCCCTAAATAGTAGTTTGTAGTTTGGAGTAAAACTGTCATCACAGATCTAGATTCTGCAACATTGCTGAAACTAAATGGAATCACCATCCATTTTCAAAAAAAGAAGAGAATAGCCCCTAGAAATCTAGCAGATAATATGCGAACTTGGAAGATTGAGAATAAAACTCGGTGTCTTCTTCGAACAAGAAAGGTTGTATTCTGGCAATGGCGGACCGCGACAGGATAGCACTAAATTGGCGACGACGAACAGAAAACACTATAAACCAGCTAGTACGGTGGTCCTTCGGGAGCGAGCGGAGGTAAGCGGCGGGAGCGAGCGTAGGACGAAATCGCACAGGCGGCTGATTTGCGAACGAGGAAGGGCGAAAAAACAAGAGTGCGGTTAGGTATTTTGAAAGCCTCTAAAAAACCCTAAAAATGAGTGCGGATAGGCATATTCGTAGTGCGGATAACAAACTTATTTAGAATATAAGAGTGGATGAAGTTCCTTAATTAATGAAGTCGGACATTCACAATCACAAAGGACGATATATAATCACCTTCATCACCGTAGCGCCAAACTAAGGCTCTGTTTAGGACAACTTATGATGATAAATAAATTGCTAATTGAAAATTGATGTTTGCATAAAGATTTTATAAAAGCAAAGATAAATAAACAGTCGATTGTTTGGATAATTTGTTCATAAGTGCTTATTTAAAATTTCTTTCAATCACAATGGTTTTTTGGACGCGTTTTTTTCGCCCGGGAATGATTTTTTGCCCGGGCATGATATTTTCGCAAGAGCGTGTTTTTTTTTTCGTCCGATCGAGATTTTTTTGCGCGGTCGCGATTTTATTCGCCCGAGCTCAAACTTTTTTGCCCAAGCGATTTTTTTCCCCGGGCGTGATTTTTTTCGTCCGAGCGGAATTTTTTCGCCCGGACGCGTTTTTGTTCGCCCAGACGCATTTTTTATCCCGATAGCGGATTTTTTCGCTCGTGCGGTTCTTTTCGCTCGAGTGTGTTTTTTTCGCCTGAATGAGATTTTTTTTGTCCGGCACGTTTTTTTTTGCTCTGCCATGTTTTTTTCGCCTAGGCGCATTTTTTCTCCCGGGCCCGTTTTTTCGCCATGGCCCGTTTTTTTCGCCCGAGCGCGATATTTTCGCCACGGCTTGATTTTTTCAACCGATCGCAATTTTCTCTCCCTGCCACAATTTTTTCTCCTCGCTGCAATTTTTTCTCCCTGTCGCAAATTTTTTGCGCCGACACAATTTTTTAAAACGGGTGCGATTTTTTGCCTGAGCGAAAAAACAAGCATGGGCGAAAAAATCATGTCCGCGCACGCCTAAGCGAAAAAAACGCGCGCGAGGTGAAAAATCACGCTCGGGCAAAAAAAATATCGTGCACTGGTGGAAAAACGCGCACGGGCGGAAAAATTGCGCCCGTGCGAAAAATCGCACCCGAGCGGAAAAATCACGTTGGGGCTAAAAAATGCGGCCGAGCTAAAAAATCGCGTCCGGGCGAAAAAAATCCCGCACCGGCCAAAAATATCGCGCCTGGGCGAAAAATACACTCCCGGGCAAAAAAAACACGTCATGGAGAAAAAATAGCGGCCGAGCGAAAAAAATCGCTCCACGGCGAAAAGATGACACTCGGGTTAAAAAATCGCGTTCGGGCGAAAAAATCGCTCTCGAGCGAAAAAATTCGCTCCCGGTCGAAAAAACCACTCCCGGTCGAAAATACCTCACCCTTGTGAAAAAATTTTGCCCGGTCTAAAAATTCGCCCTTGGGTGAGAAATTCTCTTGCGGACTTGAAATTCACACTCGGGCGAAAAACTCACACCCGAGTGAAAAAAATCGCGGCAGGTCAAAGAAATCACATCTGGACAAAAAAAACACGCATATGATTTTTTAAGAGATAAGCGTTTATGAGAATTCATAAGCTGGATATGAATAGCTTATGAAAAATCAACTTATCATCAATTTTAAAAGAAGTGATTTTCTATAAGCTGTACAAACAAACAGCTGTAAAACTGTATTTGCGTTTTAAATAGAGATTATTCAACAGCATAAGCTGTCCTAAACAGAACGTAAGCCTTCTGCTACCTTCTAATCAATTGGGCCGTTCAAATACATCCAACAGTCTAAACCATTCAAATTCAGTGTTATTTCTTTTTCTTAAAATTTTGTTCAATAAAATTATTTAAAAAACTTAAATTGTCCGTTTAATTTATTAAGGTAGGTATTGCAATTTGCAAGCCTAAATCTGCTCCCTAAATAATACAAATTAATTGTGGTCAGTCAAGATAATTTCCCTTTTTTTATTGGGCAATGTTAATAGCACCCCTGAAGTCGCTATTAGCAGCCATTTCAATGTGTTATTTTGGCTTTTTTGGGGTGCTATTAGCCAATAGAGGGGTGCTATTAACATTGCCCTTTTTATTTAGAGACGGCTCTGAGAATGGATAGTATTTCGAATAAATAAATCAAATTGAAAGATTATCACTTTGAGAGATGTTTATGACAATCCATTTTAATTTGGGGTGAGTGTTTGGATGTCGTTAATTATGAGACAGTGAGGACGAATAATTCACTACACGGATTAGACATCTCAGAGAGAATTTTTGTAATTGTTCACCGCAATTAATAAATTTTAATTTTATTATTTAGTTTGTAATAATGTATGGTGCAAAATTTGAAAGATCGCGTGTGGATCCAGAAGGAAAAACATTGTATTTGTTTGTGTAGTTTCACACATAATTAACTACTTTTGGGATTAGACTTCCATTATCTCGTGATTTTCATTCTATTAGCTTTCGGCGTTAAAATTGTTGTCTATTAATTGTTGTTCTTATTATGTCCTATTAACTTGTGTATTGCATACCATCAACCTGTCATGTAAATGTTTGCCCGAACTAATTTACAGATATATTGATTAGACTCGTGTACTCTCTGGCCTAACAATGAAGTGGATAATTTAATTTGGGCGTTTATATTGGCAGTCCAGTTTTGAATATTGTCAGCCCAGTAAAATAATGAAAAACACACATAATATGGTCGCTAATAGCAGCCCAAAAATGCGGGTTTCGCGCATTTTGAAAATAAGTCTACTATATGACATTTTAAAAAAAAAATGTTCAACATAAAAGTTGTAGATATCGACGAGATCTACAACTTTTATGTTGAACACTTTTTCTAAAAATGTAATATAGTATATCTATTTTCAAAAGGTTTACTTTAATGTTGAACATTTTTCCTAAAAATGACTTTTAAAAACTTAATTTTTGGGCTGTCAATATTCATGGGGCTGACAACAGTCATTTTTTTGACTGTCATTATCTTTCGGCTGCCAATAATCATATAGAGGCTGCCAATATAAATGTCCTACAATTTTATTCTAGTTCTCTTCTTAGTCATTTTCCTCATGCATTGCTTCTCTCTGAGTCTAACCCCCACTCCTTAGATAATAGGGGCGGATCTAGATTGAAATCCAAGGGACACGCACGCCCCCCCCCCCCCCAATTATTTTTCAGAATGGTTAGTGGATTTAAATTCTTTTCATCGAGACAATGAATTTTGGCTACTTATACATCAAAAACAGTGACCAAATGAGTGAAAAAAGCTCTAAGACGGAAATATTCATTTTTTTGGAGGAAGTTAATGTCTGACCCTCCATTGTTAAAAATTTTAAAACTCAATGACACATTCCTATGATGAGAAGCGAACTTAGGAAAAAAATATCATGCACATGACGCACATGAGCTAAGTTCATCGAGTGCAATCCACTACATTATTATATCTAAACCACTACATTACTATTTCATTTTTAAAAAAATTGTGCACCATCTTTATCAATTTTCTAGATCCGCCGCTCTTAGCTAGCCATAACTTCACATCCTTTCTCTTCTCACAATTCACATGATTAGTGTAGCCATCTTGCCAATGGATCTGAATCATCTTTATTTTTGACGAAATGGAGGGGATCAATTTCAAGATCTGATAGAAAAGACTTGATGACAATACATTTGTAGGTTAAGATTTTCTTTTGATTAAAAATGAAATATTAAAAGATGGAATAACTGATCACGTCAGATCTAATTACAACAAATCTGAGCCGTGAAATAAATTCTCTCCAGAAATGAAAAGATACTGCTCCTTGCCAGTAGGAATGCATAGGTTTTGCCCACATTTTGTGCACAATTGGAATGGCTGCACTAGTAAATAAAGGAGAATGTGGGGTTAGTTAATTTCAAGCTGTATGGGTGGACAGCCCGCCCACTTATTATTAGCCGCGGGCCAATGAAAAATGTTAGAAATGTGGGGTCACATTCCTCGGGCCAATGACGGCTCGACAGCGCGAGCATAAAAAAAAAACCATCGGATTTTACGAAACTGCCAATCCCCGGATATCTCTTCTTCTTCTATAGCTTATTCATTCATTAATATACGCGGGATTTGCTAAATTGGACGAGAAGTCCTCTCGCTTCTCATCTCCATTTCCACACTCCGCCTCTCGCTCCCCGCAGCCTGCATCTCCTCCTCCTCTTCTTCTTCTTTCTCCGTCGTGTCTCGTCGGAGCTAGGGTTAGGGTTTCGTGGCCTTCGCCGGAGATCGATGGGGAGGGGGAGAGTCCAGCTGAAGCGGATCGAGAACAAGATTAATCGGCAAGTGACGTTCTCGAAGAGGCGAGCGGGGCTGCTTAAGAAAGCGCACGAGCTCTCCGTTCTCTGCGATGCCGATGTGGCGCTCATCGTCTTCTCCACCAATGGAAAACTCTATGAGTACTCCACCGATTCCTGGTATTCCGATTCATTTACCTCCTCTCTCTGTCTTTCTCTCTTTATCCCCCAATGAATCCATCCTTATGCTGTACGTATGATATTTTTGATTTGGTATTTATGCGGGCCGAGGTAATTTTGATTGCCGATCTTTTGATGTCCTGTTTTGATTCTTGGGAGGGACATTCGAGTTCTTCGCTGGATGTAATTTTAGGTTAGTGCTTGTTCATTGAAATTAATCGAGATTATTGGAAACAGATTAGATTAGGGTAAAACACAACTACACTGCTGAATTGCATTCAGCAAATCATAATCTCTTGTATGCATGATTATTTATGACACTCGAATGTTTCAAATGACCAAAACTGTAGATATAAAAATAAAATTTAATTTCCAGTTTCTTTGTAGATATAATTGTGAATAAATATGTTGGACTTTTGAAAAAGAATTAATAAACAGGGAGAAATGGGGGGCAGAGGGAAACAGCTTCAATAAGGATTACATTGCTTCAAACAACTATATTCTAACTGATACATGAGATGAGCTTTATAAAGCTTCCAACAAATTCATTAAAAACAACTGCCACTAGACAGATAAATCAAAACTGCAGGTGAAAAGGCTTGTATTCCAACAAAAGATTCTGTCAATGAACTAAATTTAATTTGAGATGTTATAAGCTAAATTTGGTAATCGTATATATCCCCATCAAATGTCTTTCCAAAACCTAAATTTGTTTGTTGGAACAGTTTCATTTTACTAGAGGAATGGCTGATATGATCTTCTTCTAGCACAGCCCTGATGATTTCAATATGAGCTCCTTTGACAATAAGTAGTAGCAGGGTGGTTTCTAAGAAATTAATTACATTATAGGGCATCCCGGTGCACAAAGCATCCCCCACGGTGAGGGTTCGGGGAAGAGTCCCAACACAAGTAAGGGTGAAATGTAGGCAAACTGGCCTTACTGTGCGCTTTTTCAAGAGGCTGTTTCCAGGACTCGAACTCTGATAACCTCAAACGTTGCATGCAAACTCAGTAGTGCCATTTCCAGCACACCAATGTAGCATGCAAACTTAAACTTATTTGAAGTTAAGTTAAAAAAATCCATAGTCAAGAATATCTTTTAGGGTATAGAATAAGTCTCTTGGTTTTCTTCTTGGGTGTCTCTCGTGGATTTTCTGTAAATTGGCTCACAAGTCAATTTTATATATTTTTAAAAAATTGTCTAGTAAAGTCAAAAGACCTAAGCATAATAATCATTTTTTTCCTATATGAAAATTCCAACCTTCATTTGCTTAATTCCAATTCCCAAATAGTATATATAGGTCTCATTTCATTTGATTGTTTACACTAAATTTAAGATCATCCACACAGATGAAAAATAAATGATAGACAATCATGTTTAATTTTAGCATTGAGTGTATATTAATGAATGCTTCCACTTAAATTGTTATCTTAAAAATATTTATCATCATGACTTCGTTTGGCGCGGTGGCAGCGGTCATGAATGCAGTGATCTTGAACCGTCGTTCGTGAACGCCTAATCTCCCCTAAAAAAATTCATGCATTTTATGCTCAAATCTAATTTATTTTCTTGATATCAGTCATAACCTGTCTTGCCAAACATACATGACATTTTTCCTCAAACTTATAGCAAATAAGCAACGCTAAACGAAGCTCTGTGTCCTTTAATAATAGAACCTAAAACTTTTCAGTGTAAACTTCTTTCTCAAAATAAAATTTTACTTTTTATTTATTCACAGTTACAAAATAAATAAATACACATATATGCATGTGCATTAATTGAAATCATGATTATATATTTATATTTATATATATAGCCTCAACAGAGAAGAGATAAATCGCAAAAAAAATTTGCTACAGTTGGGGCCAATTTATCTTTCTACCCTTTGCCTCAAAGGGCTGGGTAAATATTAGGTACAGGATAAAGGGGGTATGTTATATAATTTTGCTCCTTTCTGCTCTTCCCACTCATATTCGTATATTTAATTTCGTCTTGTTTTCATGTCATGTCAAGGCATGCAAACAGTAACCTTTTCGGTACAGTAGCACTTTATTTATGGGCGTGATGACACTGTTTGACACCTTGTCGCATTTACATTTGTATATATATGTATATATTTTGAACTGTAAAAGGCTAAAATCTACAGTGTTTGGCACATTAATTGACACAGCATGGATACGATTATTGAACGTTTCGAGCGATATTGCTATGCTGAAAAAGCTCTTCATGCCACTCATGAACCCCTGACACAGGTTTGGATCAAACACTTTTTGGGTTTAGAGTTCCTGCGGGAACTTTAGGGGGTGGAGTTCCTATTTTGCGAAGTAATGGAGTGGAATCAGATAAAATGGTTAACATGAAAGTTGTAGATATCCCCGAGACGAATAACTTTCATGTTGAACATTTTTTGATTTGAAGTCGTTTAGACCCCCAATTTGGGATCCGAAAAAACTCAGTCTGAAAATAATTAATTTAATTATTTTCGGACTGAGTTTTTTCGTGTCTCAAATCAGGGGTCTAAACGACTTCAAATCAAAAAATATTCAACATGAAAGTTATTCTTCTCGGGAATATCTACAACTTTCATGTTAATCATTTTTTTTGATTCCGTTCCATTACTTCGCAAAATAGGAACTCCAGTCCCTGAATTCCATTTATATACTTCTTCATTTTCTTCTTTGTCCAATGAGAGAGTCATTTTTGGGACAATTTCTCTATCAGTTTTTTTATTATTTAAGGGCAATTAAGGCTCTGTTTGGGAACCGGACCCGGAGGCACGCGAGGAAACGGCCGTCCGCAACGGTCGAAAGGTGCTCGGGCTGCCGGTTACAAAACATCCGGTTTGCCCCCTTTCACACCGGCCATCCTCAGCTTAGCAAACAACCTTTCGCCATTTCAGCCTGGCCGGAATGGCGTCCTGCCGGGGGGGCTACCAAACAGAGCCTAAATCTTACGCATTTACTAATTAGTGTACTTATGTTCGGGTGAGCTGTGAACCTAAATGTAGTTAGGTCTTAGGCAATTCACTTTTTTGCACGTATCATCTCTGGATTGGATTACTGTAGTAGAGATGTGCACGCTTGACTTATATAAAAAACTGGCTCACATCATTTTTGGCTACGTGCATATCAAATCTATGAAAATTTAAGTTTAAAATCCTTATCTAATAAAATACCATGTGCACTGCTACTCTCCTGATTTTGAAACCTAGCTCCCGGCGACTCGGTTCCTCCCGATCGTTGCCTTTCTCGACGTTGCTCCTCCCGGCCTTCAGCTTTTTTTTGTCCCATCACGTCTCCGTTGCCGACGATCTCAGTGTCTTGAAGCCCTGATAAATCGATGGGTACATGCTTCATTTTCAAGCTTTCGTCCCAAGAGAAAATTTGTGAAACCTCTCGAGCTTCATGCCGATCCAATCTGCTAATGCTTGGGCTATCTCCATTGAAGATTGCATTGCCTTTCTGCTTTAGCTTTCGGAAGAATACTGAAGCCAGCAGCACCTATCCTCTTCCTCGGTCTTTATGAAAGTTCAGGAATTTTAAGTTGCAGGTTTTATGTTTTTAAAAAAAAATTGTGAAGAAGATTTCAACTTTTTTTAAAAAAAAAATCAAACCCTCCATTCTCTATCTTTTGTCGCTGGAAATTGAAGCCGACCATCTCAAGTTGTAGAGGTATGATGTTCACAGTCTAAACCGCATATTCAGAGATTAATAAGTGGAGTTCTTTTTTCCAAGGCCTCACTCGGTTGAAGTATGGGTCTTTAGACAAAAATACCTTGCTTCGAACATTTTTGTTTAAATTTAGCATACCGCAGTGCTTTTAACAAAAAATGTGCACATAGCCAAAAATATAATCCCTTTAACAACACCCTAAAATAAGTCTGGGAACTGGAAGAAGAGATTTTGTTACTTTCAAAAGGCGATTATTTTGATTATTTCTTCATTAAAAAAAGCCAACCCTGTTGCAGTAGCTTAAATATAATTTGTCTTCTTCCTTGAAGAGAAACATGAGTCATGAATACTTAAAACTTAAGAACAAGGTGGAGTCTTTACAGAAAAGCCAAAGGTTTGTCCTTTATTTTGTTTATAATTCACATTTCAGCACAATTATTGAAGATCTATTTTTGCTAACAATTGAATTGTGCTTTGAGATTATTTCAGCCATCTCATGGGAGAGAAGCTAGAAAACTTAAGCGTGAAAGAGCTTCAGCAATTGGAGCAGCAATTAGAAACTGCTCTTAAATATATAAGACCCCAAAGAGTACATCATTAACTCCAAATCTTATATTTTGGATTTAGACTATTTCACTCAAAGTTGACTAGTCAGCATGTTTCTACAGAATCAACTACTACTTAACACCATATCTGAGCTTCAGGGAACGGCAAGCCCCTCTTTTCCCATATCATATATCTTCTTTCACAGTTTTAATGCATGTTTAAATTAGATTTTATCTTCATTTGTTTTGTATGCATGCAGGAGAAATCTCTGCTTGAACAGAACAGTTTTCTGGAGAAGAAGGTATGTCCTTGCTGTCACTGAAGTTATTGTTCACTAGTTGCAAATTAAACTAACTATTGTATGGTATCAATGAAATATGTCTTGTAATTGACACGTGCAGCTCGCTGAGATTGAGAAGATCAGAACCATTACGGAGCATACGAGCTGGAAAATGCAAAGAGAAGACCAAGCAAGCTCCCCACCATCCCAATTCATAAACGACCGTCCCACTCTGAATATGGGGTACACTTACTTTTCACCAGAATATTGATTAATAATGGCTCTTTTATTCAGTCAATTTGAGAAAAAACAAAAAAACAAAACTTTGAAATTCAGATTTTTAGGCCCTGTTTGGCGGGGCGGCTTGAACCAACGGCGGAATGAGGAAAGCTGTTGAAGCCCCTGCATCCATTTGGAGACGGGCACGCAACATCAGAAATTGACCTTGGATGTTTCCTCCTGAACGGCGTTCCTCTTTCCGCTTGTTTGGGTGCCCTCCCGCTCTGCCTCCAATGACGATGCATCTACGAGCCGCCAGCCCTCAAACAGGACCTTAGAGGTATGAGCATATAATGGGCGGCTTCAGTTTGGTTCATTGAACATTGTCGCTAAACCGAGAATATCTCCTCGTTTTTTTACACTAGATTTGTACAATTTTTATACACACAATAAAAGACTCTAAAATACATAAGTATTCCTGGATATTCCAAAAATACTTCAAACTAAGATGAGACAAAATGTGTCATCTTGAGTTTGGATACTAAGGCTTCAAGTGGCCTGGAAAATGGGTGTTGGTAAAGATTTTGGCAGTTTGATTGATGCAGGGCACTGGCACCTAATGTAGTTTTTGCATTGGGAACATAATGGGGACTTAAGTGGTAATTGATCTCGATATGTATAGTTGGTTATTAAAAAAGGCATTGTGAACAATTTGAATCACTTTTATTACACAATGAAGGGCGATAGCTGAAGAGGAAGTAATGCCCATGGCCTGAAGTAATCGAGAAATCCAAAGTAATTCAGCAACAACATAAACAAGATCATGATATTTTGATTCAGTACAAGAGCGAGCAACGACAGTTTTCATTTTGTTACTCCAAGGGATGAGAAAACTACCAAGGAAGAAGCAACACCCAGTGATAGAGCGACAACTGCGAGATGTGTTGAGTGAGGAGTGGCCATGAATTGACTAACGAAATGGACAATATAGGCAATAGAGTGACTTTGAGATAGACTAAACTCTCAACAAATTGACGATAAATTGTGGGATATCAAGATGAGAGTCATCTATAGAACTAAGTTTGAGATTTTATTCTAAGGGACTGGAAGTAGTTTTATTGTCCGCGATGCCAGCTCGAGAAAACAGATCTGAGGCATATTTAGTCTAAGAAATATAATATCCATTAGTTGTAGAAGAAACTTCTATACCAAGAAAGTATTCAAGCGTCCCGAGATCCCTAATCTCAAATTGTTGTCGGAGGTAGTGTAGTAAATTTAAGATGCAAGTTGTATCATCCCCAATTATGATCATATCATCCACATACAACAACAATAGGATGATACAATGGTTTGTATGATAGATAAAAAGAGCGCAATCATGTGAGCTAGATTCAAAATCAAATTGTTGTATGGTAGAATTAAATTTTGCCAACTAAGCTCGTGGAGCATGTTTTAGCACATATAAGGATTTTCGCAACTTGCACACCTTATCAGAAGCATATGAGAGGTCTAGGGGAGGACACATAAGTTCGCCTTGTAGATTATCATTTAGGAAAGCATTTTTAACGTCCATCCGGAGAAATCTCTATTTTTTTCACTGTGGCAATAGCTAATAGACAAATATCTAATAGAGGTGACAAGAACAAAATGAGCAAATGTTTCTTCATAATCAGTTCCATGCTCTTGGGTGTATCCTTTGGTCATTAGTCGTGCCTTATAACACTCAATAGATCCATTGGGTGGGTTTTGATTTTATAAACACATTTGCATTTGACATGGGTTTTTCCTGAAGAAAGATCAACTAAATCCCATGTGTTAGTTTCCTCTAAGGCTTGAAGTTCTTATTCCATGGCTGGTTGCCAACGAGGATTGTAACTGGCTATGTGACAAGACTGAGGCTCATGAAAGGTGGAAATAGTAGAGAAACAATGATAATCTTGAAGATAATGAGTTTCTCTTACTCGGGTGGATCGTCGAGGGTTGTTTTTAGGTATAATCTATGTAACATGCTCAAACTCATTAGGAGCAGGAGCGGGATCAGGTATTCTAAGGTGAGGTCAGGACCATTGTTTGCGTCGGAGTTAGGAAGTAAGTAGACAAATGGGTCGGTGGAAGTAGTAAAAGGCTTTCCTCAACTTTAGCTGAAATGATATGCATAGCTGACCACACGCCCACGTCACGCAATATTGTCAGCCTTGATTTTTGTTTGAATCCAGAGATTGAGTCAGTAGTTTGTGACACATCTATTGGTTTCGATACATTTGATTTTCAGCGGTGTCCAAAATGGCTTCATTATGTTTTTTGCCTTCACTTTTGACTCTCCAGCTGCTCTTTCTAAGCATCTACAAACTCAAAAGCTATCATACAACTTCAACAACTTGTGCGGGTCCATCTTGCCACTATAAACTCGCATGAGGGAGACAAATTCGATCTTATGGCATCGCAATTTTTTGCCAAGCTAATTTTATTTTGTTTTTGTTTTTCTTCTTCTGAAAAAATTATTAATGTAGGCTTTCAGTGCTGTAAACTATGTTCATTACAACACTGCAAACTGAGGAACAATCAATATTTATTTGTCATCATTTGAAATGTAGGAGATACCCAGCGAGTGTTGGGGAAGAGGAAAATACAGCACAGCCTTCTGTGCAGGGGATCAGCAGCAGTCTGCCGCCATGGATGCTCCACCTCTCCACCTGAAGGGGCCCCTCCTGCATTTGGATTGAGATCAGCCCTCCCTCGTTGGATGAACGGTGCGTAGTATTTTGATACTTTGTACGAGTAAGAAAGCCTGCTGCCTATTCTCTCCTTCTTAATTTCCAAGCCTTATGTAAAATGTTTATTTGAAATTGGGCTTTTTATGAGATGTTATGGGCTCCTGAGTTAGTACAGATTGCGGGTACTATTTATATGTAAATAATTAACATATAATTCTAGCGCATTAGTTTCTGGTTCGAATCTTATATTTTGTGTTGGTCTAAACTATTGAAGGAACCTGCAATTGTCAGCAGCCAAAATGAGAAGAAGGCTCTGCCTCTGGACAGATATTTATATGATCCGTGATTTCAGCTGTGTGATTGTTTGTTTGCAAAAATATACGATCGTATTTATGTTATGTGATTGGTTCTTTTGAAAAGTAGTCGTATTTTAGATCAATCATGTGTGAAATTTTGCGTTTGTGGAAATATACGGTAGGATCAGAGTCACGTACGATGATCTAAGATGCCTTACACGCACCAACATTTTTTCCCCTCCATTGAGGGAGGCACATGCAAATTAGTGGAGATTAAAGAATTTTTTTTCTCAAAGTTTTGAGTAGACTTTGCTTTATTTGTATTCTTATTTATTTTTAGAAGCATCTATAATTTTTATATATTTTTTCTATTAATTACCCAAATCTTCTTTGGGAGTTGGCATAATTACACATTGCACCACTCAATCTTTTGAAATTACAAATCTCTTCTGTAAGTTACATTTCATAACACGCATGCACAATATTACATATGCATGCATGCTATAAAATGTAAATTCATATGGTAGGCTTTTGTAATTTCAAAAAATAATGTAACTTGTGATTTAACAAACTTAGAGGGGAGGTTCGGGTAAACAACCCAATTTTTATTTTTGCTTCAGCGGCTTCAGCCTAATGTTTATATCAAAGCCCAAGAGAGAAACTTGTGTTTCTAAATTACCTTTTAGGTATTTTCTTCCTCTCCCCTGGAGTTAATTTTTTTGGTAGATTTTGATTATTCAACGGTTAGGTTAGATCATGTGTGTATCATTAAATGTTACAACATCGACCTATGGTGAGCATAAAGATCATTCCGTGGAATTAACTTGGAGCTTTGAAATTGAAATCAAATATAAAAATAATTCCAGGATTTTGATTGCGGCCAAACGAATGTGTAGTGCTGAAAAATAGTGAACCTTGATCCTGCTAATACAAAGTTTTAGCCCTTCGACTTCAATACTACCAATACAAAGTTCCTAACCTCGATTGCAGAAGTCAATATTTATGCGGCCCTCGTGCGAACACCGGCTTGGTGTGGAATCCTTGGGCCTTCGTGGGGGCTTGCTGATGAATCAAATGGAGCTCCGCAACATGACGGCGGCGAGTTCTTCCATTCAAATGAGCTTTCTGCAAGGGGCATAGTCTGAAATTGGGGGTTGCCATGGTTTTTCTGAGGATTCATCATTGCTTGTTGGATCAGGCATAGCTTTCGGATGCCATTGTTAGCCGCTCCGTACTCATCGCATCTTTTAAAGTGTGGGGAACTCAAATTGCCCACGCATATGCAGCAAATTATTAAGAGTACCAGAGGGTATGTATGACACTCAGAATAAATAAGAGAAATAGACGAATGACCAAGAAAAACACTAGCAGAAAAACAGCGAGATGATAAAGAGATGAATTGTGTTAGTTTTGTTGGAGTCTCTTCTGAAATCCATACTCAATGTCATCTCCTTGAACTTCAATTTCAACCAATCAAGACCCGGAATACGGTATAATTTAAGTTTCTTATCTTACCTATATATATATATAAAAATATATATATATATATATATATATATATATATATATATATATATATATATATATATATATATATATATATATATATATATATATATATATATATATATATATATATATATATATATATGGATGCCAGAGCATTATTTCCACTGTACAAGCTATGTGCACCAAATAGTTGAAGGTGGTGGTGGGGGGACGATTAATACAGACCCTTAATTAATATTCACAAGACTATATACATATAGCGAGACATTCCATCAGCTTGCTTCACTGAACACCATCACCTGTAAAAGGCTTTTACAGTATTATTATTCATGAACACTAATTGGGGGGAGGCAATGGAGAGAGACAAGCAGCCAATCTTCATGTAATCAGAATTTTTTATTATAACATTCAAAATTTAAATGATAGAATAAATAATATTTGCTTTGGGATTTAGGGCAACAGTTCCATGCTCAAAATATCCTCAATAGAGCGACATTAATGCAATATGAGATCAATTTTGTTCGTCTCATAAAAATGCTTGGGATCTATTAGAAGCTTCCAGAAAGCTCTAAATATGTTCTTTATAGCCAGAAAGAGAGAGGGAGGGTAGATCCGCCTCTGAGGCCCATTCGCACTAATTTGTTCTTTATAGCCTCATGGCTTTATGTTCAGTTTCGAGGGCTAGCCAGAAAGAGAGGGAGGGAGGGACCAAAGGAGGGAAAGTGAAAGAAGAGAGAGAAAGCAGTTGTTGATATTTTCTTCTTGGTTCTTTTTTGGTTCCTTCTTCCATAACTCGAGCTTGAAGAATTTATGAGAATTAAAACTAAGGCTTCGTTTGGATGGACTTATTTTCACCGGTCAAGCGGTTACGACCGCATGAACCGGGCGTAACCGCTTGACCGGTGAAAATAAGTCCACCCAAACGGAACCTAAATAATCAAGATAATGCCCAAAAAATTTTGACAACTGCTGACATTTGTAGCAGCCCCATATATTTCCCTGTAATGTTTATTACTGCAACTTGCAATATACGAAAAAAATAGTAAGCACTATGTTCTTTTTGATAAAATGAAACACAAATACATGTGTATATTTAAGATTATTTAATCATTTCATTAGCAACAAGTTGGATGAGAAAAAACTCTTTGTTGGGAGCTAGTTTCTCTTCCTTGTGGGAGAAACTCAAGTGGTTCGTGCGTGCAGGTTGGGCAGAGGAAATCATGGGCAGAACAGCATCAGATGGCTGGTTTGGGCGGCTGATTCGGGCAGTCGTTGGGTAGTGGGTACTGGCATTCATGCAATCCGAGATCATGCGAAGGCACGTTGCAGATCGGATTTTCGTTATATTGATCGGACACTCTTGATCAGGTTAGGCCAAGGGAGTCGCTCTAATAGAGCTCCTTTAAACTAACCTTCGGACAATGCGGGTGAGATTGAGCAGTCCAAAAATCATAAGGAGAAAGAGCCATTGAGTGTGAGGTTTCATAAAGAAGAGAACTTTGCATGGAGAAAAAGATGACTGGAGAAGCACGAAGGTTGTCCGAGAACGATCATTTTGATAGTTTCACATTAACTCATCTGCGTGCTTAATCGTAATTTCAAGTCTTCTGCAAACTATGGTGACCTCGTGTTGAATCTGTGGAAACATCTTGCAGAGAACTGATTGAGATTTATCTATTCTATAACCGGATGTTTTACCCTATTTAGGTTTTCAATACGCAGATTATATTCCTGTGGCTTGTGTCAGCTGTGTGTCTTTGTGATCCTTTGTTGCTCATTGCAGGTTGCACATTTTAAAGTCATCATAGGCTTAACTTAGTCGAGAATGTGTTTCTGCTTTTGCTCCTCACACCCTAGGTTGCTAACAACTCTCATAAGTAGCTCCACAGTAAAGATGACATTCGGAAACTAACACAACCCCAAAAGAATCAAATTGGTAAACAACACAGATGTAGAACATGGCATATCTTGTCGAGGAAAGCACATTTGTTTTGGCTGAAACGCTCTCCAGACACTAGAATCTTTTTGGATACAGCTAAATAAATAGAACCGCGGTGACAGACGTGGAGAAAAGATATAAGCACATATCTTTCGAGACAAATCTCTTTCAATAAAACCAACAAAAACGCACATAGGTTCAGTAAAGGGATCCTCTAAATATTGGGTAACCATCCACCGGCTCGGCGTTCCTCCAAACTCTACCTCCCGTCTTTGCTGCCTCCCGCCTCAGCACTTAGTTTTTACCATCATGACCTCGAAACCAGCTTTTTCGAAGTCATTGCAACCCCGCCGATTGTCTCCAAATACCTCCTCGATCAACCACATTCTAAACCAAGTGGTGTCTCAACCTTAAAGGGTGATTTGTCCTAAGCGATTCTCGCATGATCAAGCGCACAATGTGTTTGTCTATTTGTTAAAACAATGTGTGTACATATTTCTCAGTTTTCATTCGTATTTTTCAGAATAATTAAGAGAGAGAAGAACGCTTGATTTATAGGGGAAAACATTTATATCCTTTAAAAGAATGACAGCAGGAATGAAGTTTCACTCGGTTTTCTCCATGAATATACAAAACCAAGTTTAATTGTTCGGCTCGATTCAACCTTAAATAAAAGCCCACAGTTTAAACAAATTTGGTTCTGTTTGAGTTGTTCTAGCACAATTTTTAATTTTCCACATCCTAAAAATATATATATATCATATGTAAAATTTGCATGATGGAACATAAAAGCCACGCAATTATATGTAAATACATAGGTGTATATAGATGAGTAAACCAATTGATGAAATAAAAAATGGTGAGACAAATTACCTTGCCACAAACCGGGCATAGTTCACTTCTCTCCATCCACTCGTATATGCAACTGAGATGAAAATGATGGGAGCATTGCAGTATAATCCTGGGATTCTCAGAAGTATATTCTGAAAAGAGAACATGTAGGAAGATGAGCAACCAAAATAAAATCATATGTCAATTGCTACAAGAAAACGGCTACACTCAAATCTAATATGTTTATGTTCTTTAGCTTATTTAATTGAACACATTATCAATTGATCCCATGAATTTGTATAAAATTTTGTTCACTCTCAGTATAATTATAATGGTATCTTAAGCATGGAAATTATTATTATTATGTTTGATTTAAATCTAGTCCGCGATCATCACTGTGCGCTGTCCCTCAATGATTGTTGAACATGGTGTCAAATGAAATACTAGAGATGAACAATCAACTAATAATAATAACAATGACAAAATAGTTGAATCCCTATTTGGCCAACCAAACTAGGTTTTCTTGGGATGGTCGTTGTTACAGATTTGTCATCTGATGGTCCAAATTTCACGGTCTCTATCTTGGTCAAGCAATTTAATTGATGATTTGCCGATGTTATGGATGATGACTTCATCTTCAAATTAAACAAGTGTGATTATAAAACCGATATCATTGTTGACATTTTGATCAGATTGTTGAATGACAAGGATCTATCTAATTTACCACGTTATGGTCCCTAGATTGTGGGTCCCATTTTTAAGAGAATAGACTCATGTTAAATCATAGCTGTAGATGCCAGAAGGCTGCCTCACCTACTTTCTGATTGTACCAATTTGCTGCAATATACAGCCAACCCTTCATGTTAGTTTTGTAAATATTTTTTTGCCCTTGTTTGGTACTTGTGACTATTTGCTCCAAAATAGAAGATCTCCCAACATTGGTAGTTTTCTAATCTCTACCTTTTTTTTATAGCAGGCGAGATGGTTGATATCAAGCTTCCGCAAAACCTTCTTAGACAGCTAATTTACATTTTTTTTTACTCTTCTTCTTCTCTGGGATAGAATTTTGACCTTAGAGATCTTTGGCAATGAGGAATCTGAAATCAGCAGGATGTCCTACTTGCGGGGGCATGAAACTTGAGGATGTTGTTATGGATCC
This sequence comes from Platanthera zijinensis, assembly GCA_039513925.1. NCBI lineage: Eukaryota > Viridiplantae > Streptophyta > Magnoliopsida > Asparagales > Orchidaceae > Platanthera > Platanthera zijinensis. The sequence continues at coordinate 19,560,582 of CM077087.1, read as the reverse complement.
CCTCGAGGAAGGCGTTGTGGTGCGGGGCTGGGCTCGAGGAGATCCCGCGTGAGGACTGCCTGCCCGATGGGAGAGGGCAGTGTGATGGACGACGGAAGAGCACCTGCTAGTCGTCTGCGGCTTGGACGAGGGAAGAAGCGTCGATCGGCGTCGAGCGGCAGAAACGACGCGAAATAGGGCGTCGAGCGGCGTAGACGATACGGAATAGGGCATCGAGAGACGGGAATGACACAGAATAGGGCGTCGACTGGTCGGGGAAGCGTCATGGTCTTCTGGCAGGGAAAGGAAGAAAGCTATTGGACGAGCCGGGGAGCTTGAGGTGTCGACGCAGAAGGGAGATGGTTTCATGGGGCCTGAGGGGGCGGAGCAGGGCTCGGCCCGAGGATGAAGAAGCAGTGGCTGCTGGAGGCGGGGCTAGATGTTGAGGCCGGAAACGACGGCGTGGGGTTGCTGGAATTAGAGAAACGAGGGATGGCGAGTGGAAGAGGACCGGTAAGCTCTGATAACAAGTTGTTACGGGCCTACTTCCGTAACAACGGCAACTCACCGGAGTGATGGCCGGAGTCGGTGATGATGGTGGTGGAGGATACAACGGAGAATTAATCGTGGCTGCCTAAGCAAGGTTGCTCGTTAGAGGAGAGAGCCACCAAGATCTCACAACAATGGGACAAAAACTAGACTTCATTCCTTCATAAATGATACAAGCCTCTAAGGGTCTATTTATAGAAGCCCCAGATGGCAAACCCGTAATTACATGATGACGCATAAAATATTAAAAATACACTTCCTATTAATATAATAAGATTTGACTCCTAATACGTACTTCATACAACATATAATATAATAAACAAGATCCAAAACCAATCCGTAACAGATGTGCCATATAAGAGCACAATACGACCCCAGGAGAGAGAAGCTAGTGACTCCAATCAAAGATTTTATTCACAATCTTTCAAAGAGATCTGAGAAGTAAATTTTATTCTTATGTCAGGCGAAGACAGGGCTAGAAGATAAGAAAGCATGAAGTTTTGATTACTAAAAGTTAATTGCTTTTTTAATAGAAATCCTTTGACTGATAGGCATACGAGAGAAGGAATGAAAATGGATTTCTGTTCATTTTTAATAGCAATTCTTTGTTTGACAGGAATATGCAAGAGGTAATGAAAATGGATTTGTGTTCATTGAGGTCAAGGACAAAGGTGGGGCACAGGTATCAAGAAGATTGCATGAATACTTTTTGACAGAGGCAAGGTTGCCATTGGAAAAGATGATCATATCGTCTACAAAATACAAATGACCGGACTTGAGGGAAAGATAATGGAGAAATAGATTGTGAGAGATAGATTCAAACGCAATAACCAACAAGCTAGGAAGAAGGGGACGTGCCTACAGACCGCGGGAGGATGGAAAGAACCCAATTGTTTCTCCATTAACAATAACATAACCAATTGTGTTCGAAGCATCGAGATAAGAGACCAATAACTTGTCCAGAGAATCCAATAGAAGTCATGACCTAACGGATCTCTAATGAGCGAATGCAAGTATATGATGTAGGGAATTCTAAAATGATGCAAGTATATGATGTAGGGAATTCTAAAATGATGCAAGTATATGATGTAGGGAATTCTAAAATAATGCAAGTATATGATGTAGGGAATTCTAAAATAATGCAATGACATGTGGTTGTCCGACAAATAATTGCAACAAAATTATGAAATTAATCTAGGCAACGCAAACATGAACGATTGAGATTAGGCTTTGAAGTTGTTGGAGATTTCGTACTTTGTTATGTTTTGTTATATCGTGTATTTTTTTGTTCGTCATATCCTCTGTACGTTTTATCACTCCTATATATGAAGGAGTAGTGCCGAATAATACAATTAATCCTTTCATTCAACATGGTATCAGAGCACTACAATCCCGTTCTGCCGATCTCGTCCAGCCCGCTTCCGTGCTCATCCTTGCTTCTATCGCGCTCGTTCCCGCAGAGGGCTTCTCCTCTCTTCTACCTGCAGCCGCTTCGCCCATCCGCAGACCGATTCGCCTCTCACCCCCTTCGACTCCAGCAACAGTCGTCAAGAGGGCTACGCCTCTCTTCCTAGGGCCCTCCAGCAATAGTCCTCGGGGGGGGGGGGGGGGGGTTCTCTCCCGTCATCAAGGGGCGTCGTTGCAATTGGTGCAATGGGCTCTTGATTTCCCCTCCCTCTTTGGTTCCTTCAATTATACTATTGGAGTTATGGTTCCTTTCCCTCTCACTATGAGGGTGCCTCTTACCTTGTGGTACCCTGTGTTTTTGTGTGCCTCCGCCTCGATTTATATTCAAGTTTTTTTCTCTGTCTCCGAGTGCCACTTACTTCAAGCTTCATGGCTTCCCTTCTATCTGAGGCGACCTAGCACCTCGTAGTGGTCGATCCCAGACTGGATCATCTCTGTCAAGAGTTGCATGCTTGTCTGATGGTATGGAGGATACCTCTGTTCCTCACTTTCTGGATTCAGACATTGCTGAAAAAATCTTGCCTTTCTATCACTTGATGAATGGTCCTTCGGCTGAGAAGTCTAGTTCATCGTCTTCTTCCTATGCCCACCAAGGCCCTCCTAGTGCTCATTCCGCTTCCACAATTCTATCATCATAGTGGATCATTGACTCTAAAGCTACTGACCACATGACTGGGTCAGCCACAGGTTTTGTGTCCTATACTCCCTTGTCTGACAAGTACAAAGTAAGTATTACAGATAGATCTCTCTCCTCCATTGATGGCAAGGGCTCTATTCCTTGCTAATCCCTGACTCCCTCCTCTGTTTTTCATGTTCCTGCATTCACTCATAATCTTATGTCTATTAATCATTTGACTAATTCTATGAACAACTCAGTAACTTTTTTCCTACCTCTTGTGTTTTTCAGGGCCTGTAGACAGGACGGTGATTGGTTCTGGCAGATTGTGCAATAAGCTATATGTGTTCGACACTTCCACCTCCTCTTGCTCCAGCCTCGTTCAGTCTCCTGAGGCTCATCGTGTTGATCGACCCTCTGATGTTAATGTCTGGCACTGTCATCTTGGACATCCCCCATCTCCACTATGAAGTTTTTTCTTCCTACTATGTCTACTACTCGATTTGCTGGTTTTCATTGTGATGTCTGTGAACTTAGTAAACATCATCGTAGCTCTCTTCATCTTGTGTCTCTGCATCACTCTGTTCCCTTTGCCCTTATTCATACTGATGTTTGGGATCCTAGTCCTACTGCGTCCATTTCTGGTTACTGTTGATTTGTTTAATTTATTGATTGTTATTCTTGTTGTACTTGTGTCTATCTGATGAAGCATAACAGTAACGTGTTTTCTCTCTTTCAACGGTGTCATAAGATGGTCACTACACAGTTTAGTGCTACCATTAAGGTCTTATGTAGTGACAATGACTGTGAGTACATTGATTCTCGTTTTTGAGAAATACCTAAGTGATCTTGGTATCATACATCAAACTTCATGTGCCTACACTCTAGCTCAAAATGGGGTTGTAAATGCAAGAATCGACGCCTCCTTGAGGTTGTCAGATGTCTCCTTCTCTGAATGAACCTCCCAAAATATTATTGGGGTGATGTCGTCCTCACCGCTGCCTACCTCATCAATCGTCTGCTTACTCGTGTTCTTGGGTTTCTGACTCCTCTAACCACTCTCGGGGTTTGTCCCACTTCTCTCTCGCCTCGTATCTTTGGGTGTGTGTTTTGCGCACATCCATCCAAAGAACAAACTCGACCCCTGTGCTCTGCGATGTCTTTATTGGCTACTCACCCACCCAAACAGGCTATAAGTGTTTTCATCCCATCACCAAGCGGGCATTTGTCACTATGGATGTTTCGAAATCAGAAGCTTACTATGGAACCTCTCTTCAGAGGGAGACGAGTACTAGGGAAGTGAGTTCCCCTGCTTCCGTTCCCTTGCCTATTCCCCCTGCTCATGTTCCCTTGCCTCTTCTTCCAATGCCTCCTCCATTGCAGGTTTGCTCTCCTATCCCTAGTGATCTGGTGATGCCTCTTCCTTCTATGCCTCCTCCATTGCAGGTTTACTCTCGCTGACAATGGGGCACGAACACGCATGCCTTACCCACACTACCTGGGCCACCACTTGATCCATCTTCTGACAATGACAGAGGTAATTGTATTTCTACTCAGTATCCTCTTTCTCATTTTGTGACTTATGACTCTTTGTCTCCTTCACATAGAGTGTTTTTCACCTCCTTGACTTCCATATCTATTCCCAGTTCTTGGCAGGAAGTTCTTGAGCATAGTGAATGGAAGGCTGTTATGTTTGAGGAAATAGTAGCCCTTGACAAGAATCATACTTGGGATCGTGTCCACCTATCCAAAGGGAAAACCGTCGTGGGTTGTAAATGGGTATTCTCTGTGAAGCAGAACTCCCAAGGCCTAGTTGAACGGTATAAAGTTAGGTTGGTTGCTAGAGAATACACTCAAACAGTTGGCATCGACTATCAGGGAACATTTGCTCGGATTGCTAAAATGAATTCAATCCGGATACTGCTCTCATGTGTCGTGTGCACAGGCTAGAGTCTCAGTCAGTTGGATGTGAAGAATGCATTTATTCATAGTGATCTTGAGGAGAAAGTCTACATATCCCTGCCTCCTGGTGTTCTTCCCAAAGATTCAGCAGGGAAAGTTTGCAGACTGAAGAAGGCTTTGCACGGCTTAAAGCAGTCGCCTTGGGATTGGTTCGGGAATTTCACCGGGTAATGATTTCCTTCGGGTATAGGCAGAGCAACGGGGATCATACCTTGTTCGTGAAACACCCACATGACAATGTGACTTCCCCTATTGTCTGTTGATGATATAGTGATAACAGGTGATGACACATAAGAGATTGAGAACTTAAAATCTAGGCTTGCAAAGGAGTTCGAAGTGAAGGACCTTGGGACACTCAAATATTTTTTTGGCATCCAGGTGGCTAGATCCAGACATGGGATCTTTATATCTTAAAGGAAATACATTTTGGATATGTTGGAAACAACAGGAATGATTGGGTGTAGACCCGCTGGCCGCTGACACCCCAATTGAAGCCACAAGCTTGGTAGAGATGGTGGAGAAATGGTTGATGACGTACCAGGTTTCCAGTGAATAGTTGGGAAAACTTATCTATTTATCTCATACCTGTTCGGACATATCTTATGTTGTGGGTGTTCTCGGTCAATATATGCACTCACTGAGATCACATCATCTTGATGTTGATGAATACAGAGTTCTGAGATATCTCAAATCCTCTCCAGGCAAAGACATACTATTTACACCCAACAAGCCATTAACAATAGAAATTTACACTGATGCAGACTGGGCAAGTTTTATTGATGATCGACGATCTACATCTGGATATTGCTCCATTGTTGGGGGCAATCTGGTGACCTGGAGAAGCAAAAAAACATGTCATAGCCAGATCCAGTGCTGAGACGGAATTTCGGGCAATAGCGCTTGGGATATGGATTCAGTCGATTATGACGGACTTGGGTGTGGAAGGCGGTGATCCAATCAGGATCTATTGTGATAGTAAAGCCGCTATTAACATTGCCCACAATCCAGTCCAACATGACTGCACTAAACACGTGGAGTTCGACAAGCACGTCATTAAGGAGAACATAGTAAAGGGAATGATGTGTACCCCCTTTGTCCCATCAAACCAGAAACTTGCAGATATGCTTACTAAGGGACTGAGTCAGTACTTATTTGACAAGATATTAGGCAAGTTGGGCATGACAGACATTACACGCCCAACTTGAGGGGGAGTGTTGGAGATTCCGTACTTGGTTATGCTTCGTTATATCGTGTATTTTTTCTGTCCGTTTTAACCTCTGTACGTTTTCTCGCTCCTATATATGGAGTAGTGCCGAATAATACAATTAATCATTTCATTCAACAAAAGTAATGAACAAGTTCTAGTAACAATAAAGCAAGATAATGTTTGGCAAATAAACCTTCAAAGAGATGTGAGAAAATTGAGCAAACTATTACAATATAATATCCCAAATTATATGATTTTCAACAAGTATTCAACACAATGAAATAGACTTTCCAAATAGAAGTTACACAAACATTCAAGACCAAAAGATGAGAATATGTCGTTGTTTCAAACTTAAACAACAATTTTAAAACCATTATGTAACTGAATCCTGGATTTTGTGCGCCTCTTTTGGTTCCCCGAAGATTTTGTGGTGAATGTTGGGAACTGTTGAGTAGAGGGATTCCGGGGGTGGGGGCGGTGGGGAAGCCCGTGGTGAATTCGAGAGCTGGATTAACAAATCAGGCAATCAATTGAGCAGTTCTTGAATGATGAAACTGGCCACAAGATGCGGCTTAATGGGGGAATAAATTATGCGCTGGTAATGTCGTCCAAGGCTGAAGAGGAAGCCCAGTCAATAATTTGATGGAGGAAAGCCCTGGAAACTGTCATGGGAGTGTTGAACGGCCTGTAGAGGAACAATTTTTTGGATCTGGGTGGTGGCAGGCGCAACACTTGGAGAGGGAAGGACGATGAATGGCTGTGATTGAGATGGAGAGTTACGGTCGGGCTTCGGGGAGGAGTAACCTGTTACGAGCCTACTTTGGGGATTCGTCGGAGGTGGCGGTGGAAGTGGAGATACAAGAGGGAGCCGAGCTCGACCCACGGAGAATGCGAGGGGAGAGGAAGAAGGGGATCCGTGTTCAACCCTAACCCTAGAGTTTGAGAGAGAAGAGGAGAACTCAAGAGAGAAATAGAACATATATAATTTGATTGATAATTCATAACTCAAGAGAGAAATAGAACATATATAATTTGATTGATAATTCATACGATGACCCAAGGGGTCTATTTAAAGACTAACAAAATGGAATTGATGTAAATACCCGAAAATAAGGAGAACAACATGAAATAATGAAACACAACAGACTCATACATTGACTCGATTAATAAAAGACACCTAATATTAATACATGATGACACTAATTAACGACATAAATAATTGATCGTGTGGGACCAAAACATCCCACCCGCCCTTCAAATTGAGCTTGTCCTCAAGCTCGAACGAGACTTACACGTCGTGACCATCTGACTCCTTAATTTCCCGTCAAAATAGCTTCTGATAGCGCATCGTTGTGGTTAGGCGTGCACAAAAAGACCCCCGGGCCAGATAAAAACCGGTCCCTGGAAGGACCGGTTTTTTCCGGTCCGATCCCGGACCGGTCCCTGGCAAAACCGGTCCCGGTCCGGGACCGGTCTTCCCCCTAAAAAGGGGGGCTGCCGGGACCGGAATACCGGTCCCAAACCGGTCCTGGACCGGTCCTGGACCGGGCTAGCCCAATTATTTTTTTTTTATTTTTTTTAATTATTTTAATTTAGTTTTTTTTTATTTATTAATAAAAAATTATTAAAAAAAAACTAAAAATAATAATTAAAAAAAAAAAGTAAAAAAACGGCTCTAATTAGAGCCGTTGGGGAGGCTGGTAGCCTCCCCTGCTGGCTGCTGCCTAGGCAATTATTACCTGGCAGCAAAGCTGCCAGGTAATAAGCCTGGGACCGGTCCAAGACCGGTCTTAAACCGGTCTTGGACCGGTCTTTGCCTAGGACCGGTCCAGGACCGGTCTTTTCCTGGGACCGGTCTTGGACCGGTTCCAGGGAAAAAAAGGGGGCCTTGTTAGGCCCCCTGGGACCGGTCCGGGACCGGACCGGTCCTAACCGGGATCGGTCCCGAGCCAGTCCTTACCGGGCCGGTCCCAACCGGTCCCGTTAGGACCGGTCTTTTTGTACATGCCTAGTTGTGGTAGAGGCCGGATCGCGTGGCGGGAAATCATTGTGCTCACAGATGGCATGAGAGATTGTAGGGATCTGGCGTGACCGAGGCGCTTGCAAAAGTGAGACTGTTAGTCAGAAGTTTTGTAGACGGGGAGAGTGTGTTCTGCGAGTGCAGACAGACGAGGGCACTGGAAGTCCTGAATGAAGGTGAGTTGCGGCGATCAGAAGTAGCGGCTAGGGTGGCGGTCATCAAAAGTAATGGCTTTAGAGGGGCTGGGGTGCAGGTGGTCGGAGCGAAGGATGCAGGATGGAGAATACAGGGACGGCTGGTAGCAATGCAAATAGTGGCGACACCAGCACTGGGCTAGGAGGCGGCAATGCTGGTTGTGCGAGTTGCGCGGCGAAAACAACCAAAGGCAATGGTAGAACGACAAGACTGCGGAGAGCGGCAGGGCTTTTTTCAGTGCAGGTGGCATCGAGGAGGGTTATGGTTAGATCAGACCCCTGAATTGGCAGTTCATGCTGGCAGTGAGTTGCGTGTTATGGTCCTCCTTTCATGGTTTGTAAGTGGGGTAGAGGATACATGGGAGTTAACCATAGAAATGGCAGAGAAAATGAAACCCTAGAGGGTGGAGGAAAGATAGAAGAGCTTTAAGAGAGGAAAGGAGGAAGCTCAAGAAGGGAGACTTGAAAGAATTCTTATTCATTAATTGATTCCTTGCTACATGACACTAAGGGCCCATTTACAGGACCCAGTGGTGGCATACCCGTAATTATATCAAGATGCATAAAAATACATAAATACTAATATAATAAGGCTCGACTCAATACGACTTAATAAAGACTTTGACTCCTAATACAAACTTAATACAACATAATAAAGACTCGATACAATCATAATAATATAATAAAATAACTGACGATGGACCCGTAGGCCGTAGCACTTCATCCGTCCTAGACATCAAGCTTGCCCTCAAACTCGAACTCCACGTGAAGGGTCAGAGCCTCTGGCATCTTGATATTGTGTAAGAATAGCGCCTGATGTCATGTCGCGGTGGCCGTGGTGGTAGCAAGCAGCGGCGGCGCCCACAAAAAGACTGGCGGCAGAATGACTGGATTCGACGGTGTTGGCGGCACAGTGGCGGGCAACATCAACAAGATGATTGGAGGAACAAGAGTCGGTAGCTTGAGGGAGAGGGCTGGCTGCAGGAACTGATCTGTCAGAGTCGGCAACATAGGCCTGGTAGAGCAGTGGTCGGCGAAACACGGGTTGATAGAAGGTGCGTCGATAAGGCCAGTGGAAGCGGTAAGACAGGGGTCGGGCAGATCAAGAGCCAACAAAGGAGGGGGCGAGATGGCCGATCGGAGGCGGCAAAGTGGGGGTCGACAGAGCGGGTGATTGGAGAGGCGGAAGCGGCGGAAGGACAACCACCGTAGAGAGAGGTGGTACATCAGCGGCCGACGGTGACGGTGATTGCACGAGGCGAGTTGGTGGCGGGGCAAAAGGGGGTGGCGTCTGGTGGCGGTCGAACGGGGCCGGTCGCATTAAAAGCAACGAACGAATAATCGGTAGTGGGATCGGCGGCGCTGCGAAGGGTTTACTATGAAGCGCGTCGCACGCGCGGTTGACCCGCGCTTCAAGACCATCAAGTCGAGCGAGTATTTGTGCAATGAGATCTTTGTCGGCGGCGGAGAATGGAGCGAACAACTTAACTAATTAATCGCCCAAAAAAATAGGAAGAACTAATTAAAATAATTAATATATTAAGAAACCCGTAAATTAATCAAGGAGTGAATAATTAAGTAGGAAAGAGAGGGGCAGTAAGGGCGCGAGCATGGCTTGGGGCTCGAGGAGAAGTGTGCGCAGGCATGCGGTCTCTGGGCTCGCGAAAGAAGTGGGGTAAACTACTCAAAATTGTAGCGAGGAGAGCGCCTCGAGGACTGGGCACGGCGTAGGCAGATCAAAGGAAAGGGAGAAGACGTGTTGTTGCAATTGTGGGGGAGCGTCGTGGTTTTGGAAGGAATCAAAGGAATGATGTGATGGAGGGCCCGTTGTAGACGAGGATGGTGTGGAGTCGACGAAGGCAAGGGAGATGGAAGTGTCGCCTGCTGGAGTCGACGATAGAGACAAGTGGGTGGAAGAGGTAGGGGACTGGAATGGAGTTCCAGGTTGTGTAAGCGGTGTTGAGCGATGTTTTGTGCATCGGGCTTGAGAATGATAGGGAAAAACAACAGCGGCCTGCTAGAGTCTAGCGGAATAGCAACAGGTTGATGGAGGAGAGTTTGGCGTGGGTTGGAACGGCTGAAGATAGGTGTTGGGCCTGAGAGGAGGAAGGAGCGTCTGATACCAAGTTGTTATGATCCTCCTTTCATGAATTCTCGTAAAGCAGCTGGGTGGAGGATACAAGGGGAGTTAACCCTAGAAATGACGGAGGAGATGAGAAGATGAAAAGCTAGATGGTGGAGGAAGGAGAGAAAGGGCTTTAAGAGAGGAAGCCCAAGAAGGAAGACTTGAAGAAAGTCCTCATTCATTGATTGACTCCTTGTTGCTGACACTAAGGACCCATTTATAGGACCCGGGGTGGCATACCCGTTATTACATCAAGAAGCAAAAAATACATAAATACTAATATAATAAGACTCTACTTAATAAAGACTTGACTTATAATACAACATAATAAATACTTGATACAATCATAATAGTATAATAAGATAATTGGCGGTGGACCCGTAACATCGCGCAAGCGCGGCGTCATATGACGCTGACATCTCCAACAATTTTGAGACATCAAACGGAGGGCAGCTCCTTCGGCGCACTTATCTTCATGCTAAATAGTGACTTAATCACTTGAAGTAAGAAGTAATCAAGAAATAAAAATGAAGGACCCTCCAGCTGGGAAAGGACAGACAAATGCATGCAGTAGGGCTCAAAATTGAAAAGGACGGTTTGATGAAGCGACAGACGGCTCTGGATGGCGCGTCTAGGAGAGACGACGCAGCAACACGAGATTCCCACGGGAAGAAGACGTGGATGTTATCGTTGATCAGCGATGGTCATCGATCGCAAAGCCTACTTTGGAAATGACGGGGATGGTGGAATCGACTAGATACATGTTTGTTTCATGTCGACTTCACCAGAAATGACGGAGGAAGTTGTTGTTGTAGATGACAGCTGGAACCTACGTAGATTGCGGAAGAAAAACAGTGAAACAATCGATCGATAGGATGCGTAAGGTGGGTAGAAGGACCGGTTGGCAATGTTACCAAAATGTTACGAGTCTACTTCGAGACTTCGTCAGAGGAAGCGGGAGGCCGAGATACAAGAGGAAGACGAGCTCGACTAATGGAGAATGCAAGGGCGGAGGAAGAAGGGAAGTCATGCTCAACCCTAATCCTAGAGTTGAGAGAGGAGAGGAGAACTCAAGAGAGAAATAGAAATTTCATAATTTAATTGATAATTTATACAATAGCCCAAGAGATTTATTTAAAGACTTATAAAGTGACATGAGTGCAAATACCCGAAAATAAAGAGAACAACATAAAATGATAAAACACAACGGACTTGTACATCGACTCAATTAATAACCTACTTCGAGGCTTCGTCGGAGACAGCCGGTGGAGGCAGAGATACAAGAGGGAGCCGAGCTAAACCAATGGAGAATGCAAGGGTAGAGGAAAAAGGAGAGTCATGCTCAACCCTAACCCTAGAGTTGAGAGAGGGGACGAGAACTCAAGAGAGAAATAGAAATTTCATAATTTAATTAATAATTTATAGAATTGCTCCAGTAATCTATTTAAAGACTTATAAAGTGGCATGAGTGTAAATACCCGAAAATAAAGAGAACATAAAATGGCAAAACGCAACAAACTCATACATCCACTCGATTAATAAAAGACACATAACATGAATACATGATGACACTAATTAATGACCTAGATAACTTGTGGTGTGGGACCATAACATGATCGTCAAAAACCTGCTTAGGTAGTGAGCGGTTACAACGGTTATAGGAATTTTGGTGGTTTTCCGGAGTAGTTACTAGTGGTTATTGGAAGTTATTAGCATGGGAGTGGAGGAGTGGTGTAGAAATTGGTCGGTCCTTGTAGGGGTAGTTGTCGGCAGTTTGGAGAGGGATGGGAATACCTGGTCTGTCCTTGTGGGGGGGGGGGGGGGGGGCTCTCCTGTGGTTTTGAGAGGAGGGAGAGGGATGGCTGACGGTTGCAAGAGGAGGGGCGGGCCTAGGCTCCGACACCTAGGTTTCATAGATTCGGCATCGTAGGAGATCACAAAATATGAAACTTATCTTTAAAATTCTAAAATGAATCTGAATTGAACTTCAACTCCCATATTTATAGGTCAAGAAGGAAACAACGGACTGCAATGATCAACCGACACGAAAACACATAAAATGTACATAAATATGTATGAAAAAAATAAAAATACATAAGAAATGTGTCGTCGACGCTTCGAACGTGACTACAAACTCTGATCGCCTATACAACAATCCTAACTCCTATAAAAGTAAACCCGAATGGACTCCGATACGGGTTGGGCCGCCCGAGAACTTTGATCTCCATCAAAGAATCATTCAATCATGTTGCTTTAGTCAGGTCAAGCTTTACGATTATATTATGGTAGTGAGATTTAAGATTGATAACCTTTGTGAGCTCTTGAGCAAGAAGAATGTAGGCGACTGAGAGTGAAACCAAATGGGTTGGCGGAGAGAATGTTGATAATGATATAGGACAACCTCCGTCCTAAAATCTTAAACGATTATATTTTATTTACAAAGCAATGACTTATAAGAAGAATGTCACGCTAGAAGGAAAGGGAATCATTTTTAATTATAAGAGTGATGGAAGTAGAAGGAAAGGGAATCATTTTTAATTATAAGAGTGATGGAAGTAGAAGAAAAATGTAAAGGGAGAGGGAGCCGAAAAAGAGGTCCCACGCAGCCAGACAAACCACCAACTTTATAATGTCCCACTTGTTGAGTGGGTCTTATTTTGGACTACTTCGGCCTTCAGTTGAATCGTTCCAGCTTTGCTTATTCCTGAGCTAGAGCTCAAGAGTGGGCATGATTTTATTCGGTCAAAGAAGGGGGGCATTATTACGAACCGCAAGAGACGAGGAAGAGTAACTAGCTCTGATTGGCGATCGTAGGAGGAAACGTGAGCTTGACCTAGCTGGGTACTTCTCTCGTTCCAATAGATTGGAAGGAGAGGACAATACCTGCACGCGAGAACTTCTAGGGGACGCAAGGAGGAAAGTGAAACTGCCCAAGGTTGGCTCCTTAAGCACAGAAAGAAGAACGAAAGAGATTTTGGTTTTTCAGCCCTTCTCCAACTACATTCGTAGCCAAGATGTTGATCTCCTCATCCTTAGTCTCCACTCTCTTTTACTTTCATTGTATTATAGAGGTGCTTTGAGATATTAGTCAAGTAGTGGCTAAGCAAAATGCATTAGTCTTTGCGATGAGTGGATGTGTCCATATATGTGTGTTTCATAGTATTGACATGCAGAAGGTCAAGCGGAGTACATAATCCTCTCTTTATTTGCACTATTGTATTGTGGTGGAAGGTTTAATTGAGTTTTCTCTCCCATGAGGGTTTCCTAATAGTAAATACAAAAAAGAATTTGTGAAATTTGTGTTTGCTTGTTTTTTCTACGAGAATCTAACAAAGTGGTATCCGTGCCAAGGCAAGACGAGTGATTGATTAGTTCGAATTCACGATCTAGTGCGTAAGTAATGACCATTAGTCTGCTTGCTATCCTCTGTGATCACAATATTCGAAACAACTGGCTCGAAGATCAATGATTGGGTTTGAGTGGGAGCGGGCATGGAAGAAGAGAAAGTGAAAATTGATAAGTTCAATTGGAAGAACTTCATTCGGAAAATGTAGATGGAGGATTACATGTATCAAAGGGATATATACTTCTCACTTGGCAGGAAGAAGGATAAGCCTGAAGATATGGACAACAAGAAGTGGGACGTGGTGGATACATAGCCTTCAACTTCTATAAGTTGTTATGGTCCTCCTTTCATGGATTGTCGTACTGAAGCAGGGTGGAGGATACAAGGGGAGTTAACCTTAGAAATGGCGGAGGAGATGAGAAAAGATGAAAAGCTAGAGGATTGAGGAAGGAGAGAAGAGTTTAAAGAGAAGAAGCCCAAGAAAGAAGACTTGAAGAAAGTCCTCATTCATTGATTGATTCCTTGCTACATAATACTAAGGGCCTATTTATAGGACCCCGGGGTGGCATACCCGTTATTACATCAAGACGCATAAAAATACATAAAAACTAATATAATAAGACTTTACTTAATAAAGACTTGACTTCTAATACAACATAATAAAGACTCAATACAATCATAATAATATAATAAGGTAATTGACGGTGGACCCATAACATCGCGCAAGCGCGGCGTCATATGAGACTGACATCTCTAACAATTTTTTAGACATCAAACGGAAGGAGACTCCTTCGGTGGCACTTATCTTCGTGCTAAATGGTGACTTAATCACTTGAAGTAAGAAGTAATCAAGAAATAAAAATGAAGGGTCCTCCAACTAGGAAAGGACAGACAGATGCATGCGGTGGGGCTCGAAATTGAAAAGAACGGTTTGATGAAGCGACAAACGGCTCTGGATGGACTGGATGAAGTGGAAAGGTGAAGCAATAAGGATCCTGTGGATGGCATCAATTCGGCTGTGTTGGGAATGCGGCTCTGGCGCGTCTTGGAGAGACAATGCAGCAACACGAGATTCCCACGAGAAGATGTGGAAGTTATCGTTGATCAGCCATGGTGTCGTCGATCACAGAGTCTACTTTGGAAACAACGGGTGATGTGATTTAAAATCAAGGGCTGTAGTTTTTGAAATATAAAAATGCGATCTTTTAAAATTAATGTGGCGCGAAGGATTTCGCGGGCTATTTTAAACCGAATAAACGATCTTAAGCGTCGCACACGAACGTAAACGTTATCGCACGAACATACAACGTCATGAAACTAAATTCCACGAGCACAAGAAGGATTAATAGGCGACATACACGTGTAACAAGAATACGGAAATCAGGAGATATGATTAGTTTGGGCAAGCTCCAATAATTAGCTATTCAATTTAACTTGAGCATAAAAATTACTAATGTATGTGAGCAAAGAGGGAGAGGTATACCCCCAAGAGGAAGAGTAACAGTTGGGCACAAACTTCTCCCGGGATTGCCTGGAACAGCTCGCAGGAGGTTGACTAAACTGGACTCAGCCGTGCAGTAGAAGCACTGGAACAGGGAAAACGTCGGCTAGAAGCACAGTAATCGCAGGGAAATCTCTGAATATGAAGGAGGAGGAAGCAGGAGGGGTCGCCGGAGCCTAGGTACGCTCAGGCGTGGTCGCCGACGACTGGGGGTGGCTCCACAGGCGGCAGCGTCAACGAAGAGGGGCGCTGGAAGGTGTAGAAGTCGTCGGAGGTTGCCGTCAGGGAAGAGCAGGCCGCAGGCGTAGCTGCTACTTCCCTGGAGAGGGCCCGACACCGGCGGCGTGACTGGCGAGAGGGGGAAATGGCGGAGTCGAGGAGGAAGGGGGAGGCGGCGTCGACTTCCAGGAGGATGATTCGTCAAGCGATGCAGGACCGACGCAGGGTGAGAAATCGAACGAAACCTAAACGGTTCGTTCAATCTCTTATTCCAGCCTCCCCTTAGTAATGGGGGACGATTGCTTTTATAATAGGTGGGGGTTAGGGTTTGGAGGAAAGGAAATGGGCTCAAACTAGGTGGGCCTCTTTTTGGGTTGGCAGGCTTAATTTTAGGGTGGGCTGATTTTGAAAACAAAAAAAGATTATAATGAATAGATAATTATTATAAGCTTGCCCTAAGCTAATCTACCTCCTAAAATACCGGACCTATGCATTTATGGTCACGTTGGTCGGTCACACCAACGCGCCAAACCAAAAAAGCGCGAACAACATGCACGATACAACTCTACGCTACATAAAAAATCCAAACAATGCGCAAAAACGTGCGCTACAATAATAAACGACATATGCGATAAAAAAATTAAAGACGAGGCGACGCGGGTTGCATCAATTCTCCCGGGGTTGAAAGAGCTCGACCCCGACGAGACTCGATGTAACCTGCAAGTAGGAAATCCAACTGTCGATCGGAGAAAATGTTGCATGACTGTCCTGCTGATGTCGCTGTTGCAACCCCAAACCTGAAAGTAACCTCTCATCCCACAAGCTCACAATCCATTAGTCAAAATTTCATGCCAAATATTTAAATAAACAGTAATTGTTAGAGCTTGCAGAGGATGATAAGGGCGGTGTGTGGCAAATATGAGGTAAGGGGAAAGCAGGAAACACAGAGCAAGATAAAACGTAAAGTAGGAAGCAAGCGTGATCAACCTGTGGAATTATTATTTCATAACGCATCCTACGCTCGCCCGATAGACACCTACGAACGTCAGCTAGACTAGGACCGTCTATAGTCATGATTTCACTCGATGGACTTCCGCTCGAGTCACAAAATTTTAAATAGATCCCAAATTTGACGTGTAAAACTTTCCATAAAAATCCTTTGAAGCGGGTATCCCGATGAGGAGTAAAATATCTAAGTATTGTCTGTGCTCCCTCAATATAAGTAGACCAAGTAGTTTCAGACCTCGAACGATAGTGAGGTGGTGGTGTAAACTGCTCGTCTACAACTAAAGAGAAGTGATGTGGACTAAAGGCGTGCTCGTCGAATACGAAGTCAATGAAAGGTGGTGCATCGGGGGCCTCAGGTGAGGGACCACCGAACACAATGTTTGTGGACTCAAGGGTTTGTGGAGGTAGTGGGCTAAGAAAGTAAGGACACAAGACGCACGAGTCTGTGTCACCCAAGATGAGGACCTCATCACTAACCAACTCTGTTGGGAGAAGAGAAAGTGATGAAGTGTCATCCGAGGTGAGTGACACGTCACTACTAAGTCCTCCCTGGAGTGGGGACTCAGGAAACAACTCGGCGGCTGAAGGATGTGAGTCAGTGAGGGAAAGTGGACACACCATGTCAATCGGGAGGAAGGAATGAGAGGGAAAGAACCCATCTTCCTGGAGCAGGGGCTCAGGAAGAACCTCCTCGATCGAAGGGGGTGCTAAAACGGAGACAGGTGGAGACACGACTTCAGTCAAGGTGATAAAGATAAGAGGAAAATTTTCTTCCTGGAGCAGGGGCTCCGGAAGAAACTCCTCGACTGAAGTGAGCGCCACGGCGGGAGTGGGTGGAGCTAAAGTGCTCGTCGTGAAACTGAGGAGATGAGGAGGACTAATGAAACACCTCACTACGTGAGAAGTGGGAAGGTATGCAGGAGCAGCATAATATGTGTGCGTTGTCACCTCCAGGTTGTGAACAGAGGTGCACAACCCAAGCAGATTTTGTCGGGCGTCAGCAGTGACGCACTCAACATCTCTCATCAAAGCCTTAATGCGCGCATCTAAATCACTCATCATTTTTTTTAAACGAAAACAAAAAAATCCAAACCTAGAATTTGAAGACGACCGGCGCTCGGCTATCCCACGATAGGAGTGAGATATCCCAGCAGCCACACCAAACTGATGTGATTTAAAATCAAGGGCTGTAGTTTTTGAAATATAAAAATGGGATCTTTTAAAATTAATGTGGCGCGAAGGATTTCGCGGGCTATTTTAAACCGAATAAACGATCTTAAGCGTCGCACACGAACGTAAACGTTATCGCACAAACATACAACATCATGAAACTAAATTCCACGAGCACAAGAAGGATTAATAGGCGACATACACGTGTAACAAGAATACGGAAATCAGGAGATATGATTAGTTTGGGCAAGCTCCAATAATTAGCTATTCAATTTAACTACCCCCAAGAGGAAGAGTAACAGTTGGGCACAAACTTCTCCCGGGATTGCCTGGCACTTTTGAGTGCTGGCTGAAACAGCTCGCAGGAGGTTGACTGAACTGGACTCAGCCGTGCAGTAGAAGCACTGGAACAGGGAAAACGTCGGCTAGAAGCACAGTAATCGCAGGGAAATCTCTGAATATGAAGGAGGAGGAAGCAGGAGAGGTCGCCGGAGCCTAGGTACGCTCAGGCGTGGTCGCCGACGACTGGGGGTGGCTCCACAGGCGGCAGCGTCAACGAAGAGGGGCGCTGGAAGGTGTAGAAGTCATCGGAGGTTGCCGTCAGGGAAGAGCAGGCCGCAGGCGTAGCTGCTACTTCCTTGGAGAGGGCCCGACACCGGCGGCGTGACTGGCGAGAGGGGGAAATGGCGGAGTCGAGGAGGAAGGGGGAGGCGGCGTCGACTTCCAGGAGGATGATTCGTCGAGCGATGCAGGGCCGGCGCAGTGTGAGAAATCGAACGAAACCTAAACGGTTCGTTCAATCTCTTATTCCATCCGCCCCTTAGTAATGGGGGACGATTGCTTTTATAATAAGTGGGGGTTAGGGTTTGGAGGAAGGGAAATGGGCTCAAACTAGGTGGGCCTCTTTTTGGGTTGGCAGGCTTAATTTTAGGGTGGGCTGATTTTGAAAACAAAAAAAAGATTATAATGAATAGATAATTATTATAAGCTTGCCCTAAGCTAATCTACCTCCTAAAATACCGGACCTATGCATTTAGGGTCACGTTGGTCGGTCACACCAACGCGCCAAACCAAAAAAGCGCGAACAACATGCACGATACAACTCTACGCTACACAAAAAATCCAAACAATGTGCAAAAACGTGCGCTACAATAATAAACGACATATGCGATAAAAAAAAAAAGACGAGGCGACGCGGGTTGCATCAACGGGGATGGTGGAATTGACTAGATACGTGTTTGTTTCACATCGGTTTCACCAGAAATGATAGAAGATGTTGTTGTAGATGACAGCTGGAACCGACGTTGATTGCGGAAGAAAAACAGTGAAATAATCGATCGACGGGATGCGTAAGGTGAGTAGAAGGACCGGATGGCACTGATACCAAGATGCTACGAGCCTACTTCGAGACTTCGGCGGAGGCAGTGATGGAGGCGGAAATACAAGAGGGAGTCGAGCTCGACCAATGGAGAATGCAAGGGCAGAGGAAGAAGGGGAGTCATGCTCAACCCTAACCCTAGAGTTGAGAGAGGAGAGAACTCAAGAGAGAAATAGAAATTTCATAATTTAATTGATAATTTATACAATGGCGCAAGAGATCTATTTAAAGACTTATAAAGTGGCATGAGTGTAAATACCCGAAAATAAAGAGAACAACATAAAATGATAAAACACAATGGACTCATACATCGACTCGATTAATAACCAACTTCGAAACTTCGTCGGAGGCAGGAATGGAGGCGAAGATACAAGAGGGAGCCGAGCTCAATCAATGGAGAATGCAAGGGCAGAGGAAGAAGGGGAGCGACGCTCAACCCTAACCCTAGAGTTGAGAGAGAAGAGGAGAACTGATGCGGAGCAGAGACGATGACGAGCTTTGAGCTCATTCGGGGCTGATTTGGAGACTTACCATATATGGCGTGCCCGGATCGACGATTCGACTCCGTGGATGCGTCTGGATTCGCGTTGCGAATCAATTTCATATATAGCTTTGTACTTTTTGGATTCTATTTCATGTAGTTTTGGCCCCGAGACCAACGACCAATCATAGCCGTTGATTTCGGGTGTCCTAATTTTTATTTCTTATAAATAGATGGTTTAGGGTTGCCGTCATTTCTCATTGTTGAATGTTTGGAGAGTCTTATTCCTTCATTTCGGTGATCTCCTCCGCGGTGCCAACTCCGTGGAGCCCCCTTGGTGATGACTCCTTGGGTAAGTGTGTATCTTTTCTTGGTTTTCCAGCCCCTTCCCCCCGCTCCAACAGTCCATGGTTGCTATCCAGAAGAATTCCTGGCTTCCTTCTCATTACTATTCAAAAATGATATGTACGGTTCACCTCGTATGGTTTTCCTTTCCCTTACAGTCCACTGCCGACCAGGAATAATCCGCCGCTGCTCCATAACCAACCGGCCTACCTCGATCCCTTCCCTCCACCCTCCACCCTCCACCCCTGCCAAAACAGGCCGCCCCTGCAGTTTCCAGACCCGGACAGTCTCTCCCTCCCCTCCTTGTTGTTGCTACCGCCACTCTTGTGGCACCAATTTTCCCCACTGCTCTTCCCACCAAAACCTGGGCATATCAGGCCAGATTTTCCCCTTCCCCACCCCCTACTTGCTGCCCCAAAACCCCCACCACGTGGAACCACTCCTAAACATCCACCCACATCCGATTTGTACAGGTCTGGGCAAACCCGCCCCGATCCAATCTCTATCCTCCCCGGTCCAGCCCTCCCAATCCCGATCAACTCTCCCCTAACCCGATCTAGTCCACCAACCACCGGAGCCCACTTTGAGCCCTCCAACGTTCAGATCTATTTCATTGGCAACAACCCTAATATTTGTATTGTGTTCTGTATTGGTTTGTTCGGTTGTAAACATTGTTATGGTTTTGGATTATTACATGTTCTTGGGATTTTCTACTCATTATAGTATTTTGCACTCGTAATAATCTCTAACTGGAGGAAGGGTTTATTCGCCATACGCTCGTGCTTTGGCCCTCCAAGCGGAGGAAAGCCTAAGTCTGTTCCGCTTAATTAATTTATTTTGCCTTGCTGTGGAATTGTCTGCGTGGGATGTTATATTTATTATTCAATTATGATCTAACCGTCGGACATTTGCATAGCATGTAGGGTTAGATTGCAGATTTCCCGCCGCCTATAAATTCGCCCTGCGTCAAGAACTAACGAGAGAAATAAAAATTTCATAATTTAATTGATAATTCATACAATGGCCCAAGAGATCTATTTAAAGACTTATAAAGTGGCATGAGTGTAGATACCAAAAAATAAAGAGAACAACATAAATTGATAAAACACAACGGATTCATACATTGACTAGATTAATAGCCTACTTCGAGACTTCGTCCGAGACAGCGGTGGAGGCGGAGATACACGAGAGAGTCGAGCTCGACCAATGGCGAATACAAGGGACGGGGAAGAAGGGGAGTCATGCTCAACCCTAACCCTAGAGTTGAGAGAGGAGAGGAGAATTCAAGAGAGAAATAGAAATTTCATAATTTAATTGATAATTTATACAATGGCCCAAGAGATCTATTTAAAGGCTTATAAAGTGGCATGAGTGTAAATACCCAAAAATAAAGAGAATGACATAAACCAATAAAACACAATCGACTCATACATCGAATCGATTAATAAAAGACACATAACATGAATACATGACGACACTAATTAACAACCTAGATAACTTGTTGTGTGGGACCATAACATAACCGTCAAAAAACTGCTTAGGTAGTGAGCAGTTACAATGGTTATAGGCAGTTTTGGTGGTTTTTCGAAGTAGTTACTAGTGGTTATTGGAAGTTATCGACATGGGAGTGGAGGAGTGGTGTAGACATGGATGGTCGGTCCTTGTAGGGGTAGTCTTTGGCAGTTTGGAGAGGGAGGGGAATAGCTGGTCTGTCCTTGTGGGGGTTGTGGGGGTGTTCTCAGGCGGTTTGGAAAGGAGGGAGAGGGATGGCCGTCGGTTGCAAGAGGAGGGGCGAGCCTAGGCTTCGGCACCTAGGTTTCACAGATTCGGCACCGTAGGTGTTGAAACCGGAAAACCGGTCTCTGTGGAGTTCACCCTTGGGGAAGGGGTGACCGCACACTTACTACACTCGAGAGAACGTCACGGACCAAAGACTTGGGAAACTAGGAACAGACCCTCGGCTCTAGCGCGGAGGTCCCACCACACACCCGGAAGGTCACAAGAACACTTCCCCTCCCTTACCAATGGCAGAGATGGGTACCTTGGAGAGTTCTCTCAACTCTACCAAGAAGAGAACTAGAGAGGAGGAAGCCAAAAGCCAATGCCTCTCCAAAGGTACCCAAGGGGGTCTATTTATAGTTTTTCCAAGTCCTGAGGATAAAATGACCGAAATGCCCATACGACCAATTGGCCTTGAGCTCGGCGGACTGGGGAGCTCGGCGGCTTGGGGAGCTCGGCGGCCTGGGGAGCTCGGTGGCCTGGTGAGCTCGGCGGACTGGGGAGCTCTGCGGCCTGGGGAGCTCGGCGGCCTGGGGAGCTCGGCGGACTGGGGAGCTCGGCGGCCTGGGGAGCTCGGCGGACTGGGGAGCTCGGCGGCCTGGGGAGCTCGGCGGCCTGGTGAGCTCGGCGGCCTGGGGAGCTCGGCGGCCTGGGGAGCTCGGCGGACTGGGGAGCTCGGCGGTCTGGGGAGCTCGGCGGATTGGGGAGCTCGGCGGCCTGGGGAGCTCGGCGGCCTGGGGAGCTCGGCGGACTGGGGAGCTCGGCGGCCTGGGGAGCTCGGTGGCCTGGTGAGCTCGGCGGCCTGGGGAGCTCGGCGGCCTGGTGAGCTCGGCGGCCTGGGGAGCTCGGCGGCCTGGTGAGCTCGGCGGCCTGGGGAGCTCGGCGGACTGGTGAGCTCGGCGGCCTGGGGAGCTCGGCGGACTGGTGAGCTCGGCGGCCTGGGGAGCTCAGCGGACTGGTGACCCCCCGAGAGGGCCGGGGGGGAGAAAAATATTTTATCCCCCTACTAGTATATTTCCAAGTCCAAGCCAAAATTGGCCACCAAAAGTCCAAAATCTCTAAAAAGCTTAAAAACTTAAAACTGGCTCTAGGCCTGCCGAAAGGACCCTACTCTGCGAATACGGGGTTGTACATAATCCCCGCTCTTTTCGAGGTTGGCACAAGCTCGGAAAGAAACATCCAACCTGACGTATTCGCTGAGTCAGCCTGTCATGCCAGCTAATAGGAGCCTGAGTGACGAGACAGCCTTGGGGTGAAAACACTTAGCCTCCCGAGGGGTCAACCTGTCATGTCAGCTAATAGGAGCATGGGTGACGAGACAGCCTCGGGGTGAAAACACTTAGCCTCCGGAGGGGTCAACCTTTCATGCCAGCTAATAGGAGCCTGGGTGACGAGACAGCCTCGGGGTGAAAACACTTAGCCTCCCGAGGGGTCAACCTGTCATGCCAGCTAATAGGAGCCTGGGTGACGAGACAGCCTCGGGGTGAAAACACTTAGCCTCCCGAGGGGTCAACCTGTCATGCCAGCTAATAGGAGCCTGGATGACGAGACACCCTCAGGGAAAAAAGGTCATACTCCACGAGAGGTACGCCTGACCTGCCAGCTAGTAAGAGCCTGACAGCGGGACCATCATCGGAGCAAAGAGAATTTGGGCTTCCACAAGAGGTACGCCTGACCTGCCAGCTAGTGAGAGCCTGACAGCGGGACCATCATCGGAGCTAAGGACTTGGGGCTTCCACGAGAGGTACTCCTGACCTGTCAGCTAGTGAGAGCCTGACAGCGGGACCATCATCGGAGCTAAGGACTTGGGGCTTCCACGAGAGGTACGCCTGACTTGCCAGCTAGTGAGAGCCTGACAGCGGGACCATCATCGGAGCTAAGGACTTGGGGCTTCCACGAGAGGTACGCCTGACCTGCCAGCTAGTGAGAGCCTGACAACGGGACCATCATCGGAGCTAAGGACTTGGGGCTTCCACGAGAGGTACGCCTGACCTGTCAGTTAGTGAGAGCCTGACAGCGGGACCATCATCGGAGCTAAGGACTTGGGGCTTCCACGAGAGGTATGCCTGACCTGCCAGCTAGTGAGAGCCTGACAACGGGACCATCATCGGAGCTAAGGACTTGGGGCTTCCACGAGAGGTACGCCTGACCTGTCAGCTAGTGAGAGCCTGACAGCGGGACCATCATCGGAGCTAAGGACTTGGGGCTTCCACGAGAGGTACGCCTGACCTGCCAGCTAGTGAGAGCCTGACAGCGGGACCATCATCGGAGCTAAGTACTTGGGGCTTCCACGAGAGGTACGCCTGACCTGTCAGCTAGTGAGAGCCTGACAGCGGGACCATCATCGGAGCTAAGGACTTGGGGCTTCCACGAGAGGTACGCCTGACCTGCCAGCTAGTGAGAGCCTGACAGCGGGACCATCATCGGAGCTAAGGACTTGGGGCTTCCACGAGAGGTACGCCTGACCTGCCAGCTAGTGAGAGCCTGACAGCGGGACCATCATCGGAGCTAAGGACTTGGGGCTTCCACGAGAGGTACGCCTGACCTGCCAGCTAGTGAGAGCCTGACAACGGGACCATCATCGGAGCTAAGGACTTGGGGCTTCCACGAGAGGTACGCCTGACCTGTTAGCTAGTGAGAGCCTGACAGCGGGACCATCATCGGAGCTAAGGACTTGGGGCTTCTACGAGAGGTACGTCTGACCTGCCAGCTAGTGAGAGCCTGACAGCGGGACCATCACCGGAGCTAAGTACTTGGGGCTTCCACAAGAGGTACGCCTGACCTGCCAGCTAGTGAGAGTCTGACAGCGGGACCATCATCGGGAGGTGGGACTAGGCGTCTCAACAAAAACCTTGCCAAATTCAACATCCTCAAATGGGGAAGAAAGATGGGTTACATGACCTCTCCCGACTCAGTGGGTCGGGGGCTAGACTCAGTACAACATAATAAAAAATACAAGATCCTATTGAGGCGAGGCTCCTTCGCCTCTTGCATCAACCGATCCTTCCCCGGGTGCCCACGTCGACCCGATCCTCACATCTGTCTTCCTCCCTGGCTTGGGGCGGGGCTTCGATCTGCCTCGGGGGTGGTTGCTGGGCTTGACCTCTCGCTCCTCTCACCTCCAGGAATTCGGGGCAAGTAGCCGTCGCGTGCCCCTCCACCTGGTGGTAGTCACAGTACGACAATGCTTCTTCTACCAGCCTCCTTCGGCGGACTCGGCGATCTCTCCCGTTGCCTCTTCTTCCTTCGCCTATTGCCAAGGCTTGCTGCGGTGGGGGTAGGAGTTGCCTTGGGGCTTGCCTTTGGTAGTTGAACCTCCCTTGACCCCCATGAAAGTTCCCCCCATCCTGGATGAGAGCTCTTCCTGGACCATGGGCAGTTCCTCCCTGCTGCCTCCAGCCTGGCTCCGGACCCTCCTGTCTCTGGAACCCCTGGGCTCTCTGCTCCTCTCTCCGCCTTCCTTCCTGGTGCCTTGAGCCACCTTGCTCTTTCGACTCCACCTCCGTCAACTTAGCCAACTTTTTTACAAAGGTCGGGTTGGCTGCCTCCATGGCTATCTCCTCTGCCGCCCTTTCCATCAGCTCCTCGAAGGAAAGAGGCGTCTTCCGGGTCAAGCTCATCTTGAAGAACCCTTCACGCAACCCCACCGTGAATGCCATCTGGAGGGCATACCCTGGCACCTCTTGTATGTCAAGGACCTCTTCCTGGAACCTGTCAACGTAATGGGCCAGCGACTCCTCGGCCCTTTGCTTTATCAGGAAGAGGGACTCAGGACCTTTCTTCCTCTTCTTGGAGGTGGAGAAGCGAAGCTGAAAGCTCCGGCTCAAGTCTTCGAACCCGAAGATGGACCTTGGAGGGAGTTGATGGAACCAGTCCCTTGCCTTCTCCTTCAACGTGATCGCAAAGAGACGACACTTGAAGGCATCCGTCATTGGTATGATGGAGACGACATCCTCGAACCACTGTAAGTGCTGGATGGGGTCGTCCTTCCCGGTGTAGTATGCCTTGTCAAGTTCCCTGAACCCCTCGGGAACGGGAGCTGAGATGATCAGCTCGCTGAATGGCGACCCCCTAAGGGGTGCTCTCGCCACCTCTACTCGCGCGACCTGCTCGCCTGGAGGGCTAGCACTCGCCGGGCTGGGGAACAACTCTCGGCCGAGGAGGTCTCGCTCGACCCCCTCTCCCATCCTTTCTTTCCCAGGTCGCCTACCTGGGGCACTTCCTTCTCCCCCTGCTGGGGTGATCTCGCTTAGATCCCTGGGGGGCAGCTCACTAAGGTCCTCGGGAGCCGGTCCCTGGGGGGTGGGGGTTGAGCTACCAGCCCGAGGGGCAATGCTTCGCAACATCTCCATGATGCCAGAGATGGAAGCCATGAACTCTTCCCTTCCTATGAAGGGTCCTGGGTTGGGGAGACCACCGAGGTCATCACTACCTCCCTGATCTCCAGCCATGACACTCTCCCGAGATCTTCTGTGTTGGTCACTCTCCACGCTCACCGCACCAAAATGTTGAAACCGGAAAACCGGTCTCTGTGGAGTTCACCCTTGGGGAAGGGGTGACCGCACACTTACTACACTCGAGAGAACGTCACGGACCAAAGACTTGGGAAACTAGGAACAGACACTCGGCTCTAGCGCGGAGGTCCCACCACACACCCGGAAGGTCACAAGAACACTTCCCCTCCCTTACCAATGGCAGAGATGGGTACCTTGGAGAGTTCTCTCAACTCTACCAAGAAGAGAACTAGAGAGGAGGAAGCCAAAAGCCAATGCCTCTCCAAAGGTACCCAAGGGGGTCTATTTATAGTTTTTCCAAGTCCTGAGGATAAAATGACCGAAATGCCCATACGACCAATTGGCCTTGAGCTCGGCGGACTGGGGAGCTCGGCGGCTTGGGGAGCTCGGCGGCCTGGGGAGCTCGGTGGCCTGGTGAGCTCGGCGGACTGGGGAGCTCTGCGGCCTGGGGAGCTCGGCGGCCTGGGGAGCTCGGCGGACTGGGGAGCTCGGCGGCCTGGGGAGCTCGGCGGACTGGGGAGCTCGGCGGACTGGGGAGCTCGGCGGCCTGGGGAGCTCGGCCCCCTGGTGAGCTCGGCGGCCTGGGGAGCTCGGCGGCCTGGGGAGCTCGGCGGACTGGGGAGCTCGGCGGTCTGGGGAGCTCGGCGGATTGGGGAGCTCGGCGGCCTGGGGAGCTCGGCGGCCTGGGGAGCTCGGCGGACTGGGGAGCTCGGCGGCCTGGGGAGCTCGGTGGCCTGGTGAGCTCGGCGGCCTGGGGAGCTCGGCGGCCTGGTGAGCTCGGCGGCCTGGGGAGCTCGGCGGCCTGGTGAGCTCGGCGGCCTGGGGAGCTTGGCGGACTGGTGAGCTCGGCGGCCTGGGGAGCTCGGCGGACTGGTGAGCTCGGCGGCCTGGGGAGCTCAGCGGACTGGTGACCCCCCGAGAGGGCCGGGGGGGAGAAAAATATTTTATCCCCCTACTAGTATATTTCCAAGTCCAAGCCAAAATTGACCACCAAAAGTCCAAAATCTCTAAAAAGCTTAAAAACTTAAAACTGGCTCTAGGCCTGCCGAAAGGACCCTACTCTGCGAATACGGGGTTGTACAGTAGGAGATCACAAAATGTGAAACTTATCTTAAAAATTATGAAATGAATCTGAATTCAACCTCAACTCCCATATTTATAGGCCAAGAGAGAAACAACAGACTGCAATGATCAGTCGACACGAAAATACGTAAAATGTACATAAATAATGTACGGAAAAAATATGAAAATATATAAGAAATGTGTCGTCAACGCTTCGAACGTGACTATAGGCTCTGATCGCCTATACAACAATCTTAACTCCTATAAAAGTAAATCCGAAAGGGCTCCGATATGGGTTGGGCCTCCCAGGAACTTTGATCTAAATAAAAGAATCATTCAATCATGTTGCTTTAGTCGGGTCAAGCTTAACGATTATATTATGGTAGTGAGATTTAAGATTGATACCCGTTGTGAGCTCTTGGGCAAGAAGAATGATGTAGGCTAGGCCATGACTGAGAGTGAAACCAAATGGGTTGGTGGAGAGAATGTTCACAATGATATAGGACAACCTCCGTCCTAAAATCTTAATGATTATTTTATTTACAAAACAAGGACTTATAAGAAGAATGTCATGCGAGAAGGAAAGGCAATCCTTTTTAATTATAAGAGTGATGAAGTAGAAGAAAAATGTAAAGGGAGAGGGAGCCAAAAAAGAGGTCCCACGCAGCCGAACAAACCTCCAACTTTATAATGTCCCACTTGTTGAGTGGGTTTGATTTTGGACCGCTTCAGTTGAATTGTTCCAGCTTTGCTTACTCCCGAGCTAGAGCTCAAGAGTGGGCATGATTTCATTCAGTAAAAGGCGGGGGGCATTATTGCGAATCGCAAGAGACGAGGGAGAGTAACTGGCTCCAATTGACGATCGTAGGAGGAAGCGTGAGCGATGACCTAGCTAGGTGCTTCTCTCGTTCCAGTAGATTAGAATAGAGAGAGGGCAACGCCTGCACGCGAGAACTTCTAGGAGACACAAGGAGGAAAGTGAAACTGCCCAGGGTTGTCTCCTTCAGCTCAGAAGGAAGAACGAAAGAGATCTTGGTTTTTCAACCCTTCTCCGGCTATATTAGTAGCCATGGTGTTGATCTCCTCATCCTTAGTCTCCACTCTCTTTTACTTTCATTGTATTAGAGGTGCTTTGAGGTATTAGTCATGTAGTGGGTAAGCAAAATGTATTAGCCTCTGTGATGAATGGATGTGGCCATGTAGGTGTGCTTCATAGTATTGGCATGCAGAAGGTCAAGCAGAGTACATAATCCTCTCTTTATTTGCACTATTATATTGTGGTGGCAAGTTTGATTGAGTTATCTCTCCCACGAGGGTTTCCCAATAGTAAATACAAAAGGAATTTGTGATATTTTTGTTCGCTTGTTTTGTACGAGAACCTAACAAAGTGGCATCCTTGTCAAGGAAAGACAAGTGAATGATTAATTCGAATTCACGCTCTACTGTGTAAGTAATGACCATTAGCATGTTTGATATCCACAGTGATCACAATCTTCGAAACAATTGGCTCGAATATCAATGGCAAGTAATGGGGTGCCCAGTTTGAGTGGGAGCAAGCATGGAAGAAGAGAGTGAAAATTAATAAGTTCAATTGGAAGAACTTCGTTCGGAAAATGTAGATGGAGGATTACATGTATCAAAGGGATATATACTTGTAACTTGGCAGGAAGAAGGATAAGCCTGAAGATATGGAAAACAAGAAGTGGGACATGGTGGATTCATAGCCTTCAACATCTATAAATAGGAAACTACGGAAGATGCCAAAACAGCCCTGATGTGGATGGTATGAGAAGCTCTCAACATCAAACAAAGTCTTTCTGATGAGATGTCTGTTAAATATGTAGAAAAGACCAAAGAAAAACAATGACTGACCATTTGAATAATTTTAGTGTCATGACGAGCTAGTTGGAATCAATTGAACTAGTATTTTAAAAATGAGATGTTAGTTGTGTAAATCTTGTTAAGCCTACAGAATAGTTGGATAGCCTTGTCATAGGAATTAGCTACTCATCTGGATTGAATCCTCTAAATTTGGAGTAAATTTTGTGTGAGGGCAGCAAACCTTCTGATGGTGCGGGAGGAAGGTGCGCCGCCCAATATACAATCCTGCGGCTGGTAGTTGTTTTTATAAATAAACAATAAAATAAAAGTAAAAAACACCGGTTGATGTGCGGCGCAGATGCATCCACGTGCACGAAGGTCCGTATATGTTGTCTGCACACAAAAAATTTCACTAAGTTTGAGTACAGGGGTTGGTGTTCTCTAAAGTGAGGACAAACAGAAAGAACAAATCAACTAGTAGTTCTGGCGGGGCCCTAACTCTTGGAGAGCGTGGAAGATCTTCAAAAATAGGTGATACCAAATGAAAGGGACGATCTAAATCCAAAAGAAGTCCATCCAAAGGTGGAGTGGTATGTTGGATTTATCAAAATAAAGATCAAGTGAAGCGTGATTGTAAGGTATCAAAGAAAGAAAGAGATAAGGGTGACAAAGAATATGTAACTTTGACCATCCAAAGGATCTGATGACGCCTTGATTCTTCATGCGATACCAGGTGTGATTCATGAGAGCATGATCCGAGTGCATTGTTCCATGCTACCTCCAACCATCAGTTCTTCCGGAACTATGAGCAAGAAAACTTTGGCTAAGTCTACCTCATAGATGATGAGTCGTGTGAAATAATTAGAAGGGGAGAAGTGCATATATTTAATTGATAAGGCACCTCTCTTAGATAAAAAAAACAAAAAGTATTAGACATCACATTTTTAGGTCAAGCACAGAAAACAGCTCGACCGTAAGTCAAAAGTAAAGCCTAGTTGGGCCAAAAAATCAGTATATGAGAAACACCTTGTAAATTTTCATCACATTGTCCACAAGAAGATAAAATAAGCAAGGTCAAATGGGCAACTTTGAGGCTAGTGGTCGAACATTTGTAGTGCAGAGGTGAACATGATTGGGGCACCAAACGAGAAGTATAAAAAGAAATTTAACTAATATTAAATATAAATTTGAAATAAAACCAAGTTTCATAGAAAGAAATAGTCAAATTACTTCATAGCTCATAAATTTAACTAGCAGTATCATCAAGGAATATAGAGATTGCTAATTCACTCGTTTTAGTATCCACAAAAATATCTTTGAACAATGAAAATTACAAGTCAGCATAAATGGCAAGAATGGCCGAGAACATCCAAATCAGCATATATGGTTATACACCTATAACAGTATATTCCATTGCCCAATTCTAAGATTTTAAATCATTTTCACATTCTTATATATTCTCTTTTAATCAGAAGATATATGGTGGCTCAGGTGCATATTTTATATGTAAACATCACCAACAAGAACCAAAATATTATCTTGCCCACACAAGCGAAGACTCCAGACAATCTTGGATTAGTTTCTCATATTATTTATTCAGTTCCTTGGAATAGATAAATGGAGGGAAAGCCTCTTAATCCAGTAATAATTAATAAATGCAGGGATAGCATGATGGCACAATCAGGATAAGTCACCAAGCGAAGGAGTAGCATGTGATAAAGAAATCCTAACTCAATAGGATGACTTGGCATTTGCAGATACATGAAAGGATTTCAAGAAGGAAAATTTAGTAGAACTATAAGGCAGATATACAAAGCGATTTGTACAATAAGCCAAATATAATCAGTAATGAGAAACCGCTGGAAATAATTGGTGATAAGCATCCCCCTGGAGTGATAAACAGCCATCATACAAAGACAACTCAACATAAAAAGAGTTCAGAAGAACTCAGAAAGTTTTAATGACACAATGAAATAATGAACAAACCATTTCCCTTTTACAATAACATGTAATGAGATGCATCATTTTTCCATTTTCTTATATACATGAGTTCATCAATAATTGAATGGCGGTGACATCACATTGTGCAATGGCGGTAACAACACATTGTGCAATCATCAATTGATAGAATATTTAAGAGGATATGGGTCCAAATTCTACGCTCTGACACCTCTAATCCTCGACTTTGTTGCAGATCCTAACCTCCATCAATAATAATTTTACACCACAGATATCTATCTATGTATGTGTGTGTGTCTATATATATATATATATAACTCAAGTTAAAAGATTTCTTTAAAAGAACTTAGGTCTATAAAAATATTATTACAAGAGACATTTTAAGAGGAGCTCAACTCTTGGTTAATAATCTACCAGGAAGTTCATGTTTCATTTGGCTAGAATTAAATTGTGAAATAAATTAAGAATGGGGAACTGTACCTTCAAGACATGTTGGGCACACATCTTCCTCTTCAGATGAAGGAAAAATGTATGCCACCCCACCTGTTATTTCAATTGAAGGATGCTCAGAGCAGCCTTTCTTGGATATGCCATTATTATACCAACTCCATTTGGCCTCTACACTTGTTGATTCTGCCCTGGAAACATTCTTGAACCTTCTAAGTGGTTCTGCTTCCTCATCAACACGGTTTAAAGGTTTATCATGCCCTGTTGTTGGGTCACCAGTGTGTGACCGTGAACATCTAGGATCATCAAAAGGTAAAGGTCTTGGAGAAGAGTGGAATGTTCCAGAAAAAGAATCATCGCTTGTTGGTACAACTGAGTTCGAGGAAGTTGAAGGAAGAATGTGATCTTCTCTTTGCAATATTAAAGTGTACTGTAATCACAAAAAACAAAATATGTGATAATATGTTGTAATATGCTTTCTTTGGTAGCAATCAAATTGCGACAACACCTGATCATCATATTCAATTTGAAAGAATGAAGATAACTAAATATTCTAAATATGTTTGACATGATACTACCTAAACATTTGAATTTAGAATTTGATTGCATGTAATATGTACTACTATATTTTAATGAGTCGGGTCACAAATGGATGAGTCGAGCCAGGGTTTACTCAAACTTGACTTGTTAGCTCGCAGATTTCCGCTCATTAGCCATCAAGTCAAGTACAACCTGGCTCAGGAATCGGTTGACTTAATTACAACTATTGTGCAGTGATGAAACTTCTCAGTTGTGTGCCACTCTACCATCAAAAAATAGCATAGTATACATGATTCCCAACTACTCAGACACAAATCGGAGTATGTGGGATGAGTGTATGTGATTCATACACATAGCCTCCCTTTAGATTACTGAAATCCCACGAATTCTGCATGAGCCCTTATCACAAAAATTGATGTACCGATGCCATTTTTTTACAGTATATATCATACCAAAAAAAAAAAACAACTTCCATTTAAACATCACCATAAGAAAATTTGTCCTGTATTAATATTTCTAAATTTCAGCTCTAGACCTGATAATATTAATCATCATTGAGTATGATTTTGAAGTTTGATGGAAGCAACTTAACTAACAATGGATCAATTTCAAAAAAAAATTATTTTCATGTGATAAATCAAACAAAAATGTTGAGCCGCTTACCATGTGCATCAAATGTTGAGCCAAGAACCTGACACAGATACACTGCCTCTGAACTGAAACACGGGGATTCCGAAATTCTTCAAAACCCTCAACGCAGAAGCATGAACAAATAGAACCCATCGGCGTACTATTCCAAATCAGTGCCCCAGAAGCCTTAATCTAGCTTTCTCCAGAATCCGATCAGCTCATATGATATAAGATATAATATATACAAGCATGAACATTAGCTCATAGATCACTGTATGCAATCAGCCTGTCAATAACGGGAAAACACAAAATCAAACCCCGTAGAAAGCAGTAGAAAAAAATTTCAGCAATAATTTCATAATCGAGGACAAGCTCGGGATGAATAACTCCAGAAATTAGTCCAAGAACAACATCATCTTATGATCACGATTCAAAGGTCAATGGCCAAAACCCAATAAAAGAAATTAAAGAAGATTATGGGGGCAAGCATTCAACAAGTAAACAGAAAGAGGATTCCAAAACCCAGGGCAAACCCTAACAAGAATCATACCAATGAGTAGATGACTTTATACAAAACCCGGACTCAAGGAATCAAGCCACCGGCTTGAAGATGGAAGAACGATCCAGCGAATCGGAGAGGAAGAAGGTGAAAGATACCGGCGAGCGCCGTGAGAGGGATATCGATCGATACTCTTCGGTTGTTTTGCGGATTGACGGAGACTTTTTTTTTTGGATTGGAGCCTTGGAGGGGGGGCCGTCGCCGTATTATATTGTTAGCTAATTAAGAATTTTACGGAAGAATATTTATTTTTTAATTCGCGAATAATGAGATTCTCAAGCTAGTATTATCGTGATTCAGGTAGGCTTCTGTTCTCACACTTAGGTTCCGTTTGGAGGAACTTGTTTTCACCGGTCAAGCGGTTACGATCGCATGAATCGAACCATTAAACCGGTGAAAATAAGTCCCCCAAAACAGTGCCTTAATTAAGGGGGTTGTAAAGTGGAGTCCACATTAGCTAGTGCCGCTACCACCACTGGAACTGATAGCGTCTCGTAAGTCGATGGTCGAGCACCCCCAACTCGACGTCCTATCCGAGCCTTCTAGGCGCAGCCCAAGTATTTTTACAAGTTCAAAATTTTGACGTAGTAATTTTTTTTTTTAATTTCAGATTTACTTTTGGTGGAACATGAAGATCATTTTAAAAAATAGCACACATAATTTTGAAAATTTTGTCTCATACGAGACCACATTGTAACAATAGGAACAATCATCTAATTTTCAACATTTTCTTATTAAGGAAGGTTTATATTTTTCAAAATAATATTATTTTAAAAAAATTCAACTTTTCTGGGCTACCAATAACAAATCTGTCTACATGTGTAAAAATATAATTTGTCATTGACATTAAGATGTCGTTAGACAAACATGGGCTACCTTAACCTAATTAATTGGAATTTTGACACTAAATACTGTTCAATTAGGGTTTGAAAGGAATTGAAATTGAGATCAATTTTAATTCCTCTAGAAATTGAAATTGTTCTAATTTCAATTATAATGTTTACTCAATAAACAAAATTAGTGAATACCGTGAAATTGATCAATTTTACGGTTCATTTGTTAGATAAAATTTAATTTAAGAATTATTATTTGTATCATTAATAATGGAGAAACAAACATCCTAAACATATATTACTAAAAACCTAATATTTTTCTCAAATATATTGATATTAATTGTAGCATAATGCGTTTAATAAGAACCTTTCATTTTCGAACAGGTGAAACATGCGTGTCCGGTCGAAAAAAATGTGTCAAAGCAAAAAATGTGCGTTTGGGTGAAAAAATGAACGCCTTAGCTAAAAATTCTACGCTCGAGCCATGGGCGGAACTAGCCCTGGGCACGGTAGGGCACGTGCCCGACCGCTTTTTCCGCGATCTTCAACGGGGGAGAAAAAGTCCCCCTAGCCGTCGCTGCCCGCTGCTCCCGTGCCCTAGCTGCCCGGCTGCTCCCGCTGCTCACGCTGCTCCCGGCTGGTATTATCTTCTTCTTTTTCACTGATTTCTTAACTGATTACCACTTAAAACCATTCATTTCTGGACTGATTATCAGTCCAGAAATCTCCACTGAAATCAGTCCAGAAATGAATATACCCAATCCTGCCAGAAAGTGATGAAGATTTTCTCTTTGATCTCCACATTAAAGGTACCAAATAATCTTTCCCTTCACATTGATTGATCAAACTTGAGTGTTTCTCTTCTGTTCAATCCGATCTGAAAGCGATGAAGATTTTCGATGCTACTTGAGTTTTACCATTTCGTCGGTGTTCGTTTGTTGATGAAGATCTGTTTTAGGTTTTTGAGAGTATTAGGGTTTGAAGCAATTGAATTCTTTTTCAGGCAGTTGTTATTCTCTGCAAGAAGGGTGAGTTATGGGTGATGTAGGTCCAAAGATCGCAAAGGATTTCACCGAAGTAGGTTTTTGGGATTATTAGGGCTCCTTTATCTTGTTTTCCTCTTCAGATAAATCGAAATGAGCATTTCGCATTATATTTTTTTTGTAGTTGATTGGGAATACTCCTCTGGTGTATCTGAACAATATTACTAGTGGTTGTCATGCTCGGATGCTGCTAAATTAGAGATGATGGAGTCATGCTCCAGCGTCAAGGATAGGTGATTCTCCTTCCTTCTATGGCAAAAAAAAAATTTCGGGACCGCTGCCCCCGAACCCCCCCTCAGGGGGCGCTGCCCCCCGAACCCCCCGAATTGACAGTACTTAAATTGTGCCCGTGCGACTTCAAAATCCTAGTTTCGCCACTGGCTCGAGCACAAAAGTGTGCCTGGAATAAAAACATGTGTCCAGGCGAAAAATGTCAGCATGTGCAAAAAAGCACACTCTCGGGTGAAAAAATGTGAGTCATGGCGAAAAACACGTGTTTGGGTGAAAAATGAGCGCCCGAGTGAAAAAACGCAAGTCTGGGCAAAAGTGCACGAGAGCGAAAAAAGCGCACTCGGGTGAAAAATTGCACGCCCAAGTGAAAATTGCGCGTTTAGGCGAAATACGCGCGCCCGGGAGAAAAATATTTGCCCGGGGGGAAATGCAAGCTTTGGTGAAAAACACGCCGGGAAAAAAAATCCCGTGGAGAAAAAAACATGCTCCATGACAAAAAAATGCGCATTCGGACAAAAAATACGCTCATTTGTGAAAAACACGCGATCGGGCAAAAAGTGCGCGTCTGGGCAAAAAAGGCCCGTCTGGGCAAAATATGCATGTCCTGGTGAAATACGTGTGTCGGGGCAAAAAAATGTGCATCCAGACAAAAAAGTGCGTGCCCTGACAAAAAAAACACACCATAGCAAAAAATGCACCTCGGGGCAAAAAAACTCAATTGTGCGAAAAACGCTCATCCAAGCGAAAAAAGCGGCCCCTTCTGAAAAAAACACCATCAGGTGAAAAACGCATCCGGGCCGGAATTATCCAATTCTTACCTAGATTAGAAAAAAATGACTTTAATACAAAATGAATTCCTTGAAATTCATTAGAATTCCAATTCCAACGTTTAAGCGCACAAACGAACACCAAAATTAAAATTAGAACTATAATTCCAATTATAGGATCTCAATTCCGTCCAAATGAACGGACTCTTAGGTGTTTGTATCTTGTACTCTAAATATTTAATTTTGACAGTTTATACCTCTAAAAACTTTTATATTGGGCATTTTGCACCCTAACTATTCAATTAGGAGAGCGTAAAATGTCAATATTAAAACTTCTGAGATGTAAAATGCCAATATTAAATATTAATGGTGCAATATTTAAAAACCTCCTAATTGAAAGTACTTAGTGCTAAAAGTCCTTATTAATCAGCTGCAAATTTTAGTCGTAATTAATAATAATAAATATTTTTATGCAAGAGTTCAGTGGTTCTCATCAGGATCATATATTAAGCGAGTAAGAGGGCATGCCATCCCACACATGCAAAATTTTTTGGTTTGGACTCAGAACAAAGATCATCGTCCGGAGACTAGGTGATTTTGACATGTGGCTTTTATTTATCTTCCTTGGATTTTTTCTTAGAAAACCTCTAAGTCATCTGTTAAAATATGCATGCATATACGCTACACATGTAAATAGTTGATAGATTATATTTTTTATCTCAAATATTATAAAAATTTATCTACACAGACCTACCATCTCCCATTAGATGATGTCCATAACCGGAATCAACTGTCCAATTATCTTGGAAGTTGATGAAAGTCAAGGCATCTGCCGACATAGCCAAAGCAATTCCCCCACTCATCGTTTTCATTTGACCCTCCTCCTTTCTTCGTCACAAGACTCGCCTTCAAGTATGCACGACAATCCCTTTAGAAATAGCCCACCTTATGACACCTAAAGCATCTCAGCCTCTTTGGAAAGTCTTTATTCTTAGAATGTGAAAAATTGCTCTCTCCGACGAAGTAGGTCCTACACCGGATCCCCTTTTCTTGTGACATGACTTCTTCCCTGAAAAGAGTGTCTCGCTCTCTCCACCATAAATAGAACACCCGCCATTTGCTTTGTCAAACTCTCGTGCGATGATAGGAGGTTCACCAACTCCATCAAGGTTGGTTGTCTATCTCATCCTTGAATTGAATTGATGAGTGGGATATACTCCTTCCAAAGCCTGCGGATAATATGTCTCTTCAACCTTGCTTTCGAGATTGGCTTTTCTGGATCCAATGAAGAAATCTCCCCACATAAATTCTTCAACTTCAAAAAGAATGCTGAGATAAAAAAAACAACCTTGATTCGCATATGTTAACTCGTTCTTCAAAAATTGTAATCTTATTACGTTCTTCTTATTGAATAAACTATCAAGGGATGCCCGAATCTCAGACGCCGATTTGCACCCCAAAATATGATCAAACAAATCTAGGGATATATATCTCTTCAAGATAAACTCCGCCTTCACATTTGCTATTTTACACCTTTTCACGGCCACCCCATTTTCTTCATCTGCGTATGGTGCTATTGTCTCTTCTCCCGCAACAATCTCTCATAGATCTTCTCCAAGCAAATATGGCTTCATACAACTCTTCTATTTCTTGTGATTTATTTGTATGTGCAGCTCAATACCAAGCTCTGTAACAAAGTCCCCTTCTTCCATATCCGACAACCCGTTCTTCTCTAACCAGAAAAACTAGCAATTTGGATGGCTCTCATACTATGAAAAGAAATAACACCCAAAAGGATACACAATCCAAATCCCTTGAACAAGAACATCGAATATGAAGACAACAATACTTTGATAATAGAGGCACAATGATCCACTACAAAAAATCTTTAATGCGCACGCACATAAACATACATGAAATTAAAGTACGAATAGCAAGCATAATTCCAAAAAGAATGGTGCATGTGGTGAGGGGAGGGGCGGCCGGGGAGGGGAGGCCGCGGAGCGGCCGCCCCTTGCGGGCAGCTTCTTGCGGCAGGGAGGCGGCCGCGGCGCCAAGCGGCCCGGCGCCGGCGGCCAGTCGCTGTGGTGGCTCGAATGGTGCATGTAATGGGATCGATGTGTGGGGAATCACGTGAGGCGATCGCACGTGCGGCGATCAAATTCATGATCCTACTAATTTAGTAGGGATCATGTGGAGTGGGCTAACCAAACCCTAATTCACTATAAAAAACATTACGGCCTCATCAAAGTAAAAACCAATTCCGTCCCAAAAAGCCCAAACGAACACAAATTTTGGTTTTGATCCAATTTCATCTACTCAAAATCGATAAACCCAATTCCATTGTACAAAAATAACAAACAAAACAATAAATTTGGAATTGTGTTTATCAAAACATTCAAAAAATAGTTCCAAAATGATATAGTGCAGTTACGGTCACAAGAGCTTAAGGTCAAAATGCATCTGGGGATTTGGCACTTTTCCTCTTTCAATTAGGGGGGTTTTACATTTTGCATCCCAAATATTTAAAATTGGCATTTTAGAGCCCTCAATTATCGATTTGTGGCACTTTGGACCTCCATGCCAAAATTCTAAGGATATTTAGGTCCGGAAAACACCGAAAATGTTCATTCAAGGGTTTTTAGGTCCCGACAGCATCAATAATCTGAAGTGCAAAGTGTCAAAATGAGCATTTTTGGCGCTACCCGGACCTAAATACTCTTGAAATGTTGGTTTATGGGTGCAAGGTGCCAAATATTGATAATTGAGAGGCGCAAAATGCCAATTTTAAAAAATTGGTGGTGAAATGTCAAAATCCTGTATTTCGGGAGTGAAAAGGCCCAAATGGATCCTTAGCGTAAAAAATCTTATTCCCAAAAGGTTTTCTTAGGATCATGATGGATCCTCATTCTACACCTGCTGCAAGCAACAGAACATATTATATGCATATAATGATCTCAAAATTAAGCTGGAGATGTTTCTCTAATAGCTGATGATAACAAGCAATCAAAGAGGAAGAAATACATAAAGTGGATCGATCGACAAAAGAGATTTTGAGGTTTAAGATCCATGGATCGAGGGAGCTAAAGATCTTATGGATCAGAAAATTAGGTTCCCCTTTTGTGGAGATTGGCGAAATAACCTCTGGGATCAGATTCGAATGACGAGCGAGGCACGTGTCTGCCCGGCCTGCCCGGTGCCCGCATCATCCGGCCACCGGAGATCCGACGCCGGCAGCAGCAGCGGCAGAGACAGAAGAAGAGGAAGATGAAGGAGACGGGGAGGACGACGGGGAGGTAGACGCGGATCCCGCGGCTCAAAGTTTCTGCTACCGTCTCCGGAAGCTCATCGGCGTAATGCCCCGGGAAAGAGAAGAAGTCTCCGAGAAGAGTGATGAGCATACGAAGCTTCTCCGGTAGGAAGTTGCCGACGGTGTCTTTAAGTGTGACATACATGATTGTGGGCGTGTGTGGCCAAGCTGAGTTATGGCCGGATGTTAGAGGGAGAGGACTTTTCTAAACTGAAAATTTTCGCCTCTGTCTTTGGCGGAAATTCTTGCATCCGGAATCCGGACACCGTCCGGGTGATCTCTCCATGATCTCCTGTGATCTTCTAAATCACTTTTTCTTTCTATTTTCGACTCACGTGTAAAAAATGTATGGCAGAGGTCCTCTTCTCATTGGTCCCAGACGGAAATTTGAAAACGGACTCCGGACGCAAAAATTTCCCCGTCTTGGAGGAGTTATTTTTTGCGTCGGTGCTCGGATTTGTCCGATGAAGAGGAGCATTTGGGGGAAAGTTCTACACATTTTTGCTTGTGTGGATTCCAATTGGCCACATGGTTTTTTTTTAACACAAACGCAATTGGATTCGTTTATTCATGTGATAATCAGAATACATCAATTCCATAATATAATCGGGTAAAGAGGTGTACAAAAGAAAGGAAATCGACGCAATAGCATGCGCCATCCGATTGATCAGAGGTCCGGAGAATAAACAAACATTTGACACCTAAGATTCTCCTGGCCAGCAAAACGGTATCCAAAATGATAGGTCGATCCAGTAAAAAGGCACCACGCCAGTCCTCAAAAATCTGATAAGAGTACTAGCGCAATCACCCTCAACCAACATGAATGACCAACCATACTCCCGAGCCATCTCCACCGTCAAGTGAGCCGCAAGTGCTTCCGCCACCGCCGGAGATGATAAATGATCCCAAGTCGCAGAGCGTCAAGCTAAACACATACCAGACGAGTCTCGAGCGATAACTCCAACGTCAACTATGTCCGGCTCACCCCAGGTATCTCCATCAAAGTTGATCTTAACAACCCCCACAGGGAGCAGACCCCAGACACGTGAGAGAAGGCTCAGGAGGCGAAAAGATCTCAGGGGGCGCAACAAAGAAGTGTGGATGAAGGTCACAATCACGACCAAATCCTGATATGAACCCTCACAAAACATATGGTCGTCGCGCCACCACAAAGCCCAACACATAGTCGAGAAGAGGGTAAAGTTATCCGACAACAATGAGGCGTGAACCTCCCGAAGCCAATCAAACCCAGAGTGTAGGCTTCCGACATAGGCCAAACTCGGGAGACCCAACAAAGGCCAAATAGAAGCCACGGGATATGAACAAAAAGCATGTCAAACATCCTTGTCGAAAATCACCACAAAGGGGACAGCCCACCACCGTCAAACATTGCCAATAGCGAAGGGCAGAGGTAGTCAACAAAATATGTCAAGCCATGCTCCACAAGAATCTATGAACCATAGGCATCACCATAGCCTTCCATATAAATCCCCATGATGGTGGCATAGTAAAAGAAGAAGCTCCCCCAGATAGAAGGATGCAAAGAGCCACTAGGTACGCACTCTGAACGGAAAAGATACCATCCGACGAGTAATACCACACCCAAGCATCCGAAAGGGCACCCCCCCAGTGGGATATAAAGAATGATCACATCATCATCATCATCAAAAGTGACACACTAATTCAGAATTTCAACCTCGTTGATCACCCCAGAAAAGATCACACACTCATCACAGTCCAGCATCATCCATCCGTACAGTATGAATCCTGAAAGAAGTAGGTCAAGGAATCCACTGATCAACCCAAATATCTATTGTCGTCCCTGAGCTGTTCGACAAGCGAGAGCCCTCCACAATAAACGGCAAAGAATGTAAGAAGCTACGCCAACAATAGGAGGAGTGAGGGCCCATCGTGGCCGCAAAGATATCACCACCAGGATAATAGCGGCAGGGCGCAAAAAACACCCTTGCCACCAAGGAATCCGGCCGAGCAAACACCACACATGCTTTGTCAGCATTACAGTGTTAAATGCCTCAAGGAACTGAAAAACCATACCCCCCCCCGTCACTTTGGCCCCACATAAGAAGTGTAACGCCCCGAAACTCAAAAGTGTGACGGGTGGCGTTTTGAGCCAAATCTTGGATTTGGTAGAGGTGATACGGCCTGGGACACGGGCGTGTCCCAGGGCGTGTCGTGCTCGAGTTCGGCGTTGGTCGCGTGGTCGACGATTTTGGAGTAAACGGTCGTCGGGGTGTGAACACGGCCTGGTACACGGGCGTGTCCCAGGGCATGTCAGTCACTCAAAGCTTTCCACTCAACGATCTTTGAGTGAGGACGCACGGCCTGAGCCCAGTCGTGTTCGGGTCCGACACGGGCGTATGAAATTTGATACGGGCGTGTCGAATACCCATGTCCTGCTCGGGTCGTTTGACGAGTTGTGCTAAGGCAGCAACACGGCCTGGGACACGGGCGTGTCCCAGGGCGTGTCTAGCACACGGCATGTGACACGGGCGCGTCACATGGCCGTGTCGTGCTCTGGATGTTTTGGACCTGTGTCGATGGAGGAACACGCCCAGCTACACGGGCGTCTACTGGGTGACACGGGCGTATCGAGTGCCCGTGTTCACTTTGGGACACGACGGTTTTGACGGCGAATGAGTGACACGGCCTTGGACACGGGCGTGTCGCAACCCGTGTTCGGCCCAGGTTTTGGAATTTTGGGCTGAATCGCAGCCGTTCGTTTCCTTGCTTTGGGATCTAATGGCTCGGGGCTGTCCTGGGTAGGTTTTAATCCGGGAATAGGGTTAAAACCCTCATTCCATTTTCATCTCCTCTCTCTAAATCCTAGAGAGAAGGGAGAGCAAGGAGCTTGGAGGAAGAGGAAGATCCGGTCGCCGGAGGAGATTCGGAGCGCCAAATCGCAAACCGAGCCCAGATCTGCGGAGGCGAGATCATCACGGTGCTTTTCATCCGCATAATTTTCCATGGCGCCTAGGAGAAACGCTAGGGTAATGATTTTCATCTTGAGCATGTGAAGCTCTTCTTCTTTTGCATGGGAAAACCCCGCTCCCGCGAGTGTGCTGTAAGTTTGCAGTATTCCTTGGGGTAGATATGTAAAGTCTCCCTTGTTAGAGTCCGGAATCGTAGTACAGACATAGACATGGTGTGTGAAGCTTACCCGGACAAGTTGGTCTTGATCGGTGATGTTGCATTGCATAATAGCCGGAGAAGACTCAGTGTCATTGATTGTTTTTCGGGTTTCTACGTGGTAGATTGCAGAAGGGATCCTTAGGGATTAACCCCAAGGCGCACCCAGAAATCTGGGCAGAAGCGTGATTCTGCCATATTTGGTGGCTCGGGAGCCATCTTTGTACATAACTGGGTTATGTACTTTGGTTGATCGATTTACGTGTCGCGGGGAAACTTAACTCGTGCCGATGACTTTAATTGTTGTGGCAGTGTGAGCAGCGAGATGAGTGAAATCGTGCCTGCTCTATGTGGTTCAGTTTAGTGGCCTGCCAATGGCATAGAGGAAGGGTCTTCGGCTTCGGCCATGAAGACTTTATTGCTCACGAGATTGCCGTCCCGGGGACGGTGGTGGACCGAGTTCACCGTGTAAGTGCCCTGAGAGCACGGGGTGTACAGCCGTGTGTGCCTACACCTGTGGTGAAGTGTGATTAAATTGTACTTTCGAAATCCTGTTTGTTTATACTAATACAAGTGCAGGGAAGAAGCTTTGGCCGCCCCGAGTTGGGGGCAGAATCATTATAATTTGGTCAGCTTTAGCTGACCGTTATTCTTGTTTGCCACCGTTGCGGTGATTTGTGCTTGCAGGTGCTGTGGAGCCGAGCGACAAATAGCGGGCCAAAGCCCAAGGTGCTGAACCGGCCCTCGAAGGCCTTGTTTGTTTACTTATTTAAATCATGTGTGGCCGGCCTGTGCGCCAAAGTTTGTAAAACACTATTTATTTAAGTGAACAGTTGTAAGGCCATAAGACCAGTACTTTTTGGTACTTTGTATTTCAATCCTGTTTGGTTTGCTAGTGGACATTCATGCTTGTTGGCTGGGTTCTTATTATTGCAACTCAATAAATTGCTTTTGCTAGATGCTCTGTGTAGGACATGTGTATTGGTTGAATGGTTTCATTGAGTAACCCACCGGTCTGTCCGTGGTATATGGCGTCGGGCCCCGGTCGGACCTACTGTTATTTGCTATGTGACGGATAGGGGTTTTACAATTTGGTATCAGACTACCGGTTTCGGTCAGGCTTAAATGAATTCGTGGACGAATTCACTTTAAGGGGTGGTGAGCACTTGTGTGTGCGTCATCATTATAACATTAAAAGAACCCATGAATGTCCACTTAGGAATGAAAATATTCATGTTTAAGGAACCTGCGTGTTCCTATAATTGCGTTTTGCAATGTTGTTTGGTCGCTTATCTGTATTTTGTACGATTATAGGTGACCAGGAGTGGTGCTGGGCCGTCAGAACGCCCAGTTTCTGAGGCAAGCAGCGCACCAAAGGATGCGCCGACAACACCTCCTTCAGCTGAGACCATTTGATTGGTAGCGGAGGCAGTGCTTGCGATGATCAACGCGCAGCCTGCCCCTGCTGTGGAGCAAGTACCGCTCCAAGCGACAGAGCCAAGGAGAGTGGAATAGGTGGTAGTGGAGCCAGTGTTGCCTAAGAGAGAAACGGAGAAGCAGCTTAAGCACGTGATGGGCTTCAATCCTCTAGTGTTCTCGGGGACGAGAACCCCAACTCAAGCAAAGGATTGGCTCTCCAGAATTAAGAGAGTGATGGTAGCTACTGAGAATGAAGAGTGGCAGAAGACCACAATTGCCACATTCTTGCTGGATGGTGACGCAAGATTATGGTGGGAGGGCTTGGAGCTACACCATCTGAGGGGTAGGCAGTTGACGGACGTCTCTATGGACGAATTTTCGAGACTGTTCTTTGCTCGTTACCTCCCCTCAGCTTAGAGGATTGCTTTGGAAAATGAGTTCCAGAAGTTGGTTCAAGGAGATAGTACCGTGGATGAGTATCTCCACGAGTTTACTCGCTTAGGTTTGTATGCAAGCGTTACCTTCGCTGATGAGGAGCGCAAAACGAATCGATTCTACGAAGGTCTGAGAGATGACTTGAGATTGTTACTTTCGGGGCCTATGGCGCAGGGTTTCATGACCTTGGTCAACTCAGCCCGGTCTTTGGAAAATGACATGAAGAACGTTCGGGCTAAGAAGGACTCTAATGAGAAGGGGTCGGAGTTCAAAAGGCCTAACTCCTCAAAATCGGTGTTCCGCAAATGGAATAAGAAGGTTAAGACGTCGGGTTCGGCCCCGTCTTCAGGTGCCTCGGGGGCAACTACCAACTGAACCAAGGGCGCTTGTTATACTTGTGGAAAGTTGGGGCACTATGCCCGAGATTATCGGAGCGGACGTGCAAAGTCTGAGAGGAAGCAGGGAGCAACCTATGAATAAAAGGGCAAGGCGGTGGAGTCAACCGCATCCCACTATGCTCCGAATCAACCAAGTGTCTTTAATCTTGGCCAAGAGGAGGCCATCAAACAGGCAGACGTGGTGACAGGTATGGTTTAAATTTATAGCATGTTAGCTTTAAATACTGTTACCTAGTGCTTGTTAGCTTATTACTGTTTGTATAGGATTTGTCTTGATTTGCGATAGTCCGACAAGAGCACTATTTGATACGGGAGCTTCGCACTCCTTTTTGTCTGAAAGTTTCATATCGCGCATCGGAGTACCTTCTTCGATGGCGAAGGACAAATTGGACGTGTTACTGTCGAATGAGTGTTCTATGCGTGCGGACAGAGTTTGTGTCGTAAGGGTTCATATTGGA
This sequence comes from Platanthera zijinensis, assembly GCA_039513925.1. Taxonomy (NCBI): domain Eukaryota; kingdom Viridiplantae; phylum Streptophyta; class Magnoliopsida; order Asparagales; family Orchidaceae; genus Platanthera; species Platanthera zijinensis. Next base: position 19,515,663 of record CM077087.1, on the reverse strand, counting down.
AGTCAGGAGTTCGACTTGCTAGCATCGTTGCTGCCGCTAGTAAAGTTCGACGTCATCTTCGGTATGGACTGGCTTTCGGAGCAGAAGGCTTTTATAGATTGCAACCGTAAAGAGGTCAAGCTGGGTGCTGGGCGGGAGACAATGTTTGCGTGATTGAAGGGGTCGAGCAAGACGTTGATGTCTGCTCTTCAGGTGGTGAAGGCGGTTCGTGCTGGAGCAGAGCTGTTCTTCACGTTAGTGGAGGCCGTAAAGCCTAAGTCCACTTTGGATGATAACCCAGTGGTATGCGAGTACCCCGACGTGTTCCCGGACTATTTTCCCGGAGCCCCACCGCAACGAGAGATCGATTTCACCATCGAGCTAGTGCCAGGTGCCAAACCCCTGTCACGCTCTCCTTATAGGTTGGCGCCCAAGGAGATGGCGGAGCTAAAGGTTCAACTAGAAGAGTTGATGGAGTAAGGTTATGTACGTCCAAGTTCGTCGTCGTGGAGCGCACCAGTCCTCTTTGTTAAGATGAAGGACGGAAGTTTGCGGCTGTGTATCGACTACAGAGAACTGAACAAGTTAACGGAAAAAAACAAATTCCCGATCCCAAGGATTGATGATCTTTTCGATCAGTTAGTCGGGTCGTCGGTATATTCAAAATTGGATCTGAAGTCCGGTTACTATCAGCTGAGGATAAAGGAGAGTGATATCCCAAAGACAACATTCAGCACAAGGTATGGGCATTTCGAGTTTACAGTCATGCCATTTGGGATGACTAATGCGACATCCGTATTCATGGATCTGACGAACAGAACGTTCAGGGAGTACCTATACCGTTTTGTGATCGTCTTTATTGACGACATATTGGTGTACTCGCAGTGCGAAGAAGATCACTTCAAGCATTTGCATCTGGTTTTGGAGACGCTGAGGAGGAACGAACTATGCGCAAAGTTCTCTAAGTGCGAGTTTTGGTTACCCTTAGTGGCATTCCTTGGTCATATAGTCAGTGGATAAGGGATTGCGGTAGATCCGGCGAAGATTGTTGCGATACGAGAGTGGCCTGTGTTGTCTTCCGTAGCGAAAGTCCGGAGTTTTCTGGGGCTTGCTGGCTATTACAGGCGCTTCGTGGAGAACTTCTCGTGGATAGCGTTACCTCTCACGACGTTGACAAGGAAAGATTAGAAGTTTGTATGGACGCAGAAGTGCGCGCAAGCGTTCGAAGAGTTGAAGAGTCGGTTGACCACGACGCCAGTGCTAAGTTCGCCGAGTGGGACCGAAGGTTTTGAGGTATACAGCGATGCCTCAGGCAGTGGTTTGGGCTGCGTACTGCTCCAACATGGTAGTGTTATTGCGTATGGCTCGCGTCAGCTGAAAGTGCACGAAAGGAATTATCTGATCCACGACTTGGAGTTAGCGGCCGTAATTTTTGCGCTAAAGCTGTGGAGGCATTATTTGTACGGCGTAAAGGTCGATATTTATACCGACCACAAGAGCCTGAAATACCTGCTGGATCAAAAAGATTTGAACATGAGGCAGCAGAGATGGATGGATTTCCTGGGGGACTAAACGTTCAAAATTCATTATGTACCCGAGAAAGGCAATGCAGTTGTGGATGCGTTGAGTCACAGGGCTCCCGCCCAAGCCAACTAGTTGTCGGTTCATGATGAGAGGTTGATTCGGGAGTTGGAGGTGTTAGACATCTGTTGTGTTGACAAGCAGACTAGCGCCGAAGCACTATTGAACTGGATGGAAGTTCAGTATGACCTGGCTGATCGCATTCGACGGGCTATGGAATTGGATAGCAGCATAAAGAAGCTCATGGATGCGACATTGGATGAGTCAAATTCCCAGTTTTTAGTAGAAGATGGGCTACTAAGGAAGGACAACCGTTTGTGCGTCCCAAACGTGGGAAATCTACAGGTGGAGTTGATGTACGAGGCTCATCATACCAAGTACTCAATTCACCCAGAGAGCACGAAGATGTACCGAGATCTGAAGAAGTTATTCTGGTGGCCAGGGCTCAAGAAGGATGCGACACTATTTGTTGCTAAATGTCAGACTTGCGCCTTAGTAAAGGCAAAGTGCCAAAAGCCAGGGGGATTCTTGAAATCCTTGCCTATTCCAGAGTGGAAGTTCGACGACGTTTCGATGAACTTTGTGCATGGCTTGTCAAGGTCGCAGAAGCGAAACGACGCCATCTGGGTGATCGTAGATCGGTTAACAAAAGCGTCGCACTTCATTCCGCATAGGAAGGATGATTCTGTGAAGAAACTGGCGAAGTTATATGTGGATAATATAGTCATACTACAAGGTGTGCCCCGCAGCATCGTGAGTGATCGAGATGGGCATTTCACGTCCAATGATTGGAGGTTAGTGCAACAGATACTCGGAACTAAGTTGAAGTTCAACACAGCCTTCCATCCGCAGACGAATGGGCAGACCGAGAGGGTCAATAGATCCATGGAGGACATGCTCCGCATGTGCATTCTAGACTTCGGAAAGCATTGAGAAAGACCACCTGTATCTGGTGGAATTTGCGTACAACAATAGCTACCAGGCGAGTATACAAATGACGCCCTTCGAGACCCTATATGGTAGGAAGTGCCGCACGTCGTTGTCGTGGCTAGAAACGGGTAAGGCAAGGTTATACAAAAAGCAAGAGGTGGAAAGCACTACTTCAGTGGTACGAACCATTCGGGAGCGTTTGCTGATCGCTCAGGATAGACAAGCTAAATACTACAATACCAAGCACCGGAATGTGGAGTTCGCGGTTGGCGATTGGGTGTATTTGAAGATAAAGCCGTTCAAGGGAGTGTCACAGATACACCGCTTGAAGAAGCTGAGCCCGAGATACCTTGGACCGTTTGAGATTCTGGAGCGGATCAGTGAAGTTGCTTACCGTCTGAAGCTATCGGTGGAGTTTAGTGGTCTACACGACGTATTCCACATATCAGTGTTGCGGAAGGCGGTGCAAGAGCCTTATCAGGTGATCGCAGTTGATCAGGTACCGGTGGACGAAGGGTTGACAAATAGGGTCAAGCCCGTTTGTATTGAGGACTCTGAAGTCAAGCGACTTCGTAACAAGGAGATCAGAATGGTCAAGGTCCGTTGGTACAATTGCGGTCGTGAGGAGCTCTCTTGGGAATGAGAGCAGACCATGCTTGAGGAGTACCCAGAGTTATTTCACTCAGATACCGCTTTTGGTTTTCTGTTTTCTTTTCCTTTGGTAATTTTGTGGACTAAATTCTTTTAAGAGGGAGAGAGTTGTAACGCCCCGAAACTCAAAAGTGTGACGGGTGGCGTTTTGAGCCAAATCTGGAATTTGGTAGATGTGACACGACCTGGGACACGGGCGTGTCCCAGGGCGTGTCGTGCTCGGGTTCGGCATTGGTCGTGTGGTCGATGATTTTGGAGTCAATGGTCGTCGGGGTGTGAACACGACCTGGGACACGGGCGTGTCCTAGGACGTGTCAGCCACTCAAAACTTTCCACTCAACGATCGTTGAGTGAGGACGCACGGCCTGAGCCCAAGCGTGTTCTGGTCCGACACGGGCGTGTGAAATTTGACACAGGCGTGTCGAATACCCGTGTCCTGCTCGGGTTGTTTGACGAGTTGTGCTAAGGCAGCAAAACAGCCTGGAACACGGGCGTGTCGCAACCCACGGCATGTGACACGGGCATGTCACATGGCCGTGTCGTGCTCTGGATGTTTTGGACCTGTGTCGACGGCATGCGACACGAGCGTGTCACATGGCCGTGTCGTGCTGTGGATGTTTTGGACCTATGTCGATGGAGGAACACGCCCAGCTACACGGGCGTGTACTGGGTGACATGGGCGTGTCAATCTTGACACGGACGTGTCGAGTGCCCGTGTTCTCTTTGGGACGCGACGGTTTTGACGGCGAATGAGTGACACGGCCTTGGACACGGGCGTGTCGCAACCCGTGTTCGGCCCAGGTTTTGGAATTTTTGGCTGAATCGCAGCCGTTCGTTTCCTTGCTTTGGGATCTCATGGCTCAGGGTTGTCCTGGGTAGGTTTTAATCCGGGAATAGGGTTCAAACTCTCATTCCATTTTCATCTTCTCTCTCTAAATCCTAGAGAGAAGGGAGAGCAAGGAGCTTGGAGGAAGAGGAAGATCCGGTCGCCAGAGGAGATTCAGAGTGCCAAATCGCAAACCGAGCCCAAATCTACGGAGGCAAGATCATCGCGGTTCTTTTCATCCGCATAGTTTTCCATGGCGCCGAGGAGAAACGCTAGGGTAACGATTTTCATCTTGAGCATGTGAAGCTCTTCTTCCTTTGCATGGGAAAAACCCGCTCCCGCGAGTGTGCGGTGAGTTTGCGGTATTCCTTGGGGTAGATATGTAAAGTCCCCTTTGTTAGAGTCCGGAATCGTAGTACGGACATAGGCATGGTGTGTGAAGCCTACCCGGACAAGTTGGTCTGGATCGGTGACGTTGCATTGCATAGTAGCCGGAGAAGACACTGTGCCATTGATTATTTTTCGGGTTTCTACGTGGTAGATTGCAGTAGGGATCCTTGGGGATTAACCCCGAGACGCACCCGAAAATCTAGGCAGAAGCGTGATTCTGTCATCTTTGGTGGCCCGGGAGCCATCTTTGTACATAACCAGGTTATGTACTTTGGTTGATCGATTTACGGGTCACGGGGAAACTTAACTCGCGCCGATGACTTTAATTGTTGTGACAGTGTGAGAAGCGAGATGATTGAAACCGTTCCTGCTCTATGTGGTTCGGTTTAGTGGCCTGCCGATGGCATAGAGGGAGGGTCTTCGGCTTCGGCCATGAAGACTTTATTGCTCACGAGATTGTCGTCCTGGGGACGGTGGTGGACCGAGTCCACCATGTAAGTGCCCTGAGAGCACGGGGTGTACGGCCGTGTGTGCCTACACCTGTGGTGAAGTGTGCTTAAATTGTACTTTCACAATCCTGTTTGTTTGTACTAATACAAGTGCAGGGAAGAAGCTTTGGACGCCCCGAGTTGGGGGTGGAATCGTTATAATTTGATCAGCTTTAGCTGATCGTTATTCTTGTTTGCCACCTTTGCGGTGATTTGTGCTTGCAGGTGTCGTGGAGCCGAGCGGCAAATAGCGGGCATAACCTAAGGTGCTGAACCGGCCCTCGAAGGCCTTGTTTGTTTACTTATTTAAATCATATGTGGCCGGCTTGCGCGCCGAAGTTTATAAAACACTATTTATTTAAGTGAACTGTTGTAAGGTCATAAAGCCAGTACTTTTTGGTAGTTTGTATTTCAATCCTGTTTGGTTTGCTAGTGGACATTCATTCTTGTTGGCTGAGTTCTTATTGTTGTAACTTAATAAATTACTTCCGCAAGATGCTCTCTGTATTGGTTGAATGGTTTCATTGAGTAACCCACCAGTCTGTTCGTGGTATATGACGTCGGGGCCCGGCCGGACCTACTGCTATATGCTATGTGACGGATATGGGTGTTATAAGAAGTGTCAAGAGATCCAGTGTGACCCACACTTACAACCACCATCCCACCAAAAATCTTAACCCCCACCCCTGTATCCTCTTCCACATCCCGTCCTTAAGGAATTGAAATTTTGCACGGTGAGAGCGACCAATTGATGACGACATACCCAAATATAAGTCGTGTTGGGTGGAACGATCCACCCCCAAAATGACAGATATCTCCTCCGCGACTACGACCAAACGCCACCCTGGACGGCTAACCTCCTGTCTTGGGAAAAATATTTGTGTCTGAATCCCAACTAATGTTGAAGTTGGAGAACACTTCCGGTCACTTCACGTCGCATGTCGAGCGCCTCCGAGGTCGCAACTAGCGATCACTGTGCGCTCAGACTGCCTTCGTGATCACTGCACGCTCAGAATGCTTCTGGGCTCACAACGCGCTCAGGACGCCTTCGCCCTCATGACGCGATCAGAATGCCTCCACGCTCACTGCGTGCGTGCTCCCGACGCCTCTGCGCTCCCAACGCCTTCACGCTCACCATGCGCTCCCAACGCCTTCGCGCTCACTATACACTCAGAACGCTTCTGCGCTCACAGCTCGCTCAGAACACCACCACGTTTGCGGCGTGCGCGGAAGTTAACCTTCTAAACTTCTCAGATTGCATATAGTGTTCGTTGCCTTAAGCGCAGTCAGCATAACTACCCGAACAGCCTAAACTGCCCAGGGGCAAAATGGTCATATTCAAAAAACAACAATCTGTGTGCTCCTGATTGACAGACGTGATTCGTCTATCATATTATTATGGTTGTTACAACAACAAAATTACCGCCCTATCCCTGATCAATGCTATAAAAGGAGCTCAAAACACTCATTTGAAGGGACTTTGCCTTCAGCACCGAAAGAGTCCTTCCAAGAAACCCTTTAGAGTTCTCCTTCGGTGCATGAAGATCTCCTTCGAGCTTCGAAGATCTCCTTTGTGACTTGAAGATCTTCTTCACCTTTAAAGATCTTATTTGAAAGCGGCTTGAAGATCTCACTTTCCTCAAGAGTGCTTGACTCGATCGTTTCGACCGATTCTTCCTCCACCAAATACTTAGCTTTTTGAGCGGTGAACTGTCACTCTCGAACGCTCCTCTTCTACTAGCATAATAAAACTTGGCTAACACCTACCCAACCAAGTGGTTTTCCTCTTTTTCGTGATTTTTTCACGCTAAAACCTTTTTGTCAGCCGTCTTACTTTACTTCAATTGTTTGTGTGCTCAGCTCACTGTAGAGCTGAGACGGTTCAATTTGACCAATCAATAAGAGCATTGAGCGACCTGCAACAAATTTTAATAACTATAAAGTTTTTAAAAAATTATTTTCTAAATTTAGCCTATGGAGGGATATCACAATAACCTGGTTTTAAAAAAAGATAATTGAAGACAGTTCATCCATCATTATACACAATCTATTTTTGCAGATGGAACGTGCTTCTCCACAACTTCAAATTGATTAAAATCATTCTTTAATTTGTTTCAAAACATTTAAAATAATCTATGCCCATCCCATTATAGTGGGATAAATGTTTGAGTGTTATTGTATTAAAAATAATTTATGAATATGATGTTAGGGTTGATCCGCTCAAAGTATTCTACGAATATCACATCAAGTTTGGAATGAGTATTTATAGTACTTCCAGCGTAGAGCAAGACCTTAGTATAACACGAACCCGTAACCTATTCTGAGTCGACCTAACACACGTGCGGACATATTATTATATAAATCTAAATATAAATCTAACATATGATTGATTAGGGATCGATCAATGAACCGATTTGAAATTGATTTTAAAAATTGAGATCCTTTAATTCCTTAAGAATTGAAATTATTTGAATTCTAATTTTATCCTTACAACAAAATTGAGCATGCATAAATAGAATTGGTTAATTCTATTATTTTGAAGAAAATAATGAAAACCAATTAATTGAATAAAGGAAATGATATCTTGTAGGACAGGCGAAATATGCATGTCCCGATGTCCGGGCAAAAACAAGTCTACGAAAAACTGTACACAAGAAAAATGTGCTCCAGAGTGAAGAATATGTGTCTGTGCCAAAATATGCACAAGAGCAAATATGCACGACGAGGTGAAAAATAAGCACTCAGGAGAAAAAGCGCACAACGTACCCTACCTAAAAATGTGTGCTCAAGAGAAAACGTGTACCGGGCAAAAATTGTGTGCATGGATAAAAAATATGTTCCTGGGCAAAAGAATATCAGTCCCTAAGAAAAAATGCACTCCCAAGAGAAAAACAACCTCTGGCAAATAACTATGCGCCCTGACAAAATACACGCGCTGGAGAGAAATACGTGTGTCTGTGCAAAAAGTGTGTATCCGGGTGAAAAAACGCGCTCTGATAAAAAAACGAGTGTCTGGGCAAAAAATCACGCGCCTGAGCAAAATAATTTGTGCCCGTGTGAAAAAACGTTCGCCTTGGCGAAGAAAAACATGCGCTTTGGTAAAAAATGCACGCCTAGCCAAAAATGGTATATCGACGTTGCGAAATACATGCCCGTGTGGAATTACACAAACCTGGACGAAAAAATGATGCACAGGCGAAAAAAAACGCTCACTGTGACTAAAAAATACACCCTTGTGCAATAAAACGCGACGTGCCCCGACCGAAATTATTATTTAGATTGAAAAGAATTTAACTTGATTCAAAATGAATGTTTTGAAATTCATTAAAATTCCAATTCTGAAATGCGCAAACCAACAAATCTTAAGAAATTAAAATTAGACCATAATACGTCCAAGCCAACAAACCTGGCTAAATTACGAACTTTTCCGTTATATATAACCTCATTATTATTATATTAAAAAAAAGAAGGCGATTGTTAACCGCAATTCGTTATTGGGTAGTCGCACTCCAAAATTTCATAATTTGTCGCGCCTTTTCGAAATACATCTTGAACATGTAATTTCAGGAAAAGTGTTCAACACGAAAGTTGTAGATCTCGATGAGATCTACAACTTTCGTGTTGAACACTTTTCCTGAAATTGCTTGTACAAGGGATATTTAGAAAATGCGCGAAAAATTATGAGACTTTGAAGTGCGACCAACCAATAACGAAATAACGGATTGCGGTTAACAATTGCCAAAAAAAAAAAAAAAAAAAACTGCGCAGTGCTTAAACAAATAATTTCATAAAATGTGTTCAGAATAATTCCTATTCTCATTTATGACTTTCCATTTCCCTTTCACTTGCACGCACGCGTCCCCTGCCCAAGAAACCCGATGGCGATTCGAGTTCCCGAGTCCGCCATTAATCACTCCCGCCGACAGAACTCCTTGCTCCGCCAGAACTATTTGTGAAATCATGCACAGTGCAGCAAGAAGAGGAATGTGCATTTGATTTATGTTTATTTTTTGTTCACCGATCCATGATGGATAATGCGGTAGAGTGAATAAGCAACCATGCCCAGTGCATTATGATTTCATAACTAAACTGGAGATGTTTTTTTACTTGAGATCGATCAGACACGATAGAACAAGCAAAGAAGAAGAAGAACCACAGAAAGTGGTTTACATCAGCACACAAATCCATCATCATACCATTATCATAGGATACGATCCTTGAAATTAACGAGAGATGTGATCGATCGATTTATGAATCAGAATAGCAGGTCCTTCTTCGCATGAAGATTCGCGAAGTAATTTCTGGGGTCGGCTTCAAATGACGAGCGAGGCATGTATCTTCCCGGCCTTCCAGGAGCCCGCATCATCCTGTCGCCGGAGAACCACCGGCGGAAGCAGCCGCAGCAGCACCCGCGGCGGCGGAAGCAGCCGCAGAAGCACCCGCGGCGGCGGAAGCAGCCGCAGCAGCACCCGCGGCGGCGGAAGCAGCAGCAGTAGAGACAGAGGAAGACCAAGGAGACGGGGAGGACCACGGTTAAGAAAACGTGAATCCCCCGGCTCAAAGTCTCGGCTCTAGTCTCCGGCGGGAAGATCTCGTCGGCTTTGCGCCGAAATATGGTGAAGAGGTCGCCGAGAAGACGGATGAGCTTGTGAAGCTTTTCGAGCAGGAAATCGCCGATGGTCTTCGTGTATGCTTCCGGCAGATCCTCCATCGACAGCTTCAGCTTTCGAAAAGTTTTCTCCATTTCTCTCTCTCTCTCCCTCTCGGTGGGATTTAGGGTTTGTTGGGGAGAGATGGATTCCCACTTCCCTGTGTGACTGATATATAAAGGTAAAACACGAGTTTATAGTGTCAGGAGAAGAATATTCGACCATTATCTTTTTCGGAATACATTAAAAATTTTAAATTAAAATTTTGGTAATGAGAAATATGAGCTCCATAGGGGTGCTTATGCATAATTACTTACCGTTATAAATGCTCATCTGCTGTCGGGTCACGGGTGCGCTTTCTATTTATGCCCCTAACACACCTAAAATTTACCATTCCTGATTTGAGTAAGTTGATTATTTAAGTTTTTATTAAGTAAATATATAAGAGTGAAAGACATAGGACTCATGCAAACTCGACCCGAGGAAGGGTTCGTGGCTCGTGCTGTGGTCAAGATATCCAAAATAACGAGGCAATTCTACGAAAACAGCGCCAAACCCACCACCAAATATCCAATTACATCCTACTTCACTTTTTCATCCATATCAATCAAGTAGCCACTCCAGCGCACAATTTTTGATCCGAGCCTGCGAGGCGAGCATACAGGATGAGGGCACGTGGCAATCATTTTTATCAGTCAAGATAAACTCGTGGGAAGATGTTTCTGTTTTTAACTCAGGTCCGTTTCTTTCTGAGTAATAATAATATCATTGGAAAATTCTATACACACGTAAAATTCACCTAAATATCACAAAAAGTGGGCTCCACGTCATTATTTTCATAACAAAAACACCTGCTATTGTTCCAAAATCTGCAAGTCGGGTGTTTTCTTTATGAATTTAGGGGTGTGGGCCCCACCTTTTTGTGGATTTTAGGTGAATTTTATGTGGATTGAGAATATTAAGCATAGATGACTATGTCATTAAAAACAACAATCAAACAATAAATTACTAAATAAGATTTCGTTTGGAGGGACTTATTTTCACCTGTCAAGCGGTTACGGCCGCATGAACCGTGCCTTAATTAAGGCCCGGTTCATGCGGCCGTAATTGTTTGACCGGTGAAAATAAGTCTCCCCAAACGGAGCCTAAGTAGACAAAACTCACACATTGTGAGAACCGAAGCCATGACCTTCCTGTCACCACATTTCATTCTTCGACGATCTATACCATTGCATTTCATTCTTCGTTCGCCTGTCGAATTTTTAATGTATAAGCCCTCTTCCCGTGCATTTGATGTTGTAAAATCAAGTACAAATAGTAACAATTATAAATTAACACAGGTGAACAAGAAAACAAAAAGTATAACCACAAAATTTATATAAATGTAAATACAAGAGAAAAATTTGACCGTCCGATGAAATACACGTAGATCCGACAGACACGCACGATCTGCGAGAGAGTAGAAGTTCTGCACTGCAATCCGGCTTGCAGACACACAAGGTACACCGGAACCTACAACGTCGAAGTCCGACGTTGAACCGCACCACTACCGGAGAACAATAACGCCACCGGAGAACAACGCCACCACCAGAGAGAAAACACCGTCAAAGCTAACTGCACTCATACACACCTTCGACACAACGCCTCTCGACTCCAAAGAACATTCGCTGCACCGACAACGACAAACTCAATCAAGCCCGACAACACCATATCTCAACGTCGACGGATATCTCCTCCAAGACCGGTGTTAACATCCAAGGCCGGCGACCCCTCCGAGCGCACAAACGAGACTAGAGCTATCACGGTTCCGGTTCGGTTCCAATTTTACTAAAACCGTGAACCGAACCGCTAAGGTAACAATTTTTCAAAATAGAACCAAAACCTTATTTGATTTGACCGGTTCTGGTTCTGATTCCGGTTCAAGCATAATTTTAGAACCACCGTGTCAATGGTTCCAGTTACGATTCAACAAAAACCAAAACCAAACCGGTCACTAACGGTTCGGCTCGGTTCTATGAGGTTCGGTCTGGTTCCAATCGGCTCCAACCAGAAGTACAACCCAACTTGACGGAATGAATGAGGGAGATCAAAAATAAAACACCTGAGGGAAAAAGTAAACCTATTAGATTTTCTTTGAAATAGGGAATTCGAAGTCTGGGGCCCGGGCGCAAGAATTTTATATTATACCAACGATGAGTACTTTTTTGTGTAATACAACATGTAGAACTTAAAGTTAAAATTCAAATTTGTAAAATTACACTTGACCGCACTGATTTTAAACCACACTAAACGGTTTGGTTGTTGAACGATTTCGTTCGTTGCAAAACTGCATAGTTTGCGGTGCGGTTTTTGGCAGTGCAAACTCTATAAAACCACGCCGCACCGTCGTCATCATTTGTACCGACTTCTCCGAGAGGGGCTGACATTACAATCATCGCTAACGAGTATATGTTACCTTCATTCTTTCGCAACTTTGTCGTCTCCTATTCAGCTCTTTTTAGATAGCGTTGCAGGCATTCATGTTAGAAACCATTCTAGTATTCTTCTTCTTTTTCACCTCTTCCTTCACAGGTGTTAGGGATCGCTCAACGCTCCGGTAGACCAGACTAAATTGGTTTGCCTTAGTCCGAGGATGGTCGAGCGCACCAATAGTCACAGTAAGTAAAAAAGTTGAAAAAAGAATTTTTTTTAACGTGAAAAACCCGTTAACTGGGTGAAAAATCACGTGGTCGGGTCTGTGCTGCCAAACATCCATTATTTGCTTTTTGTTGTATGAGGCTTTCATGAAGAACTCGAGGGCGATAGACTGCCTCTCGTTACAGTTTGTTGAGAGAGTGAGAGTGGAGGAAAAGCTCAAAGGGTGACAAACCACCACTCGTGGAGCTAAGTATTAATTTCTTTGTGAGCTGTCAGGAGAGATGTGCCTGTTGCGCCTTGAAGTCCTCAACGTACTAGTGCTTGGGAGCAACATGTTGTGCTCGTTCTGATGACGTCTGGGGCTTGGAAGCTCGAGTGTTACGCTCGGCGGACTTGGCCTGTCTACACTGAGGAGACTCGGTGGTCTCGACGGAACGTGCAGAGGCACGCTTGGATAGGTCTGGATGATAGAGCGCGCTGAGGCGCACTTGGAACGGTCCGAAGACGGGGTGCCCGAAGGCGTGCTTGGACAGTCTTGACGGCTGGGCGCGTAGAGATGCACTTTGATGATCTTGATAGTGGGGCGCACGGAGGCGTGCTTGGGCGATCTCAATGATGGAGCACCGTGACGCTCTTGGATGGTCTTAACGGCAGAGCGCTTGACGGAGGAGAGTGCGCGGGGCACATGTTGGAGGAGAGAGCACAGGGTGCTTGCTGGAGGAGAGCGCGCGATGCGCTTGCTGGAGGAGTGCGCATGGGGCACTTGTTGGTGGAGAGCGTGCAAAACGCTTGTTGGATGAGAGAGCACGAGGCACTGGCAGGAGGAGAGCACGTGTGAGCTTGCTAGAGGAGAGCGTGCGGGGCACTGTTTGTAGGAGAGCGCATGGGGCGCTTGTTGGATGAGAGTGTGCGGGGAGCGCAGATGGAAGAGGCGCGCGCGCGAGCGCTCATGAAAAAGGCACACATGAGCGCGCACAGAAGAAGCGCGCGCAAGAGCACTCACGAAAGAGAGGCACACGGGAGTGCACACAGAAGAGGGGCATGCGGGAGCGCGCATGGAAGAGGTGCACATGAAAGTGCGCAAGGTAGGGAAGCAGTGGAGAGAAAATCGAGGGAGAAGGAGTTGAGAGAAAAAATTCGTAGGAGGATTTTCCGGACAGAGAAAATGATGAGAAATGAAAAGGGAAGGGGGCTATTTATAGATTTTAGGAGGGGCAAGCCGGTAATTTCTCTCAATAACAACAGACCAGACCAATAAAATGTAACACCCCGAAACTCAAAAGAGGGACGGGTGATGTTTTAAGCCCAGTCTGATTTTTGGAGTAGGTGTCACGGGCGTGTCACGGGCGTGACACGGGCGTGACACGGGCGTGTCACGGGCGTGACACAGGCGTGTTCGGCCACGGGTCGTGCGGTCGATGCTTTGGCGGTCGACGATCGTCTAGTTGTAGAACACGGCCTAGGACACGGGCGTGTCCCAGGCCGTGTCACTCCAGGGAATCTGCAAGTGTGGTACACGGGCCGTGACACGGGAACAAACACGGGCGTGTCAAATTTGACACGAGCATGTCAGATGCCGTGTCACAAGGCCGTGTACCTCTCTGACTGCGAAGTGTTGGTCGATTGCACACGGGGGGGCGTGACACGGATCCCGACACGGGCGTGTCGCAGGTGACACGGGCGTGTCGGAGGCCGTGTCAAAGGCCGTGTGCTGGTTTTTCGTATCGATCGAGACGGCGAATGGGTGACACGGCCAGGCACACGGCCGTGTTGCAACCCGTGTTCGGCCCAGATTTTATGATTTCAGATCTAATCTTGGCCGTTCGTTTCCTTGACTTTGGATCCGACGGTAGGGGGCTGCTCCTGGGTGGTTTTAGCCGGGATTTAGGGTTGGGAACCCTCATTTCCTTTAGCCATTCTCTCTCCAAGAGTTTAGAGAGAAGGGAGAGCAAGGAGGAAGGAGGAGTCCAAGATCCGTCCGCCGAAGGAGTTTCGGAGCTCCGAATCGCGATCCGAGTCCAGATCCGCGGAGGTGACGTCGTTGCGGTGCTTTCCAACCGCATAGTTTTCGATGGCGCCACGGAAGAACGCAAGGGTAACGATTTCTCATCCTTGGGCATGTGAAGCCCTTTTTCCCTTTGCATAGGAAGCCCTCTCTCGCGAGTGAGCGAAGAGTTGGAGCGTTCCTTGGGGTAGATATGTAAAGTCCCCCTTGTGTAGAGTTCGTATGCGAAAACGGACATAGGCATTGTGTGTGAAGCCTATCCGGACAAGTAGAGCCGGATCGGTGATGTTGCATTGCATTTGAACCGGGGAAGACTCCGGGTGTTTGGGCATTTTTCGGGTTTTCTACGTGGTAGATTACAACAGGGAGCCTTGGAGATTAACTCCAAGGTGCACCCGGAAAGCTGGGCAAAAGCGAGTTTTGCCAACACGATGGCCGGGGAGCCAACGTAACATAATCGGGTTATGTGATTGTTGTGGCGGAAACAGGACTCGGTGAGTCTTGACCTGCGCATATGACTTAAATTGCCGTTGCGATATGAGCACGGGTCAGGCGGAACCGTACCCGGTCTATGTCGTTCGGTCGGACCGTTGGCATGGATGAGGGTCTTCGGCGGTCTATGACTTAAATTGCCGTGACCAAGGCCAGGAAGGCAAAATGCTCATATGGTTGGCCGTCCAAGAGGCGGTGGTGGAACGAGAACGTCTATGGCTTGAATTGACGTGATGTTGGCCGGTTCGCCGTGAATGTGCCCTGTGTGCACGAGGTGTGTGGCCGTGCGAGCCTACGCCTGTGATGATGTGTGCTCACACTAATTTATTGCCTATACTAATAAAGTGCAGGGAAAGAGCATCGCCGCCCCGATTTTGGGGGCGAGATCGTTATAATTTGGTCAGCATAGCTGACCGTTGCTTTTGTTTGCCACCAGGCGGTGGTTTGTGCTTGCAGGTGCTGCGGAGCCGAGCGGAAAATAGCGGGCTAAAGCCCATGTTGCGGTGCTGGCCCTCGAAGCCCTAACTCTTTTATGCTTTCCGTTTATTTCATGTATGGCCGGCCTGCGAGCCGAAGTATGTAAGACATGTTTTGTTAAGCAAACCTTGTAAGGCCATAAGGCCGGTACTTTTGTATTTTCCATTCCTATTGTTATTTTTGTAGTGGACATTCTTGCTTGGCAGGGTTCTTGTAATTGTGCAACTTAATAAATTGCTTCCGCTAGAATGACTCTGTGTAGGACGTTGGTGATTGGTTGTATGGTTTCAACGCCTAACCAACTGGTCTGTCCGTAGTATATGGCGTCGGGCCCCGGCCGGACCTACTGTTATATACTATGTGACGGATATGGGTGTTACAAATTGGTATCAGACTACTGGTTTCGGTCAAACTTAAATGAATTCGTGGACGAATTCACTTTAAGGGGTGGTGAGCACATGTGTGCGTCATCGTTATAACATGAAAAGAACCCATGAATGTCCACTTAGGAATGAAAATACACATGTGTGAGGAACCTGCGTGTTCCTATAATTGCTGTTTGCAGTAATTTTTTTGGTCGCTTATCGGTGTTTTGCACGATTATAGGTGACCAGGAGTGGTGCTGGGCCGTCAGAACGGCCAGGTTCTGAGGCAAGCAGTGCGCCAAGTGATGCGCCTGCAACACCTCCGTCTGCCGAGACCATTAGATTGGTGGTAGAAGCTGTCTTTGCTATGATTAATGCGCAACCTGCAAGACAGGTGCAGCAGCCTGCTCCTGCGGGGGAGCAAGTGCCGCTCCAAGCGGCGGAGCCTAGAAGGGTTGAGCAGGTGGCGGTGGAGCCGGAGTTGCCTCGGAGAGCAACTGAAAGACAGTTGAAGCATGTGATGGGCTTCCACCCACCGGTGTTCTCGGGAACGGGAACCCCAACCCAGGCTGAAGATTGGCTCGCAAGAGTCAATAGGGTGATGACAGCTACTGAAACGGAAGAGTGGCAGAAGACCACGATAGCGACGTTCCTTTTGGATGGGGACGCAAGGTTATGGTGGGAAGGCCTAGAGCTACACCAGTTGAGGGGAAGGCCGTTGGCCGAAGTTCCTATGGCGGAGTTTTCGAGATTGTTCATGGCTCGATACCTCCCCTCAGTGTAGAGGATCGCTTTGGAGAACGAGTTCCAAAAGTTGGTGCAAGGAGATTGCACTGTAGACGAGTACCTCCACGAGTTTACTCGGTTGGGGAGATATGCTAGCGCTACCTTTGCCGATGAGGAGCGAAAGACTAACCGCTTCTATGAAGGGTTAAGAGATGAGCTGAGGTTGCTACTGTCGGGGTCTATGGCGCAGGGTTTCCTAACCTTGGTCAACTCGGCCCGGTCCTTGGAGAAGGACATGAGAAATGTGCAAGCTAAGAAGGATTCTGGCGGGAAGAAATCGGAGTTCAAAGCGCCGACTACGTCGAAGTCAGGCTATCAAAAATTTTTCAAGAAGGCTAGGACGTCAGGTCCAGCTTCTTCTACGGGTGCCTCGGGGGCAACTACTAATCGAACCCCGGGCGCTTGTTTCACGTGTGGAAAGACGGGGCACTTTGCCCGTGACTGCTGGAGTGGATGCTCAAAGTCCGAAAGGAAACAAGGAGCTACTTATGAAGAGAAGGGCAAGGCGGTGGAGTCAACCGCGTCCCACTATGCTCCGACTCAGCCTAGAGTCTATAACTTGGGCCAGCAGGAGGCCATCAAGCAAGCAGATGTGGTGACATGTATGAGTTAATTTATAGCAAGTTGACTTTAAAATACCATTAACTATTGCTTGTTAGGCTAATGTCTTTTGCTTAGGCTTTGTGGTGATTAGCGATAGTCCGGCACGGGCACTGTTCGACACGGGAGCTTCACACTCCTTCTTGTCCGAAAATTTTATATCGCGCATCGGAGTCCCTTCTTCGATGGCGAAGGACAAGTTGGATGTGCTGCTACCGAATGGGTGCTCGATGCGTGCGGACAGAGTGTGTGCCGTAAAGGTTCACATAGGGAGCCAAGAGTTCGACTTGCTAGCGTCATTGCTGCCGCTAGTAGAGTTCGAAGTTATCTTTAGGATGGATTGGCTTTCAGAGCAGAAGGCTTGGATTGATTGCGATCGGAAGGAGGTCAAGCTGGGTGTTGGGCGGGGGACAACATTCGAGGGACTCAAGGGGTCGAGCAAGACGCTGATGTCTGCTCTTCAGTTGGTAAAGGCAGTTCGTGCTGGTGCAGAGCTGTTCTTCGCAATATTGGGGGCTGTGGAGCCAAAGTCCGCGTTGGATAGCATTCCCGTGGTTTGCGAATACCCCGATGTGTTCCCGGAGCCCCACCGCAGCGGGAGATTGATTTCACCATCGAGCTCGTACCGGGGGCCAAACCGGTGTCACGTGCTCCGTATAGGTTGGCGCCTAAGGAGATGGCAGAGTTGAAAGTTCAGCTAGAGGAGCTGATGGAACAAGGTTATGTGCGTCCAAGCTCGTCGCCTTGGAGCGCACCGGTCCTCTTCGTTAAGAAGAAGGATGGTAGTATGCGGTTGTGTATCGACTACAGAGAGTTAAACAAGCTGACGGAAAAGAACAAGTACCCGATCCCGAGGATTGATGATCTCTTTGATCAGTTAGTCGGATCGTCGGTATATTCTAAGTTGGACTTGAAGTCGGGGTACTATCAGTTGAGGATAAGGGAATGTGATATCCCGAAGACCGCGTTCAGCACAAGGTATGTGCATTTCGAGTTCACGGTCATGCCGTTTGGACTGACGAATGCGCCATCAGTGTTTATGGACTTGATGAACAGGACGTTCCGAGATTTCCTGGATCGCTTTGTGATCGTCTTTATTGACGATATATTGGTGTACTCGCAGTGCGATGAAGATCACTTCAAGCACTTGCATCTGGTGTTGGAGACTTTGAGGAGGAATGAGCTTTATGCGAAATTCTCCAAGGGCGAGTTCTGGTTACCCTCAGTAGCGTTCCTTGGTCACATTGTTAGTGGGGAAGGTATAGCGGTGGATCCGGCGAAGATCGTTGCGATACGGGAGTGGCCTGCGTTGTCTTCTGTCGCGGAAGTCCGTAGTTTTTTCGGGCTTGCCGGATATTACAGGCGCTTCGTAGAGAACTTCTTGCGGATAGCGCTACCTCTCACGAAGTTGACAAGGAAAGATCAGAGATTCTCGTGGAAGCAGGAGTGCGTGCAAGCGTTTGAGGAGCTGAAGAGACGGTTGACCACGGCGCCAGTGCTTAGTTCGCCGAGTGGGACCAAGGGCTTTGAGGTGTATAGCGACGCTTCAGGTAGTGGTTTGGGCTGCGTGCTGTTGCAGCATGGAAGTGTGATTGCGTATGGATCGCGTCAGTTGAAGGTGTATGAAAGAAATTATCCGGTGCACGACTTGGAGTTGGCGGCCGTGATATTTGCACTCAAGTTGTTGAGGCACTACCTATACGGCGTAAGAGTCGATATATACACCGATCACAAGAGCCTAAAGTACTTGTTGGATCAAAAGGACCTTAATATGAGGCAGAGGAGGTGGATGGAGTTCCTGGGAGACTACACCTTCAAAATACATTATGTACCCGGGAAGGGCAACGCAGTTGCGGATGCGCTGAGTCGCAGGGCTCCCGCCCAAGCCAACTGGTTGTCGGTGCATGATGAGCGGCTGATACGAGAGTTGGAGGAGCTTGAGATCTGTTGCGTTGACAAGCAGACGAGCGCCAAAGCAATGTTGAACTGGACAGAAGTTCAGTATGACCTGGCTGACCGAGTTCGGCAGGCATTGGAGTTAGATGACTCCATGAAGGAGCTTATGGAGGCAGCGTTGGATGGGTCAAATTCCCAGTTCTCGGTAGTAGATGGTTTGTTAAGGAAGGATCATCGGTTGTGCGTCCCAAGTGGGGGTAACCTCCGGGCGGAGTTGATGTACGAGGCTCATCATACCAAGTACTCAATCCACCCAAGGAGCACGAAGATGTATCGTGATCTCAAAAAGTTGTTTTGGTGGCCGGGGCTCAAGAAAGACGTGGCGTTGTAAGTGGCTAAATGCCAAACGTGCGCCTTGGTGAAGGCGGAGTGCCAAAAGCCGGGAGGATTTCTGAAGTCCTTGCCTATACCGGAGTGGAAATTCGACGACATATCTATGGACTTTGTGCATGGGTTGCCGAGGTCGCAGAAGGGGAACGACGCCATCTGGGTGATCGTAGATCGGTTAACAATGATGTCGCACTTCATTCCGCATAGGAAGGACGATCCAGTGGAGAAATTGGCGAAGTTGTATGTTGACAATATTGTTAGGCTGCATGGCGTGCCCCGTAGCATTGTGAGTGATCGCGATGGGCGGTTCACGTCAAATGATTGGAGATTGGTGCAGCAGATGCTGGGAACAAAGTTAAAGTTCAGCACAGCCTTCCATCCGCAGACGGATGGGCAGACCGAGAGAGTCAATAGGACGATGGAGGACATGCTACGCATGTGTGTTCTGGACTTCGGTAAGCATTGGGAGGACCACCTGTATTTGGTGGAGTTCGCGTACAACAACAGCTACCAGGCGAGTATCCAGATGGCTCCCTTTGAGGCCCTATATGGTAGGAGGTGTCGCACGCCGTTGTCTTGGTTAGAAACGGGTGAGGCAAGGTTATACAAGAAGCAGGAGGTGGAGAGTGCTACCTCGTTGGTGCGGATCATTCGGGAGCGCTTGTTGATCGCTCAGGACAGGCAAGCGAAGTATTACAATGCCAAGCACCGGAACGTGGAGTT
The DNA here is from genome assembly GCA_039513925.1 of Platanthera zijinensis. Classification (NCBI taxonomy): domain Eukaryota; kingdom Viridiplantae; phylum Streptophyta; class Magnoliopsida; order Asparagales; family Orchidaceae; genus Platanthera; species Platanthera zijinensis. Next base: position 19,495,798 of record CM077087.1, on the reverse strand, counting down.
CGCGGTAGGCGATTGGGTATACTTGAAAGTAAAGCCGTTCAAGGGGGTTTCGCGGGTGAGACGCTTGATGAAGCTGAGCCCAAGGTACCTTGGACCTTTTGAGGTTCTGGAGCGAGTCGGCGAAGCTGCGTACCGTTTGAAGTTATCGGTAGAGTTGAGTGGACTACATGATGTGTTCCACATCTCTGTATTGCGGAAGGCGGTGCAAGAGCCTTCGCAGGTGATCGCAGTTGATCAAGTACCGGTGGACGAAGGGTTGACGACTTAGGTCAAGCCCGTTTGTATTGAAGATGCAGAGGTCAAGAGGCTCCGTAACAAGGAGATCCGGATGGTTAAAGTCCGGTGGGATAATTGCGGTCGGGAGGAGCTCTCTTGGGAAAGGGAGCAAACCATGTAGGAGGAGTACCCGGAGTTTTTCCGCTCAGGTACCGTTAAAAGTTTTAAGTTCCTATGGTTTTCCTTTAGTAAATTTCGTGGGCGAAATTCTTTTAAGGGGGGGGGGAGAGTTGTAACACCCCGAAACTCAAAAGAGGGACGGGTGATGTTTTAAGCCCAGTTTGATTTTTGGAGCAGGTGTCACGGGCGTGTCATGGGCGTGACACGAGCATGACACGGGCGTGTCACGGGCGTGACACAGGCGTGTTCGGCCACGGGTCGTGCGGTCGACGCTTTGGCGGTCGACGATCGTCTAGTTGCAGAACACGGCCTAGGACACGGGCGTGTCCCAGGCCGTGTCACTCCAGGGAATCTGCAAGTGTGGTACACGGGCCGTGACACGGGAACAAATCACGGGCGTGTCAAATTTGACACGGGCGTGTCTGATGCCGTGTACCTCTCTGACTGCGAAGTGTTGGTCGATTGCACACAGGGGGCGTGACACGGGTCCCGACACGGGCGTGTCGCAGGTGACACGGGTGTGTCAGAGGCCGTGTCAAAGGCCGTGTGCTGGTTTTTCGTATCGATCGAGACGGCGAATGGGTGACACGGCCAGGCACACGGCCGTGTTGCAACCCGTGTTCGGCCCAGATTTTATGATTTCAGATCTAATCTTGGCCGTTCGTTTCCTTGACTTTGGATCCGATGGTGGGGGGCTGCTCCTGGGTGGTTTTAGCCAGGATTTAGGGTTGGGAACCCTCATTTCCTTTAGCCATTCTCTCTCTAAGAGTTTAGAGAGAAGGGAGAGCAAGGAGGAAGGAGGAGTCCAAGATCCGGCCGCCGAAGGAGCTTCGGAGCTCCGAATCGCGATCCGAGTCCAGATCCGCGGAGGTGACGCCATTGCGGTGCTTTCCAACCGCATTGTTTTCGATGGCACCGCGGAAGAACGCAAGGGTAACGATTTCTCATCCTTGGGCATGTGAAGCCCTTTTTCCCTTTGCATAGGAAGCCCTCTCTCGCGAGTGAGCGAAGAGTTGGAGCATTCCTTGGGGTAGATATGTAAAATCCCCCTTGTGTAGAGTTCGTATGCGAAAACGGACATAGACATTGTGTGTGAAGCCTATCCGGACAAGTAGAGCAGGATCGGTGATGTTGCATTGCATTTGAACCGTGGAAGACTCCGGGTGTTTGGGCGTTTTTCGGGTTTTCTACGTGGTAGATTGCAACAGGGAGCCTTGGAGATTAACTCCAAGGTGCACCCAGAAAGCTGGGCAAAAGCGAGTTTTGCCAACACGATGGCCGGGGAGCCAACGTGAACATAACCAGGTTATGTGATTGTTGTGGCAGAAACGGGACTCGGTGAGTCTTGACCTGCGCATATGGCTTAAATTGTCGTTGCGATATGAGCACGGGTCAGGCGGAACCGTACCCGGTCTATGTCGTTCGGTCGGACCGTTGGCATGGATGAGGGTCTTCGGCGGTCTATGGCTTAAATTGCCGTGACCAAGGCCAGGAAGGCAAAATGCTCATATGGTTGGCCGTCCAAGAGGCGGTGGTGGAACGGGAACGTCTATGGCTTGAATTGACGTGACGTTGGCCGGTTCGCCGTGAATGTGCCCTGTGTGCATGAGGTGTGTGGCCGTGCGAGGCTATGCCTATTGATAGTTTAACTTTCAAGACAGCCTAAACACCTAGAGGGGGGGGGGTGAATAGGTTCTGCTTATTTATAAAAACTTCTAGGCAGAATTCAATTCAATGACTAACAAAAGAATCACAGCAATCACAGAAAATAAAACATCACAGATTGCACAATGTTTTATAGTGGTTCCCCAAGGTCTGGGTACATCCACTTTCCCCCTTCACCTATCTAGCAGTATGCTAGATTCGACCAAACTTCCACTAATCTCAGATCAACAGATCCTACAACTCAGAACCCAACTGGTTCCTACAACTCAGGCACAACTGCCCTACCTCAGCCTTGCCCCAAGGCCTACAACTCAGAGAAGATTCTTCTCCTACACTCAGGCAAACAGCCCTACCACTCAGAGTTCAACACTCCTACACTCAGCCTTTATAACACAGGCTTACAACTCAGATCTGTGACAACAGATCCTACAGAAATATAGAAAAGATTATTTAATTGTCTTGCCTAAATTGAGAGAGAAAAGGCCAAGACAATTCTTGAACAGCTGATGCAATCAACTGTATCTGAGCCTTCTTCAAAGCTTCTTGAATATGAACTTAGCTGAGTTGATTCCAAACAGCTTCTTGAGAATCCACTGGTGGTTTCTTTCTTCTTCTTCTTCAAATTCTGGCTTGATCTCTCTCTATCCAGCACTTTGAATGATTCTTCTGAATTCTGATTAGAACTCTTCTTTGATCTATCCTTAGATAGTCTTCTTTGATCTTCCGGAGAAGATCTTCTTAAGTGCCTAGCACTTTCTTGAAATGAATTGGATTGTAATCCTTCTCAACTTTTTGATTCTTATCAATGTTTTCAAAAGATACTTTCTCCTTCTGAATCTGTCTATTTATAGACTTTCTTCATGGTAACCGGCTGATCCGGTTTCTAACCGTTTTCTGACAAGTCTGACAGCTTCAGTTAACCGGTGGCAACCCACAGCTGTCAAGTCTTCAAACAAGTCCTGTGCCTTAGTCTTGAACCACAAGTTGTCGAGACAGTCTGTCAGAAAGTGTCGAGACCATCTGTCTATCTGTGTCGACACAATTGACTTTGGTGTCGACACAGTCTTTAGTGATGTCGACTAAGTTGCCTTTGAGTCGACACAGCTTCTTCAGAAAATAACTTGGTCTTGACTCTTCAGTGTGTCGACACAAGTCCTGTGTGTCGACACAGTTGTTGTAGAATCATAACTTAGTAAGTGTCGACTTAGCCTTCAGGTGTCGACACAGTCTTCTTTTAACTCTGCTATAATGTGTCGACTCAATCACAATGTGTCGACATATTCTGTTGGTGTAGACAAACTTGAGGTCGACTATATTCTTCTGTGTCGACACATACTGCTGGTGTCGACAAACTCGAGGTCGACTATATCCTTCTGTGTCGACACATTTTCCCAATGTTGAGGTCGACGCTTTTCTTCTGTGTCGACACAAATTCCCAGTGTTGTGTCGACTTACTTCTTCTGTGTCGACACACTTTCCCAGTATCATTGTAGACTAACTGCTATGTGTCGACATACTTCCTCTGTGTCGACACTTTTTCCCAGTGTAGTTGTAGACTAACTGCTATGTGTCGACACTGCTTCCCAGTGTTGATGTCGACTAATTTCTTCTATGTGTCGACATACTTTCTCTGTGTCGACACTTTTTCCCAGTGTAGTTGTAGACTAACTGCTATGTGTCGACACTGCTTCCCAGTGTTGATGTCGACTAATTTCTTCTATGTGTCGACATACTTTCTCTGTGTCGACACTTTTTCCCAGTGTAGTTGTAGACTAACTGCTATGTGTCGACACTGCTTCCCAGTGTTGATGTCAACTAATTTCTTCTATGTGTCGACACATCCTTCTCTGTGTCGACACTTGGACTTAGAATTTTTCTGCATACTTTATCAATTCTTCACCTGCACATATCAACTCAAAAACAACATCAAATACACCTTGATGTATATCATTGAGCTAGGTTGGGCTTCTTCAAATCAGGTACACATTTTCCAATGTACCCAACAATCTCCCCCTATTTGGAGAAGTCATAACCCTTATAGCCAATGATATACACCATTTATAAACAGTACTAAATTGATGATATATGACATAACAGGAATACTTAATATAAACAAAACATAAAAACAATCCATCACAGAATGCACATTATAATATGCCAAACAACATTTTGTTTATAACTGGGTAATGTTTGATTACATTGTTTTACATTTAATGATTACATCACAACATTACAAAAACACTATGAAGGAACTTAAAACATAATCAGGATTGATCAGGCTCTTTAATTATAATCCCTTTGCCAGATTGAATTGTAGCTATCACAGGAGCTTCTGATTCTTCAGCTATCTTCTTTCCTTTTAGATCAGCTTTCTTCTGAGCTTCTTCCTTGATCCTTTGCCTTTCAAAATAGTGAAAAGGCTTTGGGAAGTACTTGCTTGGCTCCTTAGCATCTGATGGCAGTCTTCCCAGCTTAGCTTTCCTTCTGAATTGTACTATTGCTTCCTGTCTTGCCTCATACTTCTGCCATTCTATCTCATTGTACCACTTCCCTCTCTCATGAACTTTGTCTTGTATAGCTTTCCATGCAGTGAGTATTATGTTCCTTGAAGTAGGACTCCACTGCTCATAATCTGGCTTGAGTGCAGCCTGCTCTCTGAATCTCTTCTTTGCTAATAGAGCATCTTGCTGTTCTTTCAGAGTAGCCTCAGGCTTATCAACCTTCCCAATGACAATATTAGTAACCTCCTTTGGAGGACTATACATGCCTTGAACCTGCTGATCAATCATGTCAAAATCTGGAGGGGGGTAAATGACTTGGGCAACCTCAGGTTGATTGCCTTCAAGTAGATTTGTTTGTATTCCTGACTCAGCCACCATAGCATCATCACACAATGGGGGATATCCCAATGTGGCTCGGATACTATTGGTCACCCATTTGGAGTGCTCTGAGCCTGCATGAATTAGCATCCTCTCCCCCTTTATGGCTTCTCTAGAGACATGATCTCTTAGATCTTCCTTTTGAAATCTGATTTGGCCATCCAAATAATTCACACCCTCTTTAAAAAATGGTTTTAACTTTTGAAGTTTTTCAGATATTTCTTTTTGAGAGGTTGTGATGGCAGTCTTAACAGAAGCAATGGCAGCTTGAAAATTCTTATCAAATTCTTCCCTTTCTTTGGCTCTATCTGCAGGCAGACCTGGAACAATCTTCTTTACCTCCTCAATGATCTCATTATGAGATTCAGTTAAATTCTCATTCATTCTTATCTGATTTTCCAAAACATAGCTTTGCTTCAAAGCAATGTCATCCACCTTTGTAGTAATAGCCTCCTGTTGTTGAGCTAGATAAACCACAGCATTGCCACCCTTGTGGAAGCAATCTGTCATTTCCTTTTTATGCATGTTGACTTGAAACTGGATGGACTTTATTGTACAACCCCGTATCCCGCGAGTGGTCGACAGGGGTTGGACCGGCCGGCTCAGATCAACTTGGACCCAGCTTGCCGAGCCCGAGCTCGGCAATAGTCGAGCTAAGCTCGGCGATGGCCGAACGAAGTCCGGCATGCCGAGACCGAGCTCGGGTGCGGAAACAGGGCTCGACGATAGTCGAGCCAAGCTCGACGATCTCCGTGCCAAGTCCGAGCTCGGCGATCGTCGTGCCGAGCCCGAGCTCGGCAATAGTCTAGCCGAGCCCAGCGCTAGCCGAGCACAGTCCGCCGAGTCCGTGCCCGCCTAGGCCCAGGGCGAGGCGAGTCGGACCCCTTGCCGAGCGAGTGCCCCCTCAGGTCCAGCTCGCATCTTGGCCATGGCACGCTTTTACTGTGTGGCCCTTTTTGGTCTGCCTGCAGTCCTCGAAAACAGTGAAGGTTGTATATTGGCAGGCCATCTTTTCCTATAAATAGGACCCAAGGGGTACCTCAGAAGGCACGTTTTTACTGATTCTCCGGCCTACTAGCGCTTTCTGAGGTACCTTAGCCCGGCATTTGGCTAAGGAGGGGAAGCGCTCTGAGATCTTCCGGGTGTGTGGTGGGACCTCCACGCCGGGCCCTTGGTCTAGTCCTTGTCTCTTCTTTTCTTTGTCGTTTTCTTACAGGAGTGAAGTAGGTGCGCGGCCACCCCTTCCCCAAGGGTCGAACTCCACAAGAGACCGGTTTTCCGGTTTCAACATTTATATCCTGAGCTAAGTCAAACTGAAGTGACTTGCTATTTTCATCAACATACTTTTCCAGAGCCATCCTTTGTTCATCCAATTTTACCTGTAGATCTACCATAAACTTGTTATAATCAAAGGCTGGAGATACCTGTAGAGGTGTTGTCTGTAAAGCCTGCTTATAATTCTTGCTTCTTCTCTAAAATACAACAAGTTTTCTTTTCTTTGCCATCCTGGCATCTTCAGTTTCAGTGTCAGATGAAGTATCTAAATGAATTCTTTCTTGAGGAGGATGAATTGTATCTGTCCCAGTGACCAGTTGCTCAGCCTCAAAAACCACTGGCTCCCCCTCAACCTGTGGCTCAACTTCAGCTTCCTGATCAATGTCCATACCTATGGACTTCTCAATTTCTGGTCCACCTCCGACTTTATCAGTAATAGTATCAACATCAGGGAATAACTCCTCCAGAGTAAATTCCAGTTGAGCTGTAACTTCTGCAGCAGTTAAATCTTGAGATAAGTTTAACTGTGCTTCCTCTTGCACTTGTACTTCAGTATTTGTAGTATCTAGAGGAGGAGTGGACACTAGCTCCCCCTGAACCTGTGTAGTAATAAAAATATGAGCAATGTCTTTTATAGTAAAATACATTAGCTCCCCCTATACTTGTACCTGATCAGGAGTAGATACCTTTTGAGCAGGAGAGTGACATTGCTCCCCCTGCATCTGTGCAGGTGTTGACACTTGCTGGACTATAGTTGAGTCAGACTGTTCTTCAACCTGTGTCCTGAGTGGGTCTTCTTGTAGTTGTTCAGTTTCTTGATTTTGAGTAGGGGATTTCACAGGGGTGTCTGGCCTGCTCTCTTCAGGCACATCCTTGGACAGCACCCTATCCCACCTAGAGAACAGTCTCATATCCATTCTTCTCATATGATTGATCTTAGTCCCTTGCAGTTGCTGCATCACTTCAGGAATCACTCCAGTGAGATATAAGCTCATGATCCTGGCCATGTTAGGCTTCTTGATTCCTTCTTTGATCTTGTCAAAGATCACTCCTGACCAATCAGTAGGGATTGTAAAAACAATCCTGGTCATAAGGCTGAACATATAGGCAGAAATCCTATCATGTCCACCTGTCTTGCAGAGGATCACTTTCCCAACTATTTCAGACAAGAACTTCCCTTGCTGATTCATACCCTTCCTGTTGAATGCAGCTCCAATCTTCAAGCCTGAGTCCAGTCCACACCATTGAAGGGCTTCCCTTGTCTTAGAACTAGGAACTTCCTCTTCATTCTCAACTACTTGTAATTGAAAGATCTTTCTTAAACTTCTTTGAGTAATCTTTACCTTAGTCCCTTGTACATTGGACTTAATCTTGAGGCCAGTCGAGTGGACTGATGCAGAGATAAAGAACTCGTGCACCTCCTTCTTCCAGATTTTAGTTGGTTCTGAGATTAGAAATTCTAACCCTGACTCAGAGAGGAGGGTGATAACCCCTTGAACATCTGGCGGCGCCTCTGCAAAGGCCTGGCGCACCAACTCATACCCTTCATTAATGTTGTCTTCAATCCTTGGCGCCATCGATTCGTCGAGAAAGCTTGAGAGAAGAGAGAAAGATAGACTGTCGATACAGGGTTTTAGCTCGAAAACCTTGGAAGCGTGTCGACAGAAAGAGTTTTTGACCTATTTATAGCTTCAGTTGAAAGAAGTTCAAAAGGCGTCAAAAACAGTCTAAATGTGTCGACACAGACGGAATGTGTCGACACAAACTTCTATTGACTCGACATTACTTCAGCCTACTATGTGTCGACACCAATTTGTGGTTATGTCGACACCTTGGATACATAATAGAAAGACAGAAATTCTGTGTCGACTCTAAGGATAAGTGTCGACACATATTCTGTAAGTGTCGACACCATTAGCCTGGTTGAGTCGACATTACATTTCTGGTTAAGTCGACAATATAACTCTTAAGTGTCGACACATATTCTCTGTGTCGACACAATATTTCTGACTTGTCGACATTATTTCTCTGAGTCGACACATTATTACTGAATGTGTCGACACATTCTTACTTAACCAATTTCTATTGTTATTACTTAACTTACTTAAATCCCACTTTAATTGCATTGTTAATGATTTTGTTAATACATTAATCAATGGTTAACATACCTAATTCAATTTTGAATTTATTGAATTTGGTTTCATCTAAAGGCTTAGTAAATACATCTGCTATTTGATGATCTGTTTTTACAAATTCCAATGAGATGTCTCCTTTTTCTACATGTTCTCTAAGAAAATGGTATTTGATTTCTATATGCTTAGTTCTACTATGAGAAACTGGATTATTAGCAATAGAAATAGCACTCTTAGAATCACATAAAAGGGGTGTTCTACTTACCTGAATACCATAATCCTTAAGCTGATGCTGCATCCATAATAGCTATGCACAGCAGCTTCCAGCAGCAACATACTCTGACTCAGCTGTGGAAATTGCCACACTAGTCTGCTTCTTACTACTCCAAGATATTAGTCTTCCTCCCAGGAATTGCAAGTACCTGTAGTACTCTTTCTATCCTCTCAACATCCTGCAAAATCTGCATCTGAATAGCCTGTTAGTAGAAAATCTCTATTTCTAGGGTACCAAAGACCTAGAGTAGGAGTGCCCTTTAGATATCTCAGAATCCTTTTGACTGCAGTATAATGAGATTCTTTAGGGCAGGCTTGGTACCTAGCACAGACACATGTTGCATATATAATGTCAGGTCTACTAGCAGTGAGATATAGTAGAGACCCAACTATTCCTCTATACAATGATTCATCAACAGGTTTACCTGCCTCATCTTTGCATATAGGCATACTTGTTCCCATAGGAGTTCTCATGGTGGAGGATGACTCCATACCATATTTCTTAATTAATTCTTTGGTGAACTTAGACTGGGATATGGACAATCCATCATCAGTCTGTCTTACTTGGAGTCCCAAGAAGAACTTAAGTTCTCCCATACTGCTCATCTCAAACTTCCCTTGCATAAGTTTGGCAAACTTTTTACAAAGGTTGTTTTCAGTAGATCCAAAGATTATGTCATCAACATAGATCTGGACTAAGATGATCTTTCCTTTGGATTCCCTAAGGAATAGAGTTTTGCCTATCTTTCCTCTTGAGAATTTATTCTCAATGAGGAAGGTAGACAGGGTTTCATACCAAGCCCTTGGAGCTTGTTTTAACCCATACAAAGCTTTCCTAAGCTTATACACAGAATCAGGTTTAAGAGGATCTACAAAACCTGATGGCTGCTCTACATATACTTCTTCTTTAAGATCACCATTCAGAAATGCTGACTTCACATCCATCTGGTATACTTTGAAGTCTTGGTAGGCTGCATAGGCAAGGAACATTCTGATTGCCTCCAGCCTTGCTACTGGAGCAAAGGTTTGATCAAAGTCAATCCCTTCTTCCTGCCTGTATCCTTTTGCAACTAACCTTGCTTTATTCTTCACTATTATCCCACTTTCATCTAGCTTGTTCCTATAGATCCACTTAGTGCCAATTATGTTGTGGCCTCTTGGTTTAGGAACAAGCTCCCAGACTTTGCACCTTCTGAATTGATTCAGCTCCTCTTGCATTGCATCAATCCAGTGCTGGTCTTGGATAGCTTCTTCAAACTTCTTAGGTTCCATTTGGGACAAGAAACTTGAATGCAAAACTGTGCTTTGATTTCTGCTTCTAGTTTGCACTCCTTGTCTTGGATCACCAATTATCTGATCAGTAGGATGATCTCTTAGATATCTTATAGCTGGAGGAAGATTCCCTTCAGGTTGAGCATCTCCAGCTTCTTCATTCTGCTGAACCTCTTGGTTTTCATCAGCTTCCATTATCTCTTGTACTCCCCCTGGACAGCAGCCTTCATTTTCCAATGCTCCATCTTCCTTTGAAGCTTCAGCAATGGAGAGCTTGTCCATCCTTTTGCTTATACCTGTTGAGTCATTTGATCTACAAGACAACTCACAATTGATTAATCTTGTTTCATCAAATACAACATGCACAAATTCTTCAACAACTTGAGTAGTTAAGTTGAAGACTCTATAGGCCTTACTATTTGTGCTGTACCCAACAAATATCCCATCCTGGGATTTGGCAGCAAACTTAGTCAAATATGACTTGCCATTATTAAGTATATAGCACTTGCAACCAAAGATCCTAAAATAGGATAGATTTGGTTTTCTGCCTTTCACAATCTCATAGGGAGTCTTTCTGAGGCTTTTGGTGATAGAAGCCCTATTGATGACATGACAAGCAGTGTTTACTGGCTCAGCCCAGAAATATTCTGGGAGAGAGGTGTCACTCAATAGAGTTCTACCAGCTTCAATTAATGTCCTATTCTTTCTTTCAGCAATTCCATTTTGCTGAGGTGTTCTAGGTGAGGAGAACTCTTGGAAAATCCCAAAGTCTTTACACACGTTTGTAATGCTTTCAGATTGAAACTCAGTACCATGGTCACTTCTGATTTTGACCACTGTACTATTTAGTTTATTCTGAATTTGCTTTACAAAATTAAGTAATACACTTGGGGTTTCAGATTTTTGTCTCAGAAAGAACACCCATGTAAATCTAGAATAGTCATCTACAACCACTAGAGTGTAGACCTTCCTACCTAGACTGTGAACTGGCATAGGACCAAAAAGATCCATATGCAAGAGGTATAAGCACCTCACAGAATCCTTGTTTTCAAGGCTTTGAAATGAGGATTTTGTCTGCTTGCCCTTTTGACAAGCTGAGCATACCCCTTCCTTTATACACTTAACTTGAGGCCCATTCCTCACTAGTTCTTTACTAATGAGTTGGTCAATTGTCTTGTAGTTTAGATGAGCCAATCTCTTGTGCCACTTAACACAATGGGAAGCATTGTCATCAGCTACAAGACAAATGTGGAAAGCCTTATTTTCACATTCAAAATTAAGGCAATATACATTTCTCTTCCTATACCCAGTCAATATGATCTCTTGATCACTTGACCTTTTGATATGACATCCATCCTTACCAAATGAAATGTCATATCCTAGATCACTCAGCTGGCTTATGCTTATTAGATTATGTTTCAAACCTTTTACATAGGCCACTTGGGTGATAGTAATTAGGTTAGAAGAAATGTTACCAAACCCTTTGATGACTCCCTTCTCAGATCCACCAAAGATCACTTTAGGTCCATCTTTGACAGATGAATACTCCTTCAGCAGCCCCTTTGTTCCAGTCATGTGCCTGGAACAACCACTATCCAAGTACCATATAGGGGCATGGTTACTTGGATTCACCTGCAATACAGAATTACTTACCCTTAGAACCCAAGTAAGTCTTGGGTCCTTGGTTCAGGTTAGCATTAATAAAGTTATCATAGCCTCTTCTAACAGGTAGACTCTTATTCTTTATAATACTTGTGTTATACCAGCAGTCTAATGCAAAATGACCTCTCTTGCCACAACACCAACATTCAAACTTATTGTATCTAGATCTAGATACATCCTTGTCAGAAGAATTTCTGTTCATTGCTGGTGCTGTTGCAACTTCACCTACTGATTTCTTAAAACCATTGGGTTTATGACCATAGGTAGGCCTGCTTGCATTTACACCCTTGTTCTTCAGAACATTAGTCTTAATATGACCTTGAATGTCTTCATGATCATATATGTTAGAAGGCACTTTCACCTTACTAAACTTTATGGGGACTGAAAGATTTAGTGGCTGAATAGGGGCTTTGCCTTTCCTCTTGAATCTGCCAGCCCTGGAGTTACCTTTAAATCCTAATCCAGCCTTACCCTTCTGAGTGACAAATTCATCTATCAAGGGTAAGACAGATTTTGGCTTAGAGTAACTAGCCACTAAATCCCTTTCAATTCTAAGTCTGGCCTCCAGACTCTTCACTTGATCATTAGTATAATTAATTGTGCCCATCTGAATAATAGTTATATTCTTCAGCTTGGCAATTTCATTTAATTTTTGATCAAGGACTTTTTCTAACTCAGTTGTTGCTACCCTTAGTTCAGCAATTTCCTGAGCCTGAGTTTTAACCAGGTTCTTGCTTTTCTTAAGGGCCTGCAACAAGTCCCCATACTTGTCTATCAATTGATAGACATCTCCTTCAGATCCAGATGCATCTTCATCACTTGATGCAGATGTAGCTGATTCTTCACTTGTACTACAAACAGATGTACTGGAAGGACATTTTACCTCATTAGGACCAGACTGATTCTGGCATATGTCCTCTTCTGATCTTGTCATCAACCCCATGCATTGATGTTCATTGATGGAGTCTAGCAACTGCATAAACTCCTCTTCCTCAGATGCAGCATATAGTCCAATATATGCTTCAGCTTCAGATCCTGATTCTGAAGTTGACTGGTCTGACAGACTTTTATCTTTCTTTGCTACAAAAGATTTCTCCTTCTTGCCTTTCTGATAAGTCTTCTTCTTTTCTGAAGATTCCTTTCTCTTGTCAGGACAATCAGCCACTACATGTCCAGGCCTATTACAACAATAGCAGACAATCTTTGAAGTAGTGGCTTTGCTGGGCTTTGATCTGCTTTTCTCTTTCCTTGATGACCTTCTCTTCTGATAATAGTCATCAACTTGCTGTGATGTGGAAGGCCTAGACTTCCATTGCTTCTTTTTCAAGAACCTTTGGAATTGCCTTGTGAATGCAGCAAAGTCTGCATCTGAATCACAGCTTTCTGAACCCTTATCTGAATTTTCAGAACTATCTTCTTCAACTTCCTTAGGAGGAGATGGTGATTTCCTCCTATTCTTTCTAGTGGCTTCAGCATTAAATGTCACAGTCTTTTCTCTATGATCTCCTCTTGAGTTTCTTTCCTCCTCCTTCCTCACCATAAGTTGCATTTCATAGGATAGCAACTTTCCAAACAGGGTTGGAGGAGATATCTCTGCCAATTTAGCCACTTCTCTTATGGCACAGATCTTTGTATCCCAATCCTTTGATAAGGATCTTAAGAATTTGTCATTCAGTTCATAGGTACTGAAGACTCTTCCATAGGATATTAGCTCATTCACAATTCTATAGAATTTCTTATAGCACTCAGTATGCTATCAGATTTTCCTTGTCTAAAGCTTTCATACTCCTGATTTAGCATAGACTTCCTGTCCAGCCTTACTTCTTCAGAACCCTCCATGTAGACAATCAATGTGTCCCACATCTCCTTGGAGGTCTTGCAGTGAATCAGATTCTGAAATGTTGAATCATCTATGGCACTAACAATGATGTTCTGTGCCCTTTTGTCCATGGTTGCCAAGATGATTTCATCCTTGGTCATTTCTGAATAAGTCTTTGGTATTTGGATATTTGCATCAAGAACAGATATCTTTATTGGAATGAAGGGGCCTTCCTGTACTGTGATGTAAATCCTTGGGTCAGATGCCTCCATAAACAATCTGACTCTTTCTTTCCAGATCCCAAAGATTTCCTTCTTGCATATGGGTAATTTCATAGACCCTAGCTCCTTATGATTCTCTCCAGAACCCATCTTCTTGAATCTTGAATTTGCCTTCCAGATCTACCTCAGACTGTTAAGTCCTTTTTGAGGAACCTGGCTCTGATACCACTTGATAGTTTAACTTTCAAGACAGCCTAAACACTTAGAGGGGTGGGGGGTGAATAGGTTCTGCTTATTTATAAAAACTTCTAGGCAGAATTCAATTCAATGACTAACAAAAGAATCACAGCAATCACAGAAAATAAAACATCACAGATTGCACAATGTTTTATAGTGGTTCCCCAAGGTCTGGGTACATCCACTTTCCCCCTTCACCTATCTAGCAGTATGCTAGATTCGGCCAAACTTCCACTAATCTCAGATCAACAGATCATACAACTCAGAACCCAACTGGTTCCTACAACTCAGGCATAACTGCCCTACCTCAGCCTTGCCCCAAGGCCTACAACTCAGAGAAGATTCTTCTCCTACACTCAGGCAAACAGCCCTACCACTCAGAGTTCAACACTCCTACACTCAGCCTTTATAACACAGGCTTACAACTCAGATCTGTGAAAACAGATCCTACATAAATATAGAAAAGATTATTTAACTGTCTTGCCTAAATTGAGAGAGAAAAGGCCAAGACAATTCTTGATCAGCTGATGCAATCAACTGTATCTGAGCCTTCTTCAAAGCTTCTTGAATATGAACTTAGCTGAGTTGATTCCAAACAGCTTCTTGAGAATCCACTGGTGGTTTCTTTCTTCTTCTTCTTCAAATTCTGGCTTGATCTCTCTATCCAGCACTTTGAATGATTCTTCTGAATTCTGATTAGAACTCTTCTTTGATCTATCCTTAGATAGTCTTCTTTGATCTTCCGGAGAAGATCTTCTTAAGTGCCTAGCACTTTCTTGAAATGAATTGGATTGTAATCCTTCTCAACTTTTTGATTCTTATCAATGTTTTCAAAAGTTACTTTCTCCTTCTGAATCTGTCTATTTATAGACTTTCTTCATGGTAACCGGCTGATCCGGTTTCTAACCGTTTTCTGACAAGTCTGACAGCTTCAGTTAACCGGTGGCAACCCACAACTGTCAAGTCTTCAAACAAGTCCTGTGCCTTAGTCTTGAACCACAAGTTGTCGAGACAGTCTGTCAGAAAGTGTCGAGACCATCTGTCTATCTGTGTCGACACAATTGACTTTGGTGTCGACACAGTCTTTAGTGATGTCGACTAAGTTGCCTTTGAGTCGACACAGCTTCTTCAGAAAATAACTTGGTCTTGACTCTTCAGTGTGTCGACACAAGTCCTGTGTGTCGACACAGTTGTTGTAGAATCATAACTTAGTAAGTGTCGACTTAGCCTTCAGGTGTCGACACAGTCTTCTTTTAACTCTGCTATAATGTGTCGACTCAATCACAATGTGTCGACATATTCTGCTGGTGTAGACAAACTTGAGGTCGACTATATTCTTCTGTGTCGACACATACTGCTGGTGTCGACAAACTCGAGGTCGACTATATCCTTCTGTGTCGACACATTTTCCCAATGTTGAGGTCGACGCTTTTCTTCTGTGTCGACACAAATTCCCAGTGTTGTGTCGACTTACTTCTTCTGTGTCGACACACTTTCCCAGTATCATTGTAGACTAACTGCTATGTGTCGACATACTTCCTCTGTGTCGACACTTTTTCCCAGTGTAGTTGTAGACTAACTGCTATGTGTCGACACTGCTTCCCAGTGTTGATGTCGACTAATTTCTTCTATGTGTCGACATACTTTCTCTGTGTCGACACTTTTTCCCAGTGTAGTTGTAGACTAACTGCTATGTGTCGACACTGCTTCCCAGTGTTGATGTCGACTAATTTCTTCTATGTGTCGACATACTTTCTCTGTGTCGACACTTTTTCCCAGTGTAGTTGTAGACTAACTGCTATGTGTCGACACTGCTTCCCAGTGTTGATGTCGACTAATTTCTTCTATGTGTCGACACATCCTTCTCTGTGTCGACACTTGGATTTAGAATTTTTCTGCATACTTTATCAATTTTTCACCTGCACATATCAACTCAAAAACAACATCAAATACACCTTGATGTATATCATTGAGCTAGGTTGGGCTTCTTCAAATCAGGTACACATTTTCCAATGTACCCAACACCTGTGATGATGTGTGCTCACACTAATTTATTGCCTATACTAATAAAGTGCAGGGAAAGAGCATCGCCGCCCCGATTTTGGGGGCGGGATTGTTATAATTTGGTCAGCATAGCTGACCGTTGCTTTTATTTGCCACCGGGCGGTGTTTTGTGCTTGCAGGTGCTGCGGAGCCGAGCGGAAAATAGCGGGCTAAAGCCCATGTTGCGGTGCTGGCCCTCGAAGGCCTAACCCTTTTATGCTTTCCGTTTATTTCATGTATGGCCGGCCTGCGAGCCGAAGTATGTAAGACATGTTTTGTTAAGCAAACCTTGTAAGGTCATAAGGCCGGTACTTTTGTATTTTTCATTCCTATTGTTATTTCTGTAGTGGACATTCTTGCTTGGCAGGGTTCTTGTAATTGTGCAACTTAATAAATTGCTTCCGCTAGAATGACTCTGTGTAGGACGTTGGTGATTGGTTGTATGGTTTCAACGCGTAACCAACCGGTCTGTCCGTAGTATATGACGTCGGGCCCCGGCCGGACCTACTGTTATATACTATGTGACGGATAGGGGTGTTACATAGAATCATTCCGTTTAGAGCACGCAGATCGTTGATTTTACGAAAATGACAAGACCGCCCTGACCGGAAAATAACCGCCCTCGCCGGAAAATAAATGCTCCTTCCGTGAGGGGAGGAGCGACCGACGAGGGCGGAGGCCGGAGGAGGTCGACGGGGCCGACGAACAGGTAAGGCCGCTGGCCGGCGGGCGGTAGAGCCCGACCGGAGGGTGCGACGGCTTCGCGACCACCCGCCTTAGAAGTGGAGGGGGACCAGACTTGGGTGGCCAAGATGTCGCCCAAATCTCGGTGGCTAGAGGGGCGGGCGACCATGTGGACGCCTGCTCCTAACAGGAAACGGGCGCCCAGAACTCGATGGCTAAGAGGTCGCCCAGATATGGGCAGCCAGAGGGACGGTCAGCCATATGGCTACCCGCTCCTGACAGGAAACAACCGCATAGAACTGGGAGGCCATAGGCCGCCCAGATCTGGGTGGCCTCCAAGAACTGGGAGGCCAGAGGGGTGGGTGGCCATATGGCTTCCCGCTCTTGCCTGGAAACTGCCGCCCTGAACTGGGCATCCAAGAGGCCGCTCAAATCTGGGCGACCATATGGGCGGGCGGCCAAGTGGCCGCCCGCTGCTAACTTGACATTGCCGCCCAGATCTAGTCGGCCAAGAGGCCGCCTAGGTTTGGGCATTCAGGGGGCAGGGCAACCATTTAATTGGTCGCCCCTCCCGTCGGGAAACGACCGCCCATTTCCGGGAAGCCGGAGGGCGGCAAGGCTGCGTGCCCAGCACGTGACCGAGGAGACGCGTTGAGGCGCATGGCTAAGGCCGCATGCGGCCCTTTGTCTGCGTGGACGTGTACGACGAGAGGGCCGGGGGACAAATCGACACATGTCGACACGCCCGAGGCTTTGGTGGTCGCACGCGATTGTAATGCACTTTTTGTAATGGCCTCCCCAACACACGACTTAAAAGGATGGTCGTCGGCACCCCCAGGCACCATGCTCGAAAGGATTTTGCCTCAAATAGTCTGCATACCATGCACCCCAACCCCTCTCCATCCACTAACGGGTTGTTAGAGGCCGCATCCTCCCTTCGATGAGAAGTGATCCAGTTAAGCGCCCCCTACGGAGACTTCCCAGGAGGTAACCCGCCCCAAGACTACTCTAGTTCGAGCATGCTTAACTGTAAAGTTCTTTCACTTCTCATCATCAATTGAGTTCAGCTCAACCCCAACCTCTCTCCATGCAACCCAACCCTTCTCCATCCATTGAGCTCAATTGGTGATGAAAAATGAAAGAACTTTATATTTAAACGTTGTCAGGCTGGAGTAGTCTTGAGATAGGTGACATCCAAGGAAATTCCCGTAGGGGCGCTTCACTGGATCACTTCTCATCAAGAGAGACTACAACCTCCAACAACCTGTCGGTGGATGGAGAGGGATTGGGGTGCATGGTCTACAAACTATTTGAGGCTGAATCCATTCAAGCGTGGTGTTAGAGGTGCCGACAGTTGTTTTTCCGAGCCGTGAGCTGAAGAGGCTGTTACAGATTATTAGCAAGGGGATAAATTGTTTGGAAAATGATAAATTCATTGTTAGTTTTAATTAATAAGACATTTAGAACCAAATAATCTTCTGGCTTAACGGGGTCCTCCTCCATTTATAGGAATTTTGGGTTGCGAATAACTGAAATTCCTACGTCCCCTACTATGTTAGTGGGGGTCATGGGGCGAAACCCATGATGGAAACCGCCGCATGCACACCGCACATGACGAAATCACCGTGCTCGCGGCTGGCCACCCCAACCGACAAACCTTGGTTGTGCTCCCATGACGTGCGGTAACAAGGCCCCGCGACTGACCGCCCTAGGTCGTGCGCCCATGACGTGCAACCGCAAGGTCTTGCGGTCGGCCACCCAGCTGGCCGCCACCTTCGCACCCCGAGGCCGCAAGCATGCGCTCGCGAAGAGTCGCGCCCGACCACCCGGTTGGTCGCCGTCTTCGCCCCCCCCTCGCGACCGCAAGCATGCAACCACGAGGAGTCACGGCAGGCCGACGTTGTGCCCCGCGACCGCAAGCATGCAACCACGAGGAGTCACGGCAGGATGACGTTGTGCCCCGCGACCGCAAGCATGCAACCACGAGGAGTCACGGCTGGCCGACGTTGTGCCCCGCGACCGCAAGCATGCAACCACGAGGAGTCACGGCAGGCCGACATTGTGCCCCGCGACCGCAAGCATGCAACCACGAGGAGTCACGGCAGGCCGACGTTGTTCCCCGCGACCGCAAGCATGCAACCACGAGGAGTCACGACAGGCCGACGTTGTGCCCCACGACCGCAAACGTGCAACCACGAGGAGTCACGACAGGCCGACGTTGTGTCCCGCGACCACAACGGGCTGCGACCGGCCGCCGCCGCGCCCCGTGGTTGTACTCACGCGGTCGCAAGGGGCCACGACCGACCTCCCAGCCGACCGCCGCATCGCCTCGCCATTGAACACACGCGAGCGGCCGCGGCCTCGTACGTCTCCGACCGACCTCCTCGGCCTCCGGTCATTCAATTCCTCTCCGGGCCTCCCCTCCTTCGAGGACGAGTGGCCGGCCGCCCGGTCGTCCTCCCACCGGCTGGGTCCCGCTGGCAGGGCCTCCTCCACCTGCGAAGCCACCTTTTTTTGGTTGAATTAATATTGTTGTTAATACTGTCAGAAAAAACACTTGTATGGCATGGAGAAGCTAGCCACCTTTTTCACCGGCTTCAATTCTAAATACATGTACCAATTCATCATACTTTTTTGTCTTCAAAATTCGTGTATAATTAAGAACATTTCCATGCATTTTTAAACATGTATATTGCTGATTCAAAGACCAAGCAACTAAAAATGTGTGCTTGTGCATGCGTTTGTGTGTATGCCAATCATTCTAGCTCCAATATATATCGTGATCGCTCTCTCGCTCTCTGTCTCCCTGACCCATCTCTAGCTATATGTATACGCGCTTGATTCAAGGTGACGACAATGTTCCAGAGGATCGCCGTCGGCGTTGCACTTTGATAGGGAGTCCTTTCATGAATTGAGGGATGGCATAGCCCACGGGGTGGTCGGGCTCAGCCAACTCCCAATCGAAGTTCAAGACGAGATGGTGGAGGAAGATGGCTGTCTCTATTCTTGCAAGCTCCTGTCCTGGGCATTTTCTCAGCCCTTGCCCAAATGGCATGTATGCTGTGCTTTGAGGATTCCTCTGATCAACATACAAAATAAAAAGAATATGTATTATTCTAAAAAAAAAACATGAATATACATCACATTTTCTTTTGCTTATTCAAATATAACACTAATTAATTAATACGGGAGCTAACCTTCCATCTCCATGGATCAAACTTCTTAGGATCTTCATACATGGAAGAGTCCATATGAGCAGACACAAGCAATAAAATCACACTCCATCCACTTGGGATGTCATAGCCTAATTATAAAATGACCAAAAAAAAAATTATGCAAAAATAACCATGTTGAATTTTACAAATTGAGCTTGAGAGTGAAAAATCATACCTTTAAAATGGACATCCTTGCTCGCCTTTTTTCGAATCATTTTTATGATATTTCCCAAACGCAATGCCTCGCTGATTACCTTCATGCATTAAAGTTAACCATGTTGAATTTTTTTTTCTATGATTATAGACCAAAGATGTAGATGTATTCATCATATTTTATATAGAGCAATTACATTTATTTGTACTTGAGATCCATATAGTGTAATAAGAGAAGTTATTTTGATGCAAATGATATGAGCAATGACTAATATATTACATACTTTTAGTACATTATTGAGGCTGCTTTACACTTTATTTTAATTTCTTACTTTCTTTAGAGAAAAAAGGGGGCAAGGGGTGAGAGATGGAGAATGTAGGTGAGAATCAAATGTAATGCAATTTTCATGTATGTATATAAATTAAGGCAAAAAATAAATAAACTAAGGCTCCGTTTGACACCACTTTTTGCACCAGTGATTTTGGGACAAAAATAACAGGATCATGAAATTTATGTTTTGCATGATCATCGCCAGTAAAATGAAATTAATTTCAAACATAAAAATATATGAAATTTCTTACCTAAGATCAGACGTTCACTAAAGATAATTCATAATTATCACCGTCCCGTCAAATAAAGTCAAAATTAAAATGAACTAAGATAAAATATATAAATAAAATAAAAAATACAAATTAACTTAACATAAATAAAATATATATTAAGTTTTATATGATTTATTGCGGATATTTATTAGTATTTAAATAAATGTTTATATTTTATTATTTATATCATTTATTAGTCAACTTAACAAAAAGTCAACTTGGAAAAAAAATAGAATGTAGCTTGACATGATAACGTTGCGTTATGATCTTAATCTAGAAAAGAAAACTAGTATTGAACGAAGTTTCTTAGGTGAGGTCGGGCATGCATGAAAGACGGTTCATGACCGCCACCGCCATGTCTGTTCCAAACGGAGTCTAAGGTTCCGTTCGGGGGGACTAATCTTTACCGGTCAAACAGTTATGACCGCATGAATCGGACCTTAATTATGGTCCGATTCATCATTCATGCGGTCGTAACCGCTTGACCGGTGAAAATAAGTCCCCCCAAACGAAGCCTTAGCCTAAGGCTTCGTTTGGGTGGAATTATTTTCATCGATCAAGCAGTTACGACCACATAAACCAGACGCAAACTATTTGGATAAGATTAAACAATCAAATTAGGCGTCGCCCTTACACATTGGGTGAAGCTCATCTTCTTATAGTCATCCCACGTTAGTCCTCCGGCCTCTCCTCTTTCCTTCTTATTCCTCACCAAGTCTTCATGTTCCTCCTAATAATTTTATGTTCATATAAAAATAATCCAAGATAAGAATATATATTATCATTAATTCTTATAGTAAAATAAGAGTTCATTTAATTTGACTTTTTGTTCTCTAGACGTACCCTTAATTGCTCCAAAGCCTCCGGGCAATCATGGAGGTAGTAAATAGTCAACACAATGGAGGTCGTCGTCGTCTCATGACCGCCGAATATTAATCCGAGCAGCAGATCCCCGATTTGCTCGGCATTAAGATTTGAGTTCTCGAGAACGAAGCCGAGCAGGTCGGACCGATCCGATTCATCCTTTCGGCCGGCCACCGCTTGTTTCTGCATCCTCTCCTCTAATACTCCCCGGAGTTTCTTTAAAATGGCCTTCCTCGACTTCAAAAGCATTAAATGGTGGTCTTATTAATTTAATTATATAATAAAAAATCATCATATATATGAAAATTAATTAAAATTAGATGAAACGGTAATTAATTAATCATATAGAAAGTTAAATAAAATGTATTATGCCTGCATTGCCTTCCAGTATGATGTCCCTGGAAGGAAGATTGGAAAGGCGAGCAGACCCTTCATGAACGACATGTATAATTTACGAAGCTCCTCGGCGTCCTCCAGGCCTGGGTTCATGCTCAGCACATTCTTCACCATCAGGTTGAATGTTACCTGTTCATAATTAATCACCTAATTCATTTATCTCATGAGTAATAAATCTATATTAATATTTACATTGATTTATATATGTAGATATAGCTAATTTGTCTGCAATGAAGCTAATTATCTCAGCCATTGATGGAGAGACCATCAAAATAATCTCAGCCCTTCAATGTTTTTTTTTCTGATCAAACTACACTTGAAAGCTAGCATAAAAATGAAAAATATGAATATAATAGTTGTGAAGGAGGACCTTGTTTTGCTTGGCCGTACACGATGGTGGGGGAGAAATATTAATGTATGTATGAGACACGGTAATCATATATAATAGATCAAAAGTAGTAATATTATATATAGTTAGCAACTAATTAGCATGCTTATTTACTATATCATGACAAAATGTGAAGTATCCCCATCATAATTTTTGAAAATGCGATTACTATTAAAATATCTTCAAAATTCATATTTTTATGCTAGGTTAAAGTATAGTTTGAGGTTGTGTTTTTGCTCCCCCGAATTTGGAGAAATTTTTTACCATCATAGTCTCGTAAAATTAGAGCAGTGATGGTTTCAGCTTGGTTCTGGTTCTAATAAAATTATGAACCAAACCGCTAAGCTAACAATTCTTCAAATTAAAATCAAAATCTTATTTGATTTCACCGGTTCCGATTCTGATTCCGGATCCAGCTTAATTTTTGAAACCGTCGTGTCAACGGTTCCGGTTACAGTTCAATAAGAATCAAAACCAAATCGGTCACTAACGGTTCAGTCCGGTTCTATGCGGTTCAGTTCGGTTCCAATCAGTACCAACTAAAACAAAACCAAACTTGATGGAATGAAATAAAAGCGTGCTGCAAAAAGTAAAACTCAAAACAACATCAAAATAAAAATAATTAAGTTGCGCACTCCTTGGCGGTCTCTTCCACGATCAGCAGGCTAGTATCTGTCGTCTTCCTACGCGTGTAGACTTGTCATGATCGACGTCTAGTTAGCTTGCTCTCGTCTCGTCGGCATGCACAACCGTAATAATTGGCTACAATTAGTTATCTTTCATTATTACTATTAAATAGTAGTTGTATAGCTTTTATATTTTTAAAATAAAAAATTTAGAAAAATATGTGAGTAAAATTGAAAAAAAAGTATATATTGTATAAAAATTAAAAGTGCATTGCAAAAATCTCAAATCATACCGCACAGTTTTTGTGCGTTGCAATTTTGTTTAGTCCAAAATCGACCTTCTTTGATGCGATTGTGATTTGGTTTTTCTTTGATGCGATTGTGATTTGGTTTCATACTGCAACGGTGAATGTTATCTTTCATTAGCTACTATTAAACCTATCAGCTTTATTTAAATTGATTTGACATACATAATATGCTAATGATTTTTTTATTAATTGAAATTATTACATAAATATTGTTTTTATTAATTGATAGTGTGTTTATTATAAGCTGTATCCTCCAAGCGCGGATGTGCAAACTAACCTTGCACGCTTCTTCCTTGACGGGGAAGGGCGTGGCCTCCTTCCAAGACTCCATCGTCTCTACGACGAAGCGGTCGATCTCCGGGACGAATTTTTCCCGGAGCCGTCCAATGCTGACAAAGTTGAGGGAGAGGGATTTCATGTGGCGGTGTATCTCCCCGCCGACGACCAGCATCGACATCCTCCCGAGGATATGGGAGAGCGTCTTCGGGCCGTGCTGCTCGAATAGCTTCCCATCATTCAGGAGGACGAAGCGCTGCAGATCGACGTCGGCGGAGAAGATCGTCGGCTCCCCGCAGACGTGACTTTTGTAGATCTTCCCATACCTGAATCATCAACTTTTCAATAATTAGTAGCTAGATGGCATGCATGATTTTGATTGAATATATAAATGAAGAATGAATGAATTAATTAATTAAGGGCAATGTTAATAGCACCTCTTTATTGGCTAATAGCACCCAAAAAAAAATCAAAATAACACATTGAAATGACTGTTACTAGCGACTTCAGGGGTGCTATTAACATTGCCCTTAATTAATTAAGAAGGTAAAGATTTATACTTTTTTATGCGCTGCTCCGCGAAATCTCCATGGGAGTTGCAGGGAGATGACTTGAGGAAAGGGATGTTTTCTCTGAAGAATGGCCAGCCCATGCTTCCTGGAGGAAGCTTGGGATATGATTTCTTAGCCGTCGTCGTCGCCGCCGCCGCCGCATTTACCCACCACCGTCTCCTCCAATATTTGATAATGGCCAGCCATGTAATTAACGCAGTAGCAATTATTAGAAGAAGAATATCTAATGATAGTACACTCATTTCTTCCATATTTGCTGCTTGATTAAGCCTGATCACATGACTATCAATATATAGAGAGAGCGAGCAGAAGAGAGAGAGAGAGAAAATTAGGAATAAAAAAAAAACTACCAATTAAGTGATTAATTAAATATGGGTGCTGATGTAGGCTGTCCGGCCGATGCCGGCGAGCATAAAGACCGTGATTAGGAAGGCACAAGGAAAGGAAAAAGATATCTGATAATAGCTTTCTATTCTTATTTTTAGTATCTATTCACATTACAACATACAGTTCTTTATATATATGACAGGAAATAAGAACGGCCGGATAAGCATACATTAATACTTTGACTATATCTAGCTCAGATTTATTATTATATATTATAGTGCAGGTATATAGGTGCACCTAATATATCATGAGTTATATGGTCACAGTTTATGTCTCACAATCCCCCTTTAAACCGGGACTTTTGCAATCCCTAACCCAATCTTTGAGCGCAGTTCTAGAAATCGAGTTCTAGGTAGCGGCTTTGTCAGGACATCGTCGAGTTGGCTAGCGGAAGAACAATACTGCAGTACTGCAATGTTCTTCTTCTCCACTTGATCTCTGATATATAAAATGAAAACGCATTTCTATATGTTTTCTTTTGCGCTGAGTTACCGGATTGGAGGCTAGATGGATCGCTGAAGTATTATCACAGAAGATGGTAACTGTATCTTTCCATTTTCTTCAATTTCGGAGAGCAAGTTTTGTAGCCAGAGGGCTTCACAACACGCATTGCTAAGGGCAATGTATTCGGCCTCTGTGGATGAAAGTGCCACGGTAGGTTGTTTACGGGAGGCCCAAATTATGGCCGTGGAGCCAAAATAAAAAATGTGCCCGCTCGTACTGCGTCGATCATCTATATTAGGCGCCCAATCTGAGTCAGAATACCCACTGATTCTTGGGTTGAGATCTTTAGTATAGACAAGTCCAAGATGACGGGTTCCTTTGAGATAACGCAGGATATGTTTTGCAGCATTTAAATGGGAAAGAAGGGGATTACTGACGATTCGAGATACCAAATTTACTGCATTCTCAATATCTGGCCGTGTATGAGTAATATAGCTTAACGACCCTATTATAGATGATATTGAGATTCATCGACCTTCTCTTCTTCAACATATTTAGATAATTTGACTCCAGTTTCCATAGGAGTAGTTGTTGAGTTGCATTCATCCATCTGAAATTTCAATAAGAGATCTTTGATATATTTGTGTTGAGAAATGGTGATGGCATGAGATGTTTGATTAATTTCCAAACCAAGGAAGTACTTGACTGATCCCAAAATCTGTCATTTCATACTTCTTTAGCATAGCCTCCTTGAAAACTTGTATCATCTTAACATTACTGCCACATATCAAAAGATCATCTACATATAGTCCTACCATTAAGATTTGATCTTTATCATGTTTCACATGTAGTGAAAGATCAATAGGACATTTATTAAAATGTTGTTGCATCATGTAGCTATCAATATTGTGATTCCATGCACGAGGTGCCTGTTTAAGTCCATGGAGTGCTTTACTTAATTTATATACCTTCTCTGCATCTTTTCCAACCTTTTGATAACCAGGTGGTTGCATAACATAAACATTTTCTTTAATTTCTCCATTGAGAAATGCGGCTTTTACATCTAAATGATAGATGAGATAATCTCTTTGAGCAGCATAAGCTAGAATTAGACGAACTGTATCCATTCTGACTACAGGTGCATAAGTTTCATGATAATCTCTTCCTGATTGTTGAGAGTATCCTTTTGCCACCAGACGAGCTTTATGCTTTGCAATTTTGCCATTGACATGGACTTTGGTTTTAAAAATCCATTTTAGTCCAATTGGTTTAAGGTTTGGAGGAGGAACCACAAGCTGCCAGGTTTTATTTCTTTCAATTGTATGGAATTCTTCATCCATAGCTAGTTTCCACACTTCTTCCTTCTCAGCTTCTTGATAATTATTGGGTGTAATAGTTAAGAGAGCTATTTCAGTAGAGCCATATATCTCTTGAATGCTGTGGATTCTATGTGGTGATGATGAGTCTGAATCTGATCTGTGATAAGTTGAGGTTTCAACAATAGCCTCAGGGGTTTGATTTTCATGTGAAGAATCAACCTGATCATCAGCTGGAAGATGGATGGGACTGATGCTTGGCTCAACCCTTCCAGTTTTTTTATCTCTGAATGCCACATCCACATACTATCTTCATCAAAAGTTACATTTCGACTGATTACTAATTTCTTTGTAGTTGGGTGATATAACTTGTATGCCTTTGATAACTCACTATAGCCTATAAATAAGTAGCTTTCTCCTTTCTTGTCTAATTTATCTCTTTGTAGGGATGAAGTTAGAGAATAAGCAGCAATACACTCAAAAACTTTAAAATGAGCAATTATTGGTTTCTTTTTTATATAATTGCTCATAAGGTACGGTGTAGTATTCTTCAATACCTTTGTTGGGGATCTGTTTAGCAAATAAACTGAAGTATTACAAGCTTCGGCCCAAAACATCTTTGGTTCATCTTTATTGAGAAGGAGACGTCTGGCCATTTCAGTTACAGTTCGATTTCTTCTTTCAATGACCCCATTCTGTTGTGGTGATCTTGGAGCTGTTAACGCACGTCTAATTCCTTGATTTTGACAATATATGAAGAACTGATGAGAAGTTAATTCCCCCTCCTCTATCGGTTCTCAAGCACTTTATTGCGATATTCAATTCATTTTCTATCTCAGTTTTAAAAGTCTTGAATACTTCAAAAGCTTCACTTTTGTGTGTCAATAAGAAATCCACATGTAACGTGTGAAATCATCAACAAGAAGTAGAAAGTAGGACTCACCTCCCACAGATGGTGTTGAGGTGGGTCCCCATAAGTCGCCATGAATTAACTCCAAAGGTTGCTTTGATTGAATACTTGATAATCTCTTTTAGGGTAAGACATGTATCTTGGCTTGAGTACATGCTTTACAGAAAGTTTTACTTGCAGATAATAAAGGAAGCCCATTCACTAATTGCTTTTGAGACATTGACTGAATAGCATTCCAATGCAAGTGGCCCAGCCTTGCATGCCATAGCTTGGAAAGAGACTCTTCTTCCTTTTCTGAATGACTTGTCAAAGCTTGGTAAGAGGGACTAGACAAATCCAGGGTAAATACCTTATTGTCTGTCATTTGAGCTGATGCAATAATGCTTCTACTTTGTATTTCTTTTATTTGGCATGTAGAAGATCAAAGAAGAAGTTCATAACCTTTATTTAAAAGTTGCCCCACACTTAACAAGTTTTGTGCTAGTGTAGGGATATAATGAACATCAGGAATCTATCTAGTTTTTCTTGTAGAGGTGATGTAAACCGCACCCTTGCCTTCAATAGGAACTGTTTTCCCATCTCCTAGATGAACTACAGATTTATAATCCTCATCTATTGTTAAAAATTAGTTTTGTCATTTGTCATTTGGCTAGAACAGCCACTGTCGACATACCAAATAGTTGATTCAGGGGTAGATGCTTGCATACATGAGTAAAATATTTCTTCTTTTTCTTCATTTGTAGCTTTTCCTTTCTCCAGGTATTGTGCTTGTTCTGAGGTATTGTGCCAACAATCCTTAGCAGAGTGATTTGGCACTCTACACTTCTTACATCGAGAGTAACAATCTTTGGAATCATGTGTCTGTTTATCACATATAATACAATATTTTTGATACTTTTGTTTTTGGAATTTTGCTTGGTGCGATGGAAACTTCTTCTTTTCTTTACCTTTACCTCCTCCTTCTTGAACACTTACAGTTTTCTCACTTGACTGATTGGGCCTTTTAGCAGTTCTAAAAGGTTGTTTCTTTAAGTTAAGATTCATCTTGAAGGCTTGTTCAAGTGGAGCAGAATCTCTATTAATTCTTTCTTCATGTGATTTTAAAGAACAAGAAAGCTCTGTTAAAGTTAAGGTTTTGAGGTTTTTGGATTCCTCAATGTCCATACAGTTGGGTTGAAAGGTGGTGTTAACCCCCTTAAAATATTTCCACGATTTTATTATACTCAATTGTATCTCCAAAACTACGAATTTGATTAATTAGTTTAACAATCCTGGAGATAAAAATATCAATTGTTTCTCCAGATTGCATACGAATTAACTCAAATTCAGTCCATAGCCTTTGAAATTTCCTTTCAATTACCTTTGCACTACCTTTATATCCTTCCTTTAATGTGTCCCATGCCTGTTTGGCAGTTTCAGCACCCATGATACGTGGGAAGACTGCTTCTGAGACACCTTGATGAAGAATAGAAACAACTCGAGCATCCTTTAGAGTGATATCTTCCAACTGTTTCTTTAAAACTGTTTCTGTTGGTTTGTTCTGATCAGTATATGCAGGTAATTGAGGGCCAAGAGTAACCATCTCCCATAGACCTTGAACAAGGAAAACATACTTCATCTGAATACTCCATTGGTCATATTTATCACCATCAAATATGGGTATAACAGAATGAGAATATCCAAACGCTATGGGATTAGAAGATGAAGCCATGATCCAATGATAAATCTCAAGATAAGAGCAAACAGCTCTGATACCAAATGTAATTAGCAAGGCACAAGGAAAGAAAAAAGATATCTGAGGATAGCTTTCTATTCTTATTTTAAATATATATTCTCATTACAACATACAGTTGTTTATATATGACAAGAAATAAGAATGGATAAGCATATATATAAAGCGGCAGAATACTTTGACTATATCTCAGAATTATTATTATATATTATATTGCAGGTATACAGGTGCACCTAATATATCATGAGTTATACAATCACAGTTTATGTGAAATCCTAATTTACTCTAATAAAACGATAGAAACAAAAAAAAAACTGATCTTCATTAATTCCTCTCATTTTCCCATTACAGTTAATCCCCCTTATTTATAATTACAGAAATCCATCATGGCTGTTTACATATAGTCGTTACTTTGTAAAGTACTGACTCATCCTGACAGCTGCCTGCCGCTTATTTACTTCTTCTCTTTACACTGGATTGCTGACCTGGGGTGCTCCCCACCGTTGGATTACTGTTGCTTGACTCTTGGATTCCTGCCATGTGTCCATTGTGTTTCTTCTTGTTACAGGCTTACAGCTTGTTGGGTATTGCATCCACAATAACTCAGATTTGCATGAAGTCACCCTTGAACTAAGATGAATTAAGTTGTATTTGATACCTTGTTCTAGTTGTGTGTTTGCAGATTACCATTGCTAAGTGTAGACCAATGTCAGTCAACACTTAGCAATGGGGGGGGGGGGGGGGGGAATGCCCCCGCAACCTAAAAGGCAAGGCAAAGAGTTTGGCGGGTGCATGAACACACTCGCCACGGTCAAGGGGCGAGGGGTCAGCAAGTGCCAGTTTCATTGGACACTCGCGGGACGATGGAGGAAGCGAGGCTTCCCCGGGGCATGAAAGCTAAGCAAAAAATGGGACTAAGACTCCAGATTTCGCTCGCATGCATCTAGCACTTGCGCCTCGAGAGTAGGCCGGGGTACCCGAGCTTGGAGGAGTCGGAAGCGCAGGTGCGAAGAAAAATGAAATAAACAAAAGTCGCCTAAGTGATTTGCTACTTGCAAAATGACCTATACAGAGTTATGTTATTATCCCTACTAATGCGTTGAGCGCCCGTGGCATGTGAGATCATGGCGTGGGCGCAAATGCTAATTTAGAGGAAATGTTATGAGAAAGCACAAAAGAGTGGGCAAAAAATTACAATAAGGGTCTCGCTCAGAAATACAGAATGAGTAGAAAATGAGCAAAATTACAATAAAGGTCGCACCTTAGAAAAGAATACAAGCGAAAAAAGAAAGTAAGGCGAGATCAAAAATAAAAACAAAAATCGATAACACCTCAGTTCGGGCCCCCTTGCTTCTCGCTCTCGCGGGGGGCCGGGTTTGCGTCATCATCAGATTCCTCGATGGGGAGGAATAGCTCTAGGACTACGTCTCTCACGGTGACCTTCTCGTCATCACTTGTCATGAGGCCGGACCGCTGCATCACCCGAAGCGTGTGCTTCGCCGCCTTAGTGGCGTTCAGCTGCATCATCTTCTCGATCTTGCGATTGGAGTACTGCTTTAATTTACTCATGCCGGGAATCGACAGTAGGACGACCTCAAACAGCTGATTATTTTGGGCCTACAACCCCTTGTTCTCCTTCTCAAGAGCGTTGATCCTAAAATGAAGTTGCTCGATGGTCGCGGTATCCTGCAAGAAGTATAAGAAGGTGAGGATCAACGCGAGATGAAGGTAGAAGCGAGAGGGCATGGGAGAAATGATACTTACCACTCCACCAGAGTGGCTGGCGAGGATCTTTTTAGAGGTCTCTAGTTTTTTTTTGAGACCCGCGGTCTCCTCCGATGCGAGTTCCTGTGAGTGATTGACATCGACAAGGTTCCGATCGTGGTAGTTACCGTGACGCGCCATCATGTGAGCGAGTTTAAGAGCAGCTGGGCTCGCATGCTCTAATGCGCAAGCATCGTGTGTTCGCGTCGTCAAAGAATGCGGCATCCTCCCGCTCGTAGAGCCCGAAGGAGAGGGCATATGCGTTGCCGCTAGTGGTCTCTGGCTCTTGCCAGGACGGGAGAAGGGTAGAGATAGAAGCCCTGTTGGTCTCCCGGTCCAAGGATAGCAGGGGCTCGCTGGCATCGTCCCGCTGCTTCTCACCGAGATCGAAGTTCTGTTGCCCCTTCGGCAATGCCTTCTCGCCGGCCTCCTTTTATGGTGCGGCCAAAGTTCTCATGATTTTGCTGGCAATCTTGCCCATGGTATCGCTCACGACCGGAGCCTTCTCTGGCAGGGTTCCGACAACTTATTTTTATTTGGCGAGGACCATGGTTTTTGGTTTCTTGGGAGCCGGATGGGAAGGGTGCAAGTCATAATAAGCGGGACCGAACTGTTTCTTGCTGATGGGCCTGGAGGGGTGCCTGGATCATCTTAGAATGCAGCCGCAGTAGCCTCGATGCAAGTAAGGTCTGTGGGGGAGACCCTAGCACTCGCGTACGGTGGATGTAGGAGAAGATCTTGCTCCCCTATGATTTCTTCAATATTAGACGCAAAATAGCTGGGGGGGGGGGGGAAGTGAAGTCTAGAGGAAGGGCGAGCCGACGTTCCTCCTCAGGTAGGTGACCTCAAATTTCTTGCCGACGAAGAGTTTGAAAAGATTGGCCTCATGACCTCCTACGGGGGGGGGGGGGGGGGAAATAAGTCGCCTCGTCCTGTTGGATTGGCAAGAAGGGGATGCTACTGAAGTCGCCCTTGACGAACACAAACTTTTGGAGCCAGTGGTGGTCCTTGTTGGCCATCTCGCGAACCTTGGCATGCTGGCTTGAAAAGAAGGCGGTCTCGTCCTTGTTGGCCCTGAATGCGAAGAGCTTGCACGAGGCGGCAAGACTAAACTCGATCTGCTGCTCGTGCATGTAGCACACGAATGCCACTAGGATGGCGATGGAGTTAGGTTTCAGCTTACCCAGGACCACGCCCAGGTACTTGAGGACCTGGCGCACCTCTGACCAGAGCGGTAGTCGCTGCCCCACCTCAAAGTGCGGGATGGGGATCCCAAGTTCATCAGGGTTGAAGTCGTTGATCGATTCAAACTCTCCCGGGTGGTGAGCGACAAACCCGGGCGAGATGTACTCCGCTATAACTGGGAGTTACTCGCCCCTGACAGGTTGCAGTGAGAAAGGGATAGTCTGCGAAGACCCATGCACACTTCGATCTACCATCAGGTCACCCCTGTCGCCGTCCATTATGTGAGTGCTTGCGCGAGAATCATAGGGCAAGTGCTCGGGGACGAAGACGGCTGGAGAATGAGCGATAATAAATGTGGTAGGTGAAGGAAGAAGGGTGGGGCCTATTTGTAGAAAATGGTTTGAACATGAGGAATTCGAGGCGGGAGGTGTGCGAATAGCAAATCATTATTCCACGCCTCGAAACTCAGGCCGGCCCCGGGCCCCCTTCCCCTCGCCAACGATTTGAGACTAACATTGCATTCAAAATCCCAAAGGAAAAGCGAGAAAAACAAAGCATCATAAGGTACAAGCAGAACATAGTTTCACATTGAGCGAGAACTCTACAGTTATAGTTACGAGTGTCTCAGACGAGTCCAGAGTTAATTATTACAGAATTAAAATTTTAAAATAATAAAGTAGCAGGGTCCAAGGGGAGGGGAGAGCGAGTGCCGATAGGGTCAATATTTGAGTCATTTCTATCTTCTCCGGCCTCGCACTCTCGATCTCGATGGTTGGCGAGGGTAATGATATTCGCGGACGACGCTAAGCTCCTGTTGCACCAAGCACAACTGATCTTCGGCTTGCGAAATGTGGGCTCCTAGGGAGGTCTCCTCGCCTCCAGTTCCTCGCCGCATTTTTTCTAGGATTTGTGCGCAATCTTTTTCGAGACCACTTAGTCATTGCTCGGTGGCGTCATTGTTCTCTTAGACCTGGCTGTAAATCTTGTGCAGCATAAAGCTATGTTTTCTAAACAGCTCAGTCATCCACCTCTTCAGCACCACAACATCCTTCAGATCGTCCAGAAAGTCGGCAATCACACTAGAGGAAGGGGCGGCAAAAACTACTCGTCTATTTCAAGATCAGTGGGTAAGACCTCTCGATAGCCTGCAAAACAGAGGTTTAGCCAAACGAAACCAACAATCGGGAAGGAGGCAATTGCCGCTAACCTGGCGAGTACACAACCCCTTTGTCGGGGAGTTGGCGAGAGGAGTCGGGTCATCCTTGGAAGAGTTCATCGAAAGTGAGTGTGAGTGACTTCCCCAATTCGGGATGGGATGACGCAGGGTCGGCAGTCCGAAGGCTGGTAGGTATCATGTTGTCGAGAGTCTCTCCGATCGGGAAACTCAAGACCGGGGTAACGAGTGTGGCCGAGTGAAGTGATTTTGGCGGGGGGATTAGTAGGCCATTGGTCCCCAAAATTGCAACTGCCAGAAGCGAAGCGAGGTAAAAACTAGAGTACAAGGAAGAGGGATGGCAGGAAGGTGACAAGTGACTCACCAGGCGCTAGTGGAGGATTGCCTTGGACAACCTGGAGGTCAGTCTCCATGGCCATCATCTTGCTCCCTCCTTCGTGCGAGTGCGAGTGGACATTCATCGAGTCTTCTCTCGCGATTTCCTCTTCGGGAAAAGTTCCCAGCAAATAGCCAAAGCGGTTTCAGTCAATACGATTTGGTGGCTGGCGAGCTAAGCGGTAAGTAAGCATACTGAAGGAGCAGTTCATCGGTGAGTAGAGGAGTCGGAAGGGTGGACCCGCCATCCGTCTGGTCGCACCGGACCATCTTGGCCTTCTTTTGCTTAAAAGGCGGGCTCAAGGTTCGTCGGGCAAGCCAGGGCGTGAACCCTACCATAATGGATTTGTTCTTTTCTCTCGCGGCGTCGATGCAAGCCTGGATTTCTTTGGGAATCAACATCGTGCATCCAAAGTAGAAAGGATTGGAGGAAAAGGAAGAAGTTACGAAGCCCCCACCCTCCTTGTTTGTCAGTACTTATAGTGCAAAGGAGGGACCCACCAAAAATATTCTTTCCAGATCAGCAGACACTCACCGAACAATGTGGGTTGAACTTTTCTTTCCAAATTTAAAACAATTTCGCAAAGAGTGGAGATTGTGTACAACCCCGTGTTCGCCGAATGAGTGACCCAGAAGAGTCGAGTGGGCAAATAAGATAGTAGGCTCGCACACAACCGGAGCGCCAGGCATCTGATTGGACGGGCAAGCTGAGTGGTAGGGTTGCACTCGCCCTAGGCTGCGAATGGGAGGCGGGTGAGCGCCTCCATGACGGTCAGGTGGACTTGCTGGTGCGGTCAAAAAGGGTGCACGGTATTTCATCATTGTCCTCCGAATTTTTTTTAATGTTTTTCTGAGCCCATCTTCTTCTTAGACAAATATTAGGCATTTTTCAAGTGGGGTATTGTATAATACAGTTGAATTTTATATTAGGCCTCAGGATTTTGAACTTGATCGTGAAAAGAACAGTTGTATCATGTACTTGAGCAGGAAAATCTATGTTTGATAAGTATTTTGTTGGATTACATACCACACAGTTGTTTTAACAAATAGTTTTAACAACTTCTTCGTTTGAAACAATACTGCAAATATTGTTCTTACAAAGAACTTCATTGATTCTCCTAACATTCTGCAAAATAGCTAATTTTTCCACCACTGCTTTCAACTACTGTGTATCCAATTGTCACACGCAGTTGAGCCAAGCAAAGCCTTAATTAAGCTCTACTTGGGGAATGGTGGTGTTGGTGGTAAAAAAACAGTGATGAGAAACCAATGGTGTCATTAAGGCTCTGTTTGGGATAGCTTTTGATGATGAATAATCTCTATTCAAAACGGAAAAGCTGTCTTTCAGGTGTTTGTTTGTGCAGCTTATAGAAATTCACATATTTTAAAATTGATGATAATCCGATTTTTCATAAGCTATCCAGCTCCAGCTTATGGATTCTCATAAGCGCTTATCTCTTAAGAAAACACAAAGTTGATTTTTTCGTCCGGACGCGATTTTTCCGCACGGGCGCGATTTTTCCGTCCCGGACGCGATATTTCCGTCCCGGACGCGAATTTTCCGTCCCGGGCGCGAATTTTCCGCCCGGGCGCGAATTTTCCGTCCCGGACGCGAATTTTCCGTCCGGGCGCAAAGTTTCCGCCCGGGCGCGAAGTTTCCGCCCGGGCGCGATTTTTCTGCCCGGGCGCGATTTTTCCGCCCGGGCGCGATTTTTCCGCCCGGGCGCGAATTTTCCATCCCGGGCGCGATTTTTCCGTCCCGGGCGCGAATTTTCCGCCCGGGCGCGAATTTTCCGCCCGGGCGCGAATTTTCCGCCCGGGCGCGATTTGTCCGTCCCGGGCGCGATTTGTCCGTCCCGGGCGCGATTTGTCCGTCCCGGGCGCGATTTGTCCCTCCCGGGCGCGATTTGTCCGTCCCGGGCGGGATTTTTCCGCCCGGGCGCGATTTTGCCGTCCCGGGCGCGATTTTTCCTTTCCGGGCGCGATTTTTCCGCCCGGGCGCGATTTTCCGCCCGGGCGCGATTTTTCCGCCCGGAAGCGATTTTTCCTCCCGGAAGCGCTTTTTCCGCCCGGAAGCGATTTTTCCTCCCGGAAGCGCTTTTTCCGCCCGGAAGCGCTTTTTCCGCCCGGAAGCGCTTTTTCCGCCCGGAAGCGATTTTTACGCCCGGAAGCGAGTTTTTCTCTCGGACGCGTATTTTTTTGCCCGGGCGTGTTTTTTTTCGCCCGGGCATGATTATTTCATCCGGGAGTTTTTTTCTTTTTTGTCCAAGCAAAAAAATTGTATTGGGGAAAAAATCGCACCTGTGAGAAAAAATTGCGCCCGGGACAAAAACGCGGTCGGTTGAAAAAATCGCTCCCGAGCGAAAAAAGCGCGCCCTGGCAAAAAAAATTGCGACAGAGCGAAAAAACCGCGATCGGGCGGGAAAAACACTCGAGCGAAAAAAAACGCGATGGAGCGAAAAAACACGCCCGGGCGAAAAAATCGCGGTTGCGCAAAAAAATCGCGCCAGCGTGAAAAAAATGCGCTCGGTTGAATAAAATCGGGCGAGCGAAAAAACGTGATCGAGCGAAAAACGCGACCTTGCGAAAAAATCACGCCCGAGCGAACAAATCGCGCCCGGGCGAAAAAAATCACGTCTGGGTGAAAAAAATCGGGCTTGGGCGAAAACAATCTTGACCGGACGAAAAAAATCTTGACGGGCGAAAAAACACGCCGGAGCGAAAAACCGCCCACAGGCAAAAAAATCGTGCACTTACGAAAAAAAACACGTCCAAACAAACAGACCCTTATGAATAAATGAGAAATTTAGATAAGCACTTATGACAAAACTATCCAAACAGTCGACTGCTTATTCATCATTAATTTTATAAAATCTCTATGTAAACATCAATTTTCAATTAGCGGCTTATTTATCATCATAAGTTGTCCCATACAGAGCCTAAGGCTCTGTGTGGCATGGCGGCGGCGGTCATGAACATAGGGGTTAAATTTTCATTTGTTAACACACACCTAAGGAACTTCATCCACTTGTATATTTAAATGGATCAAGTTAGTTAGGTGTTCGTTAACGAATGACAGTTTAAATCATGCATTTACGACCGCCGCCACTTTGCCAAACGAAGCCTAAAGCTATCCCAAATGTTGATTTAAAAAAACTCTATATAGAGTGTTGAGAAAATATTCATTTTTCAGAGCCAATTGTGATAAAATAAATTTATGTTGTAAATATAAAAAATTTAAAACTTCATTCATAGAGTATATATTTAATAGACCGTCTTAACGAGCACATGATGATCCGTCGTTCACGGTATCTTGTCAATAATATCCTGCACACACACATAGTTTACTATAGTGACAATTAACTTGGCTCCGTTTGGGAGACTTAGGCTCTGTTTGGAGGGACTTATTTTCACCGTTCAAGCGGTTACGACCGCATGTACCGGACCTTAATTAAGGTCCGGTACATGCGGTCGTAACCGCTTGACCGGTGAAAATAAGTCCCCCCAAACGAAGCCTTAGACTCTGCTTGGCACGGTGATGGTGGTCATGAACATGCAGGTTAAATTGTCATTCGTTAACGCTCATCTAAGAAACTTCATCCACTTTTATGTTCAAACGGATGATGTTTGTTAGGTGATCCTTAACAAATGACGGTTTAACCCATGCGTTTACGACCGTCACCGCTTGCCAAACAGAGCCTTATTTTACCGGTCAAGAGGTTACGGCCACATGAACCGGACCGCTTTAACCGGTTGAGCGGCCCGATTCATGTGGTGGTAACCGCTTGACCAGTGAAAATATATCCCCCAAACAAAGCCTTAGTTTATTGGATAAATATAAATAAAATGCACTGTCAACTTGACAAGAATATTCTCTTAAATTTGTTTTCCCATTAGATTATTGATAACGACAAATCATATGATTCAATGTTTAGGCTAAATTAGAGTTTTGTTTTGGTACAGAGGCTAAATTACATTATTATCAGGTCTGCTTAATCATAACCACAAAGGAATATTCTCTTAAATTTGTCGTTGCAGTCCCTCCGGCTTCCTCTAGGGAAGCTAAAGTCACACCACCTTTTGATGCACGATGAGCTCGCGGGATTGATTTGGGCGCATTTTGTGAAATTCGTTTTCGGTTCGGTCATCTCTAGTCGAAACATTTTCTCGAAGTTTAATTTATGGCATCTTAAAGCTATGAACTATTCCAAAGGTTTCTCTAAACTCATTAATTGTATGTCTATCGATCATTTGTGTATGGTGGCCCCAAAGGTTAAAAGGATTTTTCAAAATATCTATGCATCAAAAAAGAGAATTATAGCGGATATTGACAATTCAATTGGTCATATATTTAGGAGGCTTGATAATCGTCCTACGGCGGACTCGGACGAACGAGGAACGTTGGATTTTTGATTGGTTCTGCATCAATGCAAAGATTCCAGAGTTTAAGCCGGTGTTTTTCAACTGGTCTGGGGGCCGATCGTCAACTCGTGTGTTGGATTTTAATCACGCATGAAAGGTGAGGGTAATCAAAGTTTATAAAGGGCTAGTGGAGGTGGTTGCATTTGTTGAATTTGGTGAAGTGGAAGTGGGGGTGATCGGCAGTCCGGGCGACCTGGGCGGTCTGACCGCGCGGACTGGGCTCAGTCCGGCGGGTAGTTGGGTGGCGACCTGGGTAGCTAGTTGCGAGCTGGGTTGGTGTCCGCAGAGTCCGCTGTGACCGGGCGGTTTGCCTGTGGTCGTGGACTGGTGGTTGCGGACAGGTGCTGGTTCGTCTCTTCGGCAAACCGGTTTTGTACTCGGCTTGTGGCTCTTGCGTCTCGGCTAGTCCTGCGTTGCTTCGGCGGACTGGGCGGGCTACCATGTGCAGGTCGCTTCTTGCCTGAACCTGGCGGGTTGGTTGACCCTGAGCGGGCGGACTCGGCGAGATGGCATTGCTAGTTGCGACATAGGGGCGGTGTCTCTATCTCATAGGGTGGTGACCTCACTCCTCACCCGGCCTATAAATAGGACCCCCCCGGTGCCTCATTTTGTAGCAGAGTGAACAGTAAGTTGGGCTTGAGTGTAGGCTGCGGACTCGTTTTTGTATCCGCGCGGGCTGTTTGCTTAACCGGTTTCTGTGTGCAGGTGGCGCGGCTAGCAGTGTCAAACCAGGAGTTTGGTTCTGACCGCTAGAGTTAGCGGGCTGCATTGGCGGTTATCAGCATCAGTTTCTCAAGTTTCTTCTCTGTCCGCACGACCTCGCGGTCTTGGCGGATAGGCGGCTTGTTCCTCTGTTCAGCGCAGTTAGGCGAATAACGGGTTGTCCGCGTGACCTCGCGGTCTTCGCGGACTCCTTGTTGTTGTTCGGCTTCAGCAGTTTGGCTGGGTGTGAACTGGGCGAGCTCGGCGGTTTCGGCGGTCTCGACGGTTTCGGCGGTCTCAGTGTTCTATCCGCCCGGCTTGTTTTTTCTGCTTTTTCTTACTGGCGAAATCATGTCTTGCCACGTATGCCTCGCCTTGTAAAGAAGTTGAATAAATTTTTGATCTGCTTGCTTCTGTCTGTGTGTTTGGTTATCTAAGTTGCTTCCTACTTTCCGCGGTTCAAGTTGTGATCTGGGTAGTGCCGAAGATATTAATTTGGTGTTTGGGCTACCTTGTTGATCAATTTGAGAAAATTCAACATGGTATCAGAGGAAGGTTCAGTTGCTTGAGCGGTGATCAACAGGCTTGTTGTTGCTCTGTGTGCTTTTGAAGGATAACCAAATTAGCACCATGGACGGTGGTTTTGCAAGAGGTCTTGGTATCGAGCTTTTGACGCCGACTAACTTTAAGAAGTGGAAGTCGTGCATGAAGAGCTATCTTCTGGGTGAGGAGTTATGGGAGGTCGTCGGTGGAGACGATCAAGTAGAAATAACTGCTGAGTTTGGTACAGCCGAGCAGGTGAGAGTGTGGAGGAAGACAAATGCCAAGGCTGAGTTTGCTCTCAAGCGAGCGGTGTCACCTGAACTCTTTGATCACATCTTAGGATGTGAGTCTGCTGCTGAGATTTGGACTTCCCTTGATGGGTTGTTCAATAGGAAGAATGTAGCAAGGCTACAGTTCTTAGAGAATGAGTTGGCTAAGGCAACTCAGGGAGATCTTTCTATCTCCAAATTCTTCTTGAAGATGAAGAGCTTGTGTGCTGAGCTCTCTGCTCTTGATCCTGATGAGCCGATCTCCGAAGCTAAGCTGAAGAGGCACATAATCCGCGGTTTGCGGAAGGAGTATGTGGCCTTTGTTACTTCTGTTCAAGGCTGGGCTACTCAGCCCTCTCTTCTGGAGCTGGAGAATCTGCTTGCCTCGCAGGAGAGCTTGGCAAGACAGATGGCGGGGGTGACGGTCTCTGAAGGAGCTAGTGATGCTATCTTCACTGAGAAGAAGAAGAAGAGGTGGGAAGGGAAGAAGAAGCAGACTTCAGCTGGAGATGAATCTTCATCCTATAAACAGCAGGAGGGGAGCCTTGCTCCTAAGAAGGATTGGAAGAAGAACCTGAAGTGCTTCAGGTGTCATCAACCAGGCCACTTCAAGCGAGACTGCAAGGTCAAGCTGCAGCCTGGGCATGCTGCAGGCAAGGAGGAAGCCTCCTCAAGCAAGGAGGAAGCTGACTGGGGTGGAGCGTTCATGACGGGCACTTGTGTCCGTGCTTTGTCCACCAGTGACATGAAGGACGTCTGGATCGTCGACTCCGGGTGTGGTCATCACCTCACCGGAGATTTGTCAAAGTTCTCTTCGCTGCAGGCATACTCAGGCAACGAAGCTATCATTACTGCTGATAATACTATTCATGCAGTAGAGAAGGAGGGTATGGTAACGGTAGGCAGTGATAAGGGGCCACTCACGTTAAGGAGTGTCTATCACGTACCGGGTATGAAGAAAAACCTCTTCTCTGTGACCAATGCGGTTGATGCTGGTTATCAAGTTCTGTTTGGGCCAACAGAAGTGAAGTTCCTTCGCAACGTATCAGCGGTTAAGGCTGATATTGCTCATGTAGGACGGAGAGTTAAGGACTTGTTTGTCTTATCAACAAGCTCCTATGTTGATCGGATGAGGGCCAACGATAGCGCTGCTATGTGGCATGAGAGGCTGGGGCATGTCGGGATGGATAAGCTGAAGGCTATGTCAAGCAGGAGCCTGGTGAGAGGCTTGCCTAAGCTGTCATCTTTCGGTGAGGGTCATGTTTGTGCTGGATGTCAATATGGGAAGTCTCATCGTCTTCCATTTGATAAGTCACAAACAAGAAGCAAAGCACCATTGGAGGTTATCCATGGTGATCTGATGGGACCAACCGCGACTGCTAGCCTTGGTGGAAGCAGATATATGCTAGTCTTGATTGATGACTACTCAAGATACACTTGGGTGTATTTCTTGAAGGAGAAGTCTGAAGCCTTCCGATTGTTTGTGGAGTTCAAGGAGCTGGTGGAGGGAAGGCTTAACCTGAAGATCAAAAAGCTTAGAACTGATAACGGCGGAGAGTTTGTCTCTTCCGAGTTTTCTAACTTTTGCAGGAAGCATGGAATCCAGAGGGAGCTCACTTGTGCTCATACTCCACAACAAAACGGAGTAGCGGAGCGAAAGATCCGTCATCTGACGGAAACTTGCAAATGTTGGCTTCATGCCAAGAGTATCCCAAGGTCCTTCTGGGCGGAGGGAATGTCTTGTGCTGCCTATGTCATCAATCGGATGCCTCTGAGTCCGATCAACATGAAGTCTCCCTTCGAGATGCTGCTGAAGGAGAAGCCTAGTGTGGAACACCTTCGGGTGTTTGGATCAACTTGCTATGTGCATATCCCTGATGCGCTAAGGACTAAGCTTGATGCAAAGGCAAGGAAGCTTGTCTTTGTTGGCTATGATGAGCGGAAGAAGGGATGGAGATGCATGGATCCAGTGACGAAGAAGTTCGTGGTGTCAAGAGACGTTGTCTTTGACGAACTGACGCCATATGGAGGAAGCTCGGTTGAGCTGCCAGAGAGCAAGGTTGATGAAGATCAGGAGGTGGCTGAGGTAACTGATCAAGTGGAGCTGGCTGTGTCACCAGCAGCTCCAGTTGCTTCAAGTTCTGGAGGAGAAGCTTCTGGGTCAGGAAGCAGGGGGAGCATTGCTCCAAGCTTGCCAGAGAGCAGAGGTGAATCAGAAGAAGCAGCGGAGGTGATTAGCAAGGAGCAGTCTCTTCGGAGGTCAAAGAGGGTTATCAAGCCTCCAGCTCGTTACTGCGAAGGAAACACTGTGAGCTATGTCTCATGTTTCTTTGCAGGTCCTCTGGATGAGCGAGAGCCTGCTAGCTTCAATGAGGCCACTGGTGTCAAGGAGTGGGAAGATGCCATGAGAGAGGAGATGGATGCTCTCAAGAAGAATGAAACTTGGGATCTTGTGCCCAAAGTTGATGGCATTACTCCGGTGACATGCAAGTGGGTGTTTAAATTGAAGAAGAAGGCAGATGGGAGCATTGAGAGATTCAAGGCTCGCCTAGTGGCTCGAGGGTTCTCTCAACAGTATGGAGAAGACTATGAGGAGACATTCAGCCCTGTTGCAAAGATGACTTCAGTTCGGATGGTGATTGCATTGGCTACATGCCAAGGATGGAGGATGTGACAGCTTGATGTAAAGAATGCCTTTCTTTACGGAGAGATTGACAAAGACATCTTTATGGATCAGCCTCTTGGTTTCGTTTCTGAAGTTCATCCTGATTACGTCTGCAAGCTCAGGAAGGCTCTCTACGGGTTGAAGCAAGCTCCGAGAGCTTGGTATGGGAAGATAGCAGAATATCTGCAATTCTGTGGATACCTTGCTTCAAACTCGGATTCTAGTTTGTTTATCAAGAAAAAGGGGGAGCTTTCTGTCTTGGTCCTGCTGTATGTTGATGATATGATCATCACAGGGAATTCTGAGGAGGAGGTTGCTAGGCTCAGAGCTGAGCTAGCCATTCGCTTCGAGATGAAAGACCTAGGAGAGCTTCATCACTTTCTTGGTCTCGAAGTGGAGAGGAAGGAGAGCGGGATCCTTATCTGCCAGAAGGGATATGCTGAGCGCATAGTGAACCGGTTTGGCTTGATTGAAGGAAAGTCTTGCTCTACTCCTATGGATCAAGGGCTGAAACTTCGACGAGATGAAGGAAGGGTTCTTCCTGATCCTTTGGTGTTCAGGGCCCTTATTGGAAGCTTGATCTACCTGACGATTACTAGACCTGATATAGCTTATGCTGTTGGTCGAGTAAGTCGGTTCATGGCAGAGCCAAGGAAGTCTCATCTTGTAGCGGCAAAGAACATTCTGAAGTATGTCAAGGCAACTTCTGACATGGGACTTCTTTACAGAAGGGATGCGAGTTTCTCTCTGCTAGGTTACACGGATGCTGACTATGGTGGTGTTTCGGATGACCGAAGGTCAACTTCTGGTTATGTGTTCACTTGTGGATCAGCGAGCATTTCGTGGTGTAGCAAGAAGCAGGACTCTGTATCTGTCTCTACTACGGAAGCTGAGTACAAGGCGTCTGCCTTGGCAGCTCGGGAAGCCATTTGGCTAAGGCGACTAGTAGATGATGTCCATGAGGAAGTGCAAGGTCCTACTTTGCTCCGAGGGGATAATGAGAGTGCTCTCAAGCTGGTGAACAATCCAGTCTGTCATGCCAGGACTAAGCATATTGAGATCGATCACCACTTCATAAGGGAGAAGGTGTTGGAAGGATCTCTTGTGGTTGGTCATGTTCGGAGTGAAGATAACCTTGCTGACATCTTCACTAAGTCGCTGTCGAAGGGGCCTTTCCAGCGGCTTCGAGGTCTGCTTGGGTTGATCACCACTTCTCACTTCAAGGGGGAGTGTTGAATTTGGTGAAGTGGAAGTGGGGGTGATTGGCAGTCCGGGCGACCTGGGCGGTCTGACCGCGCGGACTGGGCTCAGTCCGGCGGGTAGTTGGGTGGCGACCTGGGTAGCTAGTTGCGAGCTGGGTTGGTGTCCGCAGAGTCCGCTGTGACCGGGCGGTTTGCCTGTGGTCGTGGACTGGTGGTTGCGGACAGGTGCTGGTTCGTCTCTTCGG
The DNA here is from genome assembly GCA_039513925.1 of Platanthera zijinensis. Taxonomy (NCBI): domain Eukaryota; kingdom Viridiplantae; phylum Streptophyta; class Magnoliopsida; order Asparagales; family Orchidaceae; genus Platanthera; species Platanthera zijinensis. Next base: position 19,452,504 of record CM077087.1, on the reverse strand, counting down.
CAAACCGGTTTTGTACTCGGCTTGTGGCTCTTGCGTCTCGGCTAGTCCTGCGTTGCTTCGGCGGACTGGGCGGGCTGCCATGTGCAGGTCGCTTCTTGCCTGAACCTGGCGGGTTGGTTGACCCTGAGCGGGCGGACTCGGCGAGATGGCATTGCTAGTTGCGACATAGGGGCGGTGTCTCTATCTCATAGGGTGGTGACCTCACTCCTCACCCGGCCTATAAATAGGACCCCCCCGGTGCCTCATTTTGTAGCAGAGTGAACAGTAAGTTGGGCTTGAGTGTAGGCTGCGGACTCGTTTTTGTATCCGCGTGGGCTGTTTGCTTAACCGGTTTCTGTGTGCAGGTGGCGCGGCTAGCAGTGTCAAACCAGGAGTTTGGTTCTGACCGCTGGAGTTAGCGAGCTGCATTGGCGGTTATTAACATCAGTTTCTCAAGTTTCTTCTCTGTCCGCACGACCTCGCGGTCTTGGCGGATAGGCGGCTTGTTCCTCTGTTCAGCGCAGTTAGGCGAATAACGGGTTGTCCGCGCGACCTCGCGGTCTTCGCGGACTCCTTGTTGTTGTTCGGCTTCAGCAGTTTGGCTGGGTGTGAACTGGGCGAGCTCGGCGGTTTCGGCGGTCTCGACGGTTTCGGCGGTCTCAGTGTTCTATCCGCCCGGCTTGTTTTTTCTGCTTTTTCTTACTGGCGAAATCATGTCTCGCCACGTATGCCTCGCCTTGTAAAGAAGTTGAATAAATTTTTGATCTGCTTGCTTCTGTCTGTGTGTTTGGTTATCTAAGTTGCTTCCTACTTTCCGCGGTTCAAGTTGTGATCTGGGTAGTGCCGAAGATATTAATTTGGTGTTTGGGCTACCTTGTTGATCAACTTGAGAAAATTCAATAGCATTCGGAACATTCCCTCATTCTCACGGTCATATGAGTCCATCGGAAGCCGAATGCAGGGCTCTTCGGGACGGGATTTTACTGTTGAAATTTGTGAAGTGAAAGTAGGTGATCGGGCAGTCCGGGCGGCCTGGGCGGACTGTCCGCGCGGACTGGAGCTGGAGTTCGACGGTCTGGTATTGGCTGGCTGAGGTCCTGATGGCTGTTGTTTGCCGATTAGATTCGCTGACTGCGCGGACTGGTTGAGTCCGACAGTGGCTGGCTGAGCAGTGCAGGATGGTGTCCTCGGTCTGTGCGGACTGAGGCTTGGAGACCGCGCGATCAGCGTTTGGTCTGGAGTTGCGGTAAGCAGCGATCTAGCCTTGGAGCTGGCGGACTGACTTAGTGTCCTCCGAACTCGCGCGAGTTTGTTGTCTGGACTTGGTTACTTCTGTGAAGTCCAGAGTGTCCGCATTGCCCGCTGTGACCGGACAGTTTGCCTGTTGGTCGTGGACATTGCGAGCTAAGTTGGTGTCCGCATAGTCCGCTGTGACCGGGCGGTTTGCCTGTTGGTCGTGGACTTGTGCGTGCAGACAGATGTTGTGTCCGCTCTCCATGCGGACTGGCATGTTGCTTAGCTGGTGGCTTCTTGCAGTTTCGGCAGGTTGTTCGCGAGTCCGGCTTGTCGGTGCGGACTCGGCGGACTGACAGTGCTAGCTGCGATCAAGGGACAGTTAGCCTATCTCATAGGGCGGTGATCACACTCCTCACCCCGCCTATAAATAGGACCCCCCGGCTCGTCATTTGACAACAGAGTGAACAGTAAGTTGGACTTGGGTTTAAGGCTGCGGACTCGATTTTTGTATCCGCGCGGGTTGATCAGTTTTAACCGGTTGCTGTGTGCAGGTGGCGCGGCTAGCACTGTGAAGGCAGGAGTTTGGTTTTGACCTCGGTCAGGCTCAGTGAAGTTTGCGGACTGCGTTCACCGGTTACCAGTTTTCTCTCTGCATCAACTTTCCCATTTCAATAACTGTCCGCGCGACCTCGTGGTCTCGGCGGGTAGGCGGTCTGTTCCTCGGTTCGGAAGCAGCAGTCAGTTCAGCGAATAACGGTGTGTCCACGCGATCTCGCGGTCACGGTGGACTCCGTGTTCAGTTCGGCTTCAGCACAATTCGGGCGGTCTCTGCGGGCAGGCGGTCTCAGTGTTCTGTCCGCCGGAATTGATTGTAGTTTCTGTTTTTTTATGTACTGGCGAAATCATGTCTCGCCACGTATACCTCGCCCTGTAAAGAAGAGTGATAAATTTTTTGATCTGCTTGTTTCTGTCTATGCACTCTGGTTGCTTGAGTATTCTTCCTGATTTCCGCTTGGTCAAGTTGTGATCTGGATAGTTCCAAAGATATTAATCTGATGTTTGAGCTATCTTGCTGAGCATCTTGAGAAAATTCAATATTTACTATGTATTAATTTAAATATTAGTGAGATTCATATCCTTGGTGACTCTAAGATCCTTATGTATTGCCTTGCTAATAAGATGTTTTACTCTATAGAGGATACATGGTGAGGATATTCTCAAGTTGTTAGAATGGATGAGGTTCACTTGCTCCCACATTCATAGTGAAGGTAAAATGGTGGCCGATGTGATGGCCGAATATGCTTTGAAGGGGAACATTAGTTGGGGTTTCAGCGGGAATTTTCTTCCGAATGTTGTTCGCAGTGCTGTTCATAATTTGGATTCTCATGGGCCCGATCGGTTTAAAGCTCCGGCTTTCGTCCGTAGTACTGTTTGTTTGGACTTCCATTGATTGCAATTTTTTTTTGTGGTTGTTCGGAAGTTCCTTCCACACCGTTGTATATATCTGCCTTTTATTTTCAATAAAAATGACCTTCTAATGTCCAGCCACACACACACATTTTAATATAGCATTTTTATGCTGATTCTACTGTGTATTTTTAAGTTAGTCGGAATTTTAAGTTTTGTTTTGTTAGTGAAAGTCAATTTTATACCTTCAGGTTAACTTTCATTACCTTATTGATATATTGTATTTATTGTTTTATGCTAATGATTTTACAGTTGACTGTTTACAATTTTACATTATATTATTTTTATATATATAATAAAACACACTGCAAATAAAAAATAATGAGCATATAGGAAGTGGTTGGGAATGAAGATTTATAAAACTTGGTACTTTTCATGTATTTTATTTGAACGTAGGAAAAAGTCGCATCTCTAAAGTCAAAGCATTTAGAATTTAACCCAACGGGTCAGGTTCAAGTCAGAGAATGTGCAAAAGGAACAACATTTCGGCTCTATTTGTTTGGGCGTTTCAATACTCTGTTTTGGGTAAACGCCGCCGGAAGGAGGGTAAACAAATGAATCTCCGGCGGCGTTTGCTCCGTTTCCACCCGCCCACCTTGAGAAACGCCCCAAAAAGCTCCGTTTGGAGCATCCACCTCCCTCCTCCGATTCGAACACTCCGTTTCCACCCGCCGGATCGACCCGCCACCGCCGATCCAAATGAAGCCTTCGTCAATGCTGAGCTCAGCTTTTTACTATATATGCATGGCGGGCTGGCTGGTTGAGCTGCACCTGATCAGCATGCATTGCTATCCCAGGGCTAACACTTGATAAAAAATTTCTGTGCGTGCAGCGTTTGATGCCAGGGTCCGCAATTAAATAGGGTCACTGTTTTTTGTTTTAATCTGTCTTTTGGCAAAACGCCCCTGACTTTTCTGCCGAAGACCTAGCGTTTTTAACCCTCGCCGGAAAACGAACAGTCGATCCTTCTCCGGCAGCATAACGAACTGTCGATCCTTCTCCCAGCCTTAGTTCTTGCAGCTACACCTTCTTCCGGGGTTCAGCAACGGTTCTTCTCCGTCGATTGCCTCTCCAAGCTCGCAGTTAATCCTACATCTCATCTACAGCTTCCCTTCCGTACGAAGAAGACATTTGACGCCATTCACTACAACAAATATGGACATCAGACACATTTTTAATAGGCTTTGATGACGTTTTTCAAACGCCGCAAATGTTTTCGCAGCGTTTTATAAACGCCGCACAGGCATCGCGAATACAAACGTCGCCAAACGTATTCGCGTTGTTTTTTATATCCCCGCCGCCAATAGAGTTATATGACATTAGCGCGCGACGCTTACATTAATAAACGTGGCGAGCTTTGGCCGCGTTGCTTAATGAAAAACGTGGCGAGCTTTAGCCACATTTTTTTCTAAAAAACATTGCAATTTCACGTTTATTTAAGTATTGGTCACGTTTGTTAAAAAAACGCCGCCAATATTGTATTTTCGATTAGGTATTTTCTATTCTTATTTCATAAGGTTATTTTCTGGTGCATGAACTCTTTAATCGGATAGAGCCACCCTTTTAGGAAACCTAAAGAAATGTTGTGACCGGAAAAAATTGTGCTTATATTTCATGCTGTCTTTGTAGATGCTTACAGAGATGTTATGACATTATTTTACAGTTCTAAACCCTATATATCGTTTGCTAGCTATGATTTCATTTTTAATTATATATATATATTTTCAATATTCCAGATGTAACTTTATTATTTTTTATGATTCTCTTTTGTGCGCTATATTCTTACAGTGACGTAAAAGTTTATTTTTGCAGTTGTAAGTCCTGAATTGTAAATGCTTATGATTGCTCATTAGTGTAATTTAGGTATAATTACAATAGTATTTTAGGTATAATTGCAGTTATAATTATAATTACAGTTTTTAAGTCTAATTACAGTTGGACTTACAGTTGTTATGTATAATATACATGAAATTTTTCACTGTTTTGTCAGCCCACTGCCTACAGTTTAATTTTAAAAGATATTTATAGTTTAAATTTTAGCTGGTATTTTTTTTTAATTTTTCAATTCAATCTTCCGATTGTAACTTTTTTGTTTCTTATGGTTCATTTTTTGGTAAGGTTATCATTTGTAATATATTTTGCTCATTAGTGATATCAAAATAGAGGTTCTGTCCAGTCCTAAGTTTTTTTTTTGGTTGAACATGTTAGTTAACAATTATTATTGTTATAATTACAGTTACTTTTAAAGATATAAGTTTAACTGCAATTACAGTTTTATATATAATTACAGTTCACATTGTAACTTGTATAAGACAGTGATAGATATAATTACAATTGTAACCACAATTCAAAATTTTGTTTGTACTTTTTCTTTGTTTTATTAGTGTACCTGCTTACAGTTATATTTTAAAATATAATTATAGTTCTAATTTTAACTAGTATTTTTTTACTTTTCAATTCGTAATTCCAATTATAAATTTTTTTTATGGTTCTCTGTTTTTATGGTTATATTTTTGTAATACATTTTGCCTATAGGTGACATCCAAGTCAAGTTTATAAATTTTCTAAGTTTTTCTTTGGTCCAAGAACTACTAATAAGATTAATTACATATTATATGTGGTTTTATTTATATTTATATATGTTAATTCCTAAATTTTGTTGTAGTGCCTGAAAGTAATTATTTAAACTTTAGATGTGCAGTACCGACGTTCAAAATGAATGCACATCCTTTATTGGACGTTCTGGAGGAGGAATCCAAGAATATTTTGAGGGAAATAAGTGTTCTTCAGCTGTTTGAGATGCCCAATTTGACTTTAATATTCCTCTGATTTATGTTCTTGTAAGGGCTTCAATAGGGATACACAGACTTTTATGCTAGGAAATAACTACTTGCAATTGACAGTTAACGAGGAAGCCTTGATTTTGGGTCTACCAAATCGTGGAGTAGACTTTACATTTGTTAGACTACCCTACACAGATTTAACCCATAAAGATATGATTGAGGAAATGAATAGTCTTGATATTGATGATTGGTCTCTGACGTGTGAGAATAGGAGAGTGGATGCACTAATAAGGTATTTGGTGAATGCTTTCTTCTTTCCGTTGAAAGGGATGAAGATCATAGATTTCTTGTACAAAATTCATGATTTATCGGCCTTCGTAAAGTACAACTGTCCGAAGACAATACATTGATTTTTACTATCACAGATTGATGCTTTAATTCAAGCTAGTGTAGTAAAAAAAGTTAGTGTAAATCTTGGATACCTAGAGGGATGTGCAACTATATTATTGGTAAGAAAAATAAATTTCAATGCATATTATTTATATTAATCATTTTGTATTAATATATTTTTTGGTTGTAGGTGTGGTTGTATGAGCACACAAATGTGCAGGTGATTGTGAATGAATTAGCAAGACCTAGAATTTGTAGGTGATCAGTTAGGAAAAGTTATCGGGCTCAGTTTTGCTTCAATCTACTTACACAACTACGAACAACCACTACAACATTTTTGGTCTTTAGCAACTTTTGAAAACTGTTGCCTAAAACCGCAAAGTGTTGCCAAAACATTGAAAACTGTTGTCATAGGGGTGTATGCCTATGCCCGTGTTACCAAAGACCTAAGGCAACGGTTTTCACATGTTTAAGCAACATTACTTGAAACTATGGCCTATATATCTAGTAAAGACAACATTTTTTACATGGACCTATTGCAACATTTTCAAAATATTTAGAGTTACATTTAATAAATGTTGTCAAAACTATTTAATTAATAAAAAAATATAAATTTTAAAAAAACATGAAAATAAATTAAAACTTAAAAAACAAAATATTATATTATGAGACATTTTTTATAACGCATAAATATTTAACAAGACAAATATTTTCATTTAGAATATTAATGTTGCACATGTTTTATCATTAAATTAACAACTCATCATTAGCATCACAATTTACCAAAATACCTCAAAATAATTAATTATTACAACACACAAACAAAATTATCTAAATCAACTTAAACATCAAATGATCTTCATGAAATGGGGTCATCGATCATATTGCAACTCCTCATTTGTCTTCCCGATCCCGGCCAACTTCAAGAACTTTCTGCACAAAGTAAAATAATATATAAATATAATGACATCAAGATCAATATATAATTAAAAAATTGTAAACATAAAAAAACATTTTTAATATATTGTATGAAAATCTACAACATTATACCTCTCCATAGTTTGGAATGTGTGTTGATGTAGAAAAATGTGCATGCGGCTTGTACTGCACGCTGAAATTCAGGGGCGTGCACCTACAGCACGCTGAATTTCAGCGTGTTGCACCTGCAGCTCGCTGAAATTCAGCGTGAGCGAGCTGCACGTGCAGCTCGCTGAAATGCAGCTCACTCACTTTGAAATTCAGCGTGCTGCAAGTGCAGCTCGCTCACGTTGAATTTCAGCGAGCTGCATGTGCATCACGCTGAAATTCAGCGTGTTGCACCTGCAGCACGGTGAAATTCAGCGTGCTGCACCTGCAGCTCGCTGAAATTCAGCATGCTGCACGCTGCACCTGCAGCACGCTGAATTTCAGTGTGTTGCACGCTGCAGGTGCAGGTGCAGCTCGCTGAAATTCAGCGTGAGCGAGCTGCACCTGCAGCTCGCTGAAATTCAGCGCGAACATCAAGCTATTCAAGTTCAACCTATAGAACATACTGGTAAGATCATAAAAATAGACGGAATTGAAGATTAATGGATAAATGTAGGGGCTCTTTTAACATCAGAATTTAGAGAATCTCATTCAAAAAACGATTCTTATATGCTTGATGCACCTGCAGCTCGCTCAAATTCAGCATGCTGCACCTACAGCACGCTGAAATTCCTGCAGCTCGCTGAATTTCAGCGTGCTGCACCTGCAAGCCCCTGAATTTCAGCGAGCTGCAGGTCCAGCACGCTGAATTTCAGCACGCTGCAGGTGCAGCTCGCTGAATTTCAGCGCGTTGCTGGTGCAGCTCGCTGAAATTCAGCGAGCTGCACCAGCAACGCGCTGAAATTCAGCGAGCTGCACCAGCAACGCGTTGAAATTCAGCGAGCTGCACCTGCAGCTCGCTAAATTATCTCAATTTCTTGCACTGCTCTCTACAGGTATTTTATAAATGGTAGAGAGATCAACAACATTTATGTTTGCTCTCCCTCAGAAATTATCACAAAAACATTTATGTTTCCTCTCCCGCAAAAATTATTTTAATTATTTGATGCTAATCAATACAGAGCAAACATTATCTATTTTAAAAAAAAAAATTGTTTGTTTCCAACATGCTCTCAAACTGTGAATATCAAACATGCTCTCAAACTGTGAATCTTAAAACTGCTAATAAAAACTGAGATGAAAAAACAATGAATAACAGGTTTCATTATGCACGAATAGCAGGTGGTTTGGAATTTCACAACTACGAATAACTGTGAATCTTACTTGTACACCAACTGTCAGCGGATTGTTGGAGGGGAGAGCTTGGCAGAGAGTGCACAGACACCTGAAGTCACCAGGGAAAATGAACAAAATAGAAAGAATAGCTTAGTGCCTATATTTAAGCAAAGACAATGAAACAATATAAAATATGTTACGTATCTTAGGAAAACAACATTAATTGCATAGAATCAATTATATAAAAACAAACTTGAAGTAGGAAGAAGGAGGTTATCGGAAGGAGGCTGTCGAGGAGTAGAACCTCCTGCGGTGAGAAACTGTGGAGGAGGCCTACAAACAAACATAAACATAAAAAAATCTCCCTATTGTCATTACAAAGCAAATGAAAAAAATACATTACAGTTTGATAGCCTGTGTTGTTCTTACGTGGACATAGAGCCAAAAATTACCATCAACAATGCCATAAAAGGGAGAGAGAGGGCTGTGAAGGTGGACCGGCTGCTTCACTCCAGTTTTTTTCCCTAAGCGGAGGAGGAGAATAGCGAGGATTGAGTCAGTTGGAAGGGCTGTGCGAGGAGCGGAGACGACTGGAAGGGCTTAAACATGTGGTTATATTTCCATTTTTGTAATAAATAGTAGCTTATTATTTCACAGCTTATTAATATATCAAGCAGAGATAGTCTCCCCAGGAAGAGGAATTCACAGCTTATTAGGCTATATGAACATCAAGCAGGGGCTAAAATTTCCCTGTACTTATTAATGCATAAGAGGAATTTCACTGTACTTATTAATGCATTAACATATCAAGCATAGGCTAAAATTTTAGTGTGCTTATTAATATGCATAAACATGTGCTTATTAATGTAGAAGAGAAATTTCCTGCATGCAGTGAGCATCTACAGGAAGCTGTCTTTTCAAGAATGAAAAATAAAAACTCGCCTAAAACATCAATTCAATTAATGATTTGTGATAAAACATAGAGTAATATTAAAACAAACGTAATATTCATAGAGTATGTTTTTGAAGGTTGAGGCCTACCTTGTTTAGAAGTGGTAATAGCTTCAAAAGATGCCCTCGAAAGCATTCATGGTCAACAACAAAAAATGGAACTCGCCGCGGGAGACGTGGGAGGAGATGTGCTAACTGAAGAAGAGGAAACAAATAAGATAATACAAAATGGTCTGATCTCATAAGCATTCATGGTAAATATGAACGTATCAAGCAGGGGCTAAAAAAATAAAGCTATACAAAATAAGCATTCATCTTATTTCATCCTGAGTAATAAGTTGATATTAAAAAGAAATCTAAAAACATTGAGCACATGGTTCTCTTACCGGCCAAATCACCATCGTTTCTCACCCAAACATTGAAGAATGCATGCCTCAAGGTTTAAAGAAATTTTTATGGTTGTTTAACACTTATTAAGGGTAGCATTATAACTTCTATGCACAAATGGAATGGAAAACTCCAACCACTGAGAACAAAAGCACCCGCATTAATCATGCTCAATGCATAAAAATTAAGGTTTGATCAAAATTTTAAATACATGAGCATGATGTTTGCATTGGGTATTTTCAACACATGATTATCCAGACCTTAAGAGCATAAGGAGAAATCACAAAGAAACCACTGAAATTAAGGAATTAACCACACCTTAAGAGCATGAAGAAACCACTGAACAACTGAAATTAACCACAGAAATTAACCACACCTTAAGAGCAAGAAATTTCAATAAGCAGTGCACGGTCAGATTTAGTATGACAGAAGAGTGGTAAAATTTAATCCAAAATCATGGTTGATCCTCAAATAATGCTAAAATCATTACATCAATGATCATATCATCCTATCTAGCCTCCAAAAAATAGCACTTGGATGTGCTTTTAACAGGGTTGTAAATACCGAAAAAAATCGCGATGATCCACGAACAAAAATTTGATTATCGGTAAAAATTATTACATCAAACGATCCTATCATCCTATCAAGCCTCCAAAAAATAGCACCTGGATGTGCTTTTAATCTTGGTGTAAATATTGGAAAAAATCATGGTGATCCAGGAACAAAAATCTGATTATCAGAAAACTTCACTGAGACCACAAAGAGTAATGGCAAAAATTTGATTATCAAGCACATTGACTTTCAATGCAAAACCCAAAAAGCTTCACTAAATGCATAAATCAGATCTAACAAAAACATCCTATAAAACAGAGAACAATAGAGAACAAAAGTGAGTAATGGCAAAATGAGTAATGGCAAAGATAAAACGCTATATTGAAAAACCTCACTGAGACCACAAAGAACAAAAGTACTGGTAGAAAATGCTTACAGCGAGGGGTGGAGCTCTGTTGAGGGTGTTAAGGAGGAGAAGCTATTGCGGCGAGGCACTGCAGAGGAGAAGCACCGTCGATGAAGGGGGAGCGCTGTGGTGGAGATTTGAAGCAGGAGAAGGATATTTGTCGTGAGGTTATACCTCTATGGAGAAGGAGTCAAGGATGGATGCGACGACACGGAGAAGGAGCGGCAGATTAAAGTCATTAAACCAGAGAGTGGGGATGAGGGAGAACACCACTGGAAGAGGCGAACATTATAACTAGAGAGTGGGGATGAGGGAGAACACCACTGGAAGAAGCTTTGCTCTTCATCTGGCTCCTAAGAGAACACCAAGACGCAAAGCAACAATAGCTTCTGCCCTAGCTGCGCAAAAATCGTCGGACGCCAAGCAGGAAGAGGCGAACATTATAATCGCGAAACCCGGAAGAAGACCTAAGCGCGGCGCGAGATTGGAATCGCGAAACCTGGAGCTCATTTTGAGCAGAACCGAGGAAGAAATCGCGGCGGAGGCGTGGGATGATCTTCCTGGCGGAGGCGTACGATGATCGCGGGAGGAGGAAGAATCGCGATGCCGTGCGCAGAAGTGAGGAAAAATTGCCTCTATCGCAATTTTGAGAGGAGGAAAAACCCGGAAGAAGACCTAAGCCGGCCCTCAAGGATTGCCTGCCTATTACCGAAAATCCCCTAAGTTTAAGCCCTTGAGGGTATTTAGGGAATAAATGTTACACCATTTTGGAGGCTAATTTGATCCACCGAATGTTACACCATGAAGAATTTGCTCTTTGCTTATAGTGTAAAGATAATAGTATAAAGATATAAAGATAAAAAGGGCCTAAAATTTTCAAAATATTGGTTTGTATATAGCCAATTTTGGGTTGTCTATAACAATACCCTTTTTTAAAGTTAGAATTTGTGTGTTAATAGCGATTGATGGTGTGCTTATAACATTGCTCTTTTTGTTTCGGGGAATTAAGGTAATTAAATGTAGATTTGAACGGAAAACGAGCAGATATCCGCACACCCGGGAAACCCAAAACTGATTTTGTTTCGGGGGCGTTGCCCCCGAGCCCCCATCGGGGATGCTGTCCCCTGGACCCATGCCCGTTGTCCGGATAGCGGGACCTCCGCCGGGGGCTGCCGCCCCCGGACCCCCGCTATCATCGGCGCCGGATATGTCGGAGGGATTCACACTTCGATTCCTTTAAGCTCACGTGGGCGAACCCAGTGTGAGAAACAAGAGGACCAAAAGTGTTCAAATACTCCAACAGATTAAAATCCTGATATAAGTTAATTAAAATCCCGGGTAGGTATATAGAAAACTAACAACGACCCTTTTAAAAACGTCTCAATAAATGTGGAGTCACGATTGAACAAGCGTCGCCAAAAAATGTGGCTATTAAATAAAAATATTGTAGTGTGGAGTCGAGAAAAGATTATTGAGGGTTTGTGTATGTGTTATAAATATTGTTTTTATAAAAATAATTTTTAAAGTAATAATTTGGCGTGGGAGAATAATAATTTTGGTTATTCTTAAAGTAATCTTTAGGCAACACTTTTAAAATATTACAAATTAATTTTTAAGAAGACAACATATCATAATTATTGCCTAAAGTGAATCCTCAAAGGCAACATTTCAAAAATGTTCCCTATACGGGATTATTTCAACAGTTTTTGAATGTTGCACAGAAAGTGTTGTCTAAATATGTAAACCTATTGCAACACTTAAAAACTGTTCTCTAACAAAGTTTAGGCAATATTTTTATAACTGTTGCCAAATCAGGTGTTGCTAAAGACCAAAAATATTGTAGTGAACAAATGAGGTCAGTGCGACTTAAATAATTGTAATTGTAATATGATTTATTATAGTGACGTATAAACATATTTTTTTGTTGTACTGTAAGTTAAACCAAAATTTTTTGACATTTTGAAGAATGATGAATGTTTACTCGCGGAAGAAGTGGATGATTCTGACTTTGAACTGGTGAAGAAGAAGAAGGGTACAGAAGTGAATGAATTTGATGAGCAAGCTAATTTGGAGTTAAAAACTGAAATAAAAGATTATGTTTTTAGTAATGAAGAACATTGAGTCACTGCTAAAATGAGAATAAATTGTTAAGGAAAGCTAGGGAAAATATTACGAAGAGGAAGGTAAAGAAAGATGAGAGAAGGCAAGCTGAATAATCATTATTCGATGAGGGGTGGCGGGGACTAGAGACCCGTCTCAAGTCCTTTATTAATGCAAAAGTCTGGAAGGAGGTGGAAGCATTAAAGGATTTTTGTGAATCATCGTTTATAAGGTTGGAAGCCAAATCCTATGGTTGATCACAACCACGGCAAGAAACACCCCCTCTGCCGCCCGTTTCCTCTCAAAACCATGTCTGTCTATAGTCAAAATAGAATTGGAGAACAATAAGGATAACGTTCTTATTAGTAGTTTAGTTATAAATGTAAAGACCAGAATTTGTAGAAAACAAAAATCATTAGACAATACTTTGACTTGCCAAAGGGAAGGTAAAAGAAGTGGACAGTTATCCTAACAGACCATAAATATCGGCTTCGCCACGTAAGGTTATAGATGTTATGTTGGAAAAATTCCCAGAAAGGTAATATCGTTTTGTATATAATGTATATATTTTAACAAATCTATACTGCATAATAGTGTTTTTATGTTTGTTATTTTCAGTAGCAATACTATTTTGAATAGTGAAAATATCCTGATGACACAAGCAGTAATAAATGACCTACTTGGAGCTTGGTATTTGCACAACACATTTAAATGCATATGCATTGCTACTCAGTTCCAGAAACAAGCTATCAAAGGCGAATCTAAAACGTTTTCTTTATGTATCATCAGACTTTGTTGTAAGTACACTATCACAATGTTATAACTTTTATTACATTTTTGTTGATGTTTTCTAACCTTGCTCCACAGTACTATAGGAGAAGCAATACGCAAAACATTAGGTGCCTAATCAGCCATTTAACCACAACCATAGTTACAAACAGTGAAATAATTATCATGTCATGCCGCCTAACAAATCATTGGGCCTTATTGGTGTGTCCTTCAAAAAAATGTAAATGAGAGTTTTATGACTCAATGAAAATAAAACGCCACTTTTCAAACCAACCAGGATTGATGAGTTTTTAAAAAAACAATGAACTGATACTTAGGCTTCATTTGGTTCGGCGGTGGCGGATCGATCCGGCGGGTGGAAACGGAGTGTTCGAACCGGAGGGGGGAGGTGGCTGCTCCAAACAGAGCTTTTTGGGGGCGTTTCTCAAGGCGGGCGGGTGGAAACGGAGCAAACGCCGCCGGAGGTTCATTTGTTTACCCTCCTTCCGGCGGCGTTTGCCCAAAACGGAGTATCAAAATGCCCAAACAAATAGAGCCTTAGTATGAGCACTTTTATATGATAAGTTATACTTATGAAACCTTAACTTATAAGTTTGTATGGACATTCATATAAGTTAAGGCACTCCTATGATGTTTGTGTAGCGGTAGATAGTTTACTTTTTGCTCGGTTTCTTTACTTTACTTACAGCTCGTTCTTTCAGTTCTACTCTTCCTATTGCACTTCTTTTCATTACTACTTTACTCACTTTACTTGTGCTATAAGAACTGTTAGTACAATGATATAACTGTTAGAAACATGACCATGATAGAATAGTCTCACTGTCACCTACTTCCATTTTATACTTCTTTGTTGTCCTCCACTTTCGTCCTCCCGCTCGGTGCCTAGGGGCCGTGGGGGTGAGGCGAGGACAAAATGACTTAGTCTTTATGACTAATGGTCGGTTGTGACCGTATCATTTTAGGAGCTCGAGGAGCTGGAGCATCAGTACGACCAGCAGGATGAGGTGGCAGGACCTGAGGAGCAGATACCATGCACTACTACCGCAGCTCAGTGTCAGGTGATGATGAGTGTTTCAGTTACCGCTTTCACATAGTGTTGTTGTGAGAGAGAGATTTAATTCCATTTTGGCATGTACCAGGCATAAGCCCTAACTCTCTTTTTTTGTACTCATTGTGGACTGAGGTACTTTCATCTCTATATATTATGATGTTATTGCTATGAATTGTGGACTTGCTAGTTTTCATTTACTACTTGTTGTACTTCTTTTCTCACTTGGCCTGCAGGTTGAATGATCGTACTAGACGGCAGGATCAGCGTCGTGCGGTGTCGACTAGCCAGTGTGCTAGTGTCACGGTAAGGCGGCGGTTTGGGCATAAGACCGGGTAACCTCCTTAGTAAGGGGGGGGGGGGGGTCTTACAGTCATTTCCTCCTCTCTTTGCTTTCAAGGCTTGTAAATGAAGAGGTGCCTTGTCACTCTCTAAGGATCTCAAAATCTTATAATCTCAAGAAATCTATTGGATATTGGCCGACATAGATTCGACCACGTGTTTTTCATTATTTCTATGTTTTCTAAGCTAAAATTTTTCACTTGTCACTGTTGTTGAATCACTTTTGACTGTTTGCGCCCTTGGCTCAATGTCGAGCTAATTCGATCTGATTCTCTAAACCGGGGAAAACTGAGTGAGCCGCAAAAATTATCATCATTTTAATGGCTCATGATTAGGGGTCTGTTTGATTAGGCTTTTAGGTTTCGATATGTTCTAGCAAATGCAACTATGGCGATTTTTTTTTATTTTTCGCCTTCGAGCTAGTTATTTTCACCGTCGTTTGCAACTCATGACCGTGACCTCCGGATCCTGCATGTTTCTTCTGTCTATTAAGCCGAGCAGATCACGACACAATCTCAATAAGAAAAACCCCATTCTTCCTTTTAGAAGGCTGCTCGTTCCTCCTATCAATGGCTACCGACTGCTTAAAGCTTGATGCTTGAAGATCTTCTTTTGACATTGGAGTAACTAGCAGAGCGGGGAAGAAGAATGATGAAATGTTTGGCGTGTTCGTCGGCGAAGGAGAAGGCCACTGTGAACAAGACAACATGGGTGTTCTTGTTGACATTGTTGAAGTGAGAGTGTAAGTGGAGTGGGGCGGTTTGATTGGGAAAACTGCACAGACCGCCGTGGTTTGGTAGTTAGCCGGTTTTGAATTCTTCTTTCCTTCTTTTGGTCTATTTCAGCAAGCACCTTGGAGAAGTAACTAGGTGGTTAGCTTTGTATAACCACAGATGTTGTAGTCTGGATTGTGAGATCACACAGTTCGCTCAAAGCTTTTAGGATATCTGGCTCGCAAGAAGCTAAACGGTTAACACAGTATGTAGAAGCTAACCACACAGTTTGCTGGAGTCTTCTTGGGCGGGTTGATAGCCAGAGTTCACTGATGTTGTGGACATGGTCACGGGTCTGTGACAAGTCCGGTTTGTTGCCTAATTCGTCGAGACCGCCTGGTTGAGCGGTCTGCTTCTGGTATTTGCTGAGATCAGCTGTTCTACTAGGCTCAAATATAAACTTAGTTGTTAGTTTCTGTGATTAGCGGTCTGGAGTAGAGACCGCTGAATTGCGCGGTCTGGTATCAGAGTCCACTGAACTATGCGGTCTGGATGCAGAGATCGACAGTTCAACATTAGTGTAATGGTGGTTCAGGACGCCTGGTTGGATTGATCAAGTCCACATGGACTGAGGTTTCTGTCCGCTCGCCTATGTGGATTGGTGACTCTTTCCGCGTCTGCGGTTAGTTGGTTTATCACGCGCGCAGACTGATGGAGCTGTCCGTATTTGCTATGTGAGTTGTTTGTGCGGTCTGACTCTGGTGTCTACATTTGTGCGGACAGGTAGTGCTACTCGCAGATTGACAGACAGTTATCCTATCTTTATGGGCGGTGATGACACTCCTCCTCATGTCTATAAATAGAAGTCTCCGGCTCATCATAATAATAAGAACAAGAACAGTGAGAACTCAGCCCGCGTTTTAATCTTGTAGTTAAGATTTTCTAACCGATGCGACTAAGTGAAGTTGACTCTCTGTGCAAGTTGTTCGGCTAGCGTCAGGCGGCTAGGCAACTAGTGGAAGCTTGGTGTGGAATAGTTTGATGTTTACAGTCAGCGGTATACAGTAGGTCGCGGCTAGGCGGCCTAAAGTCTCTTCCTCGGGATTGCGATTAAGTCGAGCAGTTCGCCCAGTCTATCAACGAGTTCTGTTCAAGTTCATCAACAATCAATAATAAGCAATCCATGTGGCTTGTTGTGGTTTGACGACTTTGGCAGTTTTGGTAGACAGGGCTTGCGGTTTGGATGTTTGTGCGTCTTATGTTGGTACAGCTTGTTGTCCGCGCGATTTTCCTCTACTTGTATTTTCTATTTCATCGAGTACATTACAAGATCATGTCTCACAATGCATGTCTTGTCATGTAAATTAGATTTGTGCATTCCTGTTGAGACTCCTGTGCTTCTATTGTGTTAATTTCCATTTGGCTTTGGTTGTGGTTGAGTGTTCCTGCGACCTTTTTCAGAGTCCTTCATAAAATTTTACATGGTATTAGAGGGGTGTTGATGAGTTAGCAGTTGATCTACTCAGCAGTTTGCTATTCCTTTAAAGTTCAAGTAATTCTGTTTTGAGCAATGGAAGCATGTTATGCAAGAGGTCTTGAAATTGAGCTCCTGACACAGACCAACTTCAAGAAGTGACAGTCTTGCATGAAGAGCTATCTGATTAGCGAGGACCTTTAGGAAGTCGTCAGTGGAGATAGCAGACAAGAGTTAGTTAGTGCTACAGGAAATGCTGAGGTGGTGAGAGCTTATGGGAAAACAAATGTTAAGTAGAGTTTACTCTTAAGCGGGCGATCTCATCAGAGCTATTTGACCATATTATCAGATGTCGGTCAGAAGTTAAAATCTAGATGGCCTTGGATGGCCCGTTTAACAAGAAGAATATAGCTCGCCTACAATTCATGGAGAACGAGTTGGCTAAAGCCACTCAAGGTGATCTGTCTATATCTTCCTTCTTATTAAAGATGAAGAACCTCTGCGCTGAAATTTCGATATTGGACTCGGAAGAGCCTATCTCGGAGGCGAAGCTGAAAAGGCACATCATCCGCGGGCTATAGAAGATGTATGTGGCATTTGTTACTTCAATGTAGGGTTGGGCCAATCAACCATATTTACTCGAGATGGAGAACCAATTGGCTTCACAGGAGAGCTTAGCAAGATAGATGGATGGAGTTTCGATCTCAGGGCGAGATGGTGAGGCTCTATTCTCTAGCAAGAAGAAGAGATGGGACAGGAAGAAAAAGACACCTGTTAGCGATGGTTCGTCTTCTTCATCACTGCAGGAGAGGAGAAAGGCTCCTAATCTAGATGACAGGAAGAAGCGGGGAGGACTTCGGTGCTATAGGTATAACATGTTTGGTCACATCTAGAAGAACTGTAGAGTAAATCTTCAGCCAGGATATGCTGCAGGGAAGGAGGAGGTTAAGTACAAAACTGAGGAAGGAGGATAGGGGAGTGTGTTCATGATGAGCACTTGTGTTTGTGTGCTTGCCTCCGTCAGTTATCAGGAGGACTAGATCGTACACTCAGGGTATGGTTATCACCTCACCAGGGACGAGTTTAAATTCTCTTCTCTGCAGAACTACAAAGGTAATGATGTTATTATTACGGTTTATGATACTGTTCATGTAGTAAAGAAGGAGGAGACAATTTATTTAGGAAGTAATTTGGGTCCACTCACATTGAAGAGTGTGTATCACGTCCCGAGGATGAAGAAAAACCTTTTCTCGGTGACCAACGCTATTGACGCTGGGCATCACGTTTTGTTTGGCCCAACAGAAGTAAAGTTTCTCAGGCATGTGTCGGTTTTGAAAGCTGACGTAACTCATGTCAAAAGGAGAGTGAATGACTTATTTGTGTTGGCGACATAATCTTATATTGATAAGATGATGGCTAATGACAGTGCTGCTATCTGGTATGCGTATCTGGAGCATGTTGGGATGGATAAGCTAAAGGTTATGGCGATAAGAGGCATGGTGCATGGTCTACTTAACCTTTTATCCTTTGGAGATATTCATATCTGTGCAGGATGTTAGTATGGAAAGGCTCATCACCTTTGATTTGACATATCACAGACCAGATGCAAAGCATCGTTTGAGTGCATCCATGGTGATCTAAAAAGACCCACCGTCACCCCGAGTCTCGGTGGTAGCAAGTATATGCTAATTTTGGTTAACGACTTTTTTAGGTATACTTGGGTATACTTCATGATAGAGAAGTTAGAAGAAATCAAAAAGTTTATGTAGTTCAAGGAGCACGTGGAGGATCGGCTCGGTCTGCGGATTAAGAAGTTGAGAACTGACAATGAAGAAGAGTTTAACTCAAACGAGTTCTCAAACTTCTGTAGAAATCTTGGAATACGAATGGAGATTACTTGTGTACATACTCCACAATAGAACGGAATTGCAAAGAGGAACTGATACCTGCAAGTGTCGGCTTTACGCCAAAGGCATTCCTAGGGCCTTCTGGGCGGAGGGAATGGCCTGTGTGGTGTACGCCATCAACCAGATGCCCCTCAGTACGAATAACATGAAGTCTCCACATGAACTGATGTTCAAGGAGAAGCCCAGTGTGGAACATCTTTGGGTGTTCGGTTCAACCTATTATATGTATGTTCCAAATGCTCTCATGACGAATCTGGATGAAAAAGTAAGGAAGCCAATCTTCGTTGGATGCGATGAGAGGAAGAAGAGCTAAAAATGCATGGATCAAGAGACACAGAAGTTTGTTGTCTCCCGGGATGTGGTGTTTGACGAATTAACGTCATACTTGGGTAGCTCATCTGTTGAACTACGGGAGAGCAAATCTGACGGAGGGTGAGTTCAAGCTATTCAGGATCTTCTGGTGGAGTTGCCTTTTTCACCAGGTACTTTGGTTTCATCTAGCTCTAGGGCGGAAGCTTCTAAATCTAGAAGCAGGGGCACTACAAGAAAACAGACTTTTTGCTAGGGCAAATTGCCCTGGCAAAAAGTCCAAAACCGTGGCTAAAGATCTTTAGCCACGGTCTATCCACGGGGAAAATCCGTGGCTAAAGTCGGCGTGGCTAAATAGTTTTAGCCACGGATTGGCCGTAGCAAATAGTGTTAGCCACGAAAAAACTTGTCGTGGCTAATACATGAACTTTTTTACCACGGTTTTATGCCCTAGCAAAAAACTTATCCATAACATAAAAATTGACTATTTACCACGGTCTTAGCTCGTGACAAATAATATGACTATTAGCCACGGCTAATTGCCCTGGCAAATAATAAATTAATTTTTTTTAAAAAAAAGGCAGAAATTGTGGTTAGTGCTGCCTTCAAGCCATGATAGATGTCATTAAACAAACATAATGCTACATCAGCATCTCCAAGTGATTGATTATCATAAGAATACACCATAATTTGCGGTGCAGTGTTTGGGATCTGAAAACCGCACCTCACAGCACTCAGCTTATAGAAATATTACAATTTTTACAATTTCAAAAGCTCAACCCTGCCTTACACCCACATACAGTGTTTAGGAAGAAATTCTGCAAGTGGAATAACAAAAACTAATGTATAGAAGCAGTCCAAACCTGATAAAAATTAAGAAATAAACAATGACACTCCTAATTAAAAAAGTCCTTAAGATGGTTACAAAAAAGTTATCGCTCAATTCATTTTTCGCAGCTTAATTGCATTATTCATATAATATTCCATAAACTTACAATATGAGCGTGTAAATCATAAGCAGATCTATCAGCAATACCAACACACTCTATCCATCCATATGAGCAATCAATCTCAGCATCCCAACAGTCGGCGGCATAGTGAGCCATCTCATTTGGCAAATGCTGTCGGAAACGCAGTCGTTCTTTGTCAATACCGAGATGGGTCAGGAATAAGTATACCCTCCCAATGAAGTAACCAAGGGTCTCATTGTTGACAGTTCCCTACAGCAACGAAAAGAAAATTAAGCTAAAGAAAATAATCTTTGAAATGAAGGAATAATTATGAAAAATTACACGGTTACTAGAGATAAGTACATGAAATCAGAGATAGCAAATTGAAAACCCAATCAAAAACGAAATTTAAAATTGTAACAAAACAAATTCACAAAAAAAATGAAAGACAAAGAGAGATGTTGTACCTTGATTCCAGCAACATCAGCCAAGCCTCGTACTATAGTTTTCTTCATTAATAGATGGCAACAGTTGTCCAAAGTTGATACTGCAGCAGAAATGCATCCACACTTGGGGAGATCCAAATACAGTCAAGCAAACATTTTTATACTCGGGAGATCCAAATATAGTTTGGTGGAAACACTTACTTTTTTGTCAAACTTATAGGGGAGATCCCATTAAATGACCCTTACTTTTTTTACAAAGTTTGGTGGAAACACCAAATTATTAGTAGATTTCGGCAAATTCACCAATTTGTGATTAGAATTTAGATGGAGGATTGATAAATACCATGATCTCTGATGCCTTGAGCTAAGATGGGTGCCTTTCTACTGAATTTGCTCATACAATCAGACATAGATTTCACTTTAGCTGCATAATTCATAAGAAATTAGTTCCTCGCAAAGAGAAAACAGAGAGTTTGAAGAAAATCCAACAAAGATGCTTCTTTTATAAGGTATGCTACCTAAAAGTTGATGACTGCAATATGAATCATCAGCTTATCCTTTACAGTCATCACATCATCATTATTTCTCGAGGAATTCATGTGGAGTCAGCAACTTTATGGCGTTGACTGTGTCCGGTGTAGACCGACAATCCTTTAGATGGAGATAACACTGATTCTGCTAACAATTAGTTGAACATGTCTGTTATCTGTCATATATCATAATAAATGACAATAGTATATTAATGCATTTTTATAGACCTCATCAAATTTTTTTTTTTTGAATGCAACACTTACCTACTTCTCTTGTTGTACCAACTCCTATTTTGTTTTTTACAACCCAAAACGTGCAACACTTACCTACTCAAGATGCAAAATCTTGAGTAGAATTCCAAATCATGCCGCATGATGGATACGTGAAAGCGGGTGGGTCGGTGGGTCGGTGGGTTAGTGGGTCGGTGGGTCGGTGGGTCGGGGTGCGACTGAAATATGACCTAAAACGCTAATAATAGCGGTGGGCGGTGTTGTTTTTGTAAAATTTGAGAGTTCCTCCCCACAACTGCAATACCTGCCATATGTACACCCATAGATAAGAATTTGAGTTGATTTTTCAAACTATACGACGAATTAAATCTAAACCTTTTTCCAGCATAACTTTTGCAAAAAAAGGACCAGATTGCATACATACATACCATCAGATTGAAGCATTGGACGTCTGCATACATACTAGCAGATTGATCAGATTGCAAGAACAAATCATCTAAATGCTCCACACTTGAAACTGCTACTGTTGGCTGTATTATTATCAGAAAAAAAACTGATCATTTAACAGGTTAATATGATATGAAATTCACAAAAAAACATCATCAATTTCCACGTTGTTTGCAATAAGAACACATTCCCAAAACTAGTATTATATTTATGCATGTGTATTATATCTTTTCCGCGCTGTTATGCTGGCAGTATTATATGTTTTCTTGGCTTTAGATGGGCTTCCTCAAATATGTCTTTCTCAGTCTTGGATAAGTTTCCTCAAATGTCTTTTTCATATCTTAAATTGAATTGTGGAACCAAGTAATCCACTGAACTGAAACTTAGACAGTGAGATCAAACAAAAACAGAGATTTAACCCACGAGTACAAAAAAATAAAAATATACTCATATGAAACGTCATTAAAAGGATGCTAAATAGGAAAATTAAATCATATGATACTAAATTAATATATGGTAGTTATAACTTATAACTAAAGAATCTAAGCACAAACAATCTATAAAATGGTCATTCAGTAAGCGAGGAACTAAATCATCAAGCCAAATAGAAAATGGGCATCTAACAGCATACATGGTAGATATGTACACATATTTGCATAATTATGCACCGTAAGATATTGTCAAACAAAGATAGTATGGAGAAACCATACATTTATAGCATGAATAACTTACAAGGCATCATACAATTTTGATAGGGAAATAAGGTTTGGGAGAATGGTATGATTAAATAGAGTACCTGAAATAGAAAATAAGTCGAGATCCTGGCCTAAACGCCTATGATTGCGCTTCTTCGCTTCCTCTTTGAATTTGAAATAGGCATTTAGCTACTCTTCAGTCTCCCATGCTGTCCCATATATCCTCTGCAACTTTTTGTTTTTTTCATCACCTCTCCAGTAAGCCCCAACAACAGATTCCAGTTCAACTGCCTTTGTGTCAATAAACCCAGTAGAATCTACATGGGGCCCCGTAGAAAGATCCCACCACTCATCACCTGCTCACAATATATAAACATCATTTAACAAAGAATATCAATATAAACAACCATCATGCAAAGAAACATAAATGAAATAACCTATATGATAGGTTTATGGTCACAACAATGGCATTCATACTATAAAGGAACAAAAATGACAACTAGTCAACCCTGAAAACTCAAATAAGTATATAGAATTAGTGGTCAACTCAGCACAAAATTGCTAACTTTTTTAGTGAAAGAAAGTTACCTCTCCTCCTAGAAGAGCACAATCAGACTGCTTGCACCCATTGACAATCCCTTTGATGACCTATATGAAAAATTAGTTCAACAAACCAGTTTTATGTTTGACAACTATTGCATACACTAATATATGATAATAACACTTTAAATTTTACCGGTTACCTTTTCGGCATGATCGACATCAAGCTGACTTATTCCCAATTAGCTTGGTGCAAGTAGCAACAAGAGCTTTAGAGGCTAAAATCTTGGAAAATTCAGAAAAGAGCCACACATACAGGTCGGATATGTTTGTAACACCTCAAATATGACTAATAACATGTCGTATAAAAATAATATTAAACAGCTCAAAAAGATTAACATCCATACACTGATACACTTGAAAATACTAATGCATTTTCAAATGCTTTAACGGATTAATATGATATGAATTCCACAAAAAAGCATCATCAATTTCCGCACAGTTTGCAAAAAGAACACGTTCCCAAAATCTATCTCAAAACATCATGGAAATAAATATCATGGAAATTAAAAATAGATCAAAACATCGATTTGATATGATTATTTTCCATATTAGTAGATCAACACTAAAGCTTTTAATTTGGGTAGTGCATCATCCGTTGAAATTCTGCATCTTCCTGAGCGCTATTTTCATCACCAACCTAAAAAATATATACATTACGGATATGTTAAACATGTTAATAACTAAGTAATAAACAAAACTACTTACTTGACCAGTGCTAGAAGGTATCGAAGGATTCACCCGACTTCTAGAAGTGGTTGTTGTTGGTGTCAATGGGCAGCTAACAAGCTCCAAATGAGCTCGCACCTCTTGTTGTAGGCATGCCATCTTTTCTTCCATTTTTGCCTCCACATGTGCCTTCATTTCAGCAATTTGAATATCAAACTGCGATTGCATTTCTTCTCGAAGTTGAGTACGGATTGACTCAACTGCTTCTTGACTAGGTTGTAAATTAAGATCTTTTTTCCTCATTAAGCCCCATGTACGCAAACGTCCATGTCCATCATCTCCCATTACCCGAGAGAAGCAAGAATCTCTATATTCTAAGGTGCGCTCCTCCTCAGGAACATTTTCAAGAAGAGTGTTCATATCTTCCTGTTATATGAAGATATAAAAATAAGAAATGTTGTCAATATTATATTTATTATTTTGAAATTAGTTATGGGAAAAAGAAATCAAAACATACAATGGCCTCCTGAGCTTCAAAATCAATTCTACCCTTCTTATCTGTTCGTGTTCTTATAAAAACATTAATTCTATCTACCTGATCATTACCTTGTTTCTCCATCTAAAACAACAACAAAAAATAAATTGTCATTGCATATATGTATTATATAAAGATGTTGGATGTTTTACCTCCGATCGAACAGAGCGAAATGAGGACCTCCCCATTTTATGGTATCCTCCAAGATGTTCACGGTTGATTGAGTTTTGCTTTGAAACAACTTTAACAGCTTCTTGCCCCCAATATTGGACAAGAGTTCTCCATTGCCCGGCAATAACACGATCTGGGACAATTGCAAGGCGCTCCTCATCAGTTGTATATATATCATAATTATCACGCTTAACATGATATTTCCATTCCCTCCACCGCAATCCAACTGAATGCAAGCATCTACTTTGATAATTTATAGGGACATCTGTATTCTCCTATAATTATTCAATGAAATAAAATGGAGTTTATTTTAAGTGTGGTGTCATTAATGTAACAAAAGAAAAAAGTAACATACCTGCACCTCTCTCCATATCGCATCAAGCATGTCATTGGGTATATCCGTCCATCGCGGATATGTGAGTGGCAGTTTAAACCCATTTCTAGCTAGAACCCCAAGTTGGCTAACAAATGGTTGCTCGCACTTACCTGTAGGGTACCCATATCTATCAAAATCAACATGAAATCGCTCACCTGTCCCCCACGTTGGGATGCCTTGTGCAGGGCCTCGACCTCTCTTTTTATTAGTACTTTCACGATTGTTTGAAAGATCTGCATTAAAATGGCAATAACTTATATATGTTGTTATAGTGCACAAGCTAAAAAATCTAAGAACAAGCAATATATGAATGGTAATTTGTCAGGCAAAAAATTATGTAATTTAAAATACCTGCATTGTCCAGTGAATGTGATGTGCCAATGGGTTGGGAGATTGGTGTAGCATGTGTAGTAGTTTGGGAAACTGAATGTAGTGTGGTGATGGGTTGGGATGTTGGTGAAGGATTTATATTAGGTTGGGAGATTGAATGTGTGGCCACGGATTGAGAGAGTTGCAACTTTTCCATTATAGTTTGTCCTCGAGTATTTTTCTTCCCCATGCCTGCAAGAAGATCAAAGAACAAGCAATATGAATCCATCAAATGTAATTTAAAATGACCAAAAATTGTAATTTGTCAGGCAAAAAATTATGTAATTTAAAATACCTGCATTGTCCAGTGAATGTGATGTGCCAATGGGTTGGGAGATTGGTGTAGCATGTGTAGTAGTTTGGGAAACTGAATGTAGTGTGGTGATGAGTTGGGATGTTGGTGAAGGATTTATATTAGGTTGGGAGATTGAATGTGTGGCCACGGATTGAGAGAGTTGCAACTTTTCCATCATAGTTTGTCCTCGAGTATTTTTCTTCCCCATGCCTGCAAGAAGATCAAAGAACAAGCAATATTAATCCATCAAATGTAATTTAAAATGACCAAAAATTGTAATTTGTCAGGCAAAAAATTATGTAATTTAAAATACCTGCATTGTCAAGTGAATGTGAAGTGCCAATGGGTTGAGAGATTGGTGTAGCATGTGTAGTAGTTTGGGAAACTGAATGTAGAGTGGTGATGGGTTGGGATGTTGGTGAAGGATTTATATTAGGTTGGGAGATTGAATGTGTGGCCACGGATTGAGCGAGTTGCAACTTTTCCATCATAGTTTGTCCTCGAGTATTTTTCTTCCCCATGCCTGCAAGAAGATCAAAGAACAAGCAATATTAATCCATCAAATGTAATTTAAAATGACCAAAAATTGTAATTTGTCAGGCAAAAAATTATGTAATTTAAAATACCTGCATTGTCAAGTGAATGTGAAGTGCCAATGGGTTGAGAGATTGGTGTAGCATGTGTAGTAGTTTGGGAAACTGAATGTAGAGTGGTGATGGGTTGGGATGTTGGTGAAGGATTTATATTAGGTTGGGAGATTGAATGTGTGGCCACGGATTGAGAGAGTTGCAACTTTTCCATCATAGTTTGTCCTCGAGTATTTTTCTTCCCCATGCCTGCACGAAGATCAAAGAACAAGCAATATGAATCCATCAAATGTAATTTAAAATGACCAAAAATTGTAATTTGTCAGGCAAAAAATTATGTAATTTAAAATACCTGCATTGTCAAGTGAATGTGAAGTGCCAATGGGTTGAGAGATTGGTGTAGCATGTGTAGTAGTTTGGGAAACTGAATGTAGAGTGGTGATGGGTTGGGATGTTGGTGAAGGATTTATATTAGGTTGGGAGATTGAATGTGTGGCCACGGATTGAGAGAGTTGCAACTTTTCCATCATAGTTTGTCCTCGAGTATTTTTCTTCCCCATGCCTGCAAGAAGATCAAAGAACAAGCAATATGAATCCATCAAATGTAATTTAAAATGACCAAAAATTGTAATTTGTCAGGCAAAAAATTATGTAATTTAAAATACCTGCATTGTCAAGTGAATGTGAAGTGCCAATGGGTTGAGAGATTGGTGTAGCATGTGTAGTAGTTTGGGAAACTGAATGTAGAGTGGTGATGGGTTGGGATGTTGGTGAAGGATTTATATTAGGTTGGGAGATTGAATGTGTGGCCACGGATTGAGCGAGTTGCAACTTTTCCATCATAGTTTGTCCTCGAGTATTTTTCTTCCCCATGCCTGCAAGAAGATCAAAGAACAAGCAATATTAATACACAAAATATATTATAAATCAAACTATATTAATTAAAAAATGACAAAATATAGTAATTTGGCAAGCTAAAAATTATAATAACATACAATATTACTCTTCATTAGTTATTTCGTCGTCAACATCTAAAATAAGATCATCAACAAAATCACCATCAACTCCTTCTCTAACCCAATTAGTATCATCATCACGTACACATATTGTTTCATCCAAATGTTGTTGATTGAGTGGTTCAAGTTGAGGTTCAACATCAAACGAATCCCGAGTTGTCAACTTCATAACGACTTCCTAATCTGGATCTAGAGGATCTTTGACGTAACAAACCTGCTCTGCTTGAGTGGCTAATATAAAAGGCTCATCTATCATTTTATTTTGTCTATACAACAAATGATTGAAGTTCACAAGAGTGAAACTAAATTCATCCAGTTTTTTTCCAACTTGAGGGTCAACCCAATCACACTTAAATAGGATGAATTTAAAATCATTACCATAGTGAATCTCAAAAATGTCCCTTAACCTTCCATAGTAATTGACACCCCCTACACGTGGGTTCTTATCTTTGGAGCTAGCATAACTAGTTGTACTTGCTTTTAGCAGCACACCACTATTTTGGGTAGTTCTTTTTTGATCTTTGTAATTTGTGCGATAACGAAATCCATTAATAAAATATCCATCATATCTCCATGCCCAATTATCTGGACCTTCACTGAGATGCTTAACTTCTTTGGATGGATTGTTATCAATAGATCTAACCTGTAGAGATAGTCAAACCATGGATGGCATTAATGACATGATTCATTAAAAATTTGATTTCCACTACAATATTGAAGAACTTACATAATGTTTAAACCATAAATGAAAGGATTCATTATGAGCTTTATCAATTTGATGTTCGGTCATACGAGGGATTGTATTTTTGAGTTCTTCGATGTGTTTCCTATATAAGAACACATTTTGATATTGTAAAAAAGAAACACCAAATTAAATTGATGGGGAAAAATATGAAAACTCACGTTAGAAAAGGTGTGATTGCATCTGTGTTGAAAAGAACATGACGATGCATTTGTATCCAAGAAACCTCATCAAGTTGTATCTTTTTCCCCTTTTTAAATGGGCGACCAATGTCATGTCCTCCATCATAATTTCTATTTTGCCGATTATATTTTGTTTCAATGCCAACAAGATATCGTTCGCAAAAGTTCATGCATTCCTCCATTAGATATCCTTTCGCAATAGAACCTTCCGGATGAGCACGATTACGAACATATCTCTTCAAGGTAAGTAGATACCTACTTTCAATATATATAAAAAGTTAATAAGTTTATATTATATAAATAAATATATAAACTCAAATATATGAAATGTTCATTACCTTTCAATAGGATACATCCATCGAAATTGCACCGGACCACCAATAGAGGCCTCTTCAGCTAAATGTATTGTTAGATGCTCCATAATATCAAAAAAAGGTGGAAATATCTTTTCAAGATGACATAGTGTTAGAACTATGCGCTCTTGCATAATCTTCAAGTCCACGTGCTTAATAGACTTTGAGCACAATTGTCTATAGAAATTAGATAACTCGATAAAAACTTTCACAACATCTGGTGGCAATACTTTCCTTATGGCTATTGGAAGGAATTGTTGCATAAGAATGTGCATATCATGACTTTTAAGACCCCAAATATTTCTCTCTTTCAAATGTACACATCGAGAAATATTAGATGCATAACCATCCGGCACTTTGATATTTTTTAACACTTGTAGGAAAACATCTTGATGAACTTTGTTCATTGAAAAACGGGCTGGAGATAAGAAGGCCTTACCGGATGCAAGTTGTTGTGGGTGCAATTTTGTTCGAATACCCATTTCTTTTAAATCTCGTCTTGCTTTTAAGCCATCTTTTGTTTTTCCTATAACACCCAATATTGTATAAAGCAAATTTTCACCCATATTCTTCTCTTGGTGCATTACATCAATGAAATGACGTGTTTGAAAATACTCCCAATATGGCAATTCAAAGAAGATGCTTTTTTTCTTCCAACCATGTTTTTGTTCAACATTCTTAACCCTACAATTATCTTCTCTCTTCCTCTTTTTAAGATCATCTTTTTTGTATTCGGTAAGTACATCATTCAGTTGTGTTGTGATAGTACTTCCCTTTAACATTAGAGGTTTAGCTTCAAATTCACGACATCCATTAAAAGCTGCCTTATCTCTTCGAAACCTGTGCCCACTGGGTAACCATCGACGATGCCCCAAGTAGCAAAATTTTCTACAATTTCTTAGCCATTGTGATTTGGTTTGCAAATTACAATTTGCACAAGCATACTGGCCTTTTGTACTCCATCCTGATAAGTTTGCATATGCTGGGTAATCATTAATTGTCCAAAACAATGCGGCACGTAGAGTGAACATCTGATTTTTTGATGCATCATATGTAGCCACACCATCATTCCATAATTCTTTTAACTCTTCAATCAATGGTTGAAGGTAAACATCAATTTTATTACTAGGCCCCTTCGGTCCATCAATTAGTACAGTAAGAAAGAGAAAAGATTATGTCATGCACATCCATGGCGGCAAATTATAAGGAATTAAAACAACTGGCCATGTGCTATGAGAAATGGACATGGTTCTATATGGATTAAACCCATCAGACGCCAAACCAAGTCTAATATTGCGACACTCTGCAGCAAATTGAGGATAATCTTTATCAAACTTTTTCCAAGTTAGAGAGTCAGCTGGGTGCCTCATAGTATCATCTTTAGTACGTTCCTCTGCATGCCATCACATATAACTTGCAGTTTTTGATGACATGAATAACCTTTTCAATCTCGGTGTCAAAGGAAAATATCTTACTTGTTTTGCTGGAATTTTTGAAATTGTATTTTGCATGTTATTTCCATTGTCATTTAGTTGTTTGTATCGTGACTCACCGCAAATCTCACAATTTTCAAGTGTAATATCATTTCCTTTATAAATCATGCAATTATTGGGGCATGCATCCCAAGTCTCGTAAGAAAATCCCAAATCTTTTGTAATCTTTTGAGATTCATAATAAGACTTAGGTATTTTTATGTTGGGAAAAGCATCAATAAGGCACTCCAATAGCCATGTGAACGAGATATCTGTCCATCCATGCATGACTTTACCTTGCAGTAATCTAACTATGAAAGACAATGATGTATACTTGACACAATTAGGGTACAATGGACACTCTGCGTCTTCAACAAGTTTTATAAATTTGGCATCTTCTTCGCTAGGACCATCTGTTCTTGGACTGCTTAATGATGATGGATTCTCATACAAATTAGCACCAATAGGTGGAATTCCAATTGCTTCATGAATCATCTCCATCATATCATCTTTAAAATCAGAACATTGATCATCCCCACTGCAAGATTTAGAAGAATATGATTCCCCGTGAAGGGTCCATATCTTGTACTTGGATAAAAACCCATTTATAATTATATGTTCACGAGCAATGACCCTCTCCATCAAATAAGTATTACAACATTTTTTGCAAGGGCAATAAATCCGAGTCTCAAAACTATATGTTTTATTTTTATATGCATAATCTAGAAACTTGTCAACACCATGGATGTATTCAGATGAAGCTCTATTTTGCAAATCAATCCAACTTTTATCCATTTTTAATGCCGGAGAAATCTACATAATTTTTTAAAAAAATAGGGTTATACAAATAGAGGTTAGACAATGAAAATATATTATTTTTAGTTTAAATAATCCTAAATCATGTTGAAACCCTAAATTAGAAAACGAAATGAAACTCTATATCATGTTGAAACAAAATTAAAATCGGAATCTAAACATGTTGAAACAAAATTGTGTTTTTATGAGTAGCTTCTGCTACAGGGTTTGGACACCAGACCATTAAACTTGCAACAAATGAGAATTAAAAATGCTTAAACATGATAACCTCCTGGATGGAGGTGAGCATTTCAACATTTCAACTGCAATTATAAAATAAATAAAAAGGCGAAAATATAGATTATTACTTGAACATTTGCATAAACACTTCATGACATAGAGAACTCCCTCCAAGACTATTTGGTTCTTAACTGAAAAATATTCACCATAATGAAGGACCCACTTACTACAGATTACCTTAAAAAGTACATAAATTAATTTATACATCATACAAAAAATATTAAAAAAACATGACACTACACAAGCATAAAATTGATAATCATTTCATTCCTGACACTACAAGTTCATAAACAGTACATAAATGTGATGTTTGAAATGACAGTTATAAATATATCAAGAACAAAAACAATTTATTATGATTTCTTCATAAAAGGAAAAAACTAATACATCTTTTTTTTATTTTACTGTAAGCATTGCCGGTAGCATAGCTTAACAAGATAGATACAACAGACCAGTACTACAGTTGTTCATCTACTTATTAAATCATAAAAATGGCAGCCCGGTGCACAAAGCATCCCCGTGCAGTGAGGGTTTGGGGAAGGGTCCCACCACAAGGGTGAAATGTACGCAAACTTGCATTTTTGCAAGAGGATACTTTCAGGAAATAAAAATTATGAGGTCAAATCGTGGAGGAAAAGTTTAAGTGCACAAAACAGTGGATTAAAGAAAGTGCATTTCACGATTGCAAGATTGTTTGTGAAAAATATCTTACTTCACCGTCATATAATTGGGCTAATCTACTCATTTGTGTAGATGATTTGGTGTGGAATCTCAAAACTCAATTAACAAGGTCATGAATAGCCCTATTTAAGCAAATAGTAGTTACAGAATATATTTTGTCTAACATTTTCCCTTAGTTGGTTGGAGGACAAACCAATGCTGCGGAAACATGGTGGATCCAAATGGTAGTTAGAAGAAAAAACACAAGTAAACACAAAACTTAGAACAACCATATTTTACACCACCTTAGGAAAAACAAACATGAAACTTAGCAAAAAATCGTAAGTTTTTTTTAAACTAGAAGTTAGAAGATTTTAAAACATGGTGGATCCAAATGGTAGTCATGAATAAACCTATTTAAGCAAATAGTGGTCTCACATGTATACTATACAAGATGTGGAATGAAATAGAAAAAAGAATGATGTCTGGAATTTAGCGAGAAGAAAAATGAGAGATTACCAAGATCCGGCGGGAAAACGAAGGGAGATGCAGTGAGCGAACTGGCTGCCGGAGAGATGCCAGAGGAAGGAGAAGGGATCGGCAAGATGCGGTGAGCGAACTGGTTGCCGGAGAGATGCCAGAGGAAGGAGAAGTGATCGGCAAGATGCGGCGCTCGGAAGTTGCGGGGAAGGGTTTGACGTTTGCTTAGGTTTAGGTTTAGGGCGATCTGAAGCCGCGGGATGTTTTTTTATTTTCGTTTCGTGAGATTAGGTGGAGCGGGCTTAGACGAAAGTACTCGGCCACGCGTTTTTGATTTTAAATTGTTTTGAAATTTAATTTGTGCTGAAAAAATTAATATTAGCCACGCGTTTTTTCTTTTCATGGCTAATACAAAGGTATTAGCTATGCTTATTTTTATCCGTGGCTAAAACCTAAATATTAGCCACGGTTTTGCAATCATGGCTAATACTAGTATATTAGCCACGGTTTTTGAACCCTGGCCAAAAAAAGTGTAGCTAATACTCATTTTTCTAGTAGTGGGGAGAGAAACTCCTGGTGTGCCTAAAAGGAGAGCTAGGTCAGAAGAAGCAGCAGAAGTGGTGGATCATGGTCATGCCCTACGGAGATCCAAAAGGACCATTATTCTACCAGCTCGATATAGGGATGTGAACATGATTAGTTTTGTCTTATGTTTCTTCGCAGGTCTCTTGTATGAGCGGGAGCTGTCATGCTTTGAAAACATCACTAGAATTAAGGAGTAGGAAGATGATATGGATGAGGAGATGACTGCCCTCGGGAAGAACAAAACTTGGGAACTTGTGCCAAAAGTCGAAGACATCACTCCTGTGACATGCAAATGACCTTACAAGTTGAAGAAGAAGGCTGATGGTAGCATCGAGCGATACAAGGCTCACATTATAGTTTGTGGGTTCTCGTAGTAATACGAAGAGGATTATGAAAAGACGTTTAGTCTAGTGGCCAAGAGACTTCAGTTCGAGTGGTGATCTCTTTAGCGGCTTGCCAATGGTGGAAGATTTGATAACTCGGTGTGAAA
The DNA here is from genome assembly GCA_039513925.1 of Platanthera zijinensis. Classification (NCBI taxonomy): domain Eukaryota; kingdom Viridiplantae; phylum Streptophyta; class Magnoliopsida; order Asparagales; family Orchidaceae; genus Platanthera; species Platanthera zijinensis. Next base: position 19,419,454 of record CM077087.1, on the reverse strand, counting down.
AATGTTTTTCTTTAATGACAAGATTGACAAAGATATCTTCATGGTGTATCCACCTGGTTTTGTATCTGAAGAACATCCATGACATATCTGTAAGCTGAAGAAGGTCCTTTATGGTCTGAAGCAGGTGCCTCAGGAGTGGTATGAGAAGATCGCAGAATACCTCCAATTTTGTGGACAATTTGCTTAAGTCTTAAATTCAAGTCTGTTTGCTAAGAAGAGCGGGAGCTTTGGGTCCTAGTACTGTTGTATGTTGATGATATGATCGTCACCGGGAACTTAAAGGAACAGGTAACAAGTCTCAGGACTGAGCTTGCTATCAGGTTCAAGATGAAGGATCTTGGGGTGCTCCATAATTTCCTTGGACTCAAGGTTGAGAGGAAGAAGAATGACGCGCTCGTTTCCTAGAAGGGCTATACGGAGAGAATCGTTAAGCGATTCGGCATACGGGAAGGGAAGAGCAGATCTATTTCTCTAGAGGTCGGTCTGAAATTTCTGCGTGATGAATGGAGGGTTCTTTCGAATCCCTTGGTGTTTCGGGCCCTTGTGAGGAGTCTCATATATCTGATGATTACAAGGCCGGATATTGCTTATGCTGTGGGCTGAGTAAGTCGATATATGATGGAGCCGCGGAAGCCTCATCTAGTGATGGCTAAAAACATTCTGAAGTATGTGAATTCCACCTCGAACATGAACCTCTTTTACGAGATGGACACGGGCTTCAATCTGCATGGCTACACGGATGCTGATTATAGAGGAGATTCTGATGATCTGAAATAGACATTAGGATACGTCTTCATGTGCAGAATGACAGCTATCTCGTGGTGTAGCAAGAAGCAGAATTCAGTGTCGGTCTCCACTACAGAAGCGGAGTACAAGGCTTCGGCCTTGATAGCTTAGGAAGCCATCTGACTCTAGAGATTAGTGGAGGACATGCATGAGGAGGTGCGGGATCCTACTCTATTTCGCGGTGACAATGATAGTGCTCTCAAACTGGTTAATAATCCAATTTGTCATGCACGAATGATGCACATTGGGATCGATCATCACTTCGTTCAGGATAAGGTGCTGGAGGGGTCTTCGATGGTTGAATATGTGTAGAGTCAGAACAACATCGTGGATATCTTCGCAAAGCTGTTGCAAAGGGACCGTTTATTCAGTTACAGGATTTACTCGGGATGGTTTCCACTTCTCACTTCAAGGGGGAGTGTTGAAATTGTTGAAATGGGAGTGTAAGTGGAGTGAGGCGGTTGATTGGGCAGACCCCGTAGATGGCAGAGACCGTTGCAGTTTGGCAGTTAGTAGATGGTGGTTAGCCGGTTTCGACTTCTTCTTTCCTTCCTACGGCCTGGTTCAACAAGCATCCTGGAGAAGTAACCGTGTGGTCAGCTTTGTCTAACCGCGGTTGTTGTAGTCTGAATTGTGAGACCACACAGTCCGCTCGAAGCTTCCAGGATCTATGGCTCGCAAGAAGGCGGGCAATTAGTGTGGTCTGTAGAGGCTAACTGTACAATTCACTGGAACCTTCTCAGGCAGGTTGATAGCTAGAGTTTGTTGATGTTGTGCACTTGGTCACGGGTCTGTGACAAGTCCGATTTGTTGCTTAGTACGCCAAGACCGCCTGGTTGAGCAGTCTGCTTTTGGCGTTCGCGGAGATCAGTTGCTCGACTAGGCTCGTATATAGCCTTACTCGCAGGTTTCTGTGATGAGCAGCCTTAAGCAGAGGCTGCTGAACTGCGCGGTCTAATATCAGAGTTCGCTGAACTGTACGGTCTGGATGCAGAGATCAACAGTTCGACATTGGCGTGATGGTGGTTCAGGACGTGTGGCTGGATTGATCAAGTCCACGTGGACTTAGGTTTCTGTCCGCTCGGCTATGTGGATTGGTGATTCTTTCCGCGTCTATGACTAGTTGGTTTATCACGCATGCGGACTTATGGAGCTATCCGCATTTGCTATGCGAGTTGTTCGTGCAGTCTGACTCTGGTGTCCGTATTTGTGCTGACAGGTGTGCTAATCGCAGATTGACAGACGATTATCATATCGCTATGAGTGACGACACTCTTTCTCGTGCCTATAAATAGGAGTCACCAGCTCATCATAACAATAAGAACAAGAACAGTGAAAACTCAGCTCGCATTTTGATACTGCGGTTAAAATTTTCTAATCGGTGCGACTAAGTAAAGTTGAGAACTCAGACGGCTAGGAAACTAGTGGAAGCTTGATGTGGAACAGTTCACGGTTTACAGTCAGCGGAATACAGCAAGTCGCGGCTAGGCAGCCGAAGTCTCTTCCTCGGGATTGCGGTTAAGTCGAGCAGTTCGTCCGGTCTATCAGCGGGGTCTGTTCATGTTCATCAACATTCAATAACAAGCAGTCTGTGCGACTAGTTGCGTTTTGGCGACTTTGGCGGTTTCGGCTGACAGGGCTTGCAGTTTGGCTGTTTGTGCGACTTGTGCGGTTACAGCTTACTATCCGCGCGGTTTTCCCCAGCTTGTATTTTTTGTTTCCATCGGGTACATTGTCAAACTATGTCTCGCAATGTATGCATTGACTTGTAAATCAGATTTGTGAATTCCAGTTGAAACTCTTATGCTTCTATTGTGCTGATTTCTACTTGACTTTGGTTATAGTTGAGTGTTCCTACGATCTCTTTCGGCTGCCTTCATAAAATTTTATAGTTCTACGGGGAAGAAGGAAGGACTATTGGTTTTGCATATGTCTTGCCTCCACGGGGAGGTTCTGTGTGTTTTGGTGGGTTAAGGGAAACATAGCAGAAAATTCATGTTTTCTAATGCATAATAATAAATAATTTAAATATTAATCATCAAAATAACTATTTAGAAGAAAGGCTATAGAGATGCAGAAAAATTCATGTTTACTAATTCTTGCGGTGGGGAAAAAATATTACGATGTTGTTTTGTCCAACCGTTAAAAAAAATCTCTGTTTCAAATAACTATGCAAACGAAAATCATCCAAGCTGTTCTTTATTTATAAGAGTCAAATTTTTACAGCTCCATTTACAACTCTATATTTAACACGGATCTCCCAAACAAACCAAAAAATTCAGCAATAACATATGAGCATTTTATCATTTCATATATTTCTCTCAAACATAATTTAAATATGGGCAATATTAATAGCACCCCTGAAATCGCTATTAGCAGTCATTTCAATGTATTATTTTGATTTTTTTGAAGTGCTATTAGCCAATAGAGAGGTGCTATTAACATTGCCCTTTAAATATCTATCCATCCATAATCTTAGTTTACAGATTATACAATATTCATATATTTAATTAAAATTCAAATTGGAGAAAGCATGCTGGAAATGGAATAAATATGAAACTCAATTAGAACAGCTCCAAGGCCCAATTTAAGAATTAAGAAAGCCTGTAGATAAAAGGCCCATTAAGCACACAGCCCTCTACCCTGAGTTTTTTTCCTGTTCATTGGTTCCTCTATCTGGCCCAAATTAGAACCAAACAGACTTGTAAATATAGTCTCAGTTTGGGGGAACAGCATGACCCAAATTAAGGTCCGGTTCATGCGATTGTAACCGCTTGACCGATAAAAATAAGCCCTCACAAACAGAACCATAGATTGGCCCAATTATCTGAATTGGGCAATAAAGTCTCCGTTTGGCACTAATAAGTTTTTGCTCTGGTTAGCTGATGAAAACACCACCGTTATAAAATGTTTATTTGGCATGAGAACAGATCTCTACCGATAACAAAAAAATAGCTTCATATATAAAAGTAGATGAAGGTTTGGCACGATGGTGGCGGTCATGAACATAGGGGTTAAATTGTCATTCGTTAACGCCCGCCTAAGGAACTTCATCCACTTTTATGTTCAAATAGATGATGTTTGTTAGGTGATTCTTAACAAATGACAGTTTAACCCATGTGTTTACGACTGCCACCACCATGCTAAACGGAGCCGAAGTTTTTTAGGTGAGGTTTGAGGCTGAAGAACAATGACGGCTCCTAACCATGGCTTTCATGACTGCCACAAGGCCACGACAAAAAGAGCCAAAATCTCAACTAGTACTTAAATATTTTAGGGACGGTTAGAACTTTCTGTGAACTCAAAATCAAATTAGGCTTTATTCCCACTTATAGATATTAGTGCACATACATGTGCTTAGGCATACAATATACATATGTTGTAAAAAGAATATATATGAGCCTAACAAAATAATAATTATTTCTAATCACTGTCATTTGGAACTATACAAAAAATTAAAATAGCCGAACAATAAAATTATTGTTTACTTATACAGTTTTATTTACCTTCCCAAACGCATGATATAAATGATAGTCATTGAAAAAGTATTGAAAATTATACACAATTATTAGATGTTTTATAGAGCTGTTTATTTTTTATTTGATGTTTATTATCCAACTAATTTTTCAATTATTAAGGTTCTGTTTGGGGGGACTTATTTTCACCGGTCAAGCGGTTACGACGCATGAATCGGATTTAAAAACCGCTTGACTGATGTTTTATAGGTCCGGTTCATGCGGTCGTAACCGCTTGACTGATGATAATAACCCCCCAAACGGAGCCTAAAAAGGAATAATTACCCCTACATTTAATATTTGCAGGCATAATATGGGTAGAGGATCCGCTATTGAAACTATGGAAATAAAATTTTCAAATACTGTTGTGGGATGGCCCTCCCGTTCATGACCAGGACGTTCACGACCGCCCCGGTCATGCCAAATGAACCCTAATCTCACCAGTCCCACTGTTTTTTTCTTCTGTCGCATGGCTTTTAGATAACCAGCTTATTATATTATGAACTAGTCATTGGGTTCTTCATAGTCGTAATATGTCATATGTGGGACAAAAAAAATGTTTATACGGCCATTGCACGAGGATCATCATGTCCAGCGAGAGAACGCGCATAGAATGGCTCTTAACGATCACAGAAATTGTAAAATTTTAAAATGGGGAGATCGCAAGACAACTCTCAACCAACTAAAAGAAGTAAATCACTAATAATAGAAGAACGAGAGAAACACTTGAACTTTATTCATTGATTTACAATGCGAGACATATAAGCACGAGATATGATTTCGCGTTGCACCTGATGGAGATAAAAAAAGACTAAGTGCAAGCTGAGAACTGAAAACTGAGACCGCCAAGATCGCCGAGGTCGCACCTCTAGCCACGAGGCCGCACAGACAACCTTTATTGACTTATGTTGAAGACAGACTGCTCAGTTCGCGTGAACGGACAAACTAAACCGCGCGAACTGCTACTCAGACCACCTGCTTGAGAACTGCCAAGGAGAGACCGCTCAAATCGCCAACCCGCGATATCACCCGGCGATAGCGACATCGCCCAACGATAGCTCCAAACCTCCAACTGCTTCCTTCTAGCTACTGTCTTGATGCTGGCACACTGACTTGCCGCCAGACCAAGTCACGAGACCGCACAGTTCGCAAAACAGCTGGTCAAGGGGCTTCTTTTTCTTGTCGCGTGATCTGGAAAATCCTAACCGCAATCTGGCACCAAGCAACAGTTATCTGAGATCCAGGATACAAATGAGGGGGTCGGGACCCATATCGCGTGACGATAGTGACCTGGCGACCTGCTGACCTGCTATAAAAATTCCTGTGCGGGAGCTGAACCGAGGTCGCAGGAACACTCAACCACTACTAAAGATAAGTAAAAGACAACAGCAACAGTAGCACAAGAATTTTCAATTGAAATTAACTTATTTTACAGGGCGTGACATATATTATAAGAAATGATTTTGTAATGTAATCCAGGGAACAAAAAACAACAATAAGAAGTTAACCGCGCGAACAGAATTTTATAACCGCACAAGCCGCCTAACCGCCAACTGAGTCCGCCGAGACTGCCGAAGCCGCCTATTCGCGGCTATTCGCGCGAACTTCTGTTATTGCAATGCTGAAGGATGTCAAACAGAATCCGTTGATTGACCGGGCGAACTGCTCCGCTTATCCGCAACCCCGAGAAAGAGATCTAGCCGCGAGACCGCGACTAGCTGCTAACCGCTGACTGTATCCGTGAACTGTTCCACACCAAGCTTCCACTAGTCTCCTAGCCGTCTAATGTTAGCCGCACAGCCTGCACAGAATCAACTTTCTTAGTCTCAGCGGTTAGAAAACCGTAATTGTAAAATCAAGTGCGAGCTCGCTCTTATTGTTCACTGCTTATTTATGACGAGTTGAGGGGTCCTATTTATAGATGTGATGAGTGTCATCACCACCTATACCGATTGGATAACCGCCCATCAGCCCTGTCGGCTAAGACCATGTATCCGCACAGTGCGGATACCAACACAAGTCCGCCAAGGTTGCACCATCGACAAGGCCGAATTGACGACCAGTCCGCCAACCCTGCTGACACTGCATCTAGTCTGCACAAACCGCAGCTAGTCTGCACAAACCGCAGCCTGTGAATTGGACAAAATCCGTGTCCAGTCAATTCTACCGAACTCGGGGAATACCAGATTAGTCCGCAAACCATGCGAACTCGGCGAGCTAGGCAACCAGCTGGACTTAGTCTCACAGACCAAGCCCATCAACCCGCGTGTTCTCCGAGAACCCGCGTCACCTGATACCGAGATCGCGCCCACTCAACAACTCCAGTCCTCCACCATGCGGACTGCTCCATCAGACTGCGCGACCTCCAGACAACCATCCCGCGCAACTGTGCCAACTCCACGATCCAACATCCAGACCGCAAGCACAGATATATGTCGGACACTGGCGAGCTCCAGAAGAATCCGCAACACAAAACCTGTCGGACTCGGCGAACTCCAAACTGAGTCCGCCACACATGCAGCCTGGACTTGTCAAAATGATCGTCCATAGCAATGATCTTTGAACTACCTCGCCCGAGAAGCCCCATTCCGCGATATCCATCCGCCTTCTTGCGAGCCAGAGAACCTGCCGAACTCAGCGACCTCCAAAGGAGTCCGCCACAACCCGCGGATAGACAACCCTATCTGCCTGGTTACTCCACCAGAGTGCTTGCTGGTCCAGACCGCAAGAGAAGAACCACAGCCGAAACCGGCTGTCCGACTAGGCTATCCGTCAAAGCTATCCGTCTAATCCGCGCGGTCTCTGTGGTCTGTGTGGACTGCCTAATCGATCAGCTCGACTTTCATCACTTCTCACTTGAACAATTTTAAGATGTGCCACCCTTAAGACCTCACTTCAAATTTTCAACAAAAATGGCCCCAAAATATTTAACAGCCAGCACGGGTTGATAAATCATAGTGCTTATTAAGGATTAGGTTCTTGATAAAAACTGCACATATCGAATGGTAAGCAAATCACGAATGATTTGTTCTGTAATGACATATAATTAACGCTTAATTTGGAAATTATGCGGTCATAATTCTATCGACTTCCTCCTCAACTTGACCACGTGGGCTCTGGACTTTGTATTGGTTTCAAGTTTCAACCCTCCATTTTTCATGCCGAAGCGCATGGTCACATGGCTGCCAGGAATCCCCAACTTTAACTAAACTTCATTAATTGATGTTGCTCACAAAATAAAATAGTATTTAATCAGGCTTTTTTAATTAAATGTTAAAAATGCACCCATACATTGATAGATGTTCAAAGTATGTGAATTATATGCACATAAAATTTCTTTCTTCTAAAAGAGATGCTCTTTAATTACATCAACTGCATGGTATATTAATTTGTCTCATTTAAGAAGTAGATCGATCGCATTTAATTACTCTCAAAAGAATATCGCCTCTCTAATGATATGAATATTAGGGGCGGGTTTGGGCACAAGGAATAATACCCCGCGGAGCCCATGAGTACGGAGGCCACCGCGGACGTTGTAGCCTCGCCCTGTCTGCTGAAATTATGGGATAGGGTGGATCCCATCGCCCGGCAGTAGCCCCGCCAAATGGACAGAGCGACCACAAGTGATCCACCCCGACCAGCCAAACAGTCCCTAAATCTGTTATTACTCAGAAAGTGAGAGGGCAACTTCGAAATATATATCAGTAGTGATATTATTCTGCACCTATCATTATCAACCTAGCTATATTTGGCTAGCTTAATTGGTGTGAATGAATTTTGTTCTCTAGCCTCGATCAGATAATTGTAGAAATATTTTGATGTATATTTCAGAATAATGAATAATTTACGGTATTAAAGATTTCAGTAAAACATTATAATAGAAGATTTTGAGAAACATGATTATAAAAACTTATATAAACAAAAAAGTGAGAAATAAAAGTGATCGGAATAATATATATATATTAGAATCGAGCATGGATAGGGCGTGTGGTCACTGTCCTAAAGAAGTTGCATCACCTTCCAGCAGGGTTTTCAACCGATGCTCACTTCTCCAAAGTACAACACCCGACAAGATCTCAAAACTCCAATGTGCGCGGACACCGAAGAAGCACAAATCACCCGAACTCCCACTTGATGAAGCAAACGTAAAGAAAATGAAATCTCGTTGGAGATCGTCAAAGAGTCAGAGAGCAAAAGTACGACAACAGATTTTTTTAGAGCATAGGAAAAAGCGAATTGGAAAACTCCTAAATAGGAGTACCAAAAACGGCAAGAATTAAACAACGTAATAAATTCCAGCGGTTATAATTAGTAAGCTATAATTGTGTAGGTGAACGTTGGAGTTCCAACGTAGATGTGTAATGACGAGAAAAATGCATAAAAGAAATTAGCGGACAAGTCGACGTAACTTGCGTTGACTTCTTATCGACGCACATCGGGATCATGTCAACTTAAGAGAACGAATCAAGAGAAGTCGACACATGTGTTGAGATCTATTCGACGCATGTCGACGCAGGCAAGGCAGTGTCGACGCATGCGTCGAGATCTATTCGACGCATGTCAATGCAGGAAGATTCATCGTGATCTACTCGACGCATGTGTCGAGTACTTGTCAACGTATGCAGGGAGAAGACGACGCAACTCAAAAAATTATGATTCAAAGAAGTCAAAACTATTTTGTTCCAATTAGTTTTGGAGCTTTTCTAGTAAACTGAGGAGCTCAAACACAAAACATCAAATAGCTCCAATAAAACATTTAATTTATGATACTTTATACATTAAATTTCTAACAATCTCTCACAAAAGCGAAAATTCAAAACGAACTTCATAAATTTGATATTACTAATAATAAATAAAATCAAATATAATTTTTTTTCATCAAGTTGTATCTAATGTAATGGGTATAAGTGGAATAGTTATCTTGAACTTATACTTAGAACTTATTTCATCTATCAAACAGTATAATGTGTCACAGACTTTGAATTATAACCTTTTGACCCGTAGATTAAATAAACACAAAATATTGGTTGTTCTTGGGTTATGGCGGTGGGCGCGTTAATGATCATGCACATTCCTTGATTTTTCATGATGGTTATTAGGGTGCAGCCCGGATCCCAAAGTCACAGTCGAACGTCTACCCCCACTTAGATGGTGCCTCAAGAGATATTCGTAATCAATATCTCACAAAGATATATGTCTTTGACAACCATTAAAAACTTAAAAGTTCATCTTAACCTGTTACATAGAGCACAACATCATAGAAATGGGGAGAAGGTTTTCTCAACCTTATAAGTTTTGTACTCCCAACTACGCTACACCAACGGCTTCGTTAACACATTGAACCCAATTCATGGGATCTCCAATCATACGGGTTGGGTATCCACCGTCGGTAGCAATTATGTGGGCTTAAGCCTCATTCCCCTCGTTGACAATAAAATCTTCCTTCGGGACAATCCCCTAGTAAGATTATCAGGCAGATTCAATTCTTATTTTACATAGTTGAGTGATATCACTCTTTTTCTTCTTTGTTTCACTGATTTGTACCTGAATTAGAAATTTGTTCATTTTGGAATTAGTATAATTAGAAGCAGTTAAATCTATAACAGATTTATTATCATAATGCAAAGAAATAGCAGGTATTGATTTTTCACATAAAAGAATTTCAGTAAGTAAATTCTTAATCCATTCAGCTTCAATACATGTTGTGTCAAAAGGTATAAGCTCAGATTCCATAGTACCTCTAGAAATCACGGTTTGTTTTGTAGAAACTCATGAGATAGCTAGCAGCTCCTCCAAGCAGGAATACATAACCTATTGTAGACTTAACGTCTAAAGAATCAGTTACCCAATTGGCATCTGAATATCCTTTAAGTACTTCGGGAAAACCCGTATATACTAAACTATAATATATAGTTCCGCGAAGGTATTTAAATATTCAAGTCAATGTTATCCAATGATCATCACTTGGATTACTAGTATATCTACTTAATCGACCTCTGACATAAGAAATGTCGACCTAATGCGGTTAACTATGTATAATATTGATCATATCATTTGTGCATGCTTATGTTGATCAACATGTTCACCAATATTTTTACAAAGTTTATGTTAGCATTATAAGGACTAGATTCAGTGGCGGAATCATACAAGTTAAATTTATTCGGCATTTTCTCAATCGAGTGTGAAAGTGATAAGGATACACTAGAATCAGTTTTAACTAGTTTCATTTCTAATATGATATTAGCTACTCTCAAATCCTTCATATCAAATTTGGAAGACCAATTATTTTTAATTTCACTAACTATTTTAATTGAATTTCCAAATACTAAGATATCATCTACCTAGAGACATAGTAAGACAATTCCATTTCTATCTTGTTTAACATATATATATTTGTCGAATTCATTGGATTTAAATCCAAAAGATGAGACTACGAAATCAAATTTTTGATGTCATTGCTTAGGAGCTTGTTTTAAATCATAAAGTGATTTAATTAATTTACAAACATTGATTTCTTGGCCTTTGACCACAAATCATTCAGGTTAAGACATGTAGACTTCTTCATCTAAGTCTTCATGCAAGAAAGTCATCTTGACATTCATTTGATGAATGATTATCTTATAGATCGAAGGTAAGAGGACTAGAATCACTACACCATATCATGCATATGGTAGCGCTTATTTTGTAGCGGTTAAGTAAACGCTACCAAAAGATATATATGGTAGCGTTTAGAACCGCAATTGTAGATAGATAACCGCTACTATAACCAATCATACCTACAGTATCAGTTATTTTGTCGCGGTTACAAAAACGCTACCAATAGCAATTTATGATCGCGTTTACAACCGCTACTATATATTATAAATGCTACCACACCCTAATTTTTCCCCAAAATTTTCTCTCACACTTTTCCCATTTAGATTTCCTAATTAGAAAAAGAAATACATAATCGTAGAAGGTTTTTAGTGACGTCAGGCAAGACGTAGTTGAAACTTGATCTTTCTCATGATACATTGCGTTACGTTTTTGATGATGTGATTAGTAACAGCTAGCAGGTAAAATGAATTACTATGAAATGTTTTTTTCTAAAATTTGAATAAATAAATGATTTTTCTGTTAAATGAGTATAAATAAAGAATATATCATTTTGACTGAGTATAAAACATGTATGCAGAGTCTAATATATCGAGTTGGTGACTTTTTAATGTTCTTATCTGTATGTATATATATAATTAAAGAAAACTATTAAATTTATGTATGTTCTTAATATTATGATTATGGCACAAAATATACACCCCTTCCGTTCCCGCCGTCGCAGAATTAGGGCACTTGGAAGCCCCGCTCGCGAAACCCTCCCCATTTGACTACAAAAGTGACCCTCCCGCCCTCCTCTGCTAGCTTGCGAAACGCCAATTACATGGACACGGCGTCGCCTCCAGCATTCCTCGGCTCGCTCGTAAAACCCTACCAAGATTTGTCGCAGCAGTGAAGCTTCGTCGGTGGGGGAAACGTCGCCGGCTGCGAATCACCACCTGAAAATCTACTTCCCGATCAGCGATCGTAAGTGGCTGTTGCCTAAAAATCTTCTTAATCTTGGTTGGTTTCTTCAATTTCTTCTCCACCTTCCTCTACCAAAAAACCTCACAGATTTCCCCTCAACCATCCAGATTTGCGCAACTTTCTGGCAGCCTAAACGCATCGGGCCTCCTCTCTGCACCTCCCACATTTCATGCCTCTCGCTGGAACTCCGAAATCTGCTCACATTCGACTCCCGCAGACTCTACGCCATTACTCACCGCCTCTCTTCAACCTCCTCGAAGACACACAGCATGCAGGACAGGAATTGTGTATTGAAAACTCCTCCCGCCTCTGTTCTTCTTCTCAAGGCCATAGGTTTGAACTTTTTTTTACTCCCTCATGTGTTCTTTCATGGCATTTCACTGAATATAAGCTTTCATTAGTGAAGTTTTACCAGAGTAAATGCAAAATCATAAAGATTATTATGTAATTATTGAGTAATTTTTGAACATAGTTTATATGTTGCTAGGATTATCCCTTTTTATTGTTTCTTTTGTCTTAGCATGTTAACTAAGATTATGTTTATCATGATGATCTAAACAGGTACTGTATGAAGGCTTACTATTCATTTTTCTTGCCTCCTGTTTGGAGGAAATACTTATAATATTTACAGTAATAACTTCCTTCGCCTTGGTCAAGTAACTCTCCAAAAATTAATCAAAACCGTAAACTTATAGAGACTGTGTCTTCTATAGTACTATACTGCAGACAGATTAGGTTTTAGACTTTTAGTAAAGAAAAGCATAGGAACTTGGTTGTAATGAAGATTTCTCTTTTTTTTATTGTATATTTGAAGTTTTCAATTTTCGTTCTGCATTATTGAATAGTATTCTATCTAATTTCCTCATGGCCAGATGCGGTAAATGCTCACATGTTTGACAATATTTTTAATCAACTTGTTTGCAGAATGCGGCGCATGAGTCCATTCAGGAATCACTAAGCTTGAGAGGTCTGAAATCATGTGAGTTGCTTCTCTTTTTGTGGCATTACTTAGACTTGCTAGAAGTGCCAACACATTATCCTAGGTGGCTTATCCTATTTCTTATAAAGCTTTTTTATTGTTAGAAGCATAGATTAAGGAGGGGGAGCACTTATATAGTTCACTGTTGGCAAATTATTTGTGTTTATTTGTATGTTACATTATTATTTTGTTATTTCAGTTATGTGCAGACTTCAATGAGAAGTTGCTCTTTTCTGCCAACTACATCACAAAAAGACAAGCTATCAGGGTGGTGTTTCTTTTATTTCTGCATTGATATTCATGATATGTCACAGCTTTATCTTTTTATAGTAGTGCATTTGAAGTTTGCAGATAATTGATGTTTTAATGTTTTTTTAATTTGTTAATGAAATGTTTTATAAAGAACTATTTTTTGTCTTTACTAATATCTAATTAGCTTTTGGGTGAGATGTTACTTGATCGATCAAATTCTGCGGTTATGATGCGATATGTTAGTTCGAAGGATAACCTGATGATCCTAATGAATCTTCCAAGGGTAAGTGATATCGTACAAATTTTTTTTTTGTAAACAAATCAGTAGGTCGAAGGTCTTAAGTTTTTAAAGCAAGCATTTATAATTGCATATTAATCTTCAGCATAGCCCAGTTTTGCAAAAGTTTAAAATGCAGCTGACTCCATTTATTAAGACAGTTTTCTTTTGCTAGAGAAAAAACATTTTCATCACACCATCATAGCTAGGCCACCTTGAAAATGTCATCTTGAACACCTTAAGGACATACCCGTATCTCCTTGATACCTAACTTAAAATGAATTTCACAAAATTTTAAGTGTGTTTTCAATATTGAATTGTTAAAGTCTTTTGCATGGATAGGACTGCATGTGAGGCATTGTGGTTCATTCATGCATGGAAAATTTAGCCTGAAGGCAGTGGCCGGGCCACACTGGTGGGCATGACCCGGTACTAGGCCGATGTGGCAATGAGGGAGATCCGTTGGGCCAAGAATAGCCTTAGACATTCATTGCTTTGATAATGAATCTACGATGTTTTCATTATTTATTATATGGAATAATTACCAAAAATTCCCGTGGAGGTTAGCATAATTATAGATTGCATCCCTCTTATTATTGAAATTACAAAAACCTCCCTTGAATATTACAAAACATAACATTTACCTCCCCTGAAGTTCACATTCTCTTCCAAATTACAGACTAGCTTAGTCAATCAAAATTTCCAGTGATTTCTTATATCGTTTATGTCATTAGCATCATATTCCACAAAACAGTTGAAAAAGAGAATGTTGTTTTTCCAGGACTGGATTAGTTAATTAGATATTAATTAGTCTGGAATTCATGTGCAGGAGCAGTTGGTACCTTTGGCATGCACTATTGGTGTTGTTGTTTGCAGGCAGTACCTTTGGTATATACACTGCACTCTGAATAAGACTCCGTCGTGGACCAAAACTTTACAGTATCACACTGGTTTTTCGGAGTCATAGCTGAGGTATAAAACTCTTGTGCTTGGTGGTATTTATTGTTGAATTTTTCAGCGGTAAGACGACATGTTTGTAATTGACAATCCTGATTATGATGCAGGGAGTGCGTTGAACTTATGATGGGATTTCATTCTTCTACGCAAGATAGCAAGCTGACTGTGATCTACCGGAAGTATTCAAAAGAAGAACATGGAGGTGTTGCACGTGTTGAGGTCTCCGATCACAAACTTTGTGGAAAAATTGACGGAGGAGCAGGAAATTTCTTATTCTGTTGATTCTATTATCAATTTGAGTGTTCGAGATGTATGGGTATATGAGGAAAATTTTAAAAAAAATTTTTCATCTAGTTGGTGATAATATATAGCTAATTGGATAATTTTTCATTTAAAATTTTAACTCTTGGCTTTGGAATGATATTTGAGTGTTCTAGATGTAATTGAATTTTGGCTTTGGAATGACATATAATCACATTTGTAATCACATTGAAAATTTTATTTCTTGGTTGTGAAATCACGTTTGTAAATGAATTTTGGGTCCACTCTGGCCTCCAAATTGAATATTATTGAATTTTGGGTCCATTCTCGGGCTGCTTGTATTGATCATCATAATCATTATCATTGAGAATAAAAACCGCTACTATATATGAGGATAACTTCTACCATAGAAAATCATAAATGTTGACAAATAAATGCATAAACGCTACCATAGAGTAACATAACCGTTGCTGCAAAATGGAATAATCGCTACCATTGAAAACCATAACCGCTACAATAGATGTACCTATAGTAGTGGTTGCAAGGACGCCACAATACATTGGGTAACCGCTACCATACCCTATGATCACGACAGCGGATGCAACACACACGCAACCGCTACCATAGCCCTACAGTAGCAGTTTTTTCAAATATAGTAGCGTTTTTTGAGCGCTACCATATGCATGATATGGTGTAGTGAATATGAAAATAAGTGATTCTAGCCACAGGAGCATATATATCTAAATAATTTATTCCTTTTTTGAGCATAACTTTTAGCAACAATGCGAGCCTTATATTTGTTTATAGAGTCATCCAGATTTAGTTTCTTTCTAAAGATCCATTTTCAACCTATGACTTTAGTACCGAGAGGTAGATTTGTTAGAATCCATGTTTTATTTTCTAGAATGGAATTAATTTCTAAGTTTATTACTTCTTTCCAAAAAGGGGTAATCAGATGAGGTCATGACTTCCTCATATGTACTAGGTTCTCCTTCAACTAGATAGGTGAAGTAGTCTTCTCCAAAAAAAATTTGGGTTCTAACTCTTTTGCTTCTTCTAATTTTCTAATGGGTCTAAAGAAAAAGAAGAATGTTGGTTTGAACTAGTTGAAAGTTGAGATGAGTTATTTAATTTGTATGTAAATTTATCTTCAAAATAAACCACGTCTCTAGCTTGTATAATAATGTTAATAGAATTTCACTAAAACGGAATTGATACTAGGCACCCCCACACTCGAAGAATTTAGAGATTAGACTTCCTTAATTTAAATAATTCAAAAGGTACGTGTTTTATCATTTTATTTAGATGGAATTCTATTTAGGATGAAAGAGGAAGTGAGCAAAGCTTCTCACCAAAGATTTTCTGGGGTACCAGAGTCGGTTAACATGGCATTGACCATGTTCATCAAGATATGATTTTTACGTTCAGCTACACCATTCGATTGGGGGTGAATAGAGAGCAGTCACTTGATGAATTATTTTATGTTCTTGACAAAATTTGGTTAGTTCATTTGAAATGTATTCTCCACCTTGGTCGGATCTAAGAATAATATTGGATGACGTTAATTGGTTTTCTACTTCGGCTTTAAATTAAAATATGAAAAACTTCATCTTTAATTTTTAACAAATACATGTAACGATACTTGGTAAAATCATTTATGGAGGTTACAAAATATTTATTTACACCTCTAGTAGGTTGGCGGTTTGAGTCACACACATCCGAGTGTATTAACTTTTAACAGTTTTGAAGTTCTTATAACTGATTTAAATAGCTCCCTGGAAAATTTGGTTTGCGCACAAATTTCATATTTAGCCTTTAGAGCAATATTATTTTAGAAATTAGGTTCAAAGACTTCATTCTTTCATACAACCAGAATTTACATATCATAATTTAGCATGCCAAAAATTAGGAGAAGAACTAGGAATTAATGAAAAAGAAATTTGATCTACTTCCAAATCAGCAACATTTAATTTGAATAAATCATCACAAACAAATTCTTTATTAATAAAATTGTCATTTAATATTATTACAACCTTATTTGACTCTAATACAATCTTATATCCTTTCTCCACTAATAAGAAACCGCTCGTAAGATTTTTCCCAACTCTTGGCACATAAAGCACATTATGTAGGGCTAGTGTCTTCCCGGATGTCAACCTAAGATCCACTCGCCTGCGTCCAAGTATTTGTGCCGACAAAACATCTTCTAAAATCATGTTTCCAACACCGATGTCCTGAAAGGTGGCAAAACAAGAACGATCAAAATAAGTATGAAGATTTGCTTCGGAATCAAGCCAGTAATCTAATGAACAAGTGAGAAGAAAACTAGCAGTGTAATCTGTGAGGCCCCCATTTTGGACCCCACATAATTCTGCATTTAAGCTACTTTCAAGACAGTTGTCCCAGGACGAAGTAAGGCTAGTGAGTAATAAAAGAATACACATAATAAGACGTACCTCAAATATTGCAGATGTCCATGTGTTTTTTCATTTTATCCACGATCAACTTCACTCTTCATTACGAACCCAAAGCTATGTCAAGTACCTGTACAAAATGGCGACGGGCTTAGTCATAAAAATATGACTAAGTGAGGTGAATACCTCTTTGCTGTTGTACACATAAATAAATGTAAAAGCTATAACAATATCATAAACATCTATCTTTACTAACCATTTTACATACCTGTCATGAAACTGTGTATCAATGTTATCTCTATCATATTAGTATTCATAAAAACTATATAAACAGTTATAGAGCAATATTAGCAGTAGTAGTATCAGTGTAATCATGAAGCAATGTAAGAAATGTAAGCAATGTAACTGTAATCATGCAAACTATGTAAGCAATGTAACTATAAACCTATCTCAGTTCTATCTGTATAACTATCATTCTTATGGTATCTTTTGCTTTAGGTCATGATAAGGGTAACTGTCACAGTATCAATATTAATATCCGTATATCAGTATTTCATTCTTTGGGCCCGACCCTTCTGGGTCATCAGTATACCAAAACCAGTACGTACAACACGCGTCTATGCCCTTAGGCCGACTGGTTTGGGAAATCATAAGTATTTTATATGCGCATTCGTGTTTAGTTATACCCTTATCAGTAGCTTGCATCGATGCATTCTTATTTATGTTTGTCGTACATTTCATATCTATATTTAGGGTTCATTTATTTCTTAATCCCTTCAGAAGCTAATTGCATGTTTGCCTTTATAAAAGATCATACATATGCGAGTAATTATTATCAGTGATCCAAAGTTATTCCATGCTAATAAGAAACAGGTAACCATGAGTTTGACATGCTAATCATAAGAGTGCACATACTGAAAAAGAGGGCAATAAAGCATAAACTTAAACAGGTAGCTCTCACCATCAGTTATTCTTCCTTTTCTAGCATTTCATGTCATCGTCGTGCCTATCTTGAGAAGCCATCCTTCGCGGTATCTGTATAAAAATTATATCACTTAGGGTCTTTTTTACCGGAGTTGCCCTCGTTATAATTATGACTTCAACTATTTTGATAACATCAAAAAAAAAAAAAACTATTTTGATAACATCATTTGACTGCTACTAAATTAGCCCTCTCATTTTCATAATCATAAAGGGACATAAGTTCATATCATTCAAACAACACTTGAGATGCATACACATAACAGTAGTCGGTCACCCAACAAAGCAAAGCCCTCAACTATGTAAACAAGAAGACTATAAGAACTTGCAGGCCAAAAGGATATAAAACCCATATCAGTTTCTACCCATAAAAAAAGACAAGGGCTATCAATAGCAGTTGACTTTAATAAACCATAAAACTAAGCAAACATTAGCCATGCATACCAATCTTTTCAATGCAACATATACTCCCTCTAATTTTTACATAACCAGGAATGGAATACGCAATCACTTTGATTAATAGTAGCTGGCATGAGGAAAACTCACATTCGTTTCTATATAACTATAAAATAACGGACCAATAGGTAAAGTAAATTCTCCAAAATATACCTAAGTTATACAAGAACTGAACTACTTGGACTGGAGTGTAAATTTATCCAAGAACTTCTCAATTAATACCAGTCAAACCTCTAAAACATACCTAGGTTATACATTCCAATATGCGGTCATGCATAGCAACCACTTCAGTTAAGAAGAATTTCTCTGTAACCCAGCATGAAAATAATGGTTCTGTTCATACTAGCAAGTCAAGCCTCTAGATGCGGAGCATAACAGCCGGTCAAATAAACCCTTAATCTTGGCTTTTCCATATCATTCAGCATTACGGGAAGCAAAAAAACAGAGGGGAAAAGGAAGAAAAGGGCTTACAGTGCCGTAAAATCATTCTGGGCATTGGGCATTGATTTCGCCCATAAACACGAACTTGACCAATCCTAGTCCAAGAAAACCATTGTCTGACCTTTGATCCCAGCAACGATCACAAGAGCCCGTGATTTTGTGGAAATAAGAGAGGAAGGGGAGGAAGAAGGTGAAAACCCTCGTGCCCTAGCTTCGAGTTCGCCCGTCCAAGCTACAGGAGAGAGCAAAAAAAATGGAGTGAATGGTGGAAACGAAGACAAAAATGAACATCCATTGATATCACCGCCTTATTTTAAACCACCGCCTCTGTTAATTGGGACTTAAAGTTTTTAAGCTTCTCATTAAACCAACTCAAATCATGCAAATCTTGATCACCTGTAATCAACATGACAGTCGGTCCAACAACAAAAATAACGAGACTTTGCCCAATATAAACCGCAAAACATAAGTGAATAAGCTAGCCACAACTTTTCAAAGAACGCAAATGAGGCCAATATCAACACTGATTTTATATTTAACATCATCATAGGGGATTTGATTATCATTTCATTTTAAATCATGAGAAAAAGACCTTCGAGAAATAAAATGTTGACGTGCCACCATTAAACCATAGCACACCAATTTATATCAATTTTAAATATATTATGAATCGTATTAAATTTTGGGTCGTCACATAATCTAACCTGAAGATAGGAAGATCCGGTGCTTGGATCATGTTGTCCTGAGGCTTGCAGCCATGGGATTTGCTGACCACGGGTTCAGTCTTCTTGTAGAAGCAGTCAGTTGACAAGTGATTTGTGCGGCCGCAGCTAAAGCATCATTTCTCTTTACCTATGTTTTGGCTTGAAGAGCTAGACATGAGGTGATTGGGTTTTTGATGACGGGAACCTAGACGGAAGGGTTTCTTATAATTCTTGCCCTTGGCTTTGAAGTGATGGTGAGAGGATTGATTTCCATGAGATTCGATTAGATTTATTTTAGATGCATGATCTTTGGGAGTTTTTGAATTCTTATTCTTATATTGCTCCTCTATGTGGATGATATTTTGAATTTGAACATAAGTAAGGTTGGATTGGTCATGCCTTAGTTTAGTACTAAAGCCGAACCAAGAATCAGAAAGAGCATCGATGAGACATACTACTAAATAATTTTTGGAAAGAATTGAGTCATCGGCTCAGATATTGGACAACATCTCATCAAGTTGATGGAGTTGAGGATTGATAGGCTTGGAGGTATCAATCTTGAACTTGTGAAGGTTGGAAACATTATAGCGTGCTATACCTGCATTGTCTAGGTTATAACGCGCTTCAAGTGCATAACACAATTCCTTAGTCGTACGATATTGAAGGAAAACATTGCAAGGACTGTCGAACATGACACTTAAGATTCGGTTACGATAATGATATTCTATATCTACTAAATCTCTATAAGGGACACGTCAGACATATGTTCTAGTGGTGTTTGCAATAGAGGATGACGATGATGGAAGGGATGAGGCGACTGCAGTTATAATGCTGGGGTTTTTGGTTTCAGCAGAGGGGCATCAAATATAGTAGATAAAAGGCCTAAAGTATTAAGCTAATATTCTATTTGGGCTTGCCAACAACGAAAATCATTTCCGTTAAATTTCTCCGATTTAATTCCAGTAGAGTCCTGAGATCTAGTTGTCATTATAAATTTTTGGAATTTAAAAAACATCAAAAAATTGATGTACATATACAAATAAAAACAAAGAAAATCATTTTGTATTTGATTTTATTTATCCTGTTATTCTTGGACTTCCCAAAGAATACTCAATGAAGGGCTCTCACTGGTACTAGACGGTTTGTGGAATGATAGTCCAACACGGCCCTTTCGTAAGAAATTGTGTGATTTGGATAATGTAACTTCTTTACATTGTAGGAATATTTTGATTTATATTCCAGAATAATGAATAATTTTCAGTTTAAAAGATTTCTGTAAAACATGATAATAGCAGATCTTGAGAAATAGGATTATAAAAACTTATATAAACAGAAGGGTGTGAGAAATAAAATAAATTAGAATAATATATATGTTGATGCGCGAAAATGACACCGACCAGTTAACGGGTGTTCGATCTCACAAACTAAAGATGAAGGAAGAAGGGTTGCGGGGATGGAGGAGCAAGCTCGCTTGAGCAGAGGAGAAGCTTGCTTGAGCAGAGGAAAAAGCTTGCTCGAGCAGAGAGGGAGCTTGCTTGAGCAGAGGAAAAAGCTTGCTCGAGCAGAGAGGGAGCTTGCTTGAGCAGAGGAAAAAGCTTGCTCGAGCAGAGAGGGAGCTTGCTTGAGCAGAGGAAAAAGCTTGCTCGAGCAGAGAGGGAGCTTGATCTGGAACTGTCGAGCAGACAGCTACTTGAATGGTTAGCTTTGCAGGTTGATGCCGAGAGAGGAGAGAAGAAGAGAGGAGGCCGCTAGCAGCGGCAACAGCAGACTTCGCCCGCCGCGGCTTGAATGCCACTCTTGCGACGGGCTTTTCCCTTATTCAAGAAGAGTTACAACTTGCTATTGCACCATTACATGAAAATGCAGTAGAGGGTACAATGGGGGAAGCTGGCGGTTGAGGAAGGAGATGCCAGAAACTGAGCAAAAGAGGCTGCAGAGAGCTGGAAAACTGAGGCTGCAGAGGCTGCTGAAGCTGCCTGCTGATGGCAGAAAAACTAAGTGTCCAGTCCCTGACGACCTGGGAGACCTGGGAATCGAAGGCTGCGGAGGCTGCGCAAGCCGCTGAGAGCAGAAAAAGCTAAGTCCACAGCCCTTGACGACCTGGGCGGACTGGAGATTTGAGTCCGCAGACCTTGCTTGATCAACCTTGACGGACTGAGAAAACTGAGTCCGCAGCCTTTGATCAAGGTTGCAGTTCTCCTCTCGCCGATCCAGAATGAGAGGTCTTGGGGGGTATTTATAGGCCCGGGGAGAAACTTCTTGAAGCGGGGCCCAGTGACGTCATCCTTGACAACCTCGGCGACCTCAGCGGACTGAGAAGATGAGGTCGACGACCTCGGCGGACTCCGCGGACTGGACCTTCCTCTGCTGGGGCAGTCTTCCTGTTGGCGGCTAGGAGAGGGCAGGCAAGCTGCGCGACCTGAGGAGCAAGCAGGCGGATCTGGAGCAGACAACTCCGAGCTAGTTGGGGGGACTCCAGGAGGAGTCCTCCCTTGCCGGAGCGGAGGCCGCCCCCTAGCGGGCGGCCTGGGCGGACTCCGGGGGGAGTCCGCCCGACAGGCAGAGGCCGCCCCCTAGCGGGCGGCCTTGGCGGACTCCGGGTGGAGTCCGCCCGGCTGGCCAGGCCGCCCCCTAGCGGGCGGCCTGGGCGGACTCCGGGTGGAGTCCGCCCGGCTGGGCCAGGCCGCCCCCTAGCGGGCGGCCTGGGCGGACTCCGGGTGGAGTCCGCCCGGCTGGCCAGGCCGCCCCCTTGCGGGCGGCCTGGGCGGACTCCGGGTGGAGTCCGCCCGGCTGGCCAGGCCGCCCCCTTGCGGGCGGCCTGGGCGGACTCCGGGTGGAGTCCGCCCGGCTGGCCAGGCCGCCCCCTAGCGGGCGGCCTGGGCGGACTCCGGGTGGAGTCCGCCCGGCTGGGCCAGGCCGCCCCCTAGCGGGCGGCCTGGGCGGACTCCGGGTGGAGTCCGCCCGGCTGGCCAGGCCGCCCCCTTGCGGGCGGCCTGGGCGGACTCCGGGTGGAGTCCGCCCGGCTGGCCAGGCCGCCCCCTAGCGGGCGGCCTGGGCGGACTCCGGGTGGAGTCCGCCCGGCTGGGCCAGGCCGCCCCCTTGCGGGCGGCCTGGGCGGACTCCGGGTGGAGTCCGCCCGGCTGGGCCAGGCCGCCCCCTTGCGGGCGGCCTGGGCGGACTCCGGGTGGAGTCCGCCCGGCTGGGCCAGGCCGCCCCCTAGCGGGCGGCCCGCGGAGGCGAGCGGAGGTCGCTCCTGGCGCGCGGCTGGCGGAGCATCCATCCTTTTTTTGGGCTCGACAGTCCGACTTGCGCGAACTTGGCGGACATCATGGGTATCCTGCTCCTTGCTGGTGGGAACCTGTAGGAGAAGAAAAAATGGGCTCCTTGGAGAGGATCGCCGATTTAGGGGTTAACATAATCCCCGCACTTTTTTAAGTTCGGAAGGAACTTCGAAAAAGTAGAAGACCCACGAAAATCGTGATCCTCCCTGCAGGAATTCAGGAGAGAGAAAAAAAATTATAGAGTAGGAGGGATAAGACCTGATGACTCCCTTCGAAAAAATCTGTCAGTGTCTATCCTTTGCCTGTGAAGAAAAAAGTTAATGCAGGCGAAAGGGAGGTACATCTTGCGTGTACCTGAGCTGGTTTTGTAAATGGGGAAGAGAATAACTGTCTTCCATTGAACTCTGCCAAAATACAGATGAGAGAAAATACAGTAGGATAATAATCTTACAAGTACCTGAAGTGGACTTGCTGGTATTTACTGGTCTCTGCATAAATAGGGTGAGTGAGGAGAAAAAAGAAAATAAGCTGCAAGTACCTGAGAGGAACTTGCTGATATCTGTTGATCTCTGCAAAAGGAGAGGTAAGCAACAAATATGATAGGAAGGTAAGGTGCAAGTACCTGATAGGGACTTGCTGATATCTGTTGATCTCTGCAAAAGGAGAGGTAAGCAACAGATATGGTAGGGAGGTAAGGTGCAAGTACCTGATAGGGACTTGCTGATATCTGTTGATCTCTGCAAAAGGAGAGGTAAGCAACAAATATGATAGGAAGGTAAGGTGCAAGTACCTGATAGGGACTTGCTGATATCTGTTGATCTCTGCAAAAGGAGAGGTAAGCAACAGATATGGTAGGAAGGTAAGGTGCAAGTACCTGATAGGGACTTGCTGATATCTGTTGATCTCTGCAAAAGGAGAGGTAAGCAACAGATATGATAGGAGAGAAAACTAAGTTCACAAGTACCTGGGCGGAAACCTGCGAATGTTGGCTGTTAACTGTTGGTATGATAAGACATAATCGGATAACAGAATAGATACCTGACGCACTCTGCTATCGATTGAGTAATGATTAAGCTGAGATGATGATCATCTTGTGTGATCAAGGTATAATGTCGACATGAAAACCTAGATCAGCGAGATAAGAAACTCTAAAATCAGATTCACGATGGCAAGGTTCGTCAATCCAGAAGATCCATATGCATTGAGTGATGTGTGATTATCATCTGATAGGAGAACTTTTTTACCATCATCTGATAAGAGCTTATGCAGGTAGTGTATATAGGATGATCATAACCCAAGAGAGATATTGCAGATCTCTAGAATAGGTTGTATTCAACCTGCTAACCTGCAAGAAGATAAAAAAGGAGAGAGGAGGGGCTACATCCCGAGGATGAACTAAAAGTTTGAATGCTGCCACAGGTGTTCCCCGTGGGCGTTATGCATCACTTGCCAAAGTCATCCTGGGTGTAGTCCTAAACAAAGCGGGCTGGCCGCGCATCCTTTAGAAGGGCACAAATAAACAAGAAAACAATCCTAAGAAGGATCGACAGATGCACTGCTCTCTTGCCTCGGGTTACAAGCATCGCTGATCAATTAGACTAGTTGCGCCAAGTGGCCTATTGCTTGTCTGCGGATTGATCAGCGGAGTTGTGAGTCCCGCGGAGGCACGGATTGAGAGTACCATAGAGTGTTCGGCCGTCACAGTTGTGAGATGATCGAGGAGACAAGGCTACACTTGATTGCCATTGCTTGTCATGCAAAGATCATCGTAACTGTAACGTATCCCTAACGGAGCACGATAGAACTATCGCAGGAGGCCTCCCCTAGGCACTCACACTGCTCTAGACATCGGCCGGGATCCAAAGCCCTGTCATCCTCCGCACGAGAGTTGAACGGCCCCCACTACACACATATGAGAAAACTCCTCATCATATGCGGTCACTGTGGTTTTACGCCAGAGGACAATCTCGAGGGGGCATTGAGCAAGACTCGGCGATATCTCGCTGGTTCAGTGATCTCTTTGGCAAAGAGAAAAATATGGAGAAGAAGCATCACAAAAAGGGAACTGTGTCAGTATGAGATCTCTGACGTAAGCTTTATTGAATGAAAAAATGAAACACTCAGAAGTGCTGAAGAATAGAATGTTTGAAGAGTAAAGTAAAGACAACCAGCTACGATCGTGATGGGCTTTGTGGAACTGCGATTGGTCATAGCTGATGACGCAAGAACTGTGTCCTCTTTGCTTCAAAACAGCCTTCCAAGGGGACCTTCGTCAACGACATCGATGCACTCACCTGGAATATCAACGAGCCCCAGCCGGCCCTCATCATGTATCTCTATACACTCCTGCTGCCTCTCAGCCACCTCCTTGCCCTTGGAGGTGGAAGGTTTTGCAGAATCAATTCTCTTGACCAGGTCATCGATCTTGCTCTCGATAAGTAATCTTTCAACTAATCGCCGAAGGGCCTTGCAATCTTCAGTTAAATGACCTTTCTCTTTGTGGAATTCACAGAATGGGTCTGAATTTCTTGATCTCTGATTCGCCGGCTGGTAAGGCCTTTTGGGATATGCCTTATCCTTCATGATTTGGCTAACTTCTTGCATGACCTCATCTAGCTCAAATTCTGGCAGATCACCTTCTTGCTGCTGATGAACTGCAGCTGTTAGCGAAGATGATGTTGGTAATGGTAACAGCCGCTCTTGGGTACGATCATGGCCTTGGAAGGGGTGTTGATGATGCTGAAATCTTCTTGCTTTCCTAGAGAGAGGTGGAAAGTCTTTCCGAGGAGACCTCGGAGGTTGCTTGTAAGAAGAAGAATTTTTCTCGGATACCAGCCTGGAAACGAAGCTGGGGTTGCTCTTTTCACCGCGGATATACGAGTTGGCTAAACCAATCAACTCTTGATAAGTCCTCGGTGCTCGGACATTAGCTTCAAACTTTAGTGGACCTTCACGCAGGCCGTGGATGAGAGCCACTCGGTACATTTCTTGATTAACGATCTCAATGTCCAAGATTTCTTTCTGAAAACGATCCACATAATGAGACCAAGTCTCGTTATCTCGCTGCCTGATCTCAAAGAGGGCTTCTGGGCCGCCCTTCCTCTTTGAAGAGGTAGAAAATCTGAGCAGGAACTCCCTTCGCAAATCAGCAAAGGAAGAGATTGACTGAGGTCGCAGTCCATAGAACCAGTCTCTCACTTGACCATCAAAGGTCGTTACGAGGAGCTTTCTCTTGGTAGCATCTGAGAGGGTCTTGAGAGCGACGGCTGATTCAAAGGCTTGAAGATGCTTGACAGGATCAGTCTCCCCAGTGTAAATGGGCAACCGTGGCTCCCGGAAGTTGGCTGGAGTTGGTTCATGCCGAACATTCTCCGTAAACGGTGATGGCTCTTCTGATTCTACTGCATAAGGAAAGTAAGGAGCATGAGCAGTAGTTGCAAAAGGAGCAGGAGGATAGGAGTAAAAGGTTGCTGTGGGAGGAGCAAAGGCAGGAGCTGAAGAGGGGGGGTGACTTCCCTGAAAGTTCAAAAATCTGGCTGGACTTCCCCGGGCAGCTTCCCGAAAGAAGTTTTGACGAGCTGCAAACTCATCATCTTGAGATCGCAAAGGAGCTGCAGGTCCTTGCGGAAAAGTTGGAGTATAAAGAGGAGGATAGACCGGCGGATAAGCCGGTGGGTAAACTTGAGGAGTCTCTGATGCTGGTGCTGGATTGATTGGAGGGATTGGCGCTGCTGAAGATTGAGCGGCCAATTGCTGTGTGAGAGCTGCTAGAGTTCGGTTGATGGCTTGAAACTGTTGGGCAGTTTCTCTGCGGGATTGCTCTAAGGCCTCCCAAAGAGGATCATCACTGGGACTTGGAGAAAGACTCTCGGCCGGTTGATGGTCTGTCATGAGTAACCACTGCTTTCACTATCTGATCGAGATCTGAAGGTCGCGTGTTAACTGTTGATGCGCGAAAATGACACCGACCAGTTAACGGGTGTTCGATCTCACAAACTAAAGATGAAGGAAGAAGGGTTGCGGGGATGGAGGAGCAAGCTCGCTTGAGCAGAGGAGAAGCTTGCTTGAGCAGAGGAAAAAGCTTGCTCGAGCAGAGAGGGAGCTTGCTTGAGCAGAGGAAAAAGCTTGCTCGAGCAGAGAGGGAGCTTGCTTGAGCAGAGGAAAAAGCTTGCTCGAGCAGAGAGGGAGCTTGCTTGAGCAGAGGAAAAAGCTTGCTCGAGCAGAGAGGGAGCTTGATCTGGAACTGTCGAGCAGACAGCTACTTGAATGGTTAGCTTTGCAGGTTGATGCCGAGAGAGGAGAGAAGAAGAGAGGAGGCCGCTAGCAGCGGCAACAGCAGACTTCGCCCGCCGCGGCTTGAATGCCACTCTTGCGACGGGCTTTTCCCTTATTCAAGAAGAGTTACAACTTGCTATTGCACCATTACATGAAAATGCAGTAGAGGGTACAATGGGGGAAGCTGGCGGTTGAGGAAGGAGATGCCAGAAACTGAGCAAAAGAGGCTGCAGAGAGCTGGAAAACTGAGGCTGCAGAGGCTGCTGAAGCTGCCTGCTGATGGCAGAGAAACTAAGTGTCCAGTCCCTGACGACCTGGGAGACCTGGGAATCGAAGGCTGCGGAGGCTGCGCAAGCCGCTGAGAGCAGAAAAAGCTAAGTCCACAGCCCTTGACGACCTGGGCGGACTGGAGATTTGAGTCCGCAGACCTTGCTTGATCAACCTTGACGGACTGAGAAAACTGAGTCCGCAGCCTTTGATCAAGGTTGCAGTTCTCCTCTCGCCGATCCAGAATGAGAGGTCTTGGGGGGTATTTATAGGCCCGGGGAGAAACTTCTTGAAGCGGGGCCCAGTGACGTCATCCTTGACAACCTCGGCGACCTCGGCGGACTGAGAAGATGAGGTCGACGACCTCGGCGGACTCCGCGGACTGGACCTTCCTCTGCTGGGGCAGTCTTCCTGTTGGCGGCTAGGAGAGGGCAGGCAAGCTGCGCGACCTGAGGAGCAAGCAGGCGGATCTGGAGCAGACAACTCCGAGCTAATTGGGGGGACTCCAGGAGGAGTCCTCCCTTGCCGGAGCGGAGGCCGCCCCCTAGCGGGCGGCCTGGGCGGACTCCGGGGGGAGTCCGCCCGACAGGCAGAGGCCGCCCCCTAGCGGGCGGCCTGGGCGGACTCCGGGTGGAGTCCGCCCGGCTGGCCAGGCCGCCCCCTAGCGGGCGGCCTGGGCGGACTCCGGGTGGAGTCCGCCCGGCTGGGCCAGGCCGCCCCCTAGCGGGCGGCCTGGGCGGACTCCGGGTGGAGTCCGCCCGGCTGGCCAGGCCGCCCCCTTGCGGGCGGCCTGGGCGGACTCCGGGTGGAGTCCGCCCGGCTGGCCAGGCCGCCCCCTAGCGGGCGGCCTGGGCGGACTCCGGGTGGAGTCCGCCCGGCTGGGCCAGGCCGCCCCCTAGCGGGCGGCCTGGGCGGACTCCGGGTGGAGTCCGCCCGGCTGGCCAGGCCGCCCCCTTGCGGGCGGCCTGGGCGGACTCCGGGTGGAGTCCGCCCGGCTGGCCAGGCCGCCCCCTAGCGGGCGGCCTGGGCGGACTCCGGGTGGAGTCCGCCCGGCTGGGCCAGGCCGCCCCCTTGCGGGCGGCCTGGGCGGACTCCGGGTGGAGTCCGCCCGGCTGGGCCAGGCCGCCCCCTTGCGGGCGGCCTGGGCGGACTCCGGGTGGAGTCCGCCCGGCTGGGCAGGCCGCCCCCTTGCGGGCGGCCTGGGCGGACTCCGGGTGGAGTCCGCCCGGCTGGCCAGGCCGCCCCCTTGCGGGCGGCCTGGGCGGACTCCGGGTGGAGTCCGCCCGGCTGGGCCAGGCCGCCCCCTAGCGGGCGGCCCGCGGAGGCGAGCGGAGGTCGCTCCTGGCGCGCGGCTGGCGGAGCATCCATCCTTTTTTTGGGCTCGACAGTCCGACTTGCGCGAACTTGGCGGACATCATGGGTATCCTGCTCCTTGCTGGTGGGAACCTGTAGGAGAAGAAAAAATGGGCTCCTTGGAGAGGATCGCCGATTTAGGGGTTAACAATATACAGATTAGAATTGAGCATGGGTAAAGCATGTGGTCACTGCCCTAAAGAAGTTGCACCACCTTCCGACAGTGTTTTCAACCGATGCTCACTTCTCTAAGTTACAACACTCAGCTAGATCCTGAAATTTTGATGTGCGTGGACACCAAAGAAGCACAGAACACTCGAACTCTCACTTGCTGAAGCAAACGTAAAAAATGAAATCTCGATGGAGATCGTCGAAGAGACAGAGAGCAAAAGTACGACAATAGATTTTTGTTGGAGCATAGCAAAAAACGAATCGGAAAACTCCTAAATAGGAGTATCGAAAATGACAAGAATTACACCACGTAATAGATTCCAGCAGCTATAATTAGTAAGCTATAATCATGTAGGTGAACGTTGGAATTCCAACGTAGAGTAATCGCGAGAAAAACGATGCATAAAATAAATTAGCGGACAAGTCGACGTAACTTGCGTCGACTTCTTTTCGACGCACGTCAGGATCATGTCGATGTAAGAAAACGAAACAAGAGAAGTTGACACATGGGTCGAGATCTATTCGACGCATGTCGACGCAGGCAATGCAATGTCGACGCATGTGTCGAGATTTGTACGACGCATGTCGACGCAGGAAGATTCATCGCGATCTACTCGACGCATGCGTCGAGTACTTGTCGACGTATGCAGGAAAAAGACAACTCAAAAAATTAGGATTCAAAATGAGTGAAAACTATTTTGTTCAAATTAATTTTGGAGCTTTTCCATCAAAATGGGGATCGAGCCCAAACACCAAATAACTCTACTAAAATATTTAATTTATATATTTTATACATTAAATTTCTAACAATAACTAAGCCACTTGATACTTTGGCCAATCAAATTAGTTAATAGAGAGCAAATTAATATCATATTATACTCATACAAAAAGCAAACGTCAAATGTTAATTATTTGAATAAAATTTCATATAATTTGTGGCTCATAAAAACCACACACTAGCTTTTACAAATATAAATAAAATAAAAGAACTTTGAGACAGTTAGACAAAGACAAGCTTGCATTGTCTAGTATCACGCAATATTTATATTTCTACTAGTACTACTAGTCCTAGATTTATATTATATCACATAAATATGCCAAAGTTTTTTTTTCATAAAGAAACGCGATTATAAAAATATATTAATTTAGGCCATGTTTGGAATGGGGTGTGGCTTGTGATTTTGTGTTGGTTTGAGAAACTGGTTTGCGCTACACATCAAGCTCCGTTTGGTGATGGCGTTCATGAACATGGGGTTAAATTGTCATTCATTAACGCTCACCTAAAAAATTTCATTCACTTTTATGTTCAAACTTCAAACGGATAATATTTGTTACGTGATTCTTAACGAATGACAGTTTAACTCATGCGTTTACGACCTCCGCCTCCATGCCAATCGGAGCCCAAGTCGTTCGACTCCCATGATTTCTTTTTATTGAACTTTGTATTCTCCATTGGATATAATAAAACATCAAGCATGTGAATGTCTATGCACTAGTAATCATCTTGGCCATACTTTGGCTTCGATAGGCGCGGTGATGACGGTCATGAACATGAGAGTTAAATTATCATTCGTTTTAACGCCCATTTAGGGAACTTCATCCATTTTTATGTTATAACAGATGATGTTTGTTAGGTGATCCGTAATGAATAACAGTTTAACCCATTTGATTTACGACCACCATCACCATGCCAAACGGAGCTTTATTTTGCAAAGGCTCGTGCAATATGACATAATTTTTGAGCGTGTATTGACGACAGTACATACGATATAGCCAAGGTTACTCTAGAAGCAGTAGACAAACCTCGAGTGCACATAATTTTTTTTCTCCAACACGTTGTTATCAGTTATATACTTATATATATAATGATTTAAATATATATAATTCTTTATTATATTATCATAGATATAAATATTATTATATTATTAGAAATTAAAAGAAGCCGTGGTGGGGAGAGAACAGCATTAAAAAAAAAGTGCTACCAGCCTTGAACTTCGTGCGTGGTTATTGATTGATAAATGTAGGAAGCTTTAATGATGATGGTCTTGATTATTTAATTTGAACCACGAAAGATATGCTAATTTAATTAGTTGACGATAATTAATGGGAATTGTTAAAAGCCCTGCAAATATGGCTAATCGTATCGCATTTGGGTCTTTTAACTCTTAAAATCTACCGCTCTCAAAATATATTCGCACTGCTCCTTCCTCGCGTCGCAACCCTAAATTTGTGATCTTCTTTGTCGGTCGATTCCCACGCGACGACCTCCCCCTTTCCGCCGCCGACACCGGCAGCCGACGATCTTCTCGGTTGGCCGATTCCTCACGCGACGACCTCCCCCTTTTCGCCGCCGACACCGGGAGCTGACGTCCCTGTTCTTCACGACGCCGCATCTCCTCCCGCCTCCTGCACGCCGCTGGTAAGCATCTCACACATCTCAAATTTTGTCATACGGGTCTCTCCACCCACCACCGCTTGTGTTAAAAGCTTGGTCTTTACAGTTATGATTCTTTCTTCTTATAGTAGAATGTTTGAATGATTTTTTTTTGGAAAAAATTTAAAGATCTTTGTAGTATGGAGGGTACTAGTATGAATATTTCTTTTGAAATTGTTCCTTATAAAAAGATTCCAAAAGTTAGTAAAGTGGAATGGGTTCCCATTTTTCAACAGATCAAGTATTCTCTACAAGAGAGACATCGATTGAGTGGGGACAGAAAATCGCGGGACATTTGGGTTTTGTTATCACTATTACACGTTCAGATAAGCTAGTTGGTCGGCTCACACACCGTGTTCTCTTAGGCTGTGATAGAGGTGGTCATCATCACGACTGTTGCGGAATAAATCGATGCCCCGGTCAGACCGGATTAACTTGAACCGTCGCTCACGGAGCGGTCGAGCGCGCACACAGTCAATGAAGATGAACAGTAGACACAAGTCTTGATGACATTGAAAAACCCCATAAATAGGTAAAAAACCACGTGGCCGGGTTTGTGTCGGTCAAATTCCACTAGCTTTCGGTGATTACAGCACGCTTGGTGAATCGGGACGATAGGCCGCTCCCGTTACAACTTGAGTGGAGAGAGAGAGAGAGAGACTATAGCTTCCTGCGGGCAACAGACTGCACCGCGGAAGTGATTAGACATGGAATGCGCGAGATGCTTCTGGCTCTTGCGCTCAGGGCGGCGCGCGCTTGTTGGCTTCTGATGGCTTCTTCCTTCGGCTTGAGCGTCCTTTTGCTGTCAACGCACTGGTGGGGTGCTTATAGCCGCTGGTAGCAGCTGATGGTCACTAGTGGTTCACGGCGAGCGGTGGCCGACTCGGTGCAGGAGGAAGGAGAGCTGTCACCTGAGGAAGAAGAAGGCAAACCGGAGAAGAGAAAAAAGTGAAGAATGAAGAGGCCCTGGGGTCCCTTTTATAGCCACCAGGGGAGGATTATGGCGGGCCCCACCACTAAAGTAGTGGGTTAGTGGGTGGTTATCCTCCCGATCGGATGGCAAGGAGAGCCTCCCCTCGATCGGACGGTGGGAAGGTCGTCCACGGCGATGGGCCGCCACGGTGGCGGGAGTGGCCGGTCGGGCAAACGGCGGCGGGGGCGGCCAACCTGGTGGCCGGCGGCGGCAACCTACCGGGGGCCGGCCGAGACTAGGCTAGCAGCCTGCCGCAGTTAGGCCGGCAGCCTGCCGCGGTTAGGCCGGCGGCCTGCCTCGGCTAGGTCAGCTGTAACGCCCCGTTTTTTTTCAGCGATTATTTTTATTCTCGTTTGGCGTTACGATGACGCGTTTCCGTGGCTTGAGCCATGTGTGGAGTATGGTTTAGCTCCTTAGAACTGAGTGCCCTGTTTGGTAGCCTGTTGGCGAGATCTCCCTAGCAAACCGAGTCGTTTTGGTGACCCGGTGTGGCCTCTCAGGGGATGTTTGTGTTTGGCTTTGTTTGGGTGTAACTCGAGTCTGTTCATCGAAAGTTAATTTTGACTTCGCCGTTGTGTTCGTAGCATGGGTATTTAGCTACGGTGCAAATTTCGTCGAATTCCGAGGTGAATCGGTTTTAACGTTGTTTTGGTGCTTTATGTAATAAATTATATTATATATATATATATATATATATATATATATATATATATATATATATATAGTATTAGAAAAGGCGACGATCATCTTCTCCAAATAGGAAACCGCCGGTCCTGTACGAGAGAAACGGAGAAACCGCCTACCCTTCCCTTCAGACGCCGATTCCCGGAGCGTTTGTGGACGGAATTCGATTCCGAGAGTGGATTTGGATTGCTCTCGTCGAGACCTTCATTCCTACGGTAAGAAATTCGATTTTCGTGGAGTTTTGGGAGGTTTGGAATTTTCGGTTTTGGAGTTTTCCGCCATTAATGGCCGAGAGTTTGTTTTAGGTGTTGCGGCCGTTTTGATCCGTGCGAAGAGGAGGAAAGCAGTCCAAAGCTTCGCTGTGAATTGAGGCAAGTGATATTCTTGCCCTTGCCAAGTTTTTTTTTGATTTTACTTGCTGAAATTGAAATCCCGGTTAGTCCAGGTTAGATGCCTTGTTGTTCTCATTTCTTGCTAACTATAGGGCTTAGTTCTTCCTACTGAAACCCCCCTATTTTGTGATGATTGGAATCCAAATTGTCGGCGTGGAGCCGTAGTTTTCCTTTACTCTGATTGTTGCTCTGGTTCGGGTGTAGCCGAGAGGGAGAGTTAGGAGGGGGTGTGGTTGCCGATTTTCGTTAAGGTATTACTCGAATGATTAGGCATAGTTTGTATAGTAGTGGTGCGCGACGTTGGTAGTTTCCTGCTGCTACTGCAGCTGCGTGAGTCGTGTGCGCGTTCCGGTGTCGTTCGGGAAATTCCAAACGGTACAGGTTAGCCGCGCACGGTCGTTAACCGTTAGGGCGCACGACCACTGATCGTGTGCCTCTGTTCGTGCGCATATAACTTTCAGTTTCCAAAGTTCTGTCTCGGAGATCGCACGAGCGCTGGCAAGCAGTGCGCATGACCACTGATCGTGCATCACTGATCGTGCGCTGACGCTAAGTTTTCTCAGGTTTTCCAGGTTCGCTTCGCACGATCATCAGCCGATGAGTGCGCACGACCACTGATCGTGCGTCACTGATCGTGCGCTCTGTATATTTTCTATTGCTAGGCGATTTTAGCTGGTTTCGAGTGCGGGAATTTAGATACTCAAGTGACAGGCAACTACTCGAGTTCTGGATCTTCTGCCTTGGTCGTTCGACTATCGTCGAGCTCCGTATTCTTTAGTGGGTTTGTGGGTAGTGGCATTATTTTGGCGGCGAGTGAGGCTAGCTCGCTCAACGCCAAAGTTTAGGTAGGCACTGAGTGGGTTTCACTCAATTAACGCCTAGTCGTGTTGGTTTATTTCAACACTCTTCCTTTACCTTGTCTTTCGTTTCCGAGTGGGTTTCCAGTTGTATTTCTGGGTTTTTCTTGTCGGTCGTTTTTCTTTATTTTCCTAAAGGCCGAATCGTGGGTCGTGGTTAGTAGTGGTGGTTGTAGCTCTTTATGGGGGTGGAGTTGTGTGATATAGCCAAGGCCACCCATGTTTTTTTCTTGCTCCAGGTACGGGCTGGGCATGTCGGGTGGAAGATCCCTTGTGTTTTCACGTGTTGACCCTCGAACTTTTGACTTGGACATGGTGGATTGGGGGACTGCGTTTGCCTTCGATCCGGTTCCTCGTTGTTGTTTTTGCTACTATCACTTCCCACATTTTAGGGTGTTAGAAGTTTCTTCTTTGGTAGTTTGCAGCATTCTGGCTCTTGGCAGCCTAGTAGGCCCTGCAGGATGTGGTTCCTGGGCTGGGTCGTTGCTGTTTCTTTGCACGTTGTGCATTTCTTGTGGTCCTGTTTTGGACAGTTGTGACTCTTTCTACTGCATGTTTTTCAGTTACTTTGTCCTTTTGGTTGACTCTTACATGCAGATGTTTTTTTTTACTTTGATTTTGCTTGCTGAGGTATTCTGTTTTCTTTTGGAATGCCTCAGGTTCTGAGCTGTAGCCAGTCTAGTGGCTAGTTGGAGGTGGTGTTGTTGGTGGACTCCCGGACTTTGGAGTTCTGTTTACCTTGTTAGTGAGGTTGTTTTCAGTACTTTCTTATAGACATATATTTGTGCCAGTGGGTTCGTGTCAGGTTGTTGGCGCCCACTGGTAGTTTTTACCTTGTACTAGATATATACTATTGCTGCTACCATTTTTTCTGGAGATAGTCTACTTGCTTTGAGAAGGTTTATGCTAGGTTGCTAGGTATTTTCAAACCATAAATACTATTATGAATGAAGCTCATGATCAGCATGTTTTTATAAACTTAATCACTATTTTCCAATCACGTACAAAAAAAAACAAATCATTTTCTTATATATTACATAAATTTAATGTAGAGTCTTGCATAGCATGAGTGGTTCTCTGGGGACCCTGATGCGCTCTTTAGGGTGTCAAATCTAAATAAAGTATTTTTCCGCAACGTATAAATATAGTTTTCTTTGGTGGACTAGATGATCCACTGAGCCGAGGGATACGGACTCTAATCATAACTGATTTTCTATTCATTAAGCACATGATTTTCTTGCATAAAGATTGTAGTTGGTTTTGCCTGAGCGTCAGCAGTTATCCCCTGCTTGACGTGGCATCATGACGCGTGTTTTCTCTTACTCTGATAATTCTTAATTCGGAGAAAATGCGGGTTGTGACAGTTGGTATCAGAGCGCAGGTTTGCTTGTCAGGTTTGCTTGACAAGTTAGTTGAGCAACCTTCCTTGGATGCTTTTAGTGGTTCAGCATCATGTCATTCACACACCGATATGTCATCAGCACGTCTTGGCAAAAGCACGAACACTACACTCATAGCATAACATGAAGTATACAGGGCATATTATGTAGTATGGGATGCATAATATGTGTTCGTATATGGATCCACCATAGGGGCTACATGTGAGGGTTATGTAGTATGGGATGCATAACCTCACCACATGACTGCGACTAGCACGTTTCTTTTTCGTTGTATGGAAATGTTATGTAGTATGAGATGCATAACATTTTCATGCGTACGCCGCTCATAACATGCATTAGGGCCTTTTTTTTAGAATGCATAGCACAATCATGCATATCATATCATTGCATAAGCACAACGCGCCGAGCTGAAGATTTGCAGGATGACATATGTACACACATGAGTTTTCAAATTAACATAAATTCATGCATCCGATCTAGGCACAAGAGTTAGTAAGGTGGTGGTTAACCATCCTAGGTTAGGGCATATCATCTAATTTTTGTGAAGAAGATAAACTCTCAGAGCAAGTTTAGCAGCTTTAAGTCTATATCTACATATGTATTGTCTGTACTGGTAATCGGTTCTAGTCGTTGGATTTGGATCTGATTTGCGTTGTAATGATTTTTAGGATGGATAGGCGTCCTGCGACTCGATCGACTCCCCTGTCTGAGGGTGAATCTTCTGGAGCTTAGAACGATGCGGTGATCGAGAGTCTGCGTCTGAGTAGCGAAGCTATGGGCAGACAGTTGGAGGAGGTGCAAGCCCAGATTCAGTCTTTGGTGGCTGTTGTGGCAGGTCAGGCTCAGGGTGCGCAAGTTCCTGCTGGGGGGTTAGCTGTTCCTCCACCTCCTGCACCCTTGAGACCTCCAGTGGTGGTGCCAGCAGAGATGGCCTTCATCTCGCAGTTTCAGAGGCTGAGCCCTCCCACTTATGATGAGAAGGCAGATTTCATAGTGATAGACGACTGGCTGATCTCCATGGAGGAGATGTTCTCGTACTCAGGGATTTCAGATGACCAGAAGGTGATGTTAGCCACCTATCAGCTTAAAGGGTTGGCTAAGAGTTGGTGGCTGAGAGAGAAGGAGAGCTTGGTAGCCGAATGCTCGTGGGAGATGTTCAAGGAGATG
This sequence comes from Platanthera zijinensis, assembly GCA_039513925.1. NCBI lineage: Eukaryota > Viridiplantae > Streptophyta > Magnoliopsida > Asparagales > Orchidaceae > Platanthera > Platanthera zijinensis. The sequence goes on along the minus strand of CM077087.1, from coordinate 19,382,617 downwards.
CTGTTGAGGAAGTTCTTACCCTCGGTCGAGCGTGACCGCCTCATGAACGAATTCCTCCATCTGAAGCAAAGGCAACTCACGGTGGGTGAGTATGAGATAGAGTTCAGCAAGTTGAGCCGTTTTACCCCGGGATTGGTCAGCGTTGAGGCTGATCGAGTTAAGCGATTTCTCGGTGGTTTGAGGAGCGAGGTGCAGCAGTTGACCAGTGCTTATGGGTCAGAGACTTATGCAGGTGTAGTAGAGGCTGCTCTGAAGGTGGAGGCTATTGAGACCGCGAAGAGCAGAGGCCAGCAAATGAGGTTGGACAAGAGGAAGTCGGTGGAGGAGAAGAAACCCCAGGTACCCGGCGCGGCTCCGGGAAAGAGGGGCAAGGTGGAGTGTAGCTTCTGTGGCCGGTCAGGCCACCCTGCCGAGAAATGTTTCAAGAAGGCAGCAGCTCAGAGGAAGGAGCAGGTTCATGCTATTCAGGGTGCTCCTAGGAGAGATGTCTCCTGTTCCGTTTGCAAGCGATCCGGGCATGATGCGGCCCAGTGGTTGTCCAGGGATAGAGTCTGCTATCAGTATGGGCAGAAGGGTCACATTAAGTCGAGGTGTCCTCAGGTCCAGTCAGCTCTTCCTGCAGTTCCATTGCAGGCATTACCTCCACCTCAGCGTGTGGACAAGGGAAAAGGGAAGCTGAACGTGATTTCTTCCGAGGAGGCTCAGACTTCGACCCAGGTGATCTCAGGTTAGTTGTTTGTTGTTTTTCTTTCTAGCCTGGTGGTTTAGTTGCTAGATTATTTACGGTACTATTGTGCTAGTTCCTTAGCTTTGTGCGCTCCTATAGGGAAATTTAAGGTGAAGAACCGCTGGGCGCGTGTTCTGTTTGACTCCGGCGCTACCCACTCGTTCGTGGCTAGAGCCTTTGTGGAGCGTCATCGGTTGTCTCTAGATCGTGTTCGGGATTCCTTCCGTGTCAAGTTTCCCTCTGGTGAATCTGTGTTGTCAGATTTGGGTATTTTGGATTGCCCGGTTTTGTTGGGGGATTTTCTTGCGAAGGCGGACCTGAAGATGATTGATCTAGAGGACTTCGATGTCATTTTGGGCATGGACTGGCTCTCTCGGTATGATGCGGTCATTCAGTGCAAAGGAAAGCGCTTGGACTTCATCAGGGACGACGGTCAGCCCGGCAACGTGTATGCTGATCCGTGTCAGGATTCTCCTGTTCTCTCTGCGGTATGTGTTCAGAGATTGTTTCTTTCTGATTGTTGTGTTTGTTTAGTCTCGGCGGTTGGAACCGTTGTTAGCGTGCCACGCTTGGAGGAGATTCCTATTGTTCGTGGTTTCGCCGATGTTTTTCCTGATGATCTTCCTGGTATCCCTCCTGAGCGGGATGTGGAGTTTGTTATTGATTTGGAGCCGGGTACGCGTCCTATTGCTAAGGCGCCGTACCGGATGGCCCCTCGTGAGTTAGAGGAGTTGCGAATTCAGTTAGATGAGTTGTTGGCTAAAGGTTTTATCAGGCAGAGTTCGTCGCCTTGGGGTGCTCCTGTTTTGTTCGTAAAGAAGAAAGATGGGTCGATGCGGCTTTGCATCGACTATAGAGAGTTGAATAAGGTCACTATCAAGAACAGGTACCCTCTGCCGAGGATCGATGATTTATTTGACCAGTTGCATGGTAGCACGGTGTTCTCCAAGATCGATCTTCGTTCGGGCTATCATCAGCTCAGGATCCGTGAGGCAGATATTCCACGGACTGCGTTTAGGTCGAGGCATGGACACTTTGAGTTTTTGGTGATGTCATTCGGTTTGACCAACGCACCATCAGCTTTCATGGACATGATGAATCGGGTATTCAAGGATTTCCTAGACAAGTTCGTGGTGGTCTTCATTGATGACGTGTTGGTTTATTCTCGCAGTGCTGAGGAGCATGAGCAGCATCTGCGCTTGGTACTATCAGAATTGAGGAACCACAAGTTATTCGCCAAGTTGAGCAAGTGTGAATTTTGGTTGCCTCAGGTTTCTTTTCTAGGCCACGTGGTGAACAAGGATGGGATCTCGGTTGACCCAGAAAAGATTACAGCAGTGATGGATTGGAGTAGGCCGAATACTCCTAAGGAGATCAGAAGTTTCTTAGGGTTGGCTGGCTATTACAGGAGATTCGTGGAGGGTTTCTCTTCTCTAGCCGCACCTTTGACCAAGCTGACTCAGAAGAATGTGGCTTTTGTTTGGAGCGAGAAGTGCGAAGAAGCTTTTCAGGAGTTAAACAGGAGATTGTGTACTGCTCCCGTTCTGACCCTTCCTACTGAGGGCGTGGATTATGATGTGTATGTGGATGCTTCGCATATAGGTCTGGGATGCGTATTAATGCAGGATGGAAAAGTAATCGCTTATGGGTCAAGGCAGCTGAAGACTCATGAGAAGAATTATCCTACGCATGACCTTGAGTTTGCAGCTGTTATCTATGCGTTGAAGTTGTGGAGGCACTTACTTTATGGGGCTCAGTGCAAGATTTTTACTAACCATAAGAGCCTGAAGTACGTGTTCACGCAGAAGGAGTTGAATCTGCGTCAGCGGCGGTGGCTTGAGTATGTGGCGGATTATGACGTAGAAATCCAGTATCATCCGGGCAAGGCCAATGTGGTGGCCGACGCCCTGAGCCGAAAGACGAGAAAGATCTTTAACCTCTCCGCCGATCGGTTAGTTGAGGAGTTCCTCCTTATGGATATTTCAGTGAGATGCTGTGGTTTGCAGAGTAGTTTGTCAGTGGCAGAGCCGTCCTAGATTTCTTTGACTAGACTGCATCAGAAGGACGATCCGGATCTGTTGCACCTTTTTACCAGGACAGAGAAGGGAGAGTTGCCAGATTTTGCTATTGATGATGCAGGTACTTTGAAGTACCGCGGCAAGTTTTGCGTTCCCGCTGTTGGGGACATTAGGAGTATGATTTGCTGTGAGGCTCATGGTTCCAGCGTTGCCTACCATCCAGGATCTACGAAGATGTACCGTGACTTAAGGCAAATTGCCTGGTGGTATGGTATGAAAGGAGATATAGCCCGATTTGTTGCTGAGTGTCACACTTGCAAGCGTGTGAAGGCCGATCATGGAAGTCCTGGTGGTAAGTTGACTCCGCTAGAGATCCCTACTTGGAAGTGGGAGAGTATATCTATGGACTTCATTACGGGTTTGCCAAAATCCCCGAGAGGATTTGATTCTGTTTGGGTTATAGTGGATAGATTGACGAAGTGTGATCACTTCGTGCCTTATAATATTGATTACCCGATGAAGAAGATAGCGGAGTTGTACTTGAATGAAGTCATCCGACTCCACGGTGTGCCGGTTAGCATCATTTCTGATCGAGACTCCCGGTTTATTTCTCGTTTTTGGCAGAGTCTGCAGGAGGGTTTGGGTACGGATCTGAGGTATTCTACTGCGTACCACCCTCAGACCAATGGGCAGACGGAGCGGGTCAATCAGATTGTTGAGGATATGATCCGGTGCTATATTTTAGACCACGGTGGAGCGTGGGATGAGCGTCTGCGACTCATGGAATTTGCTTATAATAACAGTTATCAGGAAAGCTTGCAGATGGCTCCGTTCGAAGCTTTGTATGGGAGGCGCTGTAGGACTCCGTTGTTTTGGGCTGAGGCTGGTGAGAAGCCTTTGTTGGGTCCAGATGCTCTGGAAGAGATGGAAGTCGCCGTGAAGCTTATTCGGGAGAAGCTTCGTATAGCTCAGGAGAGGTATGAAAAGAACGCCAATCGGCGTAGGTCTGTTTTGGAGTTTTTAGTAGGGGATCATGTATACCTCAAGGTTTCTCCAATGGTTGGTGTGAAGAGATTTGGTAAAAATCGGAAAATGTACCCAAGGTATGTGGGCCCGTTCGAGATTTTGGAGCGGATTGGTGTGTCTGCATATAGATTGGATTTGCCAGCGAACTTCCCTGGTGTTCATAATATTTTTCATGTTAGCCAATTGCGGAAGTGTGTGCGCAGCAGTGGGAAACTCTTGGATGTTGTGCCCCAGTTGGAGCCCAACCTCTCTTTTGTTGAGGTGCCAGTTCGTATTTTGGATACTCAGGAGCGTGTGCTGCGAAAGAAGTCCATACCGATGGTGAAAGTTCTATGGAAAAATCAGGATTTGGAGAGCGCGACTTGGGAGCTAGAGTCGGCCATGAGGAGGGCGTACCCTCACCTGTTTCACTGATTTGATCGGTATGTTTCCCTTTGTAACTTCTGTTTGTTACTTTTCCTTCGTTAGTAGGAGGGTTGTGCGTAAAGTTTCGAGACGAAACTTTCTTTTAGGGGGAGTGACTGTAACGCCCCGTTTTTTTTCAGCGATTATTTTTATTCTCGTTTGGCGTTACGATGACGCGTTTCCGTGGCTTGAGCCGTGTGTGGAGTATGGTTTAGCTCCTTAGAACTGAGTGCCCTGTTTGGTAGCCTGTTGGCGAGATCTCCCTAGCAAACCGAGTCATTTTGGTGACCCGGTGTGGCCTCTCGGGGGGATGTTTGTGTTTGGCTTTGTTTGGGTGTAACTCGAGTTCTGTTCGTCGAAAGTTAATTTCGACTTCGCCGTTGTGTTCGTAGCATGGGTATTTAGCTACGATGCGAATTTCGTCGAATTCCGAGGTGAATCGGTTTTAACGTTGTTTTGGTGCTTTATGTAATAAATTATATTATTATATATTAATATATATATATATAGTATTAGAAAAGGCGACGATCATCTTCTCCAAATAGGAAACCGCCGGTCCTGTACGAGAGAAACGGAGAAACCGCCTACCCTTCCCTTCAGACGCCGATTCCCGGAGCGTTTGTGGACGGAATTCGATTTCGAGAGTGGATTTGGATTGCTCTCGTCGAGACCTTCATTCCTACGGTAAGAAATTCGATTTTCGTGGAGTTTTGGGAGGTTTGGAATTTTCGGTTTTGGAGCTTTCCGCCATTAATGGCCGAGAGTTTGTTTTAGGTGTTACGGCCGTTTTGATCCGTGCGAAGAGGAGGAAAGCAGTCCAAAGCTTCGCTGTGAATTGAGGCAAGTGGTATTCTTGCCCTTGCCAAGTTTTTTTTGATTTTACTTGCTGAAATTGAAATCCCGGTTAGCCCAGGTTAGAGGCCTTGTTGTTCTCATTTCTTGCTAACTATAGGGCTTAGTTCTTCCTACTGAAACCCCCCCTATTTTGTGATGATTGGAATCCAAATTGTCGGCGTGGAGCCGTTGTTTTCCTTTACTCTGATTGTTGCTCTGGTTCGGGTGTAGCCGAGAGGGAGAGTTAGGAGGGGGTGTGGTTGCCGATTTTCGTTAAGGTATTACTCGAATGATTAGGCATAGTTTGTATAGTAGTGGTGCGCGACGTTGGTAGTTTCCTGCTGCTACTGCAGTTGCGTGAGTCGTGTGCGCGTTCCGGTGTCGTTCGGGAAATTCCAAACGGTACAGGTTAGCCGCGCACGGTCGTTAACCGTTAGGGCGCACGACCACTGGTCGTGTGCCTCTGTTCGTGCGTATATAACTTTCAGTTTCCAAAGTTCTGTCTCGGAGATCGCACGAGCGCTGGCAAGCAGTGCGCACGACCACTGATCGTGCGTCACTGATCGTGCGCTGACGCTAAGTTTTCTCAGGTTTTCCAGGTTCGCTTCGCACGATCATCAGCCGATGAGTGCGCACGACCACTGATCGTGTGTCACTGATCGTGCGCTCTGTATATTTTCTGTTGCTAGGCGATTTTAGCTGGTTTCGAGTGCGGGAATTTAGATACTCAAGTGACAGGCAACTACTCGAGTTCTGGATCTTCTGCCTTGGTCGTTCGACTATCGTCGAGCTCCATATTCTTTAGTGGGTTTGTGGGTAGTGGCATTATTTTGGCGGCGAGTGAGGCTAGCTCGCTCAACGCCAAAGTTTAGGTAGGCACTGAGTGGGTTTCACTCAACGCCTAGTCGTATTGGTTTATTTCAACACTCTTCCTTTACCTTGTCTTTTGTTTCTGAGTGGGTTTCCAGTTGTATTTCTGGGTTTTCCTTGTCGGCCATTTTTCTTTATTTTCCTAAAGGCCGAATCGTGGGTCGTGGTTAGTAGTGGTGGTTGTAGCTCTTTATGGGGATGGAGTTGTGTGATATAGCCAATGCCACCCATGTTTTTTTTCTTGCTCCAGGTACGGGCTGGGCATGTCAGGTGGAAGATCCCTTGTGTTTTCACGTGTTGACCCTCGAGCTTTTGACTTGGACATGGTGGATTGGGGGACTGCGTTTGCCTTCGATCCGGTTCCTCGTTGTTGTTTTTGCTACTATCACTTCCCACAGTATAGGGTGTTAGAAGTTTCTTCTTTGGTAGTTTGCAGCATTCTGGCTCTTGGCAGCCTAGTAGGCCCTGCAGGATATGGTTCCTGGGCTGGGTCGTTGCTGTTTCTTTGCACGTTGTGCATTTCTTGTGGTCCTGTTTTGGACAGTTGTGACTCTTTCTACTGCATGTTTTTCAGTTACTTTGTCCTTTTGGTTGACTCTTACATGCAGATGTTTTTTTTTACCTTGATTTTGCTTGCTGAGGTATTCTGTTTTCTTTTGTAATGCCTCAGGTTCTGAGCTGTAGCCAGTCTGGTGGCTAGTTGGAGGTGGTGTTGTTGGTGGACTCCCGGACTTTGGAGTTCTGTTTACCTTGTTAGTGAGGTTGTTTTCAGTACTTTCTTACAGACATATATTTGTGTCAGTGGGTTCGTGTCAGGTTATTGGCGCCCACTGGTAGTTTTTACCTTATACTAGATATATACTATTGCTGCTACCATTTTTTCTGGAGATAGTCTACTTGCTTTGAGAAGGTTTATGCTAGGTTGCTAGGTATTTTCAAACCATAAATACTATTATGAATGAAGCTCATGATCAGCATGTTTTTATAAACTTAATCACTATTTTCCAATCACGTACAAAAAAAACAAACCATTTTCTTATATATTACATAAATTTAATGTAGAGTCTTGCATAGCATGAGTGGTTCTCTGGGGACCCTGATGCGCTCTTTAGGGTGTCAAATCTAAATAAAGTATTTTTCCGCAACGTATAAATATAGTTTTCTTTGGTGGACTAGATGATCCACTGAGCCGAGGGATACAGACTCTAATAATAACTGATTTTTTATTCATTAAGCACATGATTTTCTTGCATAAAGATTGTAGTTGGTTTTGCCTGAGCGTCAGCAGTTATCCCCTGCTTGACGTGGCATCATGACGCATGTTTTCTCTTACTCTGATAATTCTTAATTCGGAGAAAATGCGGGTTGTGACATCGGCGGTCTGTCGTGGCCGGTTCGCCGGCGGCCTAGCCGACCGTGGCCGACCGCGGCTAGGCCGGTCGTGGCTGGCTGCGGCAAGGCTAGCCGTAGCCGCCCACGGCTAGGCCGGGGGCCTACCACGTCCAGTCCGCCAGCAGCTAGGCGGCCTGCCGCGGCCACCCGCAGCTAGGCCAGTAGCCTGCCGCGGCCAGGCCGCTAGCGGCCAGGCGGCTTGGCTCGGCCTTGCCGCGGCTAGACCGTTAGCGGCCAGGCCGCCAGCGGCTAAACGGTCTGGCGCGGCTTGGTCGCGGCCTGCCTGGTGCTGGCGGTTTCCCTCCACGGGGAGAGGGAGCGGGTCCCGCCCCCCCCCCTCCCCCATGATTTTCTCCTCCTGAGAGTTCATGGAGGGGGTGGGCCACACATGATCCACTTTTGGAGGAGATCATGGGGGGGGGGCTCTTTTCTCCTATAAATGAAGGTGGAACCCATCAATTGCCCCCCAAATCTTTGCTATTCGAGAGCAAAGTGAGCGAGAGAGGAGAGATTTCCCCTGCTTCCTACTGTCATGACGGCTTCCGGTGAGAAGGCTGAGGCGGCGGCGGCCAGTACTTCCAAAGTATTCGGAGGAGCATTCGACGGACGAGGACGCCAAGGCGGATCGTACATGCTTAGGCATTGCGTGGGCGAAGACGCCGGCCGAGCGCGCACAGGCTGCGCGCCTAGGCTGCGCGCCAAGGCTGTGCGCGGAGGCCGAGTGCGCAGGCCACGCGTGTGCTGGCTGCTCGCGCGGGCCGCGCGCGCGCTGGCTGCCCGCGCAGGCCCCGCGCGCATGCTGCGCTCGCAGGCCCCGCGCGCTTGCCGCGCGCGCAGGCCGCGCGTGCAGACCGCGCGTGCAGGCCGCGCGCGCGCTGCCGGTCCTAGCACGCGCAGGCTGCGCGCGCGCGCAGGCCCTGGGCGTGCGCAGGCTGCACACGCGTGCTGGCCCTGGGCGCGCGTAGGCCCTGGGTACGTGCGGGCAGGCTGCGCGCGCGTTGGCTGCCCGTGCAGGTCGCTGATACGCCAAAAATGGTATACGCAATTAACCGCAAGTGTACGTGCAGTGTCAAGTAATAAATAGTAAGTAAAGATCGTTCCCTCGAGGAGATGGTTAATTCAGTGCTTGCAATTACTAGATGTGCCTTTTCTTTAAATTCAAGAAGAATACTATGATGGTTTCAGAATAGTAGAATCTTAAAATAAACTTCTAATCACTAGAAAGAAACTAAAGATCCGGGAGAGAAATACTTGGTTACAAGTTTTCAAAAGATAACCTTGCATCATGATTTCCTAAGTCTAATGTGATAACCCATGAAAATAGTTTTGTGATGATGAGTGGTGAAACATTTGGCAACGATTTTAGAGAAGAAATCCGTACCTCTCGATATCGGAAGTCCCTAGTTCTCTGTTACCCCGTAGGTGAAACAAGACCCGCATAAAGACCGAAAACCAAAGTTGCTAGCACCAAGGGGAAATCTCTTTCTCCCTTCAAATGCTATGCCGACTCTACGATATACTTACGCAACTCCTCTCTCGATTTATGAAGCGCAGTAAAAAGACGAAATCTTGACCAAAGATTTAAAATTAAAGATCATAGATTCATTACAAACAATCACCAAACATTCACAACTAAGGATAATTAAGAAATTGTCATCACAAAAGACATAGTACTCTCACAATACAAGGTTAAAACAAGTTAGTTCATCATGATGGAGAGAACACACCACCAAATAAGAAAGATCTTACAGCACATGGTAGGAGAAATGCAAAATAAAGCAGGAATTCGCTCTCCAAAGTGTGCAAAACCAGTCTACCTCCAAGATCCGGCGTACCCTCGGTCTTCTTCTTCTCCAAGATAAGCCCCCTTCTTCCCTTAGGATTATTCGGAATTAATTCTCCAGATCTCCCCTATTTCCTCCTTAAAACCTTGCAAAATACGGCCCACACGTTTCCCAAGGGACGCCCCCTTCCAAATCTGGAAATGGCGGTTACTTTTTAAATTTCGAAATTTTAAATTTGCTAAAAGGTTGCAACCTTTATTTTCTGAGTGTTGCAACACCCGCGCTGTGCCTGCTCCTGCATTGCCAAACAGCAAGTGAGACGTTGCAACTATTTATTTTTTTGTGCGTTGCAACCTTTTTCCAAGATATGAGATTTTTAGCAGATTTCCTTTTTCAATCCGATTCCTTTTGCACATCTATCAAGAATACAATAGAAAGAGACCAAATTAGCCTTGAATTTAATAACAAAACATTTACTCCCATTTTTTATAACATTTAGATTTATTTATGCCATATTAGCCGAGTATTTCGTTAGAACTAATGACCTAGATAACTTTTTTTTAGAAGTTATCACACCCCCACACTTGAACCTTTACTAGACCCGAGCAAAGAGAAATAACATTCCATAATTAGGTGTTCGATAATTATCACACCACAAATTAAAATACTCCTTTACTTAACCGGAATTTAATCAAAGATACTCAAGAAGTTCTCTTTACTCAACTGATAGGCTTGTAAATCATTAAGAGTTCAAACATCACAAATCCATTAGCTTGATAAAAGATAAAGCGCCATTAAGAATTTTAGTGTTGTGTGTGTTTTCCTTCTCCAAAATTATTTACTCACCCGCACTTTTTCATTGAACCTCTGGAATAATCTGGAAGGGTAAGAATAAGCTAAGTCTTTGTGCTAGCCTCGACAAAAATTAGCAGCTTACGTGAATGTAGGTTTAACTTTGGCTTGGTTAGTAATTCATGAACAGGCTTTGATAGTAGTGACATGGTAATTCCCTAGTTAAAACTCTTTATCTTTGACCAAGTTACGAGGTTCAATTTTTAAGCCTTGAATATATAAAATTGTCAATAGTTGGGATTATTCCAAGTATGTAATTGTCTACCTAGGCTACATATCACTATGATAAAAAATCCTTTTTTTTTGAATTGAAACACCCGTAAATGGATAAAGAATTAAGATAAAACTAGTAGAAATAAAGGGAATTTGGGCATTCAGAAGTGGATAGCAAAATGATATAGAACCAGTCAAAGAATCTCATGAAAGATCAAAATGGTTTAGCTACTAAAATATTATCTTGGCTCACCATATTAACTCAGTTCTTGCTCACCCCCCTTCTTATTTTTAGAATTCAACATCAAAAGATTTCAGGGAAGTACAAAAAAAATTGAAGAAGGTTGTGCATAAAACAGACGTTTAAGAGTGCTTTACCAAAAAAAATCTTACTAATTTTAAATTCAAAATCTGAACTCCTAGGATTTTTTAGCCGTACCAATTAATTATCATTGAACATCAAGAATAACTTATTGACTAAGTACGGTCAACCTTCGGATCATTAAAATCACGAGCCATCAAATTACTTAACACCACAATTGTAGGGGAAATTCTAGCCCTCACCCCCACACTTAAGGTCTTGCTAGACCCTAGCAAGGTTGTTGTGTTACTAAATGAAAACAAAAGATTCCCTCTCCATACTCAGCAATTGCAAGAATTAAGGAAAACATAATTAGAAACAGGAGTACTCCCCTAGAATTTCTGAAGTTGTTCGTCTAAAGAAGTTGTTGTCCCTACACCTTCCAATCCTTTGCTTTGACAGCTTCTCTAGCGATTCCAGAATTCTAGACAACATCCTGTCACTTGCAAGCATTTATATATTTTTAACAAGGTTGAAATTAGCATTTATAAACTTTCATACATGCAAAAGCTTATAACACAATCCACTCTAGCATGTAATAACCATAGATGGCATCTAATAACCACAGATATAATATCCACTCCAGCATATAACATTCACAGATAGAATTCACAAAACAGTCAGCATATAATCCAAAATCAAAACGCAAAATATTGTCCTCATTGTCCAGCATATAAACTTTAGAATGCAAAAAAAACTAAAATTAGATCTCAATCATCATGGTCATCGTCCTCATTGTCCTGATCTGCATCGCCCTGACCTGCATCACCCTGAGCTGCATCATCCTCTTCAAACTCAGTAGGGTTTAGGGAGCTTCTATCGGCGGCCAGCAGCTCCCCACTCTCATCGAACTGCCATTGGTATAAAAAATGCTCTTCCTCCACCTGAAGCTTCGCTTTCTTCACCAGACTATCTATTTTCCTTTCCATGATATCGAGTCTAGAACGGAAGTAACAATGCTGACATCTCAGATACACTTTAATAAACTTAATGCTATCCATAACCTCGGATAATTTTGCCCCTTCCCTAGATGGGACTGCAACTTTCTCCGGTTTTCCTGCTGAAGAAGATGAAGCCACACCCTTTATTCTCTTATACGGCGTTTTGAGACCACTGCCAATCTCAGCCCCCACCTTGATGTTCACCTGCACTACTCGTTCAGTAATCTCCCGCCGCACTTGTGTAATCAAGTCCGCTGTGGCACATGCCACACCTGCCCGTCTACAAAGCTCAGTAATCAGTATAGGGAACCACAACAGCCCGCTCTTGTCCTCCTTGATCTTCATCTTCAAATGACTGCTAATGATTTCTCCTACATTAATTCTATTGCCCTTTACTATGTTATATATTAGCACAACATGATCTAAGGTGACATTGTTCAAGTGGCGGGTTGGCATAATGCCTGCGTTGATGAATAAGAGCCAGACCTTTGCTTCTCTAAACAGCGATGTCGACTTGAGTGCTTTCATGGACCCTTTTGACCATTCGGGCACAGGAGAATTGCATATTTCAGATATTACCTCCTCTGGCTCGACTTGGTGATTGAGACTCTCCAGCTCGTCCTCATTACATATGTCATAAAGTTCGTTGATGGCCCTAGCGGAGATGTCAATCAGCTTTCCACGCACCATCACCAATTCTCCCTCCATCTGTTTCGCATTCGCATAGAACTCGTAAACCCATGGGAGTAGGGCCTCAGATCGTGGGTGACAAAGCGTTTCCCAGCGGAGCTCACGTATCTGGAGGGCATAGGTCAAGCTCCAAGCCCGTTTCTCCATTTTGAACCCTCTCTCATAAATCAGAGGTGTGGACTTGAGGTTTTCAAAACGGTGCTCAGCGGCTTCACTCACGAATTTGTGGGATTTCCTGGCTACAGATTTTCCTTTCTTCCTTGAAGACATTATCTACACTAGAGGGATTGTGTGGCTAGGTTTAGAACCAAAAACTCCTCATCTCTAAGCATTGTTGAATATGAATAGGTTTTAGAAGTAAATGCTCATTACCTAGGTCGTCGGGATATTGTCGAAGGGGATGCCGCCTAGAAGATGGAGCACTTCCCGCTGGTGGTCGAGTGTCGAGGCACTGGGCGTCGTCTTCCTTTGGGAGATCGCCGCACCTCCCGCCTGGTTCAAGAGCAGTGGCTCGGGGTCGCGCGATTAGGGAACGGCGATGGAGATGAATCGTCGGGCAATGAATCGTCGGGCAATGAATCGTCGTGTTGTTATAAAAAGGCTGCCCGGTTCAACTGGACCGGAACTATAGAATGGCGCAGCAGTGTTGCCCGAAACATGGAGGTTGCAACGATTTATTTTTTTGGACGTTGCAACCTCCGCGCCTTTCCTTCTTTACTGCTCAACCCGAAAACTAAAGGTTGCAACCATTTATTTTTTTGGACGTTGCAACACCGGACACTGCACCTACAGAACTTTCCATAATCGATTTATCTCTTCCAACGTGACTCAACTAGCAAAGAACTAACTAAAATAGATCTAGCATGAGCTTTATATATATATATATATATATATATATATATATATATATATATATATATAAATAACCGATGGGTTGCCTCCCATCTAGCGCCTAATTTCTAGTCCCGGCAGGACTTTTCGTCTAGTGATCTATGTCAATGTAATGAACGACACCAGTCGTTCGTCGTCTCCGCCTCGAAATATCTTCAAACGTTCATCGTTAACCTTAAATTCTGTCCCGTCTGTGTCATTACTAATCGTCACTGCTCCATAAGGATGCACCTCCTTGACTCTAAACGGGCCCGACCATCGCGATTTAAGCTTTCCAGGAAATAGGCAAAAGCGGGAATTAAACAACAAGACCCACTGCCCCGGCTCAATGTGTTTTTCTTTTAACTGTCGATCATGCCACCTCTTTGTCCGCTCCTTATAGATTTTTGAATTCTCATATGCTTGCATTCTAATCTCTTCCAATTCATTTAGTTGCAGGAGCCTCTTCTTACTTGCGTCCCTAAAGTCGTAATTGATCTTCTTTATTGCCCAAAATGTCCGGTGCTCAAGCTCTAGGGGTAGATGACACGATTTTCCGTAAACTAGTCTATACGGAGTCAATCCGATTGGCATTTTAAATACAGTCCGATATGCCCACAGGGCATCACTCAGCTTTTGAGACCAGTCTCTACGGTTAACACTCACCGTCTTCTCTAGAATTTTCTTGATTTCTCTGTTCGAAACCTCGGCTAGCCCGTTCGTTTGGGGGTGATAAGCTAATGCTACCTTATGAGTCACCCCGTATTTTCTTAGTAGTGAAGCAAATTGATTATTACAAAATTTGCTCCCTCCATCGCTAATTATTGCTCTCGGCACCCCAAATCGATTGAATATGTAATTCCGTAAAAAGTTCAGGACGACCTTAGCATGGTTTTTAGATATGGCGATGGCTTCTACCCACTTTGATACGTAATCAACAGCTAACAGAATATAAATGTTTCCATTTGAGTTTACGAATGGGCCCATAAAATCTATTCCCCACACATCAAATAACTCAACTTCTAGCATTATGTTCATGGGCATTGCGTCATTTCTTTGTATATTTCCAGTTCTTTGACATCTATCACACTTTTTAACAAAAGAATTTGAGTCCCGAAATAAGTTAGACCAATAGAATCCAGTCTCTAACACCTTCGTGGCTGTCCTAGTTCCCATGAAGTGGCCTCCATACGGTGAATTATGACATTTGTCTAGAATAGCTCTCATTTCACTCTCGGGTGTACAACGTCTCAATACTCCATCGACTCCAATCTTAAACAGATAAGGGTCGTCCCATAAATATGACCGCACCTGGTGTAGGAATCTTTTTCTTTGTTGATATGTAAGATCAGAAGGCATGATGTTGCTCACTAGGTAGTTTACAAAGTCAGCGTACCAAGGTGCTACACTGTTAGAGATCGCTAATAGACACTCGTCGGGGAACCTCTCATCAACCTCCGAACGTAACGACGGATGGGTAAACTCAATCCTAGATAAATGGTCTGCTACAGGATTCTCTGATCCTTTCCTATCCTTTATCTCGACATCGAACTCTTGCAAAAGGAGCACCCAACGGATCAACCGTGGTTTTGCATCTCGTTTTACCATCAGATAGCGGATTGCAGCATGGTCGGTATACACGATAACTTCCGTGCATAAGAGATAAGATCTAAATTTCTCGAACGCGAAAACGACTGCTAGTAGTTCCTTCTCGGTGGTAGTGTAATTGACTTGGGCTTCAACGAGGGTTTTACTTGCGTAAGCTATCGTGTGAAATATCTCCCCCCTCACTTGCCCCAAGGAAACTCCCACTGCGTAATCACTAGCATCGCACATCAGAATAAAAGGTTCTTCCCAATCAGGCATCACTACGATGGGTGTCGTTGTTAAACGCTTTTTAAGTTCATTAAAAGCTATTATCTCATCACTAAACTGAAACTTCACGTCTTTTTCCAACAAACTACTCAATGGTTTTGATATTTTTGCAAAATCCTTGATAAACCTACGGTAGAAACCTGCATGTCCTAGGAAACTTCGTAGTGTCTTAACATCCTAGGGTGGTGGTAATTGTTCGATCACATCTAACTTTGCCTTGTCCACCCTTAGTCTGTCTCTAGAAACATGGTGACCAAGCACAATCCCCTCATGCACCATGAAGTGATATTTCTCCCATTTTAGGACAAGATTTGTCTCCACACAGCGAGTAAGTACCTTCTCCAAACACTCTAAGCAATCATCAAACGATTTCCCAAAGATGGAAAAATCATCCATGAATATCTCAATACCCTGGTCCATGATATCAGAGAAAATGGCAATCATGCAACGCTGGAAAGTGACCGGTGCGTTGCATAGACCAAAGGGCATTCTCCTAAACGCGAAGGTTCCATAAGGACATGTGAATGTAGTCTTTTCTTGATCTACGGGATCTACGGTAATTTGGTTGTAGCCAGAGTACCCATCTAGAAAACAGAAAAAGTCATTCCCTGCCAACCTATCTAAAACCTGGTCAAGGAAAGGCAAGGGATAATGATCCTTCCTGGTGGCTTTATTCAACTTCCTGTAATCAATGCAGATTCGCTACCCTGTGACCGTTCTAGTGGAAACCGACTCACCTTTCTCATTTCTTATGACCGTCATTCCTCCCTTCTTGGGCACACATAGCACAGGTGAAACCCATGGACTATCCGAGATGGGGTATATGATTCCCGCATCTAACCATTTTATAATTTCCTTTTTGACCACCTCTTTCATAGGTGGACTTAGACGACATTGATGCTCGATCGATCCCGTAAATGATTCTTCCAAAAGAATCTTGTGCATGCATAATGAGGGGCTTATTCCTTGGATGTCGTTTATGGTCCACCCTATGGCCCTTTTAAATTGCTTAAGTAAATCTATTAACTTCTGATGTTGATCAGATGATAAATGTAAGTTGATGATGACCAGCAAGGTGTCATTATCTCCTAAGTACGCGTAAGTGAGATAGTCCGGGAGGGGTTTCAACGTCAATGATGGCGGGTCGAAGATAGACGGTTTTACTGATAAAGATCTTTCGGGCATCTCTAATGGTTTCGGCTTACGAAACCAAACAGCTTGCTTCTCAAATGCTTGCAAGCACTCTTGAATGTCTTCTTCTTCCTCAGATAGCTCACCCTCAGTCAACACACGAGTCAATAGGGACTCCTGTTCATCCAGCGATACACTCGGCTCATAGTCACCTATAGATATATAGTTGATCACCTCCATATTGTCTTCCTCTCGATGGGGGAATTTTAATGCCTTAAGTACATTAAAGGTGACTTGCTCGTCATTCACCCTCATAGTCAATTCTCCTTTCTGAACATCTATCAGTGTCCTACCCGTGGCCAGGAACGGTCTTCCTACAATGATGGGGACTTCCTTGTCCTCCTCCATATCTAAAACCACAAAGTCAGTCGGAAAAATAAACTTATCTACTTTCACCAACACATCCTCAACTATCCCTTTTGGGAATGCCAGGGTCCTATCGGCCAACTGCAAGGTTATGAAAGTCTTTGATATTTCTCCCAAACCTAGCTTTCTATAAATCGAAAACGGCATTAAGTTTATACTCGCTCCTAAGTCACATAGCGCTTTACCCTCAAATTTATATCCTATAGAGCACGGAATAGTAAAACTCCCCGGATCTTTCAACTTAGGTGGGAGTCTTTTTTGAAGAATAGCGCTACACTCTTGAGTGAGTGCTACCGTCTCATTTGTTCCGAATTTTCTCTTTTTGGATAAGATATCTTTCATGAATTTAACGTAACTCGGCATTTTCTCTAAAGCTTCGGCAAAAGGGATGTTAATTTGTAATTTCTTAAATATCTCGACGAACTTTTGGAATTGTTGGTCGAGCTTACTCTTCTTTAACCGCTGAAGAAACGGTGGCGGTGGGTAGACTTTCACATTATCTTTCCTCTCAACGTAGTCGGTGATCGGTTCTCTCTTCCTTTCTCCTAAAACTTCCACTTCCTTCTCAAAAAAGTCATCTAGTCTCACTTCTTCATCGGGAATACAAGGGGTTCCCTCCACCAACTCTTTTTCTTCATCCCTCTTTCTACCCAGTTCATGTGTAGGTGCACTCACTAATTCCTTACCACTTCTTAACTCGATTTCTTTACAATGTTGGTTATCTCCCTTTGGATTTGGAGTGGTATCCGTTGGAAGTGTGCCCGGTGGCCTCAGGCTCAAGGCATTGGCAATTTGACCTAACTGTGATTCTATCATGCGTAGTGACCCCTCTAGATTAGACATGCGTACATCTCTCTTTTGCATCGACTCCACAATCATCTCATCAGTCAGTTTACTAGAAATACTAGGTTGATTAAAGGCATTGTTATGCTGTGGATGTGGGTTGTTCAGATTAAATCCAGGTGGATAGGTCGCTCCCGCATTATTCTTCCAAGAGAAATTTGGATGATTTCTCCACTCGGGATGGTAGTGGTTTGCAAAACCTGGTGGTACTTGCCTTGGTTGGCCTCCTACATAGTTCGCTTCCTCTGTCATTTGATTAAGTTGTCCAACTGTTAGGGGTGCATTAGGTGTAGAGGTAGACAACAAATCTAACCTCTTATTAATTAGATTAAACTGAGATGACATTTGTGCAGCTAACGATGTAATCTGGTCCACTTGATGGACTCCCGCATTTTGAGTATTACCTTGTCTCTCATAAGCCTGATAATTATTAGAAGTAAGATCTTCTAATATTGCGTAGGCGTCTTCGGGATATTTCTTCATTAAGGAACCGCCTGTGGCTCCGTCAACTAAAATCATGGTTGTCGTTTGCAAACCATTGTAAAATATAGAGACTTGTTGGTGTTGGTGCAACCCGTGGTGTAGACATTTTCATAATAACTCTTTAAAACACTCCCATGCATCATAAAGAGTCTCCCCATGATTTTGCATGAAAGTCGTTATGTCTCTAATGAGTTTTGCAGTCTTTGAGGGTGGGAAATACTTGTTTAGAAATTTTTCTACCAGTTGATCCCATGTGGTAATAGAGTCATTGGGTAATGAGTCTAACCAGTCCTTCGCTCGTCCCTCCAACGAAAATGAAAATAGACTCAACAAAATTGCATCTTCTGATGCTCCATTAAATTTGAACATGTCACAGATCGCTAAGAATGTACGTAAGTGAGAGTTCGCATCTTCGTGACTGAGACCCCCAAATTTGTTATGTTGCACTTGTTGCATAATTAGTGGGTCCATTTTAAAGTTGTTTGCCGCAATTGCGGGTCGCGCGATACTAAATTGTAAACCTCCTCTTAAGGATGTATTATAATCGCGACACGTCATTCGTGGCGCAGCCTCTTGACCATTATGGTCCACTTGTCCTTCATGATTATTCATGTTCTCGTGATCGTTATTATCCATCTCTTAATGAATAATATTCAGCGCTCTACAAAGTTTTCTGTTTTACCTACACGTACGCTCTATTTCTGAATTGAAAGGCACAAGTTCAGAAGTTCGATGTCTGGACATGCACAAACAGAATTACAGATAGCAGTAATAACACAAACAATACAAGATAAAACAACAAAACAAGAACTTGTGCTCTAAATACTCGGGTTTAACTAATATTGCAAGAAATAAAACCCTAAATACGTCGCACCTCCCTGGCAACGGCGCCAAAAACTTGATACGCCAAAAATGATATACGCAATTAACCGTAAGTTTACGTGCCGTGTCAAGTAATAAATAGTAAGTAAAGATCGTTCCCTCGAGGAGATGGTGAATTCAGTGCTTGCAATTACTAGATGTGCCTTTTCTTTAAATTCAAGAAGAATACTATGATGGTTTCAGAATACTAGAATCTTAAAATAAACTTCTAATAATTAGAAAGAAACTAAAGATCCGGGAGAGAAATACTTGGTTACAAGTTTTCAAAAGATAACCTTGCATCATGATTTCCTAAGTCTAATGTGATACCCATGAAAATAGTTTTGTGATGATGAGTGGTGAAACGTTTGACAACAATTTTAGAGAAGAAATTCGTACCTCTCGATATCGGAAGTCCCTAGTTCTCTATTACCCCGTAGGTGAAACAAGACCCGCATAAAGACCGAAAACCAAAGTTGCTAGCACCAAGGGGAAATCTCTTTCTCCCTTCAAATGCTATGCCGACTCTACGATATACTTAAGCAACTCCTCTCTCGATTTATGAAGCGCAGTAAAAAGACGAAGTCTTGACCAAAGATTTAAAATTAAAGATCATAGATTCATTACAAACAATCACCAAACATTCACAACTAAGGATAATTAAGAAATTGTCATCACAAAAGACATAGTACTCTCACAATACAAGGTTAAAACAAGTTAGTTCATCATGATGGAGAGAACACACCACCAAATAAGAAAGATCTTACATCACATGGTAGGAGAAATGCAAAATAAAGCAGGAATTTGCTCTCCAAAGTGTGCAAAACCAGTCTGCCTCCAAGATCCGGCGTACCCTCGGTCTTCTTCTTCTCCAAGATAAGCCCCCTTCTTCCCTTAGGATTATTCGGAATTAATTCTCTAGATCTCCCCCTATTTCCTCCTTAAAACCTTGCTAAATACGGCCCACACGTTTCCCAAGGGACGCCCCCTTCCAAATCTGGAAATGACGGTTACTTTTTAAATTTCGAAATTTTAAATTCGCCAAAAGGTTGCAACCTTTATTTTCTGAGTGTTGCAACGCCCGCGTTGTGCCTGCTCCTGCATTGCCAAACAGTAAGTGAGACGTTGCAACTATTTATTTTTTTGTGCGTTGCAACCTTTTTCCAGGATATGAGATTTTTAGCATATTTCCTTTCCCAATCCGATTCCTTTTGCACACCTGTCAAGAATATAATAGAAAGAGACCAAATTAGCCTTGAATTTAATAACAAAACATTTACTCCAATTTTTTATAACATTTAGATTTATTTATGCCAGATTAGCCGAGTATTTCGTCAGAACTAATGACCTAGATAACTTCTTTTTAGAAGTTATCAGTCGCGCGCGCAGGTTCCCACAGAAACTGATGCCTAGCAAAGTTAGCTACCTTTGATGGCGCGAGCGAGGGTACAGGCTCGCGCGACCCTGCGCACGGGTGCATGCGCGCGAGACCCTGCGCGCGGGTGCGGGCGAGGGTATAGGCGTGCGCGACCCTGCGCGCGGGTGTGTGCGACCCTGCGCGTGGGTGCGTGCGACCCTGCGCGCGGGTGCGGGCGACCCTGCGGGCGAGACCCTGCGTGCGGGTGCGCGTGCGCACGCGATCCTATGTGCAAGTGCGCGCGCGCGACCCGGCGCGCGGATGCGCGCACGCGATCCAGCACGCTGGCCCGCGTACGGGCACGCGTGCGGGCGCACGACACTGCGTGCGGGCGCGCGCGTGACCCTGCGCGCGTCTGACCTTGCCCGTGGATGGGTGTGTTGTACGTGAGCTGTACATTTCTACTTTGCGCGCGCATGGCGCGATATGCACAACTGTGCTTTTTTGTGCGCAAGGCACAAGGTATGTGACATGTGCACGAGGTACGATGTGCACGGTATGTAATGTGTATGATGGATAGTGAGTGATGCATGCGTGATGCATAGTGCATACGCGATGTGCGCAAGGTGTAACATGCATGGCGCACTAAGCGCCCAAGGGAAGGGATCACTGAGATGTGGATTTTTTGTTGCCCCCCAAGTGTATCACCGAGTACTTCTTGTACAAGGTCGGAAGGGGAAACTTGCTGCGACGAGGTTCCCGGATGCAGAGACGGTGCTTCCAGAATGGTACCCAATTTGGCAAAGTTCATGTTGCTTCGCGTATGTTTGACGTCTAATTTTGTTTTGCGCGCGGGCACGGGCGAGGAAACTTGCTTGCACGATTCAGGTCCGTGGCTTTGTCGTGAAAGGGGGCAGACCCTTGCATGGTTGCGCGATGAGTAACGTCGGAGAATGTAAATACTCGATCTAACCGTTATAGGTGCTCCATCCGTGTGCCGGAGAACGTTAGTGTTCAATCCACGTACAATCGCAAGGGGGCAGGCCCTGGCGATGGCGTCGGAGAGTGTAAGTACTCAATCCGACCGTCGGAAAACGTAGGTTCTCAATCCGGGCGCCGGAGAACGTATGTGTTCAATCCGGGTGCAATCGCAAGGGGGGCAGGCCCTGGCGATGGCGTCGGAGAGTGTACGTATTCAATCCGACCATCGGAGAACGTAGGTGCTCCCATGTTTCGGAGCAATGCAAGGATTTCCGTTTGTTGTTCTTCCATTTGGCGGACGCGCCCCTCCAGGGCGGTGACGGGGGAGAAAGCTACTTCGGCAATCAGTGGAACGTCCACTAGTGATTGGGATCGTGCTGGTTCGATGTGTCCACCAAGTATGGATCCTTCAGTGGTGCGGGTACTTCTCTTTGTCATTGAATCTGAGCTTTGGAAGCGGTAAAGATGAGGGACTTGTCTTCTGAAGGATGTTGGGAATGTTTCCCACAGACGGCGCCAAACTGTTGCGGACTAACTCGATGCCCCGGTCGGACCGGATTAACTTGAACCGTCTTAGCTCATAGAGCGGTCGAGCGCGCACACAGTCAATGAAGATGAACAGTAGACACAAGTCTTGATGACGTGGAAAAACCCCCTAAATGGGTAAAAAACCACGTGGTCGGGTCTGTGCATGTCAAATTCTACTAGCTTTCGGTGATTACAACACGCTTGGTGAATCGGGGTGACAGGCCGCTCCCGTTACAACTTGAGTGGAGAGAGAGACTATAGCTTACTGCGGGCAACAGACTGCACCGCGGAAGTGACTAGACGTGGAAATGCGCGAGATGCTTCTGGCGCTTGCGCTCGGGGCGGCGCGCGCTTGCTGGCTTCAGATGACTTCTTCCTTCGGCTTACTCGAGGTCTTGGGCGTCCTTTTGCTGTCAACGCGCTGGTGGGGTGCTTATAGCCGCTGGTAGCAGCTGGTGGTCACTGGTGGTTCACGGCGAGCGGTGGCCGACTCGGTGGAGGAGGCAGGAGAGCTGTCACCTGAGGAAGAAGAAGATAACCCAGAGAAGAGAAAAAAATTGAAGAATGAAGAGGCCCTAGGGTCCCTTTTATAGCCTCCAGGGGAGGATTATGGCAGTCCCCACCACTAAAGTAGTGGGTTAGTGGGTGGTTATCCTCCCGATCGGACGGCGAGGAGAGCCTCCCCTCGATCGGACGGTGGTAAGGTCGTACACGACGATGGGCCGCCACGGTGGCGGGAGTTGCCGGTCGGGCGATCGGCGGCGGGGGCCGCTGGCCTGGTGGCCGGCGGCGGCAACCTGCCGGGGGCCGGTCGCGGCTAGGCTAGCATCCTGCTGCGGTTAGGCCGGTAGCCTGCTGCGGTTAGGCCGGCGGCCTGCCTCAGCTAGGCCGGCGGTCTGCCGTGGCCGGTCCGCCGGAGGCCTAGCCGACCGTGGCCGGCCATGGCTGGCTGCGGCAAGGCTAGCCGTGGCCGCCTACAGCTAGGCCGGTGGTCTGCCGCGGCCAGGCCGCCGGCAGCTAGGCGGCCTGTCGCGGCCACCCGCGGCTAGGCCAGTGGCCTGCCGCGGCCAGGCCGCTAGCGGCCAGGCGGCCTGGCGCGGCCTAGCGAGGCCTTGCCGCGGCTAGACCTCCAGCGGCCAAGTCGCCAACGACTAGACGGCTTGGCGCGGCCTGGCCGCGACCTGCCTGGTGCTGGCGGTTTCCCTCCACGGGGAGAGGGAGCGGGTCCCCCCCCCCCCCCCCATGATTTTCTCCTCCTGAGGGTTCATGGAGGGGGTGGGCCACCCATGATCCACTTTTGAAGGAGATCATGGAGGGCTTTTCTCCTATAAATGAAGGTAGAACTCATCAAGGAGGAAAACTAAGATAGTGGAGGATATGTATGCTTCAGGAGTAAAACAAAGAAATATTTTAGCCGTTGTTAAAAAAATAGTTCTACGAACAAAACAGTCATAAGAACTATTTATAACGAACTAGTACGGTTACACAAAAAGGAGTTAGCTGGAGGTACACCAATACAATTCCTATATAAGAGTATCATGTTGGAGTGTTATTTAAGCCTCAAACGGGTTGTTGATAGTACCGACCGTCTGCAAAGTTTATTTTTTGCTCATCTTGTCTCTTGTTATTATTATTTTTAACTTTATAAAATTACCTTGTTAACTTTTAGTTTGATTTATATAGGAAGATGAAAATCACAAATTTTTGGAGAAAAGACTTCATATTTTTTTGTATCAAATATTGTCTTTTTAGTAAGAAATTTATTTTCATAAACTTTTACTTTTTATTATAAAACTTGAATGTTGATTTAAAATTTCTTTCCTTGTTTTTTATAGGAGCATGAAGACCACAATAATTTGGATAACGCATTTGATGATTTTTGTATCAAATATTTTCTCTATTGAGTTTATATTAATGTTGTAATTCAATGAGAACATATTTTAATTCATATGTTCAGTACAGTGTGTTTATCTCAATTGCGATGGGGATAACAATGCGCGGTGCTTTTAACAATATGTGAAAAAGTGCGGTGTTTTTAACAATGCGGTGCGATTAGCCAAAAGTGCGGGTCTTTTAACAATTCCCTAATTAATACATCTAGCATTTTCGTTTCTTTTATATATACTAATTATATGTATACAGTGACATGCACGGGCTCCGCTCTTACGGCCACCGCGACACTACACCGACTGCATTAGTGCATGGGGTGTCCTTGTGCCCTGTTCGATCACGACATTACCCTGGAACGATGAAGCTCCTGACGCTCGCAAACTCCATAGTGCTATACTCCAATTATCGTTC
Organism: Platanthera zijinensis; assembly: GCA_039513925.1. Taxonomy (NCBI): domain Eukaryota; kingdom Viridiplantae; phylum Streptophyta; class Magnoliopsida; order Asparagales; family Orchidaceae; genus Platanthera; species Platanthera zijinensis. The sequence continues at coordinate 19,358,848 of CM077087.1, read as the reverse complement.
GTTTTTTTCGTATGCACGGTGGGTTGCGAGCGGTAGAGAAAATACATTTTTTATTGTAGGTGTTGCGGCCAACTCAACGCTCATGGTAGACCGGACTGACCCGTGGAGCGGTCGAGCACGCAAACAGTCACCAAAAATAGAAAGATGATAAGACAAAATTTTAACGTGAAAAACCCGTAAATTGGGTGAAAAACCACGTGGCCGAATCGGTGTCGACCAAATTTTCACTATTCGTTGTCATGTTACATGACTTTAGAGGAAGGTGAGGGAGGCAAACCGCTCCTCGTTATAATTATTAGAGAGAGATGCTCGGAGGGTGATAGGACACAACTCACGAAGCTAAATTTTTCACTTGCTGCAGTAAGGAGCTTCACACTCTGGATGTTTTGGAATCTTTGAATGTTGCTTGGAGGCAGGAGCAACTGACTTTGCTTGTCCATACACCAGCAACTAAGTTGTGCTCTCAGTGCGCCTTATCCTCTATGGTTTTGTCTCTTGTTGTGTTTGGAGGAGATTGGAGTGTTGGTCTCATCGGCTACTAATATGCTTGTTCCTGAGTTGAGAGCGTTGAACGCTTATAGCAATCTTGGGAGCGGTGCGTGCGGAAATGCACTTGAAGAGGTTTTGAGAGTAGAACGCACGACGATGCACTTGGAGCGATCTTGAGATCGGAGTGCACGGCGGTGCACTTGGAACAATGTGGGCCCTAAGGGACGCACACAAAGGGGGATGCGCACAAGGAGGAACATGTGTACGGAAGGACGTGCACACGTTGGAGGAGAGACGAGCGCAAAGGGAGAGCGCGCGCAAAGAGGAACGTGCGCACGGAGGTATGTGCGCACGTTGGCAGAGAGACATGCACAAAGGGGAGCACACACAAGGGGGAGCGCAAGCAATGAGGAACACACACACGGAGGGACGTGTGCAGGTTGTAGGAGAGACGCGCGCAAGGAGGAACACACGCACAGAGGGACGTGCACACATTGGAAGAGAGAAGCGCGCAAAGGGGGAGCGCGCGAAAGTAGGAACGCACACACGTTGGAGGAGAGACATGTGCAAGGGGTAGCCCACTTAAGGGGGAACGTGCGCACGGAGGGACGTGCGCATGTTGGACGAGAAACACATGCAAGGGGGATCACACGCAAGGAGGAACACACACACGGTGGGAATGGGAAATCGTAGGAGGAATATGAGAGGAGAGAGAAAATCCATATGAGAAATAAGAGGGGAATGAGAAAATTCGTAGGAGGAATTATGGAGAGATAAAAGGTTAAAATGAAGAAGGATGAGCTTATTTATAGATTCCAAGAGGGACAACTTGGTAAATTTACTCGATAACCACCGGACGGACGAATAGGAACCTTCGGTTTAGAGCACGCTGATTACCAAATTTATGAAAATGACGATACCACCCTCGGGCGGTTTTGAGTCCATCAGAAAACTAACCGCCCCTCATGTAACTCCCCATTTTCTTGGTTTTCGAGGTTCTGAAAGCTACCACGTGGCGGTAGGTAGTTATTGCCCGTCGATAGTCATTTTTCGTCGAGAGCGTCGAGACGAAAGCGCCGAGACGAGAGCGTTGAGAAGCTATGGCGCGGCGGTAGCGCTACCGCTGGCGGTAGTGTGGCGGGTTGTAGAGACTGACATGTTTGTGAGCTACTGCGGCGCGGTAGGTAACTACCGCTCGACGGTAGCAGGCGGAACCAGTTCCGTAACTGGTGATTTTTGGTCGTGTGAGCTTCTTAGAATTTGATCCTATGGCCTAGAATCCTCTGTCCTTGAGTCTTTCTTTCCTCTCACTTTCTCATCTTTTAGATTGAGAAGTTAAGGTTTGAGAGAGAAAGAGTTTGGAGCAGGAACAAGATGCATCTTCCTCCATTAATGAAGCTCCAGAGCTCCGTTCGTCGATCCGAGGCCGGATTCATGGAGAGGGATTAAAGGAACACACTTTCATTTATGCAAATCAAGATCTCCATGGCTAGGAAGAGAAGTTGTAAGTAACGACATTCTCCTCTCGTTTTTTAGGATGCGTGCATGACATTTGTTTCCCTTTTTTTTCAAGCTTTTAGGCAGCAGATCTCCCAAATGAGAAGGGTTCGAGTCGCCATGGTTCAAGAGGAGCCACCGGGTCGATTGAGCCCGTCCCCGGCATATTGTTGCACTAGAAATCTGCTCCGTTAGTGGATTAGACATTGTGACCGGTGAAGCCGTAATCGTGGCCGGTGGTCCGATGCGGTGATGCTGCATGACGAGAACTATAGGGATTTTGCTAGAAATCTGATTGCAACGAAAATTTCATTTGTGATGTCCTCTTTCTCGTGTGAGAACGAATGATGATTTAAGGCAGAAATGATGTGGACATTGAATGATATGAGAAGGCGTGACTTTGTCTTTGTGGTCGGCTGAATAGCCCGTGACATTGCAAGTTCACGTGTTGAGAGTATCCCGGCAAGACAAGTCCCTTTCTGTGAAAATTAACGAGAACGCCAAGCTTTTGGACAAGCTCGGGCGATGAAGCGCACGAGCGGACAGGGTCAAGCAAAGGTTCTTAGCATCGGTTGGTTTGTGTGACGGAACTGACATGAGAGTCAATGTTTGCAGGAAAGTCCGGGTACTGAGACCCATGAGCGGGTGGGGCCAACGCAAGAGTTCCGTGTTGCGGCTTGAACGTCGTTGGAGAAAATTGGAAGTACTTGTATGTATGATGTGATGTGTTGATGCGTGATGATGTGTTAGAATCATACGCGCTATATGGTGCCTTGGGTGAAACCCAGTTTTCCATACACGCTGTATTGTAGACTCCATTTATTTAACATGCTCAACATAGAAACGTGTTTGATGTATGAGACACCCGACCTAAATAGAATGTGACCTAGGGAATAAAAAAGAACGAATAGTTATCGGGATTTTGGGAGGACCTAGAGCAAGGAAATCGTTCAGATCTGGGATGAGTGTAGAGTGCGGGTTGCCCAAAGAGGGGTGCTAATTTCTCCATGGCTGTTGTGGATCTGCACTTGCTAGGGTGGGGGCAGAGGAGAACCGCTCGGGGAGGAGAGGGTTGCAAAGAAGGGTTGTCATGGATTTGAAATGACGCGAGGAAGCCTGAATTATTAATAAAAGTTGTGGATTATATGAATGGACGGCTACGATTTCACTTATGGATTTAAAATTCATGGCTTTTAAAAAGGTGGTTGTTATCCGAACTACAGTTTTGGTTATTCGCACATTTTTGATATCCGCAGAGCAGTTTTGTTAAATTTATATCCGCAAAACATATTGTTATCCGCAAATTGAATATTAAAAAAATTGAAACACAAAGTTTTTGTTCTAAAAAATTCCAACAGTCCATAATATCATTTAAAGTTGTGAAAAATGAATGTTTTTTGGAGAACATACAAAATAAACTAGTCAAATTTAACAATAAGAAGATGTCAATATTGTCTTCTTTGTGATCAATCGCTTCACTTTAATGTTTGAACCTAAAAAAAGTGTGTAAAAAATGGTTAAATAAATTAAATTTGTAAGTTGAATATCTATAAAGTAACATAAACCTTCAATGTTGTACCTCAAGTAGTTAGCAAAATTTGGCCATCAAAATTCCTTCAATTTTGCCTGCTTTGTAAAATGCATGATGAGATTACAAACCCCATATTGTAAGGAATCCGGAGCGCCGAGAAGAAGAAATCCGAAACGAATAACAAAACACAAGGAAACAAAACAGAGCAATCACAAACACAGCGATTATAGAGGTTCACCCAAAACCGGGTTATGTCCTCTCTCCCCTTCTTCTCCCCTTCTTGTATTCACCAGAAAGTTACAGATTACAACAAAGGTTACAAGGATCTAAACCCGATCTTACCTTCTTCCACTTATGGACAAGAAAACCGCAGAAGAAACCCTTCTGGATCGACGCCAACGAGAACCTCGTACCCGTCTCCAAAAGAATACGCCGCCGCAATTTAGTCTAAATCGTACCGCTAAAGTCTTACCCTAAAAAGTGGCGGAATCCGCCTTAAATAGGCTTCCGCCAAACAGATCGTCGAGCTCGGCCGGATCGTCGAGCGGCGGTCGACGATCGTCGAGCTCGGCCGAACGTCGAGCAGGGTTCGACATTCGATCGACGATCGTCGAGCTCTGTCGAACGTCGAGCTCGGCCAAACGCCGAGCAGTGTTCGACACGTCGAACGTCGAGCAAGGCTCGACGTTCGACGTCGGGCTGGGTTCGACGATCGTCGATCCTGGTTCGACGATAGTCGAACCCAGTTCGACTACTGAAGGAAAAAATTTCCTGGAGATGTGGCCGGTCCTGGAGATGTCGCAAGGGAGGATCACACTTCGATTCCTCTAAGCTCACGCGGGCTAACCCGGTGTGAGAAACAAGAGGACCGGAAGTGTTCCACAACCCCAACATTCTCCCACTTGATGGAAAACTTCCGCATATGAGAGCAGTTCCTCCAATCTTCCTCTTCAACCCCACTGCTGTTGCACACCATTCAAACTTAGCAACAGGCACAGCCTTGGTAAGAAAATCAGAACTGTTCTCATTGGTATCAACCTTCTCCAGTTGAACCACCTGCTTCTCTACCTTTTCCCTGATGAAGTGAAATTGGATGTCAATGTGCTTTGTCCTAGCATGGAAAGTCGGATTCTTGGCTAACTGAATAGCCCCTTGGCTGTCACACCACAGCTTCACAGGACCTTGCTCAAAACCGAGCTCCCAGCACAACCTCCTCAACTATATGGCCTCCTTACTGGCATGTGTAAGAGCCATATACTCAGCCTCCGTCGACGAGAGTGACACTACTCCTTGCCGCCGACTCATCCAACTAACAGCACCACCAAACAATATAAAAACATACCCACTTGTGGACCTCCTGCTATCCAGGTCACCTTCCCAGTCAGAGTCCATGTGTCCGACCACGTCCAGGACTCTTCCAGCCTCAGTACCTTCATAACATATAGAATAATTTAAAGTGCCACGAAGATACCTGAACACCCGCTTCACAGCATTCCAGTGCTCCTTCCCTGGTTTGGCCATGTACCGGCTCAGCACTCCCACTGCTTGTGCTATGTCGGGCCGAGTACAAACCATGGCATACATGAGGCTTCCTACTGCACTAGCATATGGAACCTTCACCATGTCCTCCATCTCCTCATGTGTCTTGGGACACATCTCCGCAGATAGCTTATTCCCCACGGGCATAGGGGCACCAACAGGCTTGCAGTCAGCCATGTTGAACTTTTTTAACACCTCTTCGACATACCTCTGCTGCCCCAACCAAAGCTTCCTTTTGCTTCTATCCCTGGTAATCTGTATCCCCAAGATCACACTTGCTGGCCCCAAGTCCTTCATTTCAAACTTGGCCGAGAGCAGCTTCTTCACATGTTGGATCATCTTGACACTGTTTCCTACGAGCAGCATGTCATCAACATAGAGTGTCAAGAAAGTGAAGTGCTCTCCCTTCCTTTGGATATAGATACAGTGGTCCGAATTCGACCTTTCAAAATCCAACTCCAGCATGTAGGTGTCGAACTTCTGGTACCACATCCTCGGAGATTGCTTAAGTCCATAAAGGGACTTCTTCAACCTGCACACCAGATCCTCCTTGCCCTTGGCCTCGAATCCTTCAGGTTGTCGCATATAAATCTCCTCCTCCAAATCCCCGTGAAGGAACGCTGTCTTCACGTCCATTTGTTCAATCTCCAGATCATGCACAGCCTCAATGGAGAGAACCATTCTGATAGAAGTGAGCTTGGCCACCGGCGAGAAAATCTCGTCGTAGTCCACACCTTCCACCTGTGAGAAGCCCTGGCAACCAACCTCGCCTTGTACTTCTCTATGGTGCCATCCGCCTTAACCTTCTGCTTGAAGACCCATTTACTCCCAATGGCCTTCCTCCCTTTTGGAAGCTTGCACAGACCCCAAGTCTGATTCTTCCGCAGAGACTCCATTAGCAAGCTCCCACTGATTCGCATCAGCCCTCGACCTCGCATCCCTGGCTGAAATGGGATCTTGTCCAAGCATATTCAAGCAATATTGTGCTCTAACCGCACCAAGGGAGTACCGGGTTGGTGACCTCCTTTCCCTCGTTGAACGCCTCAGAAGTGGAGCATCAGCAACTTCATCTTCTGATTCATCATCAAGGCTCACCTCCTCCAAAACATTAGATTCAGAATCTGAATCTGAAACAGCCACTGTAGTGATCTGAGTATCCTCTAGAGGAACTTCCTCCATGCCCCTTTCCACTACCACCTTTTTTGTAGCTTTCCCTTCCTTCGCTTGTGTGGTGACTTGAGGACGGGCTTCATGAAAGACCACATCCTTGCTATATGTCACCGTCCTCGTCGTCGGGTTCCAAAGCTTATATCCCTTGATGCCATCTTTGTAGCCCACAAAGATGCACCGCTCGGACTTCATATCTAGCTTCCCCCTCCTCTCCTTTGGAATGTGAACGTATGCATCATATCCAAAAACACAAGCATAAGCCAAATTTGGCTTCTTCTGGAAAACAGCCTCAAAGGGGGTACACCCCTTCACTGCAGATGTAGGGGTCCTGTTCTTCAAGTGGTTAGCTGTAGCCGCCGCTTTAGCCCAGAACTCCGTCCCTAAACCAGCCCAACTGAGCATGCACCTGGCTTTCTCTATCAATGTCCAATTGAGCCTTTCCAACACTCCATTATGCTCTGGAGTATACAGCGTGGTCTTCTGCCGTGCAATCCCCTGCTCAGTACAGTACCGCTCGAAGGCGTCCGAGCAATACTCCCCTCCGTTATCAGAACGGAGAACCTTCACCTTCCTCTCAAACTATTTCTCCACCAGATTCTTAAAATCCTTGAACCTATCGAGAACCTCTGCCTTGGACCTGAGAAAATAAAGCCAAGAATACCGAGAATAATCATCAATGAAAGATACATAATACCTAGCCCCACCAAGAGATGGGACTGGAGTCGGCCCAAATACATCGCTATGAATCAAGTCCAGTAAACCGGTGGCCCTCTTCCCTGCTCCCTGAAAACTAACCCGGTTCTGCTTGCCAAGTAGGCAATGCTCACAGAACCCAAAGCTCGAGGTGCACACGGGCACACCCACCACCATCTGGCCGGATGTCATAGCCGACATCCCCTTCTCACTGATGTGTCCAAGTCGTTGGTGCCACAGCCTGGACTGCTCCTCCTGGTCCTCCTCTTGGCCTTCAGATATGAAGGCCCCGCTAGGCACCACTGTATCAGCAAGTAACTTGTACAGTGTCCCATGCCTCACGCCTTTGGCGATCACCATCGCCCCTCGGGTCATCCTGCACGAGTGCATGTCACAACTGAAAGACACTCCCGCATCCGCCATAGATCCCACCGAGATCAGATTCCTGCTCATCCCTGGAATATGCATCACCCCCGGAAGGGTCTGCATGGTCCCGTCGGCCATCTTCAGCATCACCTTCCCATGCCCAATAATCTGCACAACAGTATCATCGCCAAGCATGACGTCACCACCATCAAACCTCTCATACTCACAAAACCAGTCTCTATGAGGGGTCATATGATATGATGCTCCTGTGTCGACATACCACACATCAGAATCCTTCTGGACAACACATGCAGTAGCAATATACATGTCACCCCCTTCAGTCTCCTTCTTAGTACCAGAAGTTGACCCACCATCTTTCTTCTGAACTGGCTTGTTAGGACATTGGGATTTCACATGCCCAACCTCATTACACTTCCAGCACTTGATGGGCTCCTTCTCTTTCTCTCTTTCTCTGCTCTTGGATCTACCCCGAGATTTATCTCGAGATCCTCCTTGCTTATTATCCCTCCATTGAGGGCGAGATCTGGATACACTCAATGCACCTTTGCTGGTCTTCTCTGAACTTCCTCTTCTGGTCTCCTCAGATAATAGAGTAGCACATACTGACTCATTGGAGAGAGCCTTATCTCCATTACCCCCTATGACAACAATAACATTGTCCCAAGAGTCCGGCAATGAGCAGAGTAGAGTAATAGCTCTATCTTCATCCGAGATTTTCTCACCAATTGAGATCAACTGACCCACGACAGTGTTGAAACTTGTCAGGTGTTCTGAGAAAGAATCACCCTCCTGCATCTTCAGATTGTACTACTTCTTTCTCAGCAATAATTTATTAACCAGAGACTTGCTCTGGTAGAGAGATTCCAACTTCCGCCATAGGCCTTGGCCGGAAGTTTCCTCCATGACATTTGTTAAAATCGAATCTGCGAGAAAAAGCCGGATCAGACCTTTGGCTTTCCGATCGTCCTTTGTCCAGGCTGCAAAAGCCTCCGCATCAGACTTCTCTGTTGGAGGAGTATCCACTATTGCACCCCACAAATCACGATCAACCAGTAGGTCTTCCACCTTCATCTTCCACAGATCAAAATGACTTCCATCAAACTTCTCTATCTCGATCCGCACTCCTCCTGAACCCATAGCCAAGAATCCAAGGAACCTCCGCTCTGATACCAAATATAAGGAATCCGGAGCGCCGAGAAGAAGAAATCTGAAACGAATAACAAAACACAAGGAAACAAAACAGAGCAATCACAAACACAGCGATTACAGAGGTTCACCCAAAACCGGGTTACGTCCTCTCTCCCCTTCTTCTCCCCTTCTTGTATTCACCAGAAAGTTACAGATTACAACAAAGGTTACAAGGATCTAAACCCGATCCTACCTTCTTCCACTTCTGGACAAGAAAACCGCAGAAGAAAACCTTCTGGATCGACGCCAACGAGAACCTCGTACCCGTCTCCAAAAGAATACGCCGCCGCAATTTAGTCTAAATCGTACCGCTAAAATCTTGCCCTAAAAAGTGGCGGAATCCGCCTTAAATAGGCTTCCGCCAAACAGATCGTCGAGCTCGGCCGGATCGTCGAGCGGCGGTCGACGATCGTCGAGCTCGGCCGAACGTCGAGCAGGGTTCGACATTCGATCGACGATCGTCGAGCTCTGTCGAATGTCGAGCTCGGCCAAACGTCGAGCAGTGTTCGACACATCGAACGTCGAGCAAGGCTCGACGTTCGACGTCGGGCTGGGTTCGACGATCGTCGATCCTGGTTCGACGATAGTCGAACCCAGTTCGACTACTAAAGGAAAAAAATTCCTGGAGATGTGGCCAGTCCTGGAGATGTCGCAAGGGAGGATCACACTTCGATTCCTCTAAGCTCACGTGGGCTAACCCGGTGTGAGAAACAAGAGGACCGGAAGTGTTCCACAATCCCAACACATATCTGGTAGTGTCAACCATTTGGTAAACGGAGCGGGAGTTTCTGTGCATTGTAAAGATTCTGCCAACTCTAATCGTCTTTCTCTTCCATAAATGACATCATATAAAATATTTTTTTTTCAAGTTCCTACTAAAGATCATTGCGTGCTTGTGGTCAATCGCTCATTACATTCAAACCATCACTAATCACTCGGTATCCATAATGTCCATCACCCAACACGTCAAAGACGTCCACTATGTGTTCCGACCAAAAAGATGTGAAATGGTGATGTACTTTGTCAACAAATTTTTGGTTCGTTCGAATAGGCAACTTTTTTCTTTTTTTACTTTGTTTCCAACATTCGATCCTCCAATAATGCATACTCAAAGTGGGCAGGGAGTTGTTTCATTGAAAGAACATCCTCTTTAAATTTCTTGTAACTTTCTTTTGGCCTCCCTTTTAACTTTAATGGTACCGATGGCTCCATTGTTTGACTCAAAGTTGGGTCTATGATTTCTTGTAACTTGCGCTTGATTTCTTTTTTCTGTTGTTCATTTGAATCGTAGAATTTTTGTACAACTTTTTCAACTACAATGTCAATGTTGTTTTCTACGTTCACACCAAAAGTTTCATCTAATACTAGTTCTTTCCAATGCGGATGAATCAACCATAAAGGAAATCCTTTTGAGTTTGTTATGTATGAAAATAATTCATGCGCACATGATAATCCCAAAGTATTTCTCTTCAAGTGTCGGCATTCATGAACTAACGGAAAGTGCATTCCTTTTTTTACTAACTCTTCTTCCTCCTTGATGAACCGTAGAACTTGTAATGAAACCATCCCGACTACATTTGAGTACAACACACCTGTGTAATCATTGCTTATTTTGATATGAGATTCGCCAAATGATCTTCTAATATCTGTAATTTGAAGTTTTATCATTTAATCAAAAGTCTTCCAGATTGTTGTCAAGTTACCAATAGAAACCTCCAAAAAAAAATCAACTAACAATGCCTCTCTCAACACGATTAGTGCATGAATTACCCAAATATAGTAGATTATCAATCCATTGTGACATAAACCGGTCTTTATAGGGTTCCAAACCATATAGTGATAAACATTTTTTTGAATGAAAAATATTTTTGATCTTAAAATGCATGTCCACATCAACCTAATTAACCTTTGCTTCTTTTTCATCAATGAGAAAATTTGAATCTTGAAAAAACAACACATAAAACTAATTAAAAGTGTTGCGGACTAACTCGATGCCCCGGTCGGATCGGTTGTTTTTTGGACCGTCTTGTCTCACGGAGCGATCGAGCGCGCACATAGTCAATGAAAATGTGAAGTCGACACAAAGTGTGATGATGTGGAAAAACCCCTCAAATGGGTAAAAAACCACGCGACCAGGTCTGTGTCGGTCAAATTCCACTAACTTCTGGTGATTACAATGTGTTTGGGGAATCGGGGCGACAGGTCGCTCCCGTTACTGCTTGGGGAAAGAGAGAGAGACTATGACTCCCTGCGAGCAACAGGCTGCGCCGCGGGAGTGACTTGGGTGTTGAAATGCAAGGGATGATCCTGCTGCTCTGGCGCTGGGGCAACACTCGTTTGCTTGCAGAAGTCGCCTTCTTCCTTGGGTTCGCTACGGGACTTGGGCGTTTTTCTGCTGGCGACGGGCTGGTGGTGCGCTGATAGCCGCTGGTGGCAGTTGGTGACCGCTAGTGGCCGTTGGTGGTTTGCAGCGGCTGGAGGCTGACGCGAGGGAGGAGGCCGGCAGAGCTATCACCTGAGGAAGAAGATGACAGGGAGCAGAAAAAGTGAAGAATGAGGAGGCCCTGAGGCTCCTTTTATAGCCTCCGGGGGAGGATCATGGCGGGCCCCACCACTAATGTAGTGGATTAGTGGGTGGTTACCCTCCCGATCAGATGGCGAGGAGAGTCACTACAACAAAGTCGCTATATGATGACGTTTTTTTATAACTTTTGTGACGATTTTAAAGCGTCACGATAGTTTTTGTGACGTTTATAAAAACGTCACTAAACCGTCACGATTGCGGCCGTCGCCGTAGCTCATTGTGACGTTTTCAAAAAAAAACGTCGTGATTGGAATGTACTATATCGTGACGTTTTTTCCAAAAAAAAATGTCATTCTTGACATTTGCTCTATACTGACATTTTTCCAAAAAAAACGTCATAATTGATAGTTGTTCTATCGCGACACTTTTTCAAAAAAATGTCATGATTAATTGCTCTATCATGACACTTTCAAAAATTGTCAAAAATTAATAATTCTACCACGATTTTTTTTTACAAAACGTCGGCGCATGTAAATATCTATTATAACATTTTTAAAATTTTAAGGAAAGAAAATTAAAAAAAAAAGAAATTTATGATAATTTAAACTCTAAAAATTAATTTAGCATCTAAAATATTAATTAAAATTATAAATATTATTTTTCATATTTTAAATATTTTTGAGAGTAATACTAAAGATATATTGAGAGAGATTTGCAACATGTCCAAATAATGGGAGCTTGAGTTCTAAAAAACAAAATAATTAAAAGGCCTACATATTACATCATCATTAAGATTGAATTGTATAAACATGCAAAAGATCACATTAATGATAAACAAACTTGTTCCAAGTAGCATAACTAGGGGTGCACAAAAAGACCGGTCCGGACCGGACCGGTCGGGACCGGTCAGAGACCGGTCCCGGATAGGACCGGTCCGGTCCCGGACCGGTCCACAGGTCCCGAACGGTCCCCGTTTTAGGGACCAAAACCGGTCCCGGACCGGGACCGGTAAAAGACCGGTCTAAGACCGGTCTTTTACCGGTCCCGGTCCGGGACCGGTTCCGGGACCGGTCGGGACCGGTTATGAGAGCCAACGGCTCTCATTTAATGAGAGCCAACGGCTCTCATTTAATGAGAGCCAACGGCTCTCATTTAATGAGAGCCAACGGCTCTCATTAAATGAGAGCCGTTAGGCTCTCATAACAAGAGCCAAACGGCTCTTTCTAAAGAGCCGTTTGGCTCTTTTTTTTTTAATTTATTTTATATTTTTATATAATATATTATATATTAATATATATTATTAATAATATTATAAAATAATATTTAATAATATATTTTTATATTTTTAAACTTTTTGTTTTTTTTTTAAAATCTATAAAACCCCCCTCCCTCTCTCTTTCACTCTCTTTCACTCTCTCTCACTCTCTCTTACTCTCTCTCTCACCTCTCTCACTCATTCAAATGGCTTCCTCCTCCTCCATGCCGGCGTCCTCCTCAGCGTCCGTCAGACATGAGATTGTCGAGCACCGACATAAAGCGGCGGTATGGGATAACTTCGAGAAGGTGCGGATCGGCGGCGAAATTAAGGCGAAGTGCAAACTTTGCGGCAAGCTTATGGCGGCTAACAGCAGCAACACAACTCTCGCCCGACACAACAAATCGTGTCTATCCAAACAAGCTCCGTCGGAGACCAACCAAGCTCAGATTTCAACGACCGGGCAGATTTGGACGTATGACCAAGCTCGGCAACGGGAGCGACAAATGGAGAATGTCATCAAAAGCAGTCTCCCGTTCAACCACTACGACAACGACGAAATGACGTCGTACATACACGAAGCACTCCAACCAAAATATCAACAGGTAAGTCGTACTACAACTCGGCGTGATGCTTTACACGCTTACATGCAATCCAAAATTTTTTTACAAAATTATTTTGAAACATTCGAGGGACGAGTTAGTTTAACGAGCGATGTTTGGACTAGCGGTATAGTAGACGGGCTTTCTTATATTTGCATAACTTGTCATTGGGTCGATCCCGATAGTTGGGAATTAAATAAACGTATTATTTGTTTTGAAGGTTTTGAATATCCGCACACCGGTAAAGCAATTTACCAGGTGATTATTAAGTGTATTCGAGATTTCAAAATAAAAGATAAAATTTTAAGTATTTCATTTGATAACGCCTCTAATAATAATATGGCTATTAAATATTTAATTAATGATCTAGAACCTATGTTAGATGGTATTTTTTTTCATACACGTTGCGTTTGTCACGTGTTGAATTTAATTGTGCAAGATAGTTTAAATTTTATGAACGATTACGTTATTAAAATACGTATTATGTTACGTGTTATTTATAGTTCAAAACGAAGAAAACAAGATTTCAAAAAATTTGTTATTGCACAAGGTAAAAAATTTTTGGGTCCATCTTATGATATGCCCGTACGCTGGAATTCCACGTACAAAATGTTAAAACGGGCTTTGTCACAAAAATCACTATTAACCGAATTTTATAATAGCGTAGAAGAAGCACACGATTTAAATGCGTCAGATTGGGTTGTAATCGAAGATTACGTTAATTTATTAGAAAGTTTTTATAGGGCGACAACTGTTTTATCAGGAGTTTACTATCCTACAAGCTCGCTCGTCATTGAAAATTTTTTATTAATTACAGAAACATTTAAAACTTACAAAATTAACCCAATGTGGCGTCCGTTAATTTTTTTAATGGAGGCAAAATTTTTAAAATATTATACGCATATGCCACCTATGTTTTCTTGTGCGGCGGCGTTAAACCCTTTAATGGGTGTAGACGGCGTGGAAAATTTTATAGAAGAAATTAATAAAAATTTAGATTTAAACGAATCTTCTAATGATTACCACAACGTTAGTGTAACAAAATTTAATTCTGATTTTACTAATCTATACAATTATTACGATCAAATATATGGATTGCGACCTCGCGAGGAATCCGCCGCCCCGCGAACAAAAGATGTTTTAAAAAATAAATTTTTAGAATTAGCTTCGAAGAAAAAACAACGAACTTCGAGCACTTTAAACGAATTAGGTTTATATAGCAAAACACAATTTCAAGAATTTATGACCGCGCACGAAATAGAAAATTTTGACATTTTAAATTGGTGGAAAAATAAATCTAACAATTATCCTATTTTGGCCTTAATGGCCCGCGATTTACTAACCATCCAAGCTAGTACAGTAGCTTCGGAGTCTGCATTTTCTTTGAGTGGCAGGATTCTGAACGAGCGAAGGAGCCGTTTGACCGAAGAATCTTTGGAGATTTGCATTTGCTACAAGGATCATTTGGACGCTTTGAGGAGGAGACAACACGTCTCGTCAATTGAAGATAGCGAGTCTGAAGTTGAAGACGAGCTTACTAACTTAAATCTGGGGAGCGTCGCAGAATGATTTCAAATTGTATTTAGTTTTTTGATTTCAAATTTAAATTGCAAATGTTTGTATTTGGATTTTTAATTATAAATTGTATTTTGTATTTCATTTGTAATTATATTTTAATTTTGTAATTTTATTCCATATTTAATAAAAAAATTTATTTATTTTGCAAATTGCAATTTTAAAATTTTGTATTTGTGATTTTGACATTTTGTGATTTGTGTACATGTACAAGTTTTTTTGTTTTTTTTAATTAATATTAAAACATATAAATTAAATTAAATTTTTTTTTTAAAAATAAATTTTATTTAAAAACCGGTCCCGGTCTGGGACCGGTTAGGACCGGTTAGGACCGGTTTTTCCGGTCCCAGCCGGTCCCGGTTTTCAGAGGGAAAACCGGTCCCGGACCGGGACCGGTTTGGGCAGGACCGGTCCGGGACCGGTGCCCCAAAAGACCGGTCCTGCCCAGGACCGGTCCCGGACCGGGACCGGGGTCTTTTCGTGCACGACTAAGCATAACTTGTAAAAAAACATAATCATTCAATATATACATTATTTTCAATACAAAAAAAACAAATGAAACAAAACAAGCACTATGAGCCTTCAAAATATTCTTCATCATTAGCTTCATTGACATTGAAACAAGCATGATGAGCATTCAACATCATTTGTACACCATCTCCCACATCATCTTTTCAAACTGTAAGCATAACAAATATAATTGATCAATTGCCTGCATAACAAACAAAATTGAAACACAAGATTAAATATTTATTCTAATTACATGTAAGATTAATATAAATAACTTGAAAAAACAGTATAATAATGTGAAGAAGAAAATATAAAGAATCCACAAGACGTATCCATAAAATACTGACAATAGTTTAAATCAAATTGGTGGCAACAGCGCCAGCAGTTTGCGCCAAACAGGACACAAACTGCTGGCAGCAGTAGGACACAAACTGCTGGCAGCAATTTTGCGCAAACTGCTGGCAGCAAGCAGCAGTTTTGCGCAAACTACTGCCAGCAATTTGGGCCAGCAGTTTGGGCAACGCTAATGTCAGCATTTTGCGCAAAACTGCTGCCAGCAGTTTGCGCAAAACGGTACTGCTGCCAATTGGTGTCAAACATTTTTTTTCACCAAATCTCAACCATGCTGTCTCTACATAGTATATTACCACAAACTATTTTGAAGAGATGAAATTAAATTGTGAGAGTAAATTAAAAAGATAGCTGAGATTAAATTTTTGGTCCGAACTTATAAAATGAGTTTTTTTATGTAGGAACAATATGCTGCAAACCGTAAATTATATAAAACAAAAAATTCATGCATCAAGAAAAACACTTATACATATTGTAGAAGCAGAGTGTCCTGGTAAGAATTATGTGCAATAATGGCCATCAACCAAACTGCTGCCAGCAGTTTGCGCAAGCTGCTGGTCCAGCAGTTTGCGCAAGCTGCTGGTCCAGCAGTTTGTGCCAAACTGCTGGTCCAACAGTTTGTGCCAGCAGTTTGTGCCAGCAAACTGCTGGTTCATATCGTATCTCGTTTTTGTCTCTGTGCTACATAGCTCTAGCCCTCACAAATATCATGTCCAGGCACCTTGCTAGTGTATATTCTCTTACTAATAATTTTCATCTTCTTAATCTTGGCCAAAGGTGATGGAGATCAACACCAGATAACGGATCACTAGTTGACGAACCCCACTTTTGTATATTTGCACAGAAGGCGATGATCGGATCGGCGATCCGAGAACACGAGCGCTTCTCGCTCGTTGCTCTATTATTTTTAAGTATTTTATTTTATTTCTTGGATTTGTGTTTTAGGGCATCGAGCGTAACGGTGAATCATAGCCGTTCACGCTCGGTGTCCAACTGCCCCTTCTTGTTATAAATAAGGGTGAATGATGCAGTTTAGATTTATTGTTGATTTGTAAGAGATTCAAGACCGACAATTATTTGTGGTGCGACGTCGCGAGCCCGGGATGCGAAGCCTCGATTATTTTAGCTATTATTTTTGATTTTTGTTAATTCCAAATCATCCCACGATGTTCCCCTCAATCTCAGCCCCTCATCATTTGGTTCCCACTCCAGTTCTTCCAACCAGGCAACACGATTGCAGAAACCATCTGCTCCCGCACGTATTTGTCTTTGTTCATAGTCTCCCACCTACTAGAAACTGCATGACCCACCTCTCCCTGTCGTTCCCATTCCACGCACCAACACAGTCCCCCCATCCCTGTTTACTGTCTTGGAGCCACCAAACTCCCCCTTGCCCATCATTTTTATTATGTTGCTCAACTTCCTCCCATTCTCTGATCCTCCCTACACATTCAACCGTTCTTTGGCAACCAACCAAATGTAGGTTATTTTAAGACAAACAAAACGTGAATACGAGTAGTGCTAATGCCAACTGCCAAGGCATTTTCTCGAAGCAAAATGATTACATGCCATGATAAAACCAGATATACATAAAGTTAGGTAGTTAAAATAGAGAAATGTCTCTGGAGTATTACACTATAAAGTATGTAGACGTGTATTATGGCTATGATGTTTAAAATGGATAAGTGTCTTGGGAGACTTAAAATTTATATTTGTAAAACTGTTATTAGGCTGGTGATGTTGTATGAATATCAATTTTGGGTACTAAAAGTCGATGATTGGTATAGTGATAATGCTAAGATTGATACTTGGAAAAACCAGAGAGTATAGTGATAATGCACCAACACAGTCCCCCGTCCCTGTTTACTGTCTTGTTAGCTTAATTGTGAGACTATTATTTTTATCTTATAAACTTAATTCAGAGAATTTGTAGTAGAAAACACCTCGTGGGTAATCGAGCATGGTTTGCTAGTGTATTAGAAAACTAATGCTTGCCTTGTGTTAATTGGTCATAAGAGAAAAGAAGACGTTGCTGCACTGCAAAAATCTAATTTCTAGATATAAATTTTGAAATCAATTTGCATTTCATTTGATCTGCATTTATTAGAGTCCATTTTGAATCACAAACACTAAGATTCACATTAGCGTTGGCACACCCTCGTTACACGGCCTACCCTGCGTCAAAAGGAATGTGATTTGCAACATCCAATCGAACGTGCCATTGTGGATGTGAGAAAGTGCCTCATTATGTAATCTTGAGTAGCAAGAAAGACAAATCCCAAATAGAGGAGAGATTCAATGCTCAAACTATGCAGTCCCACTCATTTTTCAAATTTGATTTTCTTTCATTGTATTTGATTAAATTTTATAAAAATTTTGTTCAACAAATATATTATTTCTTCATAATGCAAATTTTGTTCCAATAATTTCAAAAGCCAAAACCATTCTCAGCAAATTAATAAATGTAAATATAAAGCCAAGAAAAAAACAAAGGAAAACTTACCTGACCACTTATTGAGGGGTCTATAACTGCTCCAAATATCAAGTTGGCACTAGGATCGACAAGATCATAAATTACTTCAGCTGCAGTATTAACCTACACCAGCATAGACAAACACAAAAGATACAGTAACTATTGGACTCACCAAGGATTCAACTGATAGTTGGAAAACTAATGTTTAATGAAAACAATATCTCCAAGTGATAATATTATACATAAATTTTAAAAAACTGTATTTCAAAACGTTGTAGTCAGACACTAAGACCAAACAAAATCTAAAAAGAGAAATTCATTGAAGAAAGAAAATTATAAAGATGAGCATCCACAAAGAGTTTGTTTATTTAGAACTAATATTAATCAGGCTCAACAGAACTGAGAAGTACAAGAAGAAAAATAAAATAGATAGAATTTATTCCTAGAATTTAAACTTAAGAGACTGAATGGAAACAAATGAAATTTACGCGGGGACTAACAAGGATGAGGAGAATTGAAGATGTATTTGATTGCTGGTTTGAAAGTGGATCTATGCTTTATGGGCATGCCCATTATCCATTTGAAAATAAAGAATAGTTTGATGTAATCTAAATTCTCAAACTCAGTGGCGACAATGAAGATATTCCATCGCAGTTCATTACACTGTCAATCTTTCAGTAGATTACTATCTTAAAGTTATTAACCAATTTTCAAATTAATCTCAAAAATAATAGAAGAAGAGAGAAACCAAACCTTGATTCGAATTGATATTTGTAGTATGAGATGGTGTTGGGGTGTTATTAGGAGTAGTCTCATTTATATTTGATCTTTGAATAGAAGCCATCATTCTCAAGAACTGTACACATAATAAATATTTATAAAACAATTCTAATTAATCCAAGCATTATTAACTTGATTTAAACACAATAATTACTTGGTCTGGTGATAGATGTATCCCTTGCCCCACTGATGTTCCAGATGAATCATCCCTAGAGTTTTGATGTGACCTGTCATCCATCAGACGATCTATGGTCTTTTGCATAATAGACATTTGCAATTTCAATTGTTCAATCTCCCGCAACTCTTCTTGATTTGTATGTTTCAAGCTAGTTGTTCTTGCGCGGCGTGATAAATCAGGGTATACCTGAATCGCAGTGACACTCATTCCCATACCACGACATCGACCATAATATTCTGGTCCAAATGTAGATCTAAAAGAGAAATAAAAATTTATTGTACAATACTCTAAATTGAAATAAAGTGTTATGTTTTTTTTACCTAAAAGCACCTTCATGAATTTCATTTATTGGTGTGTCGGGAGGATGCTGCGATATTTGTTCCTCGATAGCCTTGTCCAAGGCAACCTAAAAAAAGTACACAAATGAAATCTTCAGTAAATAATTTGGATATTATTTAAATGTTTAAATACTTAAGCTAAAGAATGAAACACTTACTTTTTTTGATATTGCATCATCATTCACCAAAGTTTTCCCATTTTTCTTGCTTGTGCGACTATCTAAGAATAATTCAATGCGAGTTGGTTCTCTGCCCAATTCAATTTCTTTATAAAAATAAACTATTTAGTTTTATGCAATAAAGTAAGAAACAAAAAAGATATATATTATATATATATATAT
Organism: Platanthera zijinensis; assembly: GCA_039513925.1. Classification (NCBI taxonomy): domain Eukaryota; kingdom Viridiplantae; phylum Streptophyta; class Magnoliopsida; order Asparagales; family Orchidaceae; genus Platanthera; species Platanthera zijinensis. The sequence goes on along the minus strand of CM077087.1, from coordinate 19,339,427 downwards.
ATGTATACCAAGTCTTTCTTTTGATTTGCAAGGGTCATCCATCCAAGAGTATGTGCACCAGTATTTTTTTGGCAACATACTTTATTTTTTTCACTTATAATCTGCGACATCGGAAAAGTTATACTCTCAAACTTTTAATATGTTGTAAATTTATACAAAAATTTGGAAGAATAAATAAATAAAGTTATAATATCCTTCCTTTTACAGAATACCAATATTTCACAATGTCAAAAAATTGGCTCTCCGACATATCTGTAGGACCACCTCGTGCAATAAGTGTTTTCGGAGTACCCAATGGATCATAATATTGCTTTTTAAAAGTTGACTTTCAATTCCTAAAACTTTCTCTTATAATTTTCATGATAAGTTTTCTGTCTGTCTCAAATACGAGAAATCTTTGTTGCATGAATAAAACATTAAGCTTATACAGTTATTGTTATATTCAATGAAATCATGTTTTTTTGCTTATGTACACACACTTACTTTAACCATACTCTATGCAATTTCCTTGCTATACTGGGACACATGCGTCCAAGATAGAGGGATCATTAGAAATAATGATGTATTTCGTGCAAGTGTCCCTAAGAATGATGAAAGTTGAGGTGCGCCACTTCCAACAAATTGTTCATGTTTATTTCTCTCCAATAAGATAACTTTATCAGATGGCATAAGATGAATATCCTTACATGTTGTTACTCCTCGTAACTTTTTACTTCTATTTGTACCTACATATACAAAAAGTTGATTATTCTACTTGCATTTATTGAAAATCATATAAAAAACATGTATTGTTTACCTGGGGTCTCTAGGACTTCATTACTAAGATTGACAGCTTCTTGGTCACTATGTTGATTCTCATCAGAGCTTTTATCTGTTGAAAAATAATGTGTAGTTGTTGGATCATGTAGTGGTTCCTTGTGGCCATTTGAAGTGCTCACATGAGGGCCACTGCTAACACCTTTGTGTTGATCTTTAGCTAGAGAATTATCCCTTGAAACAAATAATTTTCTTGGAGCAAATGTTCTCTTAGGAGCCATCAAATATCTGCATGATAATAAAATCAAATATTTGCAAGATAACAAGATATGTCCATTATTATACACTAGTAATACATCTAATACAGAAAAATTACTCCTCAGGTAGATCAAAATTTTTTAAGAATAAAATTAAAATAACAGATACACAAAAGATGCACACATCAATCATAATAGCAACACAGAATTGAAAAATAAGAAATTATCTTGATATGATAAATCTCCAATAATGACAGGAGGATGCAAAAAGAGCTTTATTATGTTGGTAGTCATGCAATGAACATAATTAGCCCACTTGGAGATTATAAATTGGCTTCTCTTTGCACAACTGTAGGCTCAACATCTGTTCTAACCATCTCGGTGTCTTCATCATCATCTTGATATAAATTTTGAATATTGTGTATGTCATCACTAACACATTGAATGAAGTTTCCATGATCATCAACACTTCAAGCTTCAAATTCTCCCATTTCATACTCATCTTGTTGTAACATCCTCATGACCAATTCCCAATTCGATTGTTTAGGATCACGAATATAATATACCATTCTTGCTTGAGAAGGAAAAATATATGGGTCATGTTCAAGTGTTGCTCCTGTATGTATCAAATTTGTGAAATTAACCAATGTGAACCCATATGAATCTTTCTTCACACCCACATTCTTTGCAGGATTAACCCAATCACATTTAAAAAGCATCATTTTAGCAAAATCAAAGTAATCCAGCTCTACGATCTCAGTTATTCTACCTAAATAATTGATATCCTCTTGAAGCCCAACATGATTAGACATAACTTCAACTCCACTATTTTGTGTCCTCTTGTGAATCTCACTGCCTACAATTCGAAAAGAAAACCCATTTATATTATATCCTTTGTAGCTACGAACAATAGAGTTTGGTCCGAGGGCTAATTGTCGTAATTGAGCGCCATCAATAATTGCACCATCACGATTAACCTATTATGATAAAATGAAAACATAATTCATTTCATAGTCATTCTTCATTTGTAGATCTAGGTACGAGCACAAACATGCGCAAATTAATGTACATGCATATGACGATTCTTACTCTTTGTTTTAACCATTCTGAGAATTCTTTATAAAGTAGATTCTCCAAGCGGTACACATCAATACATAGGGGTTGGTGGGGATTCTTCAGTTCTTCTCGAAGTTTGCTATTAAAAAATATTAATTAATGCATATTTCAAGAATAAATAATCTTTATCATGGTTTTAAAGTTTATTAAAACTTACCTTCGAAAAATTTCAAGCTCTGCACAGTTGAACAAAATATATCGATGAGCTTGCCTAAGGCTAATTGGATCTAGTGCCTTCAAGACAGCGCCCCTTCTTGCACTCCCAACTTGTGGAAGCATCCTAAATGCTGGAGTTGGAGACGTAGAATTTTCACTATTATGACTTGGTCGTTTAAATCGAGTCTCTATCCCTTCTAAGAACCGAGAACAAAATGTCAAAGTCTCTTCCGCTATATAACCCTCTGCTATAGATCCTTCTGGTTTTACTCTATTTCGTACATATTTTTTATAATGTCCAAGTTCCCTCTCAATGGGATACATCCATCTAAATTGTACTGGGCCACCCAAAATTGCTTCTTGTGAAAGATGGACCATGAGATGAATCATTACAGTGAAGAATGAAGGGGGGAAAATTATTTCGAGTTGACATAAAGCCACTATAATGCGATCTTCAATCCTCAACAAATCAGAAACATTTAGTTTTTTGGAACATAATTCTCTCAAGGACATGGAAACCTCCATCAATGGTGTCACTATATGCCTTGGTAACACTGATCGTAAACCAATCGACAACAATTGTTGCATTATAATATGATTATCATGGCTCTTTAAGCCTTGTATTTTGCATTGCTTCAGTTTAACACAACGTGATATATTGGAGGCATATCCATCAGGAACTCGTAATGACTTTATCATTCCTAAAAAGATATCTTTCTCCATCTTACTCATGGTGAAGCAAGCTGGAGGAATAATCTCGGTGTCATCATCTCTTTCTTGGATCCATAGATGTTTTAGAATCCCGAGATCCTTGCAATCCCTTCTAGCACGCACATTATCCTTGGATTTGATCGGGTCACCCAATATAGTGTTCAAAATATTATCACACACATTTTTTTCTATATGCATTGTATCAAGACAATGACGAAATAAATTTGTCTTCCAATAGGGAAGTTAAAAAAATATACTTCTTTTTTCCAATACTTAGTAGGTCCTCCCGAATTATTTTCTCTACCAAACACCACATGAAGATGTTGTGTTTCATTTGATACTCTTCGTCCATTAGGAGGTTTTTTACCACAAATACGCATTTTATGTCGACCAAACTTTCTTGCTTTCCGATATGGATGATCAACTGGCAAGAATCGACGATGAGCCTGATAAACAGTTTTTTGACTATTCTTTAGCCAACATGATTGAGTGTCCAACCCGCATGATGGACATCCAAGTTTTGAATGTGTGTTCCATCCCGATAGATTACCAAGCGCGGGAAAATCGCTAATAGTCCATAATAGTGGTGCGTGTAGTGTAAAATTTTTCTCATCTAAAACATCAAGCACTTCTACCCCCACTTCCCATAACTCATTCATCTCTTTTATTAATGGTTGTAGATACACATCAATGTTATTTCCTGAAATCTTTGGCCCGGGTATCAAACTCGACATGATAATAGATCTTTTCTTCATGCACTCCCAAGGTGGCACATTATATATCACTAGCATAATTGGCCATGTACTATGTGTGCTGCTAAGATCACCAAATGGATTGAATCCATTAGTAACAAGTCCTAAACGAATATTTCGAGGATAATTTGAGAACTCTTTGTGGCGTTGATCAAATTCTTTCCATGCCAAGCCATCTCTAGGGTGATGCATTAAACTATCATGATTAAGATCTTTGGCATGCCAGTGCATCATCTCGGCAGTTTCCTTGCAAGAAATAGTCGCTCCAAACGTTCTTTCAATGGAAAATATCGAAAAACTTTTTTGGGTGTCTTCCTCATAATGATCGCATCTTGTTGCTTACGTTTTCTCGATCGTTGAGTCAATTGATCGTCTTGTACATCAACCCATCGTGATTGTTCACATATATGATAAGAATTGTCATTTTTATGTATGTCCCAAAATAATGAACAATCATTTTCACATGCATCAATCTTAATATATTTGTGGCCCAATTTAGACGTGACTTTCTTGGCCTCACGATAGTTAGCCGGCACTGATTTATATCCGTCTGGCACTGCACCTTGTAGAACTTTCAATAACATATCAAAATGTACATTACTCTAATTTCCAAGTGTCTTAATATACAGGAGATTCAATAAGAAGGATAATTTTGTGTACTCTTGACATCCTTCCCACAATGGCTTATTTTCCTCTAAGAGAGTCGTGTATAGATTATCCGCATCTGCATTAATGGGAGCTTGAGGATTCTCAAAATGTGTGTTTATGCCGATATCATCATAAAGTAATTCTTGTTCATACAAACTCTCATTGTTTGTTAAATTGGAAATAACAGCATGCAGAAGTTCATTCATCAGATCACTAGAGTTGTTAGTATGGTTCAAAGATCCTATAATTAAAGGACGATTATTATTTTGTAAGACTCCATTATTAATTAAACGTCCATCATGGTATATCCATTCTATGTAGTTCTCCATAATACCATTCCATACAAGATGTCCCTCTACCACATCTCTATCCCACTTCTTTAGATTTACACACTTTTTACAAGGACATGGGCACTTCTCACTAATTGGTGTATATGAATAGTATGAATCCAGCAAATATTTTACGCCATCTAAATACGTCTTCGAATGACGTAACTCTCTCATCCATCTTCTGTCCATTGTTAATAATAAATCGGATTGGCACCTATATAAAAAAATAACACAATTAATAAAGATTATAAATCAGACATGGAGATTATGTTTTATAAAATTGAATGATTCACTCTACTACTTACAAAGGAAAATTATTGGTCACTCCTGAATTAAAAAATGATAATAGAAAAATGAATATAAAGTGAAAATGAAAAATACAACATAAAACAAAAAAGCTACTTGAGGGACTGATTGGTGATAATAAATGTGTTATTTCAGCCACTGCTAGCGACAATCTTCTTGGAAAGGGTAGAAAGAAAAATACTGCAAGTTTGAAATTTGATGGTGCTTCGGATATAGTGCCAAAAATATAGGTCTTGTAGATTCTGAAAGGGAGATTAAATTTCAGCCACTTGAGCTAGGGATAGGTTGGTGATAGTACATGTGTTATTTCAGCTTCCACTAGTAAGGATCTTCCTGGTACCCTCTTTTCTAAAAGGGCCAAATCTACTAAATCACAGCTTAGTGCAAAGATAAGCTCACCACAAAAAATTGCTCTGTCTCCAGGTAAGAAAAGAAAGTTTGAAAACACTCCAATGGAGAAGGAACACTCACTTGCTATAGTTTCAGAACATAAGGTGGATCATTGTGCTTTTAGTAATTTTGACAAGAAACCCTCACTTGACTCTGCTAATAAATCACTCGAAGACAATGCAACTGCTGATGTTTCTACAACTGTGGTTAGTGGCAGAATGTCTTTGAAAGAAGAACAAAAGGAGCCTGTAAAGAATGTGACTGAGGGTATTAGTTTTTGAAAGCAATGGAAGTCCAATATCAAGCAACCAACGTTTAAAGATGCTAGGGGTAATATATCTGCAGAACCATGTTTGAAGGTACCTGCAGGTTGATTTAAATTACTGCAGAGTGCTCAAGTTCCTAAAATTCCTTTCATATGCAGAAATCTTATGATAATTTACTTTAAAATTTTAAAAAAGCTTTAGTATTATGTAAAACTTTAGAAGTGTATGCAGTTTTGATCTGATCAGATTGTTATCCATTGTTTGAATGAACATGTGATCAGAGCATGTTAAAATCAAATTTTGAATTACTTATAAGATGTTTGGATGAGCTATATTGTCATTTGTAGTTATGAATGGGGAAGCATTTTTGTTCGTTTGGTAGAAGACAATGTGATCGCAGTTTAACTTAGAATGACTTAACCATGCATAGTGTTTATTAAATTAAACATGGCAATATATACAATCAAAAAGTGAACAATATCTATAAATAATAATAATATACAATATTTGGCACAATAATCACGCACAAAATAATATGAATCTCCATCAAATAAGGACTTCTAACAAGATTTCATTTATCTTCATGCTCATCCAATATTTGATATATAATATTTTCCTCATTATTTTGTGCATAAAAATTCATAGATTTATTGATGTGGCAAAATAGTTTATTTTATAAGCAGTGTCACGAACATGATACTTTCTCGCATTTAAATTTAGAATGCTTCAACAACCCCCAAGTTCTATTTATACATGTGAAGAGAAATTTCACAATCATTTTATGCAAATTCAAAACTCTAACTTAAATCTTTATACTATAAGCAAGGACCTAATCAGCCCATGGTGTACCATGGTGTAATATTTTAATCTCGGAATGCCCTCATAAAACTAGCTTTTGTGAGTTAATTGAGGGGTATTTTGGTCATTTGATGGGATCAAAGCTTAATTAATACAGATTTCATCTCTTAGTTCAATGTTCATCCCCTCAAAATCCTGATACCTCCGTCATTCGCAACATCTTCTCCTCTATCAGCAAGCCCTACGCCGTCGCTCGCAAGCCCACCACAGTCGTGCATCGTCGCAAGCATCATACTCCTCGCGCGTGCTTCTTCTCCCGCTGCATCATCCTCCCTACATCATTCCCGACTCGCGCTCATCCCCGCTCTTCCTCTCACCTAACCTCTCCAGATTCCGCTCGGCGAAGTTCCCTCCAAAGCCATCTTTCCATCCTACCGCCTCCAACGTCAAAGCCTTCCGTCGACGAAGATCGCCGCAGGCAAGCAAAAACTGCTTTCGTCGCCCAGAATGTGCAACCCATCATCGTCGCACATAGGTATTCGTCAGTTTATTCCTCTTCCATCTCCATCCATATTTTCTCTGTTTCTTGAAAGGGATACACTCGCTCTTAACCCTAACTGTGGATTTGCCATTTCCTCTGCTTCTTGAAAGGGCTACACTCGCCCTTTCAGCGGGAAAAAATAGGCGCGAGGCATTTATTTATTTTCCAGGGGCGAGAGATACTCCATGAAAAGGAATTCCTCTCTACCAGAAACCTCATACTCTAGCAAGGTCAAGCAATCTCCAACTCTTCTCCTCTCATCCAGGTTTGTATTTTTTTTCTTGCTTCTTCAATTTCTTTGTGTGCTCTCTATTTGTTTCTATACCCATGGGGATTTTCATATTTTTTGTAAAGAAAAATTACTATTTGTTTCTATTTAGGTACTGTAAAGAAAGTGTTGTCACTTATATGGTTTGAAAAATTAGTATTGTTTTAGACACAATGTTGGATGGTTTGATTTTTTATATTCAGTTTCTTTTTCGCTCCCTCATGATTAATTCAGAGAATCTTGCGTCCCCATTTCTTCTCACATCTTAATAAATTTCTCTATTGAGACAGATTTGGTAAGCACATAAGGTGTTTGTGCTTTTGTCCCAATGAAATTTAACTCACCAATGAAAACATCTATGTGTTTAGTATGGTTACGAAAAATTGGGTTTTTGGTCATCATCAATTTGAGCATCATAATATCCTAGAAATTTCGGCGTGGGGTGCAAAATGCCACAGATAATTTATTTGAGTACTTCTTTCATTTAATTGTTTGAGTTGTATGACCTCTTATCATCATATTTCTCTGCTTTCTCAAACCAATCATGCTTTGGAGCTAAACCTAATCACTTTCTCAAGGTATGAATCTGAAGCATGTTTGCTAAATAAAGTGTTACCAATTTTTTTAATTATATACAATTCTTTACAATGTTGTATGGTTTGATTTAATAAAGTTTTTGATGTTGTATGATTTAGTTGATTGCTAAAATAGTTGGGTGTTTGTGCACAATTTTTTGTATTTTGATTTTTGGTGTGAAAATGACTACTTTCAAATCTTTGAAAAATTAGTGTTGTTTTAGACCATAACTGTACAATGGTGAGTACTTATTTATGTAAACCATAACAATGGTGAGTAATTATTTAGTATTGTGCGAAATTCTTTGTATTTTGATTTTTAGAACATAACTGTACTATTGTTTTAGGTAAACAAAAAATTTGAGCTCTGTTTAAAGTGATATATAAGTACAGGACATATAAAGTGTGTACTTATGGATGTGGAGCCTTTTCATAGTATATAAAATAGTAAGTAGAAACTACAAACTATGGATGTGAAGCCTTTTCAAGTGCATAAACATATCCCTCCCATCTTAAAAAATACCAGACCTGGATTCTCGGCATCCAGACCTAGTGAGAATCTTGGCCATATTTCCTCAGGTAAGGAGAGAGAACCTTCCAGAAATTTATGTAAAGTAGAAACATGAGAAACATGAGAACAAAGTAGGAACCAACAAAAAATGGAAAAAAAACACAAGAATTTATACAAACCCTAGGGCCGAACAAGGAGGATGTGCAAACTAACAGAGTATTGGGTAATGAGATGGATGATGGATCAAAATTTAGGGTTTACCTTTGTAGTTGTCCGAAACTTGTAGGTGAGTGGCTGTAGGCGGAAAAGATATTCGCCTAAGGGGTCGTCTTTGCGAGTGAAGGAGAAGACGGAGTCGATCGGATGTATGTTTGCCTTCGTTGATGGGTTGAATCGTGCGAAGCTTTCTGGCGGGGGAGGTGAAGAGGCGAAGAGAAATTTTGGGATCGGGAGCGGTGAGGAGGAGGAGATGAAAAGGCGCAAAGTGGTTTTTTCTGGGTCGGGATCGAGCGAGGATCTTGAAAATATGCCCGAGCTTTTCACCGTCCCCTCATATGATTGAGCCGGGTAATGAATTTTTTTAGATTGACACGGGTCGGAGAGAGAACTTTATAAAAATTGCCCGAGCTTTTTCGTGGATAGACATGATTGATTTTCACTTCTCATAGTGTGGATGAAATTGAAAGTTCGTCCATAAACTGATTTTGTTTCGGGGGCATTGCCCCCGAGCCCCCACTGTCGTCGGCGCCGACTATGTCGGAGGGATTCACACTTCGATTCCTCTAAGCACACGTGGGCGAATCCCGTGTGAGAAATAAGAGGACCGAAAGTGTTCCACAACTCCAACACGGCCGCCTTCGCACGGGCTTCGCTCAACGATTAAAATTTCTTGAGATTAGTTGTCTAATTCACAGATTTTGTTGTCTTTCTACCAAACATGTATTGAATAAAAATTTTGAGATTGTTTATCTAAAAGTAAATATGATGTCATATATGCACTTCATGCTCAGTTAGTAAATGACATGATTGTAAGAAAAATATTTTAAACTTTTTGATAACAATTTTTTTTACAAAAATCATATGTTTTGATGACGTTTTAAAAAAAAACCGCCACAAAAACTGAACATTTATATTGACATTTTTTCATGAAAACGTGGATAAATACTATTTTGTAGTAGCGACGTTTTTTTTATAAAAAGCGTCGCTAGATAGAAATTAAATGGCGACGCTTTTCAAAATGTCGCAAAAAAAGCGTCACTGTAAAGTGCATATCTTGTAGTGAGTCTCCCCCCGATCGGACGGTGGGGAGGCCGTTCACGGCGATGGAGGTGGCCGGCCAAGTGGCCGGCGGCGGGGCCGGCCGGCCTGGCGGCCTGCGGCGGCGGCAAGCCCAACCTAGGGTTTCAGCTCTAGGATTTTTGTGCCATCTGCAAGGCCGACCATACTATCATCGCCGGCGCCCTCTGCCGTCCGACCACCTTCTTCTCCGGCGCCCTTCCAAGCCCCACCTTCCGTATATTATTTGGTATATTTTAGCTTTCATGATTCACCTCATAAGATTCATTTTTTTGTTATTCCACTAGTGTTATTTACTAGAATTAATGCGATGATTAGGATTTTTGTTACTTGGAATGTCAAGATGTCTAATGCATTCAAAAATTTGAAAAATACATGTTTAGTCATAACTGGTATGCATATCATTCATTTTTTTTATCTTTAGGTATGTTTTTTTAGTTTCTTTTTGATGGGTTCCACCATCATTTATAGGAAAAGGCTCCCCCCATAATCCCCAACCAAAGTGAGGATCATGGGTTGACTAAGTCAATTCCACCCCCCAATGAACTCTCATGATGAGGAAATCATGGGGGGTGGGGCCCACTCCCTCTCCCCATGGAGGAAAACCGCCGCCGGCCGGCCTAACCGCCGCCGGCATCCGGCCTCCCGCCGGCCTCGCCGCAGTCGGACCAGCCGCCTCGCCACGGCAAGCTGCGACCCGGTCGCACTAGGCCGACTGGTCGCCGCCGGCCTCGCCGAGGCGAGGCCGGCCGCGGCCTGGCGCGACCGGGTCGCGGCCTGCCGTGGCGAGCCGGCCGGTCCGACTACGGCGAGGCCGGCGGGAGGCCGGATGCCGACGGCAGTTAGGCCGGCCGACGGCGGTTTTCCTCCATGGGGTGAGGGAGTGGGCCCCACCCCCCATGATTTTCTCATCATGAGAGTTCATGGGGGGGTGGAATTGGCTTGGTCAACCCATGATCCCTACTTTGGGTGGGGATTATGGGGGGAGCCTTTTCCTATAAATGATGGTGGAACCCATCAAAAAGAAATTAAAAAAACATACCTAAAGATAAAAAAAATGAATGATATGCATACCAGTTATGACTAAACATGTATTTTTCAAATTTTTGAATGCATTAGACATCTTGACATTCCAAGTAACAAAAATCCTAATCATCGCATTAATTCTAGTAAATAACTCTAGTGGAATAACAAAAAAATGAATCTTATGAGGTGAATCATGAAAGCTAAAATATACCAAATAATATACGGAAGGTGGGGCTTGGAAGGGCGCCGGAGAAGAAGGTGGTCGGACGGCAGAGGGCGCCGACGATGATAGTATGGTCGGCCTTGCAGATGGCACAAAAATCCTAGAGCTGAAACCCTAGGTTGGGCTCGAAGAGAGTGCCGGTGAGGGAAAGTCGGCTTGGAGGCTAGAGCAGGCGCCTGCCAGGGAGAGTCGGCAGGGCTCGACGGCCGGGGAAGTGCCAGTTGCAGGCGCCGACAAAGGATTTTCCGCGATGGAGAAGGGGCGACCATAAGGGCTCGGAGCAGAAGCGGGGTTGCGAGTGGATTAGATAAGTGTGGCTATCACGTTTTGAAGGGAAAAAACACTTCAAATAAAGTGCGGATAGCCAATACTGCAGTGCGATTAACAATCAACTTTAAAAAAAACCTCATATTTTTTTTTATAAAAGTATAGATATATATATATAAATAGATTTTAGTATTCAAAGATTTAGACAGCTGTTCATCATAAATATAGCCCCCAACAACATACTGCATTTACAGCATTATTAAATGATCGAAGCATCCATTCAATTATTAGTTCATATTGACTCGGAGGATATTTGGATGGTTCTCATTTTAAATTTTGCTCCACATGTTTTTAGATATACGACAAAATTAAAAGAGGGCTTGATGATTTTAATAAATCATGAAGGTATTAAATTAGAAGCAAAAGTTATAATATAAATTCTTTATAAGGGAAAAAAACTAGAATAATGAACTAGTGGAAAGTACAAAGCAATATAAAAGCCAAAGTACACCAAGGTACCCTAAATTTTGGATACTGACCAGCTCAGTACACTCAACGTTTGCAAAGATAAATAAATAAAAATAATTTGCTCAATCTGCCATACAATAAACATGTACAGATGAGATGTACAGATCAAGAAGGAGAGCTGCCTTCCTGGAACTACAAAATCAGCTCCATTATAGCTAAGCATATGGAATCGATGCCAACTATTAAGCATTGCATCTGATATGAGCAGGATGGGAGAGTTTGAAAGAGAACTAAGCAGCTTAGGTGGTTAAGTGATGAGGTGTGAAAAATTTAGTAATCACACATTACAATTCCGCTTGTAGCGGGTCACCTGGTTTTCCCCGGTCCTAAAAATCGGACCACCTAACTTCGGTCTTCGGAATTGGACCGGACGCGCAAACAGTCAAAGAGAAGCATCAGCAAATGACAAAAGAATTTTTTGAGGTGGATAACCCGAAAATGGTGAAAAATCAAGTGGCTGGATCTGTGACGGACCAAAATTCACTATATCGTTGGAGATTACAAGAGAATGAGGTGATTCCTCGGAGGGTGACATGTTAGAAGTTTTCCGTTAAGTGAACTTGACTCATCGGGACGTTCCGGTGATACCGTACGCGAGCTTTGGTCTATTCCGACTCTTACGAGCGCGCGTTAATTCAGTCGCGCGAACGGTCGAAGCCTGTGATAGGTGGGCCCGACCGTCTCGTAAATTCAGTCGTGAATCCGGTCTCACCCTTGGCATATGAAAAGGCATGATATTTGGATCTCAATTGATGTTATGAGATTTAATTTAATTAATTTTTAAATTGGGAGTTATGGAGATTAAATCACCTCATTTGCTAACTCTCATTAGTGGCTCTCCTATTAAAGCCTAAACTAAATTATTCATGCTATGGTTTTTGTGAATAAGGGTGAAGCAGCCGGCTAGGGTAAAAAAAAACCCGACCCTTTTCTTCTTCCTTCCGTTTGGGTTTAGGGAGAGCAGATCGCCGGAGGATTCATCGCCGGAGCCGCCTTCCTGCAGATCTCCATCGCTGGCATCATCTTCCTGCAGATCTTCACCGCCGAAGCTCTTTTGGAGAAATATCGCAGCCGCCGCCCAGATCCGCAACCCCGGCTTTCGTTCTGTTCTTCATCACCGGTGAGAAAAGAGGCGGATGCGTTTCCCGTTTTCATCATCCTTGGCTTGCCAACAAGTTTACTGAACTGGAGATCTGCATCCAACCTTTCACGACACATTGGAGAAACACCTACAGTAGACCAAAGCAGGTATCTATGAACTAAATTTAGATTATAGTTTCTCCATGTGATTAATTACTTCTACATCAATAGTTCGTTGAGATCAATATTTTATATATCTGATACATGTGTACAAGCTGTGGCCTATTGAGAATAAATTTTAATTTTGGGTGAGTTCTATCTGATTTCATGTACTCTGGATCAGATTAAACACTTACAACCGCAGTCATGGATATATACAGATCTTGCATACGAATCATTAAGCGCATTGATCGATTTTCAAAATAGAATTCTAGTGGATGATATGTGTTCATATACGGTGCTAATCATACTTGTGTTGTTGTAGTAACACAAACTTGCAGATAGCTCTGTATGCCAACAGGATTTCTCGGCGCAACAAAGTTCATAAAGAAGAACACGTCTCAAATGTTGCGAATTTCAGCAATCATGAAGAACGAGCAAGAATCCAAGAACGGTATAAATTAATTTCCGCACTAAAGTTACCGCTCTTTTAGCTTGCTCTAATTTTTGTGTTCTTAACTTAGGAAAATAATTATTGTGTTGTGCTCCAATTGAGATTAATAGTGTTTAGTTGAACGATCCTATAGGTTTATGTGTCGTTGCGTTTGTCAGAAAATTTTGATAATATTAATTCTCGTAGCGACATATACACCCTAAATTTTATTAACATGACAGACTACTTCTCTGTTAGAAGCACAAAGTGCAAAAAAGTTGAAAAATAAATTAAGTACTCGGAGTCTCGATGGAAGTTCTCCGGCCTAGAAATTTGATTAAGTTCACGGAACCTCGATGGAAGTGTTCCGGCCTGAAAATTTGGCTAATTTCACGGAACCTTCATGAAAGCGTTCAAGTTGGGAAAAATCTCTAAGTCCACGAGATCTTGATGGAAGCGCTCTTGCGGGGAAGAGCGGCGTGCCTTGAAGCTTGCTAGAGACTTTGCACTAGAAGGAGAGCGGAGCAAATTCCTGAGTGGAGAATCGATATAAGTCCATGACCTCGCCGGAAAACCTCAGAGATCTTTCTAGTATATGGAGTTGCTTTTCTTTCAAATAAAAGCTTGAGCATCTATTTATAGTTTTTTGCAGGGATACGTCGATAATTGCGTCAGAGCGAAATTTGTGATGATGGTTGGTGTCACTCTGTTTCGATCACCTGGATCACCAAATTTAGCAAAAAGATAAAAGTGTCCCCCGAGCGGTTCGGGCGGCCCGGGCAGGGTGCCCAACGGCGGCGGCGACCAGAGGAGCTGCCGGCGACCAAAGAAGTGGTGTGCGTGCAGCGCTGCCCCTGGGCGGGCTGCCGTGTGCGCATTGTGCGTGGTGTCGCGTGCGCGGAGCAACGCGCAGGCTGCCGTGCGCGGTGCTACGCGCGGGTTGTCGCGTGCAACAGCCCCCGCACGGGCAGCCACACGCGCATTTCAGCGTGCACGATGCTACGTGCGCATTGCTGCGCAAGCAATGCTGCGCGCGGCACCGCGCTCGCAGTGGCGCTCGCGCGATGTCGCACACAACCTCCTGCGGTGTTGCACGCGGGACACTATGGGTGCGCCGTCTGCGCGTTACCGCGTGCGGGCTGCTGCTACCGTACATGTGTGGTGCTTGGTACGGCCCCACTTTCGGGGTGCTCCCGGATCTTCGAGGCGAGCACGACCTGGAGTGCGTGGCTGACCTGATCGGGCCGGCTTACCATGTTGAATTTTCTCAAGTTGATCAACAAGGTAGCCCAAACACCAAATTAATATCTTCGACACTACCCAGATCACAACTTGAACCGCGGAAAGAAGGAAGCAACTTAGATAACCAAACACACAGACAGAAGCAAGTAGATCAAAATTTATTCAACTTCTTTACAAGGCGAGGCATACGTGGCGAGACATGATTTCGCCAGTATGAAAAAGCAGAAAAACAAGCCGGGCGGATAGAACACTGAGACCGCCGAAACCGCCGAGATCGCCGAGACCGCCCAGTACACACCCCGCCAAACTGCTGAAGCCGAACAACAACAAGGAGTCCGCGAAGACCGCGTGGTCGCGCGGACAACCCGTTATTCGCCTAACTGCTGCTGAACAGAGGAACAAGCCGCCTATCCGCCGAGACCGCGAGGTCGTGCGGACAGAGAAGAAACTTGAGATAAAGCTGATGCTGGTAACCGCCAATGCAGCCCGCTAACTCCAACGGTCAGAACCAAACTCCTGGTTTGACACTGCTAGCCGCGCCACTTGCACACAGAAACCGGTTAAGCAACAGCCCGCGCGGATACAATAAATCGAGTCCGCAGCCAACACTCAAGCCCAACTTACTGTTCACTCTACTACCAAATGAGGTGTCGGGGGGGTCCTATTTATAGGCCGGGTGAGGAGTGCGGTCACCACCCTATGAGATAGAGACACCGCCCCTTGGTCGCAACTAGCAATGCCATCTCGCCGAGACCGCTCGGTAAAGGTCAACCAACCCGCCAACCTACAAGCACCAGACCGCATCCATAGGCAAACCGCCCGGTCACAGCGGATACTGCGGAAACCAACTCCACAAGCGCAAGACAAGAAGGCGCGAGCTCGGCGGATACAAAGTCCAGTCCGCCAGCTCCAAACCTAGATCGCGGCTACCACAACTTCAAAGAAGACGTGCGGACTCCAAGCCCAGTCCGCACGGGCCGCGCACACTTCCTTGCAGAGCTCGGCCCACTGCCGGACTCAACCAGTCCGCGCAGTCCGCAAAGCCAACCCGCAGCTTGCTACCCAGGTCGCCACCCAACTACCCTCCGGACAAGAGCCAGTCCGCGCGGTCAGACCGCCCAGGTCGCCCGGACTACCGATCACCCCCACTTTCACTTCACCAATTTCAACACTCCCCCTTGAAGTGAGAAGTGGTGATCAAACCAAGCAGACCTCAAAGCCGCTGAAAAGGCCCCTTCGACAGCGACTTGGTGAAGATGTCAGCAAGGTTATCTTCACTCCGAACATGACCAACCACAAGAGATCCTTCCAACACCTTCTCCCTTATGAAGTGGTGACCGATTTCAATATGCTTAGTCCTGGCATGACAAACTGGATTGTTCACCAGCTTGAGAGCACTCTCATTATCCCCTCGGAGCAAAGTAGGGCCTTGCACTTCCTCATGGACATCATCTACTAGCCGCCTTAGCCAAATGGCTTCCCGAGCTGCCAAGGCAGACGCCTTGTACTCAGCTTCCGTAGTAGAGACAGATACCGAGTCATGCTTCTTGCTACACCACGAAATGCCCGTTGATCCACAAGTGAACACATAACCAGAAGTTGACCTTCGGTCATCCGAATCACCACCATAGTCAGCATCTGTGTAACCTAGCAGAGAGAAACTCGCATCCCTTCTGTAAAGAAGTACCATGTCAGAAGTTGCCTTGACATACTTCAGAATGTTCTTTGCCGCTACAAGATGAGACTTCCTTGGCTCTGCCATAAACCGACTTACTCGACCAACAACATAAGCTATATCAATGGTTAAGGCTGATGTTGCTTATGTAGGAAGGAGAGTAAAGGACTTGTTTGTCTTATCAACAAGCTCCTATGTTGATCGTATGAGGGCCAATGATAGCGCTGCTATGTGGCATGAGAGGCTGGGGCATGTCGGGATGGATAAGCTGAAGGCTATGTCAAGCAGGAGCCTGGTGAGAGGCTTGCCTAAGCTATCATCTTTCGGTGAGGGTCATGTTTGTGCTGGATGTCAATATGGGAAGTCTCATCGTCTTCCATTTGATAAGTCACAAACAAGAAACAAAGCACCATTGGAGGTTATCCATGGTGATCTGATGGGACCAACCGCGACTGCTAGCCTTGGTGGAAGCAGGTATATGCTAGTCTTGATTGATGACTACTCAAGATACACTTGGGTGTATTTCTTGAAGGAGAAGTCTGAAGCCTTCCGATTGTTTGTGGAGTTCAAGGAGCTGGTGGAGGGAAGGCTTAACCTGAAGATCAAAAAGCTTAGAACTGATAACGGCGGAGAGTTTGTCTCCTCCGAGTTTTCTAACTTTTGCAGGAAGCATGGAATCCAGAGGGAGCTCACTTGTGCTCATACTCCACAACAAAACGGAGTAGCGGAGTGGAAGATCCGTCATCTGACGGAGACTTGCAAATGTTGGCTTCATGCCAAGAGTATCCCAAGGTCTTTTTGGGCGGAGGGAATGTCTTGTGCTGCCTATGTCATCAA
Source organism: Platanthera zijinensis (assembly GCA_039513925.1). Classification (NCBI taxonomy): domain Eukaryota; kingdom Viridiplantae; phylum Streptophyta; class Magnoliopsida; order Asparagales; family Orchidaceae; genus Platanthera; species Platanthera zijinensis. The sequence continues at coordinate 19,322,281 of CM077087.1, read as the reverse complement.
TCGGATGCCTCTGAGTCCGATCAACATGAAGTCTCCCTTCGAGATGTTGCTGAAGGAGAAGCCTAGTGTGGAACACCTTCGGGTGTTTGGATCAACTTGCTATGTGCATATCCCTGATGCGCTAAGGACTAAGCTTGATGCAAAGGCAAGGAAGCTTGTCTTTGTTGGCTATGATGAGCGGAAGAAGGGATGGAGATGCATGGATCCGGTGACGAAGAAGTTCGTGGTGTCAAGAGACGTTGTCTTTGACGAACTGACGTCATATGGAGGAAGCTCGGTTGAGCTGCCAAAGAGCAAGGTTGATGAAGGTCAGGAGGTGGCTGAGGTAGCTGATCAAGTGGAGCTGGCTGTGTCACCAGCAGCTCCAGTTGCTTCAAGTTCTGGAGGTGAAGCTTCTGGGTCAGGAAGCAGGGGGAGTATTGCTCCAAGCTTGCCAGAGAGCAGAGGTGAACCAGAAGAAGCAGCGGAGGTGATTAGCAAGGAGCAGCCTCTTCGGAGGTCAAAGAGGGTTATCAAGCCTCCAGCTCGCTACTGCGAAGGAAACACTGTGAGCTATGTCTCATGCTTCTTTGCAGGTCCTCTAGATGAGCAAGAGCCTGCTAGCTTCAATGAGGCCACTGGTGTCAAGGAGTGGGAAGATGCCATGAGAGAGGAGATGGATGCTCTCAAGAAGAATGAAACTTGGGATCTTGTTCCCAAAGTTGATGGCATTACTCCGGTGACATGCAAGTGGGTGTTTAAGTTGAAGAAGAAGGCAGATGGGAGTATTGAGAGATTCAAGGCTCGCCTGGTGGCTCAGGGGTTCTCTCAATAGTATGGAGAAGACTATGAGGAGACGTTCAGCCCTGTTGCTAAGATGACTTCAGTTCGGATGGTGATTGCATTGGCTGCTTGCCAAGGATGGAGGATGTGGCAGCTTGATGTAAAGAATGCTTTTCTTTACGGAGAGATTGACAAAGACATCTTTATGGATCAACCACTTGGTTTCGTTTCTGAAGTTCATCCTGATTACGTCTGCAAGCTCAGGAAGGCTCTCTATGGGTTGAAGCAAGCTCCTAGAGCTTGGTATGGGAAGATAACAGAATATCTGCAATTCTGTGGATATCTTGCTTCAAACTCGGACTCTAGCTTGTTCATCAAGAAGAAGGGGGAGCTTTCTGTCTTGGTCTTGCTGTATGTTGATGATATGATCATCACAGGGAATTCTGAGAAAGAGGTTGCTAGGCTCAGAGCTGAGCTAGCCATTCGCTTCGAGATGAAAGATATCGGAGAGCTTCATCACTTTCTTGGTCTCGAAGTGGAGAGGAAGGAGAGCGGGATCCTTATCTGCCAGAAGGGATATGCTGAGCGCATTGTGAACCGGTTTGGCTTGATTGAAGGGAAGACTTGCTCTACTCCTATGGATCAAGGGATGAAGCTTCGACGAGATGAAGGAAGGGTTCTTCCTGATCCTTTGGTGTTCAGGGCCCTTATTGGAAGCTTGATCTACCTGACGATTACTAGACCAGATATAGCTTATGCTGTTGGTCGAGTAAGTTGGTTTATGGCAGAGCCAAGGAAGTCTCATCTTGTAGCGGCAAAGAACATTCTGAAGTATGTCAAGGCAACTTCTGACATGGGACTTCTTTACAGAAGGGATGCGAGTTTCTCTCTGCTAGGTTACACAGATGTTGACTATGGTGGTGATTCGGATGACCGAAGGTCAACTTCTGGTTATGTGTTCACTTGTGGATCAGCGGGCATTTCATGGTGTAGCAAGAAGCAGGACTCGGTATCTGTCTCTACTACGGAAGCTGAGTACAAGGCGTCTGCCTTGGCAGCTCGGGAAGCCATTTGGCTAAGGCGGCTAGTAGATGATGTCCATGAGGAAGTGCAAGGCCCTACTTTGCTCCGAGGGGATAATGAGAGTGCTCTCAAGCTGGTGAACAATCCAGTTTGTCATGCCAGGACTAAGCATATTGAAATCGATCACCACTTCATAAGGGAGAAGGTGTTGGAAGGATCTCTTGTGGTTGGTCATGTTCGGAGTGAAGATAACATTGCTGACATCTTCACCAAGTCGCTGTCGAAGGGGCCTTTTCAGCGGCTTCGAGGTCTGCTTGGTTTGATCACTACTTCTCACTTCAAGGGGGAGTGTTGAAATTGGTGAAGTGAAAGTGGTTGTGATCGGCAGTCCGGGCGACCTGGGCGGTCTGACCGCGCGGACTGGCTCTTGTCCGGCGGGTAGTTGGGTGGCGACCTGGGTAGCAAGCTGCGGGTTGGCTTTGCGGACTGCGCGGACTGGTTGAGTCCGGCAGTCGGCGGAGCTCTGCAAGGAAGTGTGTGCGGCCCGTGCGGACTGGGCTTGGAGTCCGCACATCTTCTTTGAAGTTGTGGTAGCCGCGGTCTAGGTTTGGAGCTGGCGGACTGGACTTTGTATCCGCCGAGCTCGCGCTTTCTTGTCTTGCGCTTGTGGAGTTGGTTTTCGCAGTATCCGCTGTGACCGGGCGGGTTGCCTATGGATGTGGTCTGGTGCTTGCAGGTTGGCGAGTTAGTTGACCTTTACCGAGCGGTCTCGGCGAGATGGCATTGCTAGTTGCGACCAAGGGGCGGTGTCTCTATCTCATAGGGTGGTGACCGCACTCCTCACCCGGCCTATAAATAGGACCCTCCCGGCACCTCATTTAGTAGTAGAGTGAACAATAAGTTGGGCTTGAGTGTTGGCTGCGGACTCGATTTTTTGTATCCGCTCGGGCTGTTGCTTAACCGGTTTCTGTGTGCAGGTGGCGCGGCTAGCAGTGTCAAACCAGGAGTTTGGTTCTGACCGCTGGAGTTAGCGGGCTGCATTGGCGGTTACCAGCATCAGCTTTATTTCAAGTTTATTCTCTGTCCGCATGACCTCGCGGTCTTGGCGGATAGGCGGCTTGTTCCTCTGTTCAGCAGCAGTTAGGCGAATAACGGGTTGTCCGCGCGACCTCGCGATCTTCGCGGACTCCTTGTTGTTGTTCGGCTTCAGCAGTTTGGCGGGGTGTGTACTGGGCGGTTTCGGCGGTCTCGGCGGTTTCGGCGGTCTCAGTGTTCTATCCGCCCGACTTGTTTTTCTGCTTTTTCATACTGGCGAAATCATGTCTCGCCACGTATGTCTCGCCTTGTAAAGAAGTTGAATAAATTTTGATCTGCTTGCTTCTGTCTGTGTGTTTGGTTATCTAAGTTGCTTCCTTCTTTCCGCGGTTCAAGTTGTGATCTGGGTAGTGCCGAAGATATTAATTTGGTGTTTGGGCTACCTTGTTGATCAACTTGAGAAAATTCAACAAAAAGATAAAAGTGTCCCCCGAGCGGTTCGGGCGGCCCGGGCAGGGTGCCCAACGACGGCGGCGACCAGAGGAGCTGCCGGCGACCAAAGAAGTGGTGTGCGTGCAGCGCTGCCCCTGGGCGGGCTGCCGTGTGCGCATTGTGCGTGGTGTCGCGTGCGCGGAGCATCGCGCAGGCTGCCGTGCGCGGTGCTACGCGCGGGCTGCCGCGTGCAACAGCCCCCGCACGGGCAGCCACACGCGCATTTCAGCATGCACGATGCTACGTGCGCATTGCTGCGCAAGCAATGCTGCACGCGGCACCGCGCTCGCAGTGGCGCTCGCGCGATGTCGCACACAACCTCCTGCGGTGTTGCACGCGGGACACTGTGGGTGCGCCGCCTGCGCGTTACCGCGTGCGGGCTGCTGCTACCGTACATGTGTGGTGCTTGGTACGGCCCCACTTTCGGGGTGCTCCCGGATCTTCGAGGAGAGCACAACCTGGAGTGCGTGGCTGACCTGATCGGGCCGGCTTACCACCGTTTCCTCGATCGAGATTTTCTTGATTTGACTAGAAACCGTATGCGAGCTTTGGTCTCGTTCCCAAATGTAGGAACGAGTTTAAAATACAGTTGCACTTCAAGAGAAAAATACAGTTGTACTTAAAAAAATACAGTTGAAGTTCAATATTAAAGTACGACTGTATTTTAATATTGAACTTTTCAACTGTATTTTAGGGTACAACTGTACTTTAGTATTGATTTTTAACTGTATTTTAAACCCGTGCCTACATTTGGGAACGAGACCCGTCCATAAAAATTTTCCCACCAGTGATTTTCTGAGACAAAATCGTAGCCTAATAGAAATTCATAATTGATTAGAAACACCGTTAGATGCAATTTAATTACAGTTTCATACTTTCATTTAATCTTTTTATCTGATTTAGTTGGCTTTCATTTTCTTTGTCATGTACTTGCAATAATGAAATCATACAATATGATATCTTGTTTATTTTGTGAACCTCATATTTTATTTTATTTATTTATCAAGAGTTGGTGTAAAAATTCGTGAACTCAGAAATGTCCGAGGAACACTCAATCAATAAAGTAAAAAAAAAAATAGAAGCAGTAGAAAAATAAGAGCTGAAATTACAATAAATATTATTTTCGTTACAAAGCAAGATACATTGCAAAATATGATTGTGCAATGCATGATATGGAAACAAAAATACAGACAATAACACGAAAACAAGTCGGCCGGACAGAACTCCGAGACCGCCTAGTCGCAAACCGCGAGTTGAAGCCAGCTATCTGTCAGACCGTCTATTCGCCCGAACAAAACCCGACGAACAGCTTTATTGAGCAACTGCTGGAGAACAACCTGTCTGCAACTCTACCCGCCTGACCGCAAGGATCGGCTAACCGCAGAAACAATGCGAATAGATGCTTGTAGTCCATAAGTGACCAGGGGAGTGCGATCACCGCCCATAAACGATAGAATAACGACCTGAAAATCTGCGGTTAGCAACAGTAACAACCCACTCACTTGTTCGAATACCGGAGACAAGACGTAAGGCTGTGTTGCGAAAAACATCCTAGCGACTTGAGAAACAAACTGCACAACCCGTGCGATCTCGCGACCTAGGCAACCAACAAAGACTTGACACATCACGGAATGATCAAGTCAACAACTCCAGCAGCCTATGACAATAGACCGCGCGGTTCCACTTGAACCAGTGAAACCACTGACTGAGTTGTCTCTTCGTATTGCCTAGACTACCCGCGTGGACTGGCGACAAGCTGCGGGGCTTCCCACTTTAACAATTTCAACACTCCCCCTTAAAATGGAAAGTGAAAGTCACGCCAAGCAAATCATGCAATCGCTCAAACGGTCCCTTCAACGGCGGCTTTGTGAAGATGTCTGCAACATTATTCTGGCTTTATACATACTTTACCATGAGAGATCCCTCCAGTACCTTCTCCCAAACAAAGTTATGCTCGATCTCGATGTGTTTTGTCCTGGATTTGTTATCAGTTTGAGGGCACTCTCGTTGTCACCACATAGTAGAGTATGACCTCGCACCTCCTCATGGATGTGCTCCACTAACCTCCGAATCCAAATGCCCTCCTGAGCTGTCAAGGCTGATGCCTTGTATTCTACTTCAGTAGTGAAGACTAACACAGAATCTTACTTCTTGTTGCACCACGAGATAGCTATCGATCCGCACAAGAAGATGTGACCAGACTTCGACTTCTGATCGTCGATATCTCCCCCATAATCAACATCCGTGTAACCGTGCAGGTTGAAACATATGTCCCTCTTATAAAAGAGACTCATATCTGAGGTGGACTTCACGTACAACAGAATGCTCTTTGTCGCTACTGTTGAAGCCGGGAAAAATTCCCTTCCTCAGAATCGGACTAGGAGGTCTAAGGCTACTGGTCAAGTAGTGAAACTAGACAGCCTACAGAAGCAAGAACAGAAGAGAGCTTTAGGAACAAGACCCAAGGTTGCTGTGACAGGAAGGTCCCACCACGTACCCGGCTGCTTAGAAGAAGCAACCCCTTCACTACCAGAATGACTGAGCTAGGTACGAGGGAGACGAGCTAACAACGAGGTAGCAGGTCGTGGCTTGTTCTCTGAGGAAAAGGTATCCAAAGAGCTCGCGAGTATCTATCCGAGATTTTTCTGATCCTTTCCCTCGTACCCCTGAGGTCCTATTCATAGAGAAATCCAAAGGGAGGGGGGTACTACTTATACCCCACCCCGGCGACTAGGCGACTTCCTAGAGAGCTTGCATGATCTGGGCTAGTATTTCGCCCTAGTCGCCTACTGGCGAGTATGCGAGGGGAGCTCGCCATACTCGCCCATGTCTTTCCACAGGCTTGTGACTTGATGTTGACTTCTGTCCCTGACTGATTCTTTGACTCCCGCTGAGCTGGCTATGGTAGGACCCATCCTCATTGAATATGGGTTGTACAGCTACCATATGAGGCTCCCGCGACTCCTGCATATACAGACTTACTCGACCCAAAACATAAGCGATATCCGGCCTTATAATCATCAAGTATATGAGGCTCCCGACTTGAGCACGGAACATTAAGGGATTTGGAAGAACCCTTCCCTCATCACGTCGAAGTTTAAGACATATCTCTAATGGAGTAGAGCTGTTATTTCCCTCCCGCATGCCAAACTATTTAATGATCCGCTCTACATAGACTTTTTGGGAAACGAGCACACAACTCTTTTTCCTCTCTACCTGAAGACCAAGCAAATGGTGGAGTTTCCCAAGATCCTTTATCTCAAATAAGATAGCTAGCTCTGCCCTAATCCTAACTAACTCCTCTTCCAAGCTCTCTATGACGATCATATCGGCAACATACAATAGTACCAAAACTTAGAGTTCCCCTCTCTTCTTAACAAACAAACTCGAATTAGAATCTAAAGCAAAATATCTACAGAACTGAAGGTATTCCGCGAACTTCTCGTACCACGCCCGAGGGGCCTGCTTCAAGCCATATATGACCTTTTTGAGCTTATAGACGTGTCCTGGATGTTCTTCAGAAACATAACCAGGTGGCTTAACTATGAAAATGTTCTTGTTAATCTCCCCATAAAGAAATGCATTTTTCATGTCGAGTTGCCAAATATTCCACCCTTGGCAAACCACCAAATCAATCACCACTCGTACTAAAGTCATCTTGGCCACCAGACTAAATGTTTCCTCACAGTCTTCCTCATACTGCTGCTAGAACCCTCAATCTTAAGGAGAGCCTTATACCGCTCTATACTGTTGTCAGACTTCTTTTTGAGCTTGTACAACCACTTGTAGGTCACAAGAGTGATGCCATTGACCTTAGACACAAGTCCCAAGTCTCGTTCTTCTTGAGGGATGTCATCTCCTCATCCATGTAATCTTCCCATTTCTTAATCCTAGTGACGTTATCAAAATATGTCGACTCCCGCTCGTCCAAGGGACATGCGAAGAAACATGAGACAAAACTCATCAAGTTCCCTTTTCCTGTACTAAGTTGGTGGAATAATGGTCCTCTTCGATCTTCGTACAGCTTGATCCTGATCCACCACACCAGCTATTTCTTTTGCATCAAATCTTCTCCCGAGCACACTAGGAGCATCGCTCCCCCCTGCTTCCTAAACCAAAAGCACCCTCCCCTGAGCTAGATGTAGTAGGAGCATCAACTCTTGCTGGTTTTCGCTAGATGACGGATCTTCCTCTCTGCAATATCGTTCAGTTATGGAATATCCGCACAAGAAAGCTCCCTCTGAATTCCATGGTTTCTACAAAAGTTGAGAAACTCATTTGAAGTGAACTCTCCTTCATTATATATTCTCAACCTTTTGATCTGCAGATTTAGTCGGCCTTCCACGAGCTTCTTGAACTCCACAAACTTTTGAAAAGCCTATGATTTTTCCTTTACGAAATATACCCAAGTATATTTAGCGAAATCATCAACCAGAACAAGCATATATCGGCTACCTCCAAGACTAGGGGTGATGGTCGGTCCCATCAGGTCATCATGGATGCATTTCAATCCAACGGTGTCTTGCACCTGGACAGGGACTTGTCAAATGGAAGACGATGATCCTTTCCATACTGATATCCAGCACAAACATGATCATCGCCAAGTGATGAAAGACTAGTCAGATCTTTCACCATAACTCTTGTCGTCATCGCCTTTAGCTTGTCCATCCACATATATCATAGTATTTTATGCTAGATAACAACGCTATCGTTGGCCCTCATCTTTTTAAAATAGGAATTTATTGACAATACAAGCAACTCCATCACTCTTCTCCCAACATGAGTGCTGAGACCGAGCGGTCTGTCAGTTGAGACCGGGCGGTCTGGAGGTCTGGCGGTCTGGCGGCTTGTCCCAGTAGTTTGGTAGCCGGGTTGGAGACCGGGCGGTCTGCCGGTTTGTCTGGCAGTCTGTGCGGTCTGGTGGCTTGGGGATATTGGCCGGCTGTCTTCCTCTTTGTTGTGGTCGTGCGGTTAGTCTAACCGTATGGCTTGTGCGGCTTGTATAGTTTCATGTTCTTGTAATTATTAGTCTCACATTGCCTATTTGTAATCTCTCTTCTCTCCTCCATTATATAAAAAAAGGCCATACATTTGTAATAGTTATCTTTTTGGATAATAAAATTTTCAATTATTCAAAGTTCGGGCTTATTTTCTAGTCATTTCTTCGCTACTTTAACATGGTATCAGAGGACTCGATTTTCTCCTCCTGATTCTGTGCCTCTCTCTGACCGCGCGACCTGTTTTCGTGGTTTGTTTCTTCTTCTCGCGACCTATTTTCGCGGCTTGTTTCTTCCACCTGTTTGCTTGCGCCCTGTTCGCGCGGCCTGTTTCTTTTGCCTGCTTCTTAGTTGCGAACTGTTCTAGTCGTCGCGTCCTGTTGTCGCGACCTGTTTGCCTTGTTTGCCTTGTTTGCCTCCCAGCGGACTTTTCTCTGTTCGCGTTGTCTTCTCTTTCTTCTGTTCGCGCGGGCTGTTCTCTAGCCGCTCGACTTCTTCCCCTCTGTTTTGTTCTGCGGCTTGGTCGTGGCTTCTCTGGCCGCTGGTGTCTATCATCGTGACCGTTGTAGATCTCTTTCTCCTAACCGCTGCGATTTCTCTCTGTTCGGACGGTTTCTTCCTTGTATTGGCGGCCTCTATGTCCTTCCTCCTTTGCCGCTCTCTCTCTTAGTCCCCGCGACATGTCTCTAAGTCGCCACGACCTGTGCTCCTTTTCTCAGCTTGTTCTCTCGTTGCTCTTGCCCCTTGTCGTCGCGACCTGCTCCTAAGTCGCAGTGGCCTGTCCTCCTCTATGCGGCCTCTCCTTTAACCGCTTCTGCTTGATTAGTCGTCGCGACCTCCCTTTTTTAGTCGCGCGGCTTGTTCTTCTCTCTTCTTTCCCTTTGCCTTGCTCTGCACCTTGGTCGTGGCCCTTCTTGCCGCTGGTGCGCTGTCACCGTGACCGCTGCAGTTTTTCTCCCTTCATTGCTTTTATATCCTCCTCAAATCCGTTCGTATCGGTGGTCATGTCTTCTGGTAGTGCCCACATTGTTACTCAAGGAAAATGACTGATCGACACCGGTGCTAGCAATCATATGACCGGCAATCTCCAGTATTTTTCTCTCCTAGAAACACATGATCGGTTACCCCCGATTATTCTCGCTGACGGCTCTTCATCATCGGTCCATGGAATGGGAAGGGTTCATGTCACTCTGTCTCTTCGTTTGGCAAATACTTTCTACGTGCTCAAGTTCCCGTACAACTTATTATCTATTACCTCTCTATGCAGGCAATTACAGTGTTCCGTCACATTTACTTCTACTTCTTGTTCCTTTCAGGATCCAGACTCCCAACGGACGATTGCTACTGGGACTGAGAGTGGAGGCTTATACTTCCCTGACAACGTTTCCGCTTTGTCCACATTCTCCTCCACCTCCACAGATCTCCTGCAACGACATCTCCGCCTTGGTCATGCTCCTCTGCGTCTTCTTCGTCAACTTCTGCCCCAACTTCCTCCACAAAGTCCTCCCCTCAACTGTGAGACCTGTCAGCTTGACAAGCATCACCGCTCCTCCTTCCCTCCAAAGAACGTTCGTGGATCTACCCGTCCGTTTGATCTCATCCACTCCGATGTTTGGGGTCCTTCTCCTACCCTTACTGTTGGTCGGGGTTGTTCATATTTTGTCACGTTTATTGATGATTTCTCTCGCTGTACGTGGGTGTATCTGTTAAAAGATCACTCTGAGTTATTCTCTGTATGGACGTCCTTCTATCTCATGATCAAAACTCAGTTTAATGTTTCTATTAAAGTTTTTCGATCTGATAATACCCAAGAATATCTCAATCATGACTTTTCTACCTTCTGCACTAACCATGGGATTATTCATCAAACTAGTTGTGTCTATACTCACAACAAAATGGTGTGGCAGAACGCAAAAACTGTCACCTCCTAGATGTCGCTCGCTCCTTGATGACCCAGATGCATGTTCCTCACTCCTATTGGGGCTATGCTATTCTCCTTGCCTGATACCTTATCAATCGCATTCCCTCCACGGTTCTCCACGGACAAACCCCTTTCTTCATTCTGTATCCGGGCAAGGAGCCTTTTCCTCTCCCTCTCCAAATCTTTGAGTGCACTGCCTTTGTGCATGCTCCATCTGCCACCCGTGATAAGCTCTCCCCTCGCTCCACCAAATGTGTCTTTCTGGGGTACTCCACTACTCAGAAAGGCTATTGTTACTTTGATCTCGTTCTTCGTAAGCAGTTCGTCTCAGCTGACGTCACCTTCTTCGAGAATACCTCCTACTTCTCGGATGACTCCTCTCCTCTTCCTCCAACTTCTGATTCTCCTGCTATTTCCTTCGTTCCCTCATCTCCTACTACGATCTCCACCCCTATACCGTCTCCGCCTCTCTCTCCCTCTTCTCCGCCACCGTCTCCCTCATCTCTGCCATCGTCACTCTCTACTCCCGGGCCAGCTCTCTCTGTCCCGGATGCCCCGGATGCTGAGGGACCTGCTGACCTGGATCTTCTTATAGCTCTTCGCAAAGGGGTGCGGATGTGTACCCTCCACCCCCTTGCTGTTGTTGTTTCATATGATCGTCTTACCCATTCTCGCAGGGCCTTTGCTCTGGCTATCTCTTCCACTACCACATCCCGCTCCTACTAGGAGGCCCTTGCTATTTCTCATTGGAAGTTGGCCATGGATGAAGAAATGACGACCCTAATTGAGCGGGGTACCTGGACTCTTGTCCCCCCCCCCTTTGGGCACTGATGTGGTTGGTTGTCGATGGGTATTCGTTGTGAAGTTCCGTCCGGACGGCAGTGTGGATCTATACAAGGCCCTCTTAGTCGCCAAAGGCTTCACTCAGACTTATGGGGTTGATTACTTTGACACATTCTCTCCAGTTGCTCGTCTCAGCACCATTCGTGTTCTTCTCTCTGTGGCTATCAACAGGGATTGACTCATTTCTCAGCTGGATGTCAAGAATGCTTTTCTCTATGGTGACCTTAAGGAAGTAATTTACATGGAGCAACCTCTTGGGTATGTTGCTCAGGGGGAGACACGAGTATTTAATCTGAAGAAGGCCATTTATGGCCTAAAGCAAATCCCTCGGGCTTGGTTTGATAAGTTCAGCGGCATTGTTGCAGCCATTTGTTTTGCACGAAGTTCAGCCGATCACTCCTTATTCATTTGCAAAACCTCCTCTGGTATGGTGGTTCTTGTTGTATATATGGATGATATTCTTCTGACTTGCGACGACCAGGCTGGGGTTGCTTTGACGAAGAAACACCTCTGGCAACACCTGGTCACTAAGGATATGGGCTCTCCTAAATACTTTCTGGGGATTGAGATTTCTCGGAAACCCAACTCTTTAGTTCTCTCCCAACGGAAGTATGCTCTTGATTTGCTAAAAGAGGCAGGGTTGACTGGTGCTAAACCTGCCAAGTGTCTCATGGCTATTGGGGAAGACAAAACGTGGACAGATGACTCGCCTCCTCTATCTGATTCTTCGAGGTATCGGCGTCTGGTGGGCAAACTCATTTATCTCATAGTGACCAGACCCGATATCTCCTATGTTGTAGGCAAGGTTAGCCAATTCATGCAAGCTCCTAGGGAGTGTCATCTACAGTCTGCCCTGGGGATATTGGAGTATGTTAAAGCAGCTCTAGGGAAAGGACTGCTCTTTTAGAAGAATGGTCATTTGTGGGTTGAAGCGTACTCAGATTCAAGCTATGCTGATGATAAAGGAGACCGCAAGTCAACATCGGGTTTTTGCACATTTGTTGGAGGAAATCTTGTGAGCTGGAAGAGCAAGAAACAGTCTGTGGTCTCCAGGTCTAGTGCAGAAGCGGAATATCGTAGTATGACATCAACCACATGTGAGTTAAAATGGTTACGGGCTCTCATGCTTAACCTAGGAAAGGTCTACAACTATCCTCTTTCTATGTTCTGCGACAATAAGGCTACGATATACATTTCCAAAAATCTGGTCTTTCATGAGAGAACAAAACACATTGAGGTCGACTGTGACTTTATTCGAGAAGAGATTTTGAAGAAACAGATTTGTACTCCGTTCGTCACTTCTGACAACGAGTTGGCAGATGTCTTCACCAAGTCGGTGTCCGCTTCTTTGTTTCATATTTGCGACAAGCTGGGCATGATTGATATATATGCTCCAGCTTGAGGGGGAGTGTTGAGACCGAGCGGTCTGTCCGTTGAGACCGGGCGGTCTAGAGGTCTGGCAGTCTGGCGGCTTGTCCTAGTAGTTTGGTAGCCGGGTTGGAGACCGGGCGGTCTGGCGGTTTTTCTGGCGGTCTGAGCGGTCTGGCGACTTGGGGATATTGGTCGGCTGTCTTCCTCTTTGTTGTGGCCGTGCGGTTAGTCTAACCGTGCGGCTTGTGCGGCTTGTATAGTTTCATGTTCTTGTAATTATTAGTCCCACATTGCCTATTTGTAATCTCTCTTCTCTCCTCTATTCTATAAAATGGATGTCATACCTTTGTAATAGTTATCTTTTTGGATAATAAAATTTTCAATTATTCAAAGTTCTGGCTTATTTTCTAGTCGTTTGTTCGTTACTTTAACAATGAGACACGTCAGCTTTGACTGTTGACATATTTCGGAGAAATTTCACTTATGTTAGGTCAAATAGAACGTGATACTCAATGTCTACAGCGTTGATCACAGAGAACATGTTTTTCTTCATTCCAGACACGTAATAAACACTTCGCAAAGTGAGTGGCCAATTATCACTACCTGAAGAAACTGTACACTCATTCTCGATCGCATGCATAGTATCATCAGTAATAATAATAACCTCATTACCTGAGTATTCCTGCAGAGAAGAAAACTTTGACTCGTCTCCAGTGAGATGATGTCCACACCTTGAGCCAACAATCCAATCATCCTTGAAGTTGAATGAGGCCACGACATGAATAGTTATTACATATATATCTGTCATGAATGCATTCCCCCATCCACCTTCATCATCCCTAAATTCAGCTCCTCCTTTTCCTGCAGCGTGCTTCGATTGAAGATTAACTCTGCAGTGCTCTCTGATATGACCAAGCTTATTGCACCTGTAGCATCTTGGTCCTCCCTTCATCCGATTTAAGATCCTTGCTCCTTTCCTGCTATGTTGAAGTTAATGGACCATCTTCTACATGTATATTCTTCTGTTTATCCCATCTCTTCTTCTTCCCAAAAAAAGAACCTCATTATATCATCCTGAGATAGTGCATCCATCTATCTGTCTTACCAAGCTCTCCTGTGAAGCCAGCTGATTCTCCAGCTCAAGCAAAGATGGCTGATTGGCCAAGCCTTACACAGAAGTAACAAAGACAGCATACTTCTTTCACAACTTGTGGGTAATGCACCTCTTCAACTTCTCCTTTGAGATAGGCTCATCTGAGTCCAATATTAAAATCTCAGCACACAGATTATTCATTTTCAAGAAAAAAGATGATATATACAGCTCTCCTTGAGTTGCTTTCACTAACTCATTTTCCAGAAATTGTAGCTGAGCTACATTCTTTTTATTGAATAAGCCATCCATGGCAACCCAAATTTCAGTAGCCGACAAACATCTAATGATGTGGTCGAAGAGCTCCGATGAGATTGTCCGTTTCAGAGTAAACTCTGTCTTCACATTCGTTCTCCTCCAAGCCCTTACTGCCTCAACATTTCCTCCAGCAGCAACTATCTCTTGTCTATCGTCCCCACCGATGACCTCCCAAAGGTTCTCGCCCAGAAAATAGCTTTTCATACAATACCTCCACTTCTTAAAGTTGGCCTGCATGAGAAACTCAATTTCAAGACATCTTGCATAACCGACTTCCATTACTATAACTCTAGTTCACTTGAAATTTCCAAAGGACTAGCAAACCTCTGTGGCTGATCAATGCTAACTTCTCCGTCCCTCTGATATTATGTAAAAATTTGTGAATCCAGGAAGGAGCAGGAACACTCAACCAACCAAGATAAATAAACCAGAAGTAGTAGAAAAACAAGAGCTGAAATTACAATAACAACTATCTTCTTTACAAAGTGAGGTATACATTGCGAGGTATGATTGTGCAATGCCCCCGATGGAAACAAAAATACAGACAATAACAAGACAACAAGCCGGCCAGACAGAACTCTTAGAACGCCAGTTGTAAACTGCGAGTTGAAGCTGCCTATCCGCTACACCGCCTATTCACCCGAACAGAACCCGACGAACAGCTTTATTGAGCAACTGCTGGAAAACAACTTGTCTGCAACTCTGCCCTCCTGACCACAAGGATCGACTAACTGTAGAAATCGCGCAAACAGATGCTGCTGAATTGAACTGAACTGGGAAACAGTCAACTCGCTGAGACCGGGCGAACTGCCTTATTGAACTATCCGCGAACTACCAAAGAAGTAGACTTCTAGTCGTACAAACCACGACTTGTTGGTAACCCATAAAATGCTGGTAAACCGCAAACTATTATCCGTAAACTAAAACACACTCAGCCTCCACTAACAAACCATCAGTACTAGTTGTCTAGTCGCTCGGTACTAGTCGCACAGCTTGCATAACACAAGTCAACTTCGCTTAGTCGCGTGGTTAACAAAAGACTAACTGCAAGTTTAAGAAGCGAGCTAAATTCTCACTATTCCCATTATGAATGTCGGGTCAGGGACCCCTATTTATAGGCAGTCAGGGGAGTGCGGTCGCCGCCCATAAGCGATATGTAATCTCCCAAAGATCTGAGGTTAGCAACAACAACCCACTCACTTGTACGAATGACAAGACTCAAGGTCGGGTTGCGAAGAACATCCTGGCAACTTGAGAAACAAACTGCACAACCCGTGCAATCTCGCGACCTAGACAACCAACAAAGACTTGGCGCATCACGACATGATCAAGTCAACAACCCCAACGACCTTTGACAATAGACCGCATGTTGAAATTATTGAAGAGGTAGTGGAGGTGGGCGGTATGAGGTGGTAGGCCGTACAGTTAGCCAAGACCGTTGCTCCATGCGGATTGAAGCTGGCGAATAGCCGGGTTGACCTCTTCTTTCCTCCAGCAGTCTGAATCAGTAAGCACCCTTGGTGAAGTAACCGGGCTATTAGGGTTGTCTAATCAAGGTTATGGCAGACTCATCTGGAGTTCGTCGAGTCCGACATGTTTGTTCTTGCGAACTCATCTGGAGCTCGTCGAGTCCAGTTGTCTTCTATGCTTGTGGTATGGTTTTGAGATCGTGGAGATTGACACAGTTGTTTGTTCTGTTGATCACCCGGAGACCGCGCTGTCTGGATAGTTACAGTCTGTAATTGTGCGGGCGGTGTTGGTATTCGACATTGGAAAGGTATTGTTCTCAGGTAGCGCAGTTGTTTGGAGATCGCGGAGTTTGCTCGTTGTGTACTTGGTCACGGGATTGTCAAGTCTAGTTTTTTGCCTAGTCCGCGGAGATCGCCCGGTGTGCGGTCATGTTGTTGGATCCGCCGAACTGCCCGAATATGATGTGGAGTTCGGAAGTTCTTCATTAGTGCGAGGTGGATAAGGACGCGTGCCTGAGATGTCAAAGTCCACGTGGACTGATGGTTTTATCCGCTCAGCTATGCAGACTGTCGTAGTTGTCCGCATTATCTTGCCGGTTGGTTCGTAGACAGAGTTGTGTGTCCGCAGTTCTTTGCGGACAACTCTTTCTTCAGTGGCGGACTAATGCATGTATCCGCACTTATTCAGATACATGATGTTAGCTACAAGATTGACAGACAGTTTTCCTATTGCTATGGCCGGTGACGACACTCCTCCTCCCGTCTATAAATAGGAGTCCATGACTCATCATACATAACCGAGAACAGTGAGAACTCAGCTTACGCTTTAAACTTGCGGTTATGTTTTTCTAACCATCGCGACTAAGTGAGGTTGGCTATCTGTGCAGGTTGTGCGGTTAGATTCAGGCGGCTTAACAACTAGTGGAATCTTGGTGTGGAAAAGTTCACAGATAACAACCAGCGGTTTACAGTAGGTCGCAGTCCGTGATTTGAAGTTACCTTACTCGGGGTTGCGGATGGAGTTTGGAGTTCGTCTGGCTTATCAGTGGGTTATGTTTATTGATCGTCAGCATTCAATAATAGGCAGTCCACGCGGCTAGTTGCGGACAGGGCTTGCGTCTTGAGCAGTTTGTGCGATTACAGTTTCTGTACGCGCTGTTTCTTCTTTGCTTACAGTTGTATTTTTCTGTTTTCCTTGAGTGCATTGGCGAAATCATGTCTCGCAATGTATGCCTCGCTTTGTAAATCAGATTGAATTCCAGTTGATATCTCTTGTGCTTCTGTTGTGCTAATTACTACTTGTCTTATGGTGTGGTTGAGTATCCCTGCGACCTTTCTCAGCTTCCAATCATAAATTTTTACACTGCATGGTTCCACTTGAACCAGTGAATCAGCAGACTGAGCGGCCTCCGGGTTTAGCCTAGACTACCCGCACAGATTGGCGACAAGCTTCGCAGCTTCCCACTTTAATAATTTCAACAGTTGGCCTAAGAGTGCTTTCATGATTATCACTCGTTTTAAAACTTCTCTCACTCACATATTAGCTAATTATGGAGATCATAGCAGAGGTCCGTCAATTGCTTTTAAAAAGTGCATTCAATATTTAAGATCAAGTAACTTAGGCTCAGTTTGGCATGAAGGTGATGGTCACCATGGTGAAGGTTATGAACCGTCGTTCGTAAACACCTAATCACATCCTAGAAACTTAGACTCTGTTTGGGACAGCTCTGGCGGATTGAAAAGCTGCTGTTCGGATAGAGCTGTTTTAAAATAGATATCTGAGGAGCAGTTTTGAAAAGCTGCAGAGTGTTTGGGTGTTCTGTGAAGAAGTGCGCTCGGAATCGCCGGAGAAAGGCCGTCGGGGGCTCGGAATCGCCGGAGGAAGGCCGTCCGGGGCTCGGAATCGCCGGAGGAAGGCCGTCCGGCCTCTGAGCATGTTCCAACTGAAGAAACCATTAGATTTCCTAAACCTGTGAGAGAGAAAGCTATTTTGCGGAAGCTGAAGCTGGGGGGGGGGGCGGAGATTTCTGAAGAGCTGCAAAACAGCTCCAGATTTCTGAGAAGCTCTTCACAAGGAGCTGTCCCAAACAGTAAAAAAATAGCTCTGACGGCTGGAATAGAGATTCTCCAGCCGCCAGAGCTGCGCCAAACAGACCCTTACATCCATTTTATGTTCAAAACTAGCTTTCATGTTTGACGGCCCTCACAACCAGCTTCTTACCAAACATGCATTTCAAGGAAGTAGCGTTTCTGTCCAAACTCACAAGATCGAACAAAAAAAGTCGCCCCAAACAAAATCTCATTCTAAAAGAAATCTAATTTAAATATATTATACCAAATATGTCATAACAAGTTTAAAATGTGGAATATCTATATAATAATGTATTAAAATATCCATTAGATTAGATCACACTACTTCTTTCTCATTTCAATAATTATTATTGTTACAATCTACGACAGAGTAGTATGATCCGGGCACATTGAAATCATAAGGGCTCAATTTGTTATTGTTGCGCAATTCATGATTTCATTCACCCCTATTTGCCGAAAATTTTTTTGGTCGGTTTGGCAGACCAAGAGGAAGGTCCGCTCAGACTAGTCATGGGCAAATAGCTCGGGTCCGGAAAGTCCGCCCAGGCCCGGCCCGGCAAAAGCCCGGTTAGGCACGGCACGGGAAAAAAGCCCACCTCGGGCCAAGGCCGGGCTTGTGGCCTTTACCGGGACCCATCTTTGCCGGTTGCCCGGCCCGGGCGCCGGGCTAAGGAAAAAATCCCGCCACGCTTGGCGGGATTTTTAATCTCGCCTGATTATCCCGCGGGATAAAAATCCGGCCTAATTAGGAGGGATTTTTTAATTCCCCCTAATCAGGCGGGATTAGCCTTTTGAATTAAGGCCGGCCCGGGCCGGCCTAACGGGCCTGACCGGGCTCCCCTTTGAGAAGGATCCCGAGCCCAACCCGGTTTAAAGCGGACCGAGTCCGATTGGAAAAAATCCCGTGCCAAGCCCGGCCCGATCGGACTTTTTGCCCATGACTAGCTCATACACAAGAAAATTGATTTTTACCCAACTAAAAATTATTTTCCTCTAAAATAAATTATAAAACGTTAATTAGAATATGATCTCATTTTCTTATTAAAAAGTATTTTTTTAAAAAAAATCTGACTGAATACACCTTTTAAAATCTGGCCGTGTATCATGTTTTGAAATAAATTTCAAGCGGGCTTTCTCCTAGGTCCGATCAGTACGTGGCTATCTCGTTTTCAGTCCAAAAATTCGTTAGATGGCAGAATTTTAGACCCAGTTCCCATTTGGAAGCAAGCAACCCTTTATTAATTTCAATTCCAGATAATCTTTTATATTTTAGAAACAGCTGGGACTTCTAGAAGAAAGGGTGTGTGCTAAATCCTCACCCAAAACATCAACCAAACTCCCCAAAAACTTTATTGTAGAAACACGCTGAAAAAATTTATGCACCTCAAAATACAGAAAAGAATAAACACAGTTATTTACTTATTTGATTATTATTATTATATTTATTTATTGATCCATAACATAAGGGCGGAAATATAGATACTTAAGGAGGACGGTCCTCTGACAATTTTGAACACACAAAAAGTGATATGAAGCACTGTAGCTGTTTACAAAGGGGTGATACCCTCAAAAAAATGGAACAGTGCTTATGACTCCCATTTTCGTTAATCCCCTCGTCATCTCAAGATTTATGTTTTTTGCATTTACAACCCTCCTAAAGGTAAAATTTGCAAACCTTCTCACTCCTCGCAACATGGTTATGAGAACCATGCAAAAAAGGAGAGAGAGAGAGAGAGAGAGAGAGAGGTGAAAAGTTAGAAAGGATTGTTCAAAAGCTGCAGCAAACTCTAGGATTTAAGGACTATGATCAAGATTAGCCCATAATTATTAAAACTAATGATGAAAAGACTAGGAATTTGATGTTGATGTTGATCTGAACTGCCTGTAAACAGAACTCAGCTTCCTCGCCAGATCCTTCATGCTCATGGAAAATCCTTCCTCAGTCTGCTGTAACAAGCAAGAATATCAGTAATCCTGCAAAAATATGCCATGATCGAAACCTGCTCGACGAAATGACAGGAGAGAGAAAACACTCGCCTGAGCCATCACTGTTATGTCAAGAGAGGAGGCGGCGAAGGGCAGAACAGAGGTGCTCGAAACCGTGATGTGAAGCTTTTCGATCTCGGAGAGATATCGAACGAGCATTCCCTTTCGATTATCGCAGTGGATTTTGATGAGTAAGGATTTGTTGGAGAGCTTCACCTGAATCTCAGGCTGCGGGAACTGGGCCAAGCCGTAGTTCTCGTCGGTGGATGAGGTGTCGGTGTCGTCTTCGCCGGCGGCGAAATGGGATTCCACCGTCCTGTTCGCCGCCTGTTCCTCCAGAGACTTTACCTTCTCTTGAAGCGTCTTCAGGTACTTGATTGCGTCGCCGAGAACCGATGCCTTGTCCATCTGAAGAGGAATTTCGAAGTTGAAAACAGAGTATCTAAACTGAAAACAGAGCATGCGTATATAAATAAAAAAAAATACCTTTTTGAGGCCAGGAACAACTGCTGAAAGCGCTATGAATTTCTGACTAAGCTTCTCCCTCCTCTTCCTCTCAGCCAAAATGTGGTCTTTGTTATGCGAAGACAGCTTCGGACCTGCCCCGCCGCCGGACTTTTTCCCCTTCTGCTCCCCAGCCATGGCATCAAAACTCCTCTTCAATCCATTCTCCCTGTTCGCAGCGCTAATGACGATCATGTTTTGGGGGCGACGACTGAGTCTCCGGCTTGCCGAACGACAGTATACTCGGCGACAATGCCTTCACGATCTTCTTCCCCGTTTCGACCTCGCCGGCAGGGCCTCCGGCGCTCGACGAATCGATGGATGATCCGCAGCTGTAAGTGTTCGACGTAATGCCTGCACCAGGAGGGTTCAACGAGTAGCTCTCCGATGAGAGTGTTGGATTCAGGTCTTCCCACATGTTGAGGTGATCCAGATCAGAGCTCAGCTCCCATTGCTGGTAGTTTGAATCCAGCATTAATCCTCCCTGCGATAAATTAATACCCAAAATGTTAACACCCAAATCAAACAGATCATAAGCAACTAGCTCAAACTCATTATAATAACAGTCTCACTGTCTCTGAAAGCCAGGCCGCATCCATGGATCTTGGAACTAAATAACAAAACACAGAAACATCAAAACAGACATTTTTTTTCCACAAGAACTAATAGATGGATTAATGAAAAGGAGAAATAATTAAGTTGCTCACATTACAGCCGAATATATAAGGAGGAGCTTATGTTTTGCTTCAGCAAGTAGATGAAGTTATATTTTATAGGCAAAGGAGGAGAAGAAGAAGAAGAAGAATAGGAGGAGAGAGCAGCCGCCGTTTGTCTGAAAGGCTAGTCTTCCGTTCAGAAGGCCCTCTCTGGCACTCTGCTATTATATTATAAGGGTTTCGAAATGCGAACTGCTCCTCGTCGTCTCTCTATCCATCTCTCTCTGTGAGCAGCTTTCAACATCTTAGAATTATTATTTTATGACTCTGAGCTGGTGTCACATTAAAGTGATTTGGAATGATGAAGGGCTGTGATCTATCCATTCCTATTTGTAATGTCAAACTATAGTTGCCTCTTTTTTTTTTCCCTTCTTGTAGTTAATTGTCTTAATGACTAGACCATATCAAGCTTGATGTAAACAGATTTGAACATACATACCCTAGCTATGTATAAATATATGTATATATACCTAGCTATTTTTTTTATTAAAATACTGAAGGAATTGCCTAAGTAAAGTTTTAATAAAAAAAAGCTCAACTTGAAAAGTTATATTTAGTGAGATGATCATGAAAGTCAAATGATCACGAATGAAATGACTATAAAGTTGTATATATTTTATGCTTCTTGGGGTATTAGATTGTTTTGTGATATGCATAATGGTCTTATTTTCACACTACAAAAGAAATTGAGTTTTATTACGAGAAATAAATGGATGACTAATTGTTATGTAGGAATGTAGGGTCATTTTCTCAATTGATTTATGACATTTTTCGCTATCATTGTAGAAGCACAAATTCTTGTAGGCTCTATTCGCTGGGAAGAAATTTAAAGATGGGAATTGGAATCGACTCAATTTCAATGCTAGAGAACAATCAAAATTTTAAAATTAATCAAAGTGACGTAGCAACCAAAATTTTGTTCTGAATTAAAGGAGTACAAACGAATAGTTTAAATTCTAGGGTAGAATAATATAAATACCATCCTTGAAGTCTAGGTTGCGAGGTTGAGTGCATCTTTTAGCAACAAGCTAGGTGATTCATCCATCTTGGAACTGATCAATCAAAGTTATATTTCTCGTCCTGTTTGAGAGAGCTTTTTTCCTCGCTTCAGTTTTCTGGAAACACCAGCATCCATAATATTGTATTTGTTTTAGTGACGAGTGTCTTTCTAAAAAGACAAAATAATTCTTTTTGAATGAGTTGTGTTTTCCACTAATAAAGAAAACAAAAACAATATTATGAACCATAATATTTTCTAAGAATGAAAAGTAAAAAAAAGCTCTCCCAGATGAGGCCTAAAAGTACAATTTTATAGTATTGTCAATTCTTCTTCAAATAAATAATACAACTTATTCTCTAGTCTTGAAATATTTTTTTTTCATTAAATGGAGAAATTGACAGTTAACACCAAAGATTAAGAGCATTAAACGATTGCCCATAGCAAGTTTGTGGAATATTATTGTACTTGAACATGGATGAGATATCCAAGGTGACAAATAATAGACACTACAAAGATAAATTTGTAATTGTGTGAGGGGACTTGGTGGTGCTTTTTGATATCCAAGATGTTTACTATTAATCTTTGAAGGGGTAAGCATGTTTTTAATAGAATTATCATAATCTTACCCACATTAGTATTATTATAGAGGCTTTTTGAGACCAGATTTATTTGTGATTATATGATCGATATTCGATAAAATTTAATAAAAATAATTGGAGATACGTTGATACAATTAGCCAAGTATTTTATGTTTTTTATCCGAAATCCCTATATTTTGAAATGGAACACATCTTAGGACCGCTCTCATCCGGCGGGTCGAAGGCATTTGGCGTAGTCATATATGACATATCATGGGTGTGTGGGTCACGTGACACTTCTATCTCACAGACTCACTCAACGCGGGATAGTGGGTCCAATCTGAAATGTCTTGAGGGCAGTGAGTCTTTTGATTAGGCTCATTGGAATGCTAAATAATAAATGAGCTATTTTTTATAAAAATAGAATATATTTTGACAAAAAGATAAAACATATGTTGATGTGTCTATTTATGTTAATGTTTAATACTTTCATTGCATATCTTATCTAGAAAGTGTGCATTGCATATATACATACATAAATATATATATATATATATCTTATATATATAAAACAATATACATATCTTGAGACACATCATACTTTAAATTTTGATCATTGGATCTCATCAAATAAATTTTATCCCTACATGAGAGAGAGGGGAAAGGAGAGAGAGGGGGGAGAGAATAGGAGAGAGATGACGGAAGGGAGAGGAGAAAGGGGGAGAGAGAGGGAGAGAGAAAGGGAGAGAATAGGAAGAGAAAGATGGCTAGAAATTAATGTTGTTACGTCAAAACGTAATTTTTTTTATAAAATAAAAATTGCAATATCGATTTATATTCTTTTACGGTCATTTTGAGTACTCATATGTATATTTTGCGGACGCTGCCTGCCTTGATGGGCGTTGCCCGCCTTGATGCAGCGGCAAACCGCAACGATGCATCGAGCACTGGCGTAGCCCGTGCGGAGGCGGGTGAAGCCCGTGGGAAGGCGGGCGAAGCCCGTCTAGATGCGCCGAGCCGCCCGTGAGCATCAAGCACGGACGTAGTCTGTGTGAATATACTCGTATATTATTATTCTTTCATAGTGGACCAAAAATCATGCTCACCAACTTGCTTATATTTTTAGGTGTGGGACGTAGGCATAGACTCAAGTGAAGAAAAGAATAATATATGTAATACTTATATATCAAATAAAAAAAACAACGTGATAAATGGCTTTGCACTTATAAAGGCGATTGTTAACTTTATCCGATTATCAGCATTTCATTTTTGTTTTAAAAAACTTTTTTAAAACTTTACTAGCACCCTCTTCCCTCATTTTACTGATCGAAGCCGTACTCCGTCTAACTCTTCACTGAGCTGCTCCCGTCTCCGGCATCTTCCTCGCGCCATCTTACTCTAATAGCTATCTCACACATATCACTAGGAGATATTTTCGGGTGCGTTAAAAAAAATATCGGGATGCGGTAAGAAAAAAAAACGTTTCTTCCTCCCGGCCGCCAACTTCCTCCTTGCTAAAGTTATCTTTTTTGTTGCAGCTTGTCATTGGCCGGGTTCTTGGAGTAACGAGATTGCCAACAATCTCTTTTTTTGTTCTCTCTTATAAACCATGTGATATGTTTGACAAAGAAAATCATGTGTGAATATTTGTTTGATTTGAGATTATCTCACAATTATTAATTTTTTTCATTATCAGTAGAGAAGGAATTTTTGTCTGCGCAATGGACGTACCAAAATTTGGGAAACCACATTAAATTTATGTGTTCGTTGACTGTGTTTTTTTCTTGTATGTGGCTTGTTCCATCGATCTTCGTGATCGCACTAATTTTTTTCTGTTATAGATCGATCACTAATTGGATCTATAAAATTATTTATTTACCTGAACTATTTTCATAACACAGACAACAACAGATCTTCATTTCACTAGAATGAAAGATAGGCATTGCTACCAGAGAGGAAGTGCTCTAAATTTCGTGTCAATCATGGAGAGCCATAATAAGTGGTTTTAATAAACAGCTCCATAAAATACAAAGTCTTCAAAAATCAAAATACACAAAAAAAAAAAGACAATGAACACCCATAAGGCAGTTTCAGGCTTCGCTTGGCGCAACGTTTGGACTTGCCGTTTGCGGCAAACGCCGCCGCATCGTGAGTAATCAAATGCCACACGGCCGCGTTTGCCACGTTTGGACTGCCGCATCATGCAAAACAACACAAAAATACATCGGTTTCCATCGGCGGCCTCGCCCCTCACATTTTGATCGGTTGGGTCATCTCCCTCGCCCTTCTTCTCCCGCACAAACAAATAAAGCCTGAATTCGAGGCATATACATAGCGGTAAGAAAACAAACTTGGAGGCTTGGAATAAAGAAAAAAATAGAGTGTATTTATATATAAAATATAAAAATCCTGAATTTTGGCTCCATTTGGTTCGGCGGTGGCGGGTCGATCCGGCGGGTGGAAACAGAGTGTTCGAACCGGAGGGGGGTGGTGGCTGCTCCAAACGGAGCTTTTTGAGGCGTTTCTCAAGGCGGCGGGTGGAAACGGAGCAAACGCCGCAGGAGGTTATTTGGTTACCTCCTTCGGTGGCGTTTGCCCAAACGGAGCAGCGAAACGCCCAAACAAATAGAGCCTTTAACTCATTGAATGGATTTCGGCCGTCGAATCTGGCATGATATTTCATTTGGGGTCGGATCAATCCTCCCTCTTTCTCCACTTTTTGGTAGGTCTCTTAAACCCTGTATGGGTGACTAAAAACTATGTTAAAAATTAAATTTGAATCAGGTACCGCACAATGATGCACAACGCAGCGTTAGCATATAATGATTTGTAAATGTAATATAAATGTTGCGGGTCTCCCGGGTTTTTCCTTGGTCCGGAGAATTGGACCGCCTAAGCTATGAGTTGAATCATGGGCGCACAAACAGTTAAGGAAACCTGCAGCAAATGACAAGAAGGCTTTTTTGACGTGGGAAACAACGGAAAGAGTGAAAAATCACGTTGTTGGATCCGTGTGAGCCAAATGCCACTAAATCTCGTGTGTTTACAAAGGTTGGAGTTTGATCTCGGAGGGTGACAAACCGACTTACTCGTTACAAGTGTGAAGAATGAACTGCGGCACGGAGAAAAAACTAAGTCCCCGGAGCCTCGATGAAAGCACTCCGGTCTTGAGATGACGTTGAAATCACAGAACCTTGGTGGAAGCTTCTGGAGCGAGCGCTCTCGTTGATGCGGAGCATAGATGGGAGCGCACTAGCGGAGGTGGTTAATTTCACTTAAGGCGTGAGGTAAACCATGGCGCAAGGAGGAGAGCGGAGTGAATTCCTGAGCGAAGAATCGGCTTAAGTCCACGATCTCCCCGGGAAAACCTTAGAGCTCTATCTTGCCTCTGGAGTTGCTTGACTTGAAATGAAGGTCTGTGAGCATATTTATAGTTTTCTGGGGGGTCATGATGTAATTGCGCAGGGTAAGTGATTTGTGCTGGTGAATGACGTGCTCCATTTTGATCACGCGAATTGCCAATTTTGTCGAATGACTGGAGTAACCCACTTCCCTACCGGGTAGTTCGGGTGGCCCGGGTAATGTGCCGCGGCGGCGGCGGCGACCTGAGGTGGCGTAGGTTGTCGGCGGCTGCAGGGGCAGCCGGTGGGGGCGCTAGCCGCCGGCAAAGGCGGGGGCTGTGGGCGTTTAGCGGTGGCAGGGGCCGCAAACCAGCGGCGAGCGCGCGGGGAGCGGGGCGTGGCCTATACGTGGGCGCAATCGGGGCGCGGCCTATATACCGGGCGTACGGGGGAGCGGGTGTGGCCCTGCGCGGCCTCACGTCGTGCAGCAAAGCGTTACAGCGTGGTGTGTGCGACAACTTAGCCGCCGGGTGCGTGGCCACCGGCCACGCTGCGCTGCACTGCGCGGCCTGTGGTCGCGCGCAATGTCGCGCGCTGCGCTACCCTGCCTTGTCGCATGCAGTGCGCGGCCCTACTTGGCCCTGTTTGGGTAAATGTTATATGATCAACTCCAACAGTTCCTTCCTTATCTAATATTTGTTGATTGTTCTGAAGATCACTATTATTGATGTATCCATAACTCCATGCCATGCTCTTCTCCAGTAACCCACTAGAGTACATCCCTTTGTTGTTGGGCACATGGAGATCGGGCGAGAGATATCTGTACAACCCCATATTCGCTGAGTGGGGTTTTCCCCCAGGGGAGGTTATTCAAGAGCCTTTCACACCAGGGTAGGCGAGAAGGCTTCCGCCTGGGTAGGCGAAAAGTCCCCAGGGTGGGCAGAACTCTCTAGACCCAAGGCGTTGAGTGTAGCTCTTTCACTCAACGCTCTCAACGATTTTGGACTTGGTCATGTCTCTTATGAGAGAAGGCCGGTGGGGTAGGCTGTAACACCTCCCATGTAATGACCGTATAATATGGGTCCGCTGGGCCCCACAACATACAGACTCCACAGCTTTAGCATTAAATGATGATATAACCTACCCAATCTCAAAACTCAGAACATACATAGCGGATAAAAAGAAACCAAACAACAAGAAGTTATCCACTACTAACAGGAGTATCAAAGCAATGGCCTTAAGGCCTTAAATAACCAAGTCCAAAAATATGAATGTGTAAAGCACCCCTAAGCCACCTCGGCGTGCAAGCCGGACAAACAAGAGTAACATTACAAGAAGGAGAAACAATCTAAGCACAACATCACTTCATGAGGCTTAGGGTTTTTCGCCCGGCGCGCTAGCTCCCGCTTGCGATCCTGGCCATGTAAGGATTTGAAGTAACGTGGGTCAGCAAAGGCTGACCTCAACTGTGTAACAAACACATCTCCTCCCGGCCGTCCCTAACGGACCCCGGGTACCCCTCCAACCTGCAAGTCAGCACTTCGTATACCAAAAGTATAAATATATAAAGCTTTAAAACATGTTTGGATGTCTCATACAGCATATATGTTTTTCTATGTTTTGAACGGAGTGAATGGGGCCTACTATGCAACATGAATGCAACCCGGGCTTCACCCAAGGCACCCTATCTCGTATGCATCTAACACAACATCAAACAACTGGGTACTTCCGTTTCCCCATTGGCTTAAAGCCATAAACAAAAGGGAACCACCCTGTCCCTTACGGCACACACGCCGTCACACGGAAACCTTGCAAAGGCCCCACCCGCACAAGGGTCATAAACCCTGGGCTTGCCCGCACATTCTGACTGTTGAAGTGTGACCGGGCGGTCTGTCTTGGCGAGTTGGAGACCGCGCGGTCTGGCGGTCTCCCTCAGCGGTTTGGTTGCTGTGCTGTTGCTGTCTGGTGGTAGCCGTGCGGTTAGCCCTTCTGTCTAACCGCGCGGCCTGTGCGGTCTCCCCTGGCGGTCTCTCTCTCTCTCTGGTGGTAGCCGTGCGGTTACCCTTCTGTCTAACCGCGCGGCCTGTGCGGTTTGATCTGTATAGTCCGCTTAGTCCTGTAAATTTTTAGTCCCACATCTCTTATTTGTATTCTCTCTCCTCTCCTCCATTCTATATAAGGGAGGGCAAACCTTTGTAATAGATACCTTTTTCTGATAATAAAGTTTCAGTTTATACTACTTCCGGTTTGTTTCTGTTCGTTTCTCACATGGTATCAGAGCACTCGACCTTCTCCTCCTGTTCTCGCGGCTTGCGTCCTGTCCGCACGGCTTGCCCCTTCCTCTCGCGGCCTGTTCCCGCGGCTTGTTTCTTCCGCCTGTTTGCTTGCGCCCTGTTCGCGCGGCCTGTTTCTGTTGCTTGCTTCTTTCTTGCGACCTGTTCTAGTCGCCGCTTCCTCCCTCTCTTCTCTTCTGTTCGCGCGGTCTGTCTGCTAGCCGCCCGACTTCTCTCCCTCTGTTTGCTTCTGCGGCTTGGTCGTGGTTTTTTCTGGCCGCTGGTGTCTGACATCGTGACCACTGCAGAACTTCTTCTTCCTATCCGCGCGGATAGTTTCCTAACCGCGTGGCTTCCTGTTGTTTGCGCAGCAGATCTCTTTCTTCTTACCGGCTGTGTTTTCTCTCTGTTCGCGCAAGTTCTTCCTTGTTTAGGCGGCCTTTTTGCCCTTCTTTCTTTGCCGCTCTCTCTCTTGTCCCCGCGACCTCTCTCTAAGTCGCGCAGCTGTTCTCCTCTGTGCGGCTCTTCCTTTAGCCGCTCCTGCTTGTTAGTCGCTGCGCCCTCCTGCTGAGTCGCGCGGCTTGTGCTTTCCTAACCGCGCGGCTTGTTTAGGCGGCCTAAGGCGAGTTCTTTTGTTCCTCCCTTCATGGCTTCCATATACTCCTCAGAGCCGTTCGCCTCGGTGGTCACATCTTCTGGTAGTGCCCACGTGTACTCAAGGAAAATGGTTGATCGACACCGGTGCTACTAATCATATGACCGGCAATCCCCAGTGTTTTTCTCTCCTAGAAACACATGGTCGGTTTCCCCCTGTTACTCTCGCTGACGGCTCTTCATCATCGGTTCATGGGACGGGGATAGTTCATGTCACTCCTCTCTTCGCTTGGAGGATACTCTCTACGTGCCCAAGTTCCCGTGCAACTTATTATCTGTTACCTCTCAATGCAAGCAATTACAATGTTCTGTTACTTTACTTCTACTACTTGCTCTTTTCAGGATCCGGACTCCAACGGACGATGACTTACTACTCTGCGACTGAGAGTGCGGCCTATACTTTCTGGACAACATTTCCGCTTTCTCCACCTTCTCCTCCACCTCCACGGATCTTCTCCAATGGCATCTCCGCCTTGGTCATGCTCCTCCTCATCTTCTTCGTCAACTTCTGCCCCACCTTCCTCTACAAAGTCCACCGCTCAACTGTGAAGCTTGTCAGCTTGGCAAGCATCACCGCTCCTCCTTCCCTCCAAAGCACATTCGTGGATCCACCCGTCCGTTCGATCTCATCCACTCCGATATTTGGGGTCCTTCTCCTACCCTTACCGTTGGTCGGGGTAGTTCATATTTTGTCACATTCATTGATGATTTCTCTCGTTGTACGTGGGTGTATCTGTTAAAAGATCGCTCCGAATTATTCTCTGTAGGACGTCATTCTATCTCATGATCAAAACTCAGTTTGATGTTTCCATTAAAGTTCTTCGCTCTGATAATGCCAAAGAATATATCAGTCATGACCTTTCTGCCTTCTGCATGCAAAATGGATTTTTCATCAAACGAGTTGTGTCTATACTTCACAACAAATGGTGTGGCAGAACGCAAAAACCGTCACCTTCTTGATGTCGCTCGCTCCTTGATGACTCAGATGCATGTTCCTCGCTCCTATTGGGGCTATGCTGTTTCTCCTTGCCTGTTACCTCATCAATCGCATTCCCTCCACCGTTCTCCACGGAAAAACCCCTTTCTCCATTTTGTATCCGGGCAAAGAGCCTTTTCATCTCCCTCTCCAAATATTTGGATGCACTGCCTTTGTGCATGCCCCTTCTGCCACTCGTGATAAGCTATCTCCTCGCTCCACCAAATTATCTTTCTGGGGTACTCCACTACTCAGAAAGGTTATTGTTGCTTTGATCCCATCCTTCGTAAGCAGTTCGTTTCTGCTGACGTCACCTTCTTCGAGAATACCTCCTACTTCTCGGATGACTCCCCTCCTCTTCTCCCAGCCTCTGATTCTCCTGCTGTTCCCTTATTTCCTCGACTCCCACTACGATATTCACCCTACTCCGCCCTCGTCCAC